>JASVEL010000137.1:0-600000 GCA_032618575.1 Nicotiana noctiflora
TAAAAATCAATACAATCACATCAAAATAGGTCAATTGGGCATTACCCAATCAAAATAACTCAAAATACACCAAAACCCACAAGTTGCCAAAACCC
This sequence comes from Nicotiana noctiflora, assembly GCA_032618575.1. Classification (NCBI taxonomy): domain Eukaryota; kingdom Viridiplantae; phylum Streptophyta; class Magnoliopsida; order Solanales; family Solanaceae; genus Nicotiana; species Nicotiana noctiflora. The sequence goes on from JASVEL010000137.1 coordinate 96, forward strand.
GACTTTCGGTACGCTTATCAAAAAATCACGAAAATTATATATTCGGGTTCCTTATCTCAATACGAGTCTAGGCATATAAAATTTACCAAAATCGGACTCCATTTGCCCACTCAAATCGGAGATTTTCTAACATTTAGGCCTAGGGCTCAAACCCACCTTTAATCTCCCAATTTCAGTGAAATAATCACGGATTTCATGATAAACAAACGAATTAAGGTCAAGAAACTTACCCCCGATGATTTCCCGATGATATCCTAGCGTTTCCCCTTCAAAATCCTCTCTTGGAGCTCAAAAATGGCGTTTTTGTGAATGGGGGTCGCGGGTGTTATGTTCTGAACTTAAGCTCACTGCCAGACCCCATTACTCATCGCGTTCGCGTTACTGTTCACGCGTTCGCGATGAACAGCCCAACTTCTTCTACGCGAACGCGAGGTAACCCACGCGTTCGCGATGACCTACGAACATTACCTATCGCGAACGCGACGATTCCCCCCGCGTCCGCGAAGCACAATTTCCCTTCCTCAACGCGAACGCGACGACTCCCACGCGTTCGCGAAGAACAACCTTCCAGTCGACCATTTTTTTCTTCTACGCGTACGCGACACCTGGGACGCGAACGCGGTGCTTCCTCTTTCCCTTCTACGCGATCGCGACTCAATGGACGCGAACGCGATGCTTTGCCCTACCATGCCTACGCGAACGCGGCCATTTGCCACGCGAACGCGTAGGCTTAACGTCTGCTACACTGCTGCTGCATTTTCTGTAGAAATTTCCAAGTTCCAATTGCCCGCTTGATGGTCCGAATTCATCCCGAGGCTCCCGGGACCCCAACGAAAACCACCAACATACTCCAAAACACGATACGAACTTATTCCAATCATAAAAACACGTCTAACAACATCAAAACCCATAAATCACATCGATTCAAGCCTAAGTTTCTTCAAAACTTTCAAAACTAACATTCAATCCAAAACCCGGCCAAACGACGTCCAAACGACTTGAAAATTTGCGGACATATCCAAAATCACATAACGAAGCTACAGAAATTGTCGGAATTCCATTCCGACCCCCGGATCAAAATCTCACATAACGTTCGGATTCACCAAAATTTCAACCTTCGGCATTTCAAGCCTAATTGAGCTACGGACCTCCAAAATACATTCCGAACACGCTCCCAACCCCGAAATCACCTAACGGAGCTAATGGAACCATCGGATTTCCGTTCCGAGATCGTCTTAACACTGTTCCGGCTACGGGCCATTTTCTAGCTTCAAAGCTCTTATTTAGGGACTAAGTGTCCCAAAATGCTCAAATTTTCGGAACCGACTCTCCCGGCAAACCACAATAGCAGAAATGAACTTAGGGAAACAGTTAAATTAGGGATTGTGGCGTAATTTTCTAAAACGACCGGTCGGGTCGTTACAGTCTGAGCCCTGGATTTGGGTATGATAGTGTCCTAGTCACTATCCAAACTTTAGTCTGACCTTCAAAATATCTACTCCTAACTTGTTCAACCAAACAAGTGGCCAGGAATGTGACAACCTACTTTATGGCTAGGTATGAACACCACCTGCCATGGCTCTATAATTCCCTTTCACTTTGTACTTATTCCTAGCTATAAGTTCTGCCGCTCACTTGGAAGCCATGCTTTGGGAACCCCTAAGCTCCCTCTGAACTTGGATGCCGGAGAGCTGGCTTTTTCATATTGCACTATTCTAATTGTAATAATATCCTCGGTGTAAGCAATGCCTAGAATCCCCGAGATTCTTTGAAACTTTGAAACACCTTGGATAAAGAGAAGGCTTTGGAAATATAGATCCCGGAAATGGCTCAATCATATGTTATTAGACATTAAGTTTGAATTAGGCTGTTCGGATCTAGCTGTTAGCTTTTGCTATGTCTTTTAATTTCCAGTTTGATTCGTTGGGTTGTAATAATTTTGTATAAAACTCGGGGATTATAGTAAAAGGACGTGGGATGGGTCTTACTTTCTTGCATCCTAAGGGGTAGAAATCATGACCTAGGATTTATATTACCAAACTAGAAATCCTGCCTATAGGAGCTTTAATACTGAATTAAATTATATAGAGACCATGCCTATATGATTTGACGCTTAACTTTACCAAAATCACCTAGAAATTATGTCTATATAATTCAACATTCATGTTCTGTAATTGCACATAGAGAGATATGTCTATAGGCTCTTGCATTTTTTTTGCATACGCAAATGTCATTAGGCTAACTGTTATAGGCTTAATAACAAAGATACATATAGACCTCCCGTGTATAAGATTCTATTAACGTCATCAAAGTGTATTAAAATTAGCAAGCATATAGAAAGCATACCTATAATAGCCTCATTCGTTTCTAAAAGATAACCAATTGCCGAAACTTGTATCTATCTTTACTAAAATTGGTAATTTCTACTTTTTTTTTGAAATCTGCTAAAATTGGTAAACCCCCTTTTAATAATTAATCTGCACATTCCTGAACATTTTAGTCAGTCTGCATTTTTCTGAAACAACTAGTAATTCTTTTTCTAAAGTCGGTTTGCATCTTTTCTCTTTGTCAAAACTAATAACCTTTTTCTGAAATTCAACGTGCATCTTTTCTAAAACTACTGGCAAATCTTTTGCATCTTTCCTAAAACTAATAAATCATTCGCCTAGTTTTTATTTCATCACACAGACAGAGGGGTTGGTTAATTAATAAATTGGGTCAGTCCCTGACAACTATATTTGAGCTGCCTAATGCAGACTTTCTATCTAAATACGTGCAGAACCGGTCCGCTCACGGCTTAATTTTAATCTAAAACCAAATAGTATTTGTTAAGGCATGTTAAACTAAATGATTATTTGATTTTTGGGTTTAATCTGAGCCTTGTATGATTGTTTGTTCTCCCCTCTTACTTGCTACTTGTATTGAATGTCGAGTTAGAATCTTATCCTTTAAACTCCATAAAGGCCTCCATCTATTTCTTTCCCCTTTAGTATTAGAAGTCCTAATACCCCGGAACTGATAGGATTGGGATGGGTAGTAGCATGCGGTAAGTAAACGATACCGTTCTGCACTTTAATACCTTAACGGGGTGGGAAGGGTAGACATGGAGATGATGATTACACGATAACACTTCGCGTACAATTAAGTACCCATGTTGTATGTATGATCCATGTAATATATAAACCTAGGACCCCTTTCTCCTTCTTTATTAGCTTTAACAAATTTGATTTTTTGAATTTCTAAAGATATTGTACTTCCAAATTTCTGCTTTCTCACATGATTTTTTGGAATATTTGCACTAAGTACTCGACCTTACCCTCTACTTGCACATTTTTACAAAACAAATTGCTCCTTTAAATTCAAGCACTTCTTTTAACCTTTTGTGCTTCTTGTACTTGTTTGTTTGCATTTAAAGTCACAATTATGGTATGGCCGGGAACCACACTAGTGGATCTTGAGGGGTACCTAATGTCACACCTCCCTTTTTTACCACACATAACGTATAAATGTAAATGTGCCACTGTTTAATACTACACCCCGAGAAGGAATATAATAATAATCAGTGAAGGAGTTTTTCCACTTAAAGGACAGTCGGAACGGGATCAATTTATTTATTTAGTTCAGAGTCACCACTTGGAAAAATAATGGTGTCCCAAGTCACCGGTTTAATCCCGAACCGAGGAAATTTATGACTCCGTAATACAGTCTGCGAAACTAGAAACCCGGATAAGGAATTCTGTTAACCCGGGAGAAGGTGTTAGGCACTCCCGAATTCCGTGGTTTTAGCACGGTCGCTCAACTGTTCTTTTTGCTTTTATCTGATTTCTTTTTATATTTTAACTAGATGCTTTTAATGTTCCGCCTTTTAATTTTAGAAGAATTGCGACGTCACGAAAACACATTTCGAGTCACACCGCAACCGGTACGCCTGTGACTTTAATGTATTTCAGTTTCGCCGAGAGTAAGATTTGGGTCACATAAATGCGCACCCGTATTTAGGAAAGTAATTTATTTACAAATCGTGCCTAAGGGTTCTATCGTCTTTATTAACTTTGGGAAAGACCGTGAAATTCATTAAACGGTCTTCCCGAGTCTAAGTCTTTACAATTAATTTGAGGGCCCCGCAATTGTGTATTTAGTGCGGCGAGGCTCATCTCATTTTTATTAACAATATAATTCTAAAATGACTACATTTCCCATTTTTTTAGTTTTTATAAATAAAGAAATCTCATAAATAATTTAGAAATTAAAAATGCAATACTTATCTTATTTATGACAAAAAAACTTAATGAAATAGATTTTAATCTATGTTTAAACAAAATTTTTTTTTTCGAAATTGTTTTATTTATTATTTTATTATTATTATTATTTTATTAAATACGAAATTTCACAACTTAATAATAAAAAAAAAATCTAATTTAGAATAATATTAAAAAAACTTGAATATATAAAAAAGAAAAACCAATAAAATCATTTATTCAAAAACTATCAAAAAAAATTATAACAATATTAAAGTTTGTATGATAAAAGTATTTATTCCCAATTATTTAAAACTAAGTAAAAAAAAACAGAAATCACAAATCAATGTAATTTTTATTTAAATTCGTTTTTTTTTTTTTAAAACAACAAAAATCCTAATTGATTACATACTTAAAGAAAAATATTTTATTTGCTAGATTTGGAAATATTTTTTTTTTATTTTTTAAAATAACCAGTACTTAAATTAAAACTAAAAATAAAAGTGCAAAACCAACAACTAATATATGTACAAACTAAACCAATCTTATAAATAATTTAGACTCATATTTTTAACTTTTTTTTTACTATTTTTTAACTTAAACCCTTGATATTAACTAATTACAAATATTATTCAAAACCATAATCAACCTTAATTATTTACACCTATATTTTGAGATGGTTAAACTAGAAAAGAAACAATTCTTGTATTATTGAAAACTCAAATCGTACCTAAATGCCTAATTTACGCAAAATAATTAAAATTCGCATTTTTATTGAACTTACCTACATGTTAACAACTTAATTTATTAAAGACAATATTAAAGAAGTTCTAATTAATTCGATTATCAAAAGAGTAATTCATTCTTCCTAAACAATTTGAACATTAATAAACACATTTATAACTATACTATTTAATAACCATTTTTAGAAGTAAATTATTATTTCTACAACAAGGCTTAATTATTTAAAGTTATCACAAAATTTACAAAATATTAATACGGAATTTATTAAAACATAATCAAAGAAGATAGAAAAAACTATTTAAAATTTCAACAAAATCCTCATCTTTCCCATGTACTCATCTTATCATTTAAACATGATTAGGTATGTACCTGATATTGGAAAGAAAAGAACACCGGTGATCAACACGACAAATAACAACACAGCAATATCACAGCAACAGCAACCTCAAAAATACCCAGTATCCGGATTTAAGCAATAAGATTTAATAACCAGAATTGAACTTCAGAATAAGATTTGTAAAAATGGAAGACTAATTTTTCAGATTTTTTTTTTCGTTTTTGTTTTACTATTTGCTAACACTCTTTAAGATTTTTTTTTCAGATTCTTCTCTCTAAAATGTTTCCTTCTCCCTCTCTAAATGAAATATGATTCTAACTTATATATACAAGACTCAAGGTCCCCTTTTAATTAAAAACAAACCAATATTAATTAAAAAACTAAAAGTAAGACTTCCACTTTCTTTTTTATTTTAATCCCACTTTTAATTCCACTACCTTATGTTTTATTCCCCACTATTTTTTTTATATTATTTCAAAGCATGATTATGTATATTTAATTAATTCTTTTAATACCACTACACTTTGTTTCCCACACTCTTATTAAAAAAAATAATTATTCTACACTACAAAATATTTTGTCTTCCACCCTAATTATTTTAACAATATCTAAACAACAAATGGACAAAATACATTAATTCAAATAATTGACTACAAATTAATGACCAAAATAACCCCAAAATTATAGAAATTTACTACTATACCTTTATCAGCTATAACCAATTCATCTAAATCAAACAACCAAAATATAGCAAATTTAACCAATTCCTAAACAGTTTTAACAACAATTCTAACAATCTTGATGAACAACCAAGAACAACATGATTTTTAACAACAAAAATTTTCTAAATTCATAATAACAACAAACAAGTAACTTTAAATCACTTAAACTTTACATATCAAACAAACTATTTTAATTCTGTAATTAAAATCCGAAATTAGAATTAAGCAAAAATAGTGAACCAAATTTATTCTAATAAACTCAATAATCATCTAAAATTCAATTTAAGCCTACCAACATTACAACCAAGATTTAAGATGCAAAAAATGATTGACTATAACATTTCTATATTAACAACTTAACAAAACACATGAATAAAGTATAAAAAATGAAGAAATAATCAAGAACATCATGACCACCAAAAAAGAAACAAAATCAACCATAATACTATCTAAATTTAAATATATATATATATATATATATATATATATATATATATATATATTCTGGCCGAAAAAATAATAATAATAATAATAATAATAAGAAAATGAAATATTATATATACACATACTGTTCGAAAAAACGAAATATATATGAAATATATATATATACTTATAATATAGTCATATATACATTATATATACATTATATATACATAAAGTATACACATACACATATATGCATATATACATACATGTACACTTGTATATGCACATATATATACATACATATATATATATATATATACACCTATACACACATATATATATATATATATATACTCGGGGACGTCGGGAAAGGGATTTTGAACGTCGGTTATGGCCGGAAGATCGTCGGAGCTCCGATGGCGACGAAAACTGTTTGGTTTTTCACGAGCTTGCTGCCGCCGATGGTTGTCGATCTGCTGCTGCTGCTGGTCGTCGAAACTTGGAGCTCGATGACATGGGGGAAGGTTGGTAACGGCAGGAGGCATTTGGACGTCGACAATGGGGTGTTTGGTGGTCGTTAGACACGGGTTGTTGGTGGTGGGATGGTGGTGTTGAGATGATGGTCGTTGGTGGCCTGGGGGGATCATTTGGGCAGTGATGGTAAGCTGGACAAGTTGGTTGAGGGTTGTTTTGATTGCTAGACCATGGTGGCTATTGGTGGGTTTGATAGTGAAGAAGGAGAAAAGGAAGGAGGGGGGCGGGTAGTCTTTTAGGTTAGTTGTTTTAGGTTTTTTATTTATTTTTTCTTTAGGTTTAGTATATTAAAATAATATAAAGTGGTGTGTTTTTTATCAGATGGGGGTGATTGGGCTTGGGTTAAGGGGTTTTGGGTTTGGTAGAATAGGTTTGGGCTTGGGGTTAATTCAAAAATTGGTCCAATTCCGAGTTTTCTTCTTTTTTATTGATTTCTTTCAAATTTCTTTTCCAAAACTTAAAATTTTATAAATCCTAAATTAAATTACAAAACAAAATTAATTTATCAAAATACTAATTAATTTCTAATAATAGATATCACACATAATTAAATAATAATTTAAAATAAAATCGCACAATTTGGACATTAAATGCTAAAAATGCAAAAATACATATTTTTTTGTGATTTTTCATTTTCGTAAAACAAACTTAATTACTCCTAATTGTAAACTTGAATTTTATATGCAAATGCAATATATTTTTGTATTTTTATTTAGTTAAACAAATAAACATGCACATATAAATGCAAATAATACAAGAAAAATAACACAAAATTCACAACAATTGCAAGCAAACTAATATTGTTTTATTTTGAATCTTTGGGAGTATTTCTCTTATAGGGCAAAAATCATGTGCTCACAGCTGCCCCTCTTTGCGCGTAAACACGAAGAGTTTTTCGTGCAAAGACAAGTGAGCGGATACGAGCGATTTTTGCCCGTTTGAGCACTCCGTGAGAAGCATTTTTGAAAGCCTTTTGACCGCACCCTGCTTCAGAGGTTGCCTACATATCCTGGGCTAAACAGGAATCAGGTCAGTGTAGTTCGGGAAATTTTGGTAGCTGGGACTACCAATGAAACTGCGATTTTTTGCTGTTACTGTTGCTGCTGTTGCGGTTACTGCTTGCTGACCTCCTTATTACACCGAGGGGAATGTAAAATGAAGAAGTTATTCTAAGCTATGATTCTACAATTACAATTATTCCTATCCTAGCTTTTGTTTGCTTCTCCTTGTCTCTTTTTTCTTTGATTTTTTGAGATGCTGACTCTCCTTTTTTTTGTTGATTTTCTTTCTTGTTTTCCTCTTCTTCTTTTTTTTTTGATTTTCAATGGTACTTCTTGCCCTCGAGCTGAACCTGCTCAAAACAAAACAACAAACTACTTTTTTCTTTTTCTGCCCCAGTGTGGGCTTTTAGCTATATAAACCATGATGTGCAGAAATATATTCCCGTATTTGAAGGTGGGCGCCTAACAGAAATTAAACGTGCAATGCGATGCAGAAAAGTATTCCCGTATTCGAAGGTGGGCACCTAACAGAATTTAAACGTGCAATGCGATGCAGAAAAGTATTCCCGTATTCGAAGGTGGGCACCTAACAGAAATTAAACGTGCAATGCGATGCAGAAAAGTATTCCCGTATTCGAAGGTGGGCACCTAACAAAAATTAAACGTGCAATGCGATGCAGAAAATTATTCCCGTATTTGAAGGTGGGCACCTAACAGAATTTAGACGTGCAATGCGATGCAGAAAAGTATTCCCGTATTCGAAGGTGGGCACCTAACGGAATTTAAACGTGCAATGCGATTGCAGAAAAATATTCCCGTATTCGAAGGTGGGCACCTAACGGAATTTAAACGTGCAATGCGATGCAGAAAAGCATTCCCGTATTTGAAGGTGGGCGCCTAACGGAAATTAAACGTGCAATGCGAATGCAGAAAATATTCCCGTATTAGAAGGTGGGCGCCTAACAGAATTTAAACGTGCAATGCGAATGCAGAAAATATTCCCGTATTTGAAGGTGGGCGCCTAACGAAATTTAAACGTGCAATGCGATGCAGAAAATATTCCCGTATTTGAAGGTGGGCGCCTAACAAAAATTAAACGTGCAATGCGAATGCAGAAAATATTCCCGTATTTGAAGGTGGGCGCCTAACAGAATTGAAACGTGCAATGCGATGCAGAAAAGTATTCCCGTATTTGAAGGTGGGCGCCTAACAGAATTTAAACGTGCAATGCGATGCAGAAAAGTATTCCCGTATTTGAAGGTGGGCGCCTAACAGAATTGAAACGTGCAATGCGATGCAGAAAAGTATTCCCGTATTTGAAGGTGGGCGCCTAACAGAATTTAAACGTGCAATGCGATGCAGAAAATATTCCCGTATTTGAAGGTGGGCGCCTAACAGAAATTAAACGTGCAATGCGATGCAGAAAGTATTCCCGTATTTGAAGGTGGGCGCCTAACAGAATTTAAACGTGCAATGCGAATGCAGAAAATATTCCCGTATTAGAAGGTGGGCGCCTAACAGAAATGAAACGTGCAATGCGATGCAGAAAATATTCCCGTATTTGAAGGTGGGCGCCTAACTGAATTTAAACGTGCAATGCGATGCAGAAAATATTCCCGTATTAGAAGGTGGGCGCCTAACAGAATTGAAACGTGCAATGCGAATGCAGAAAATATTCCCGTATTTGAAGGTGGGCGCCTAACTGAAATTAGACGTGCAATGCAAATGCAAAAAATATTCCCGTATTAGAAGGTGGGCGCCTAACAGAATTTAAACGTGCAATGCGATGCAGAAAAATATTCCCTCAGCCTGAGGACTGGGGAGCAGATTTTAAAAGATGTTACCTTCCTCTTTTTGGTATTTTCTTTTTACCAACTTATCTCTTGCCTGTGAATTTCTCCACTTATTCGGCAGACTTTCTCTTTTTGGTATTTTTAAATTTTCCACATTGGCCACATTCACTTTAAAGTGATTAGTGACAATTTGTTCCCGCATGAAACAAAATTTATTAGATATAAACTGCTGGCAACTGGCATCTGCCGTCCCCACTTCTTATTGCTTCCTTTGTTTTTGCTTTTTCATGTTGCATGGCTTTTGACTTCTCGTCCCTTGCAGACTCTTTTTGTATTTTCTCATTTTTTCCATTTTTGTTTTGTTTTCTTTTTCTTTGGCCATGTTTGCCAAGCTTCTTTATTCCTTTCCCCAATCTTCTATCCTTTCCGATCCAGTGTTGTTTCAACTTCCGTTATCAGGAGCTGGTAGTTAGCTCTCAAAAGGGTAAACAATGAAATGCAGAAAAAATGAAAGAAAGGTAAGGGTGTTTCGGATGATTCCGCTGACCATGCCATGTATTTAAACTCTGACCCAGTTCGTTCCAATCATTATTCAGACTCTGAATTGCCTTTAACCCAAACCGATACTCTCTTTTGTTGCTTTTTTCTATTTTCTGATAGTCCCCATGATCGCCTTACGGTGCCTCGAAAGGTTTTCACCAATAAGACTCTCTCATTTATTCTCTCAACCTCACAATCGTCTCACAGTGCCGATTAAGGTTTTCACTGATGAGACTCTCTCATTTTATTTCTCTCAACCTCACAATCGTCTCACAGTGCCGGCTAAGGTTTTCACCGATGAGACTCTCTCATTTTTTTATATTTTCTTTTTTCATTTTTTCCTTTTGTATTTTGTTTTCTGTACCACGGGTATTATCCGACGCTTCGCTCCTCCTTCGTTGTATTTGTTATCATTTCAAAATTGATCAGAAGGTCTTTCTTTGGACCGTAACGTGGCTTTTGGGTGGGTTAAGAAAGAAAGATATAAAGGCTCAAAATTTCAACGAGGGTTAAAAATATTTACAACTCTCGGAATTATTAAACATAACTTCTGCCCCAGTTTCAATATGTGGGGAATTTTTGGATTTTTTCTTTATTGTGGCTGAACCTCAGAGAGGCTGCCTACGTACCCTTTCGGGATCAAGTCAGACGTAGTTCATCCAACTTCAAAAGTTAGATGGATTTCTTTTTGACTTTTTCCCGATTTTTGTCTTTTCTTTTTTTTCATTTCATATTTTTTTTTTTTTTTTTTACTTTTTCATTTTTTTTTTTTCATTTTTATTCTGGCAATTTTGATCTTATTGCACTAGAGCGATTCCGAGAGAGGGATATGAAAGAATTCATTCATTAAGGCTCAAATGGGTTATCAATGGATAAAGTGTTTGGATAGAGAATAAAATGCCTTCGTCATTTCAATTCCAAAATCACAACAAAATACAAAACATACAATTGAAAAGGAATCATACATAGTATCTTTTGACCGCATCCGAATTGATAGCAGTCTCTACGCACTTTCCTTCAACATCTGTTAAATACAATGCTCCATTAGACAACACCCGTGATACCACGAACGGTCCCTGCCAATTCGGCGCAAACTTGCCTTTTGCCTCTGCCCAATGTGGTAAGATACGCCTCAATACCAGTTGTCCGACTTCAAACTTTCGAGGTCGTACCTTCTTATTATATGCTCTGGCCATTCTTCGCTGATACAACTGTCCATGGCAGACTGCGGCCAATCTCTTCTCATCAATCAAATTCAACTGTTCTAACCGGGCCTTTACCCATTCATCGTCATCTATCTCAGATTCGGCTATAATTCGCAATGACGGTATTTCTATTTCTGCGGGTATAACAACCTCCGTTCCGTACACCAGGGTATAAGGTGTGGTTCCGATAGAAGTACGTACCGTCGTGCGGTAACCCATGAGAGCAAAGGGTAACTTTTCATGCCACTGCCTGGATCCCTCCACCATTTTTCGGAGAATCTTCTTGATATTCTTGTTAGCCGCCTCTACTGCACCATTCGCCTTTGGCCTGTAAGGTGTGGAATTGCGGTGCGTGATCTTAAACCTTTCACAAACTTCTGCCATGAGATGACTATTTAAATTGGCTCCATTGTCTGTGATAATCACCTTGGGGATTCCAAATCGGCATATAATATTTTCGTGCACAAAATCCACCACCGCTTTCTTCGTCACTGCCTTGAATGTCTTAGCTTCAACCCACTTGGTGAAATAATCAATTGCAACCAGGATGAACCTGTGCCCATTAGAAGCAGCTGGATCTATTGGGCCAATGACATCCATGCCCCAAGCAACAAAGGGCCAAGGTGCCGACATTGTGTGCAACTCACAAGGCGGGGAGTGGATCAGATCCCCATGTACCTGGCATTGATGACATTTCTTTACATACCTGATACAATCACGCTCCATCGTGAGCCAGTAGTACCCTGCTCTCAAAATCTTCTTTGCTAAAACATATCCGCTCATGTGGGGTCCGCATACTCCGGCATGTACTTCAATCATGATTTCATTTGCTTGTTGTGCATCTACACACCGCAATAAACCCAGATCTGGTGTTCTTTTGTATACCACTCCTCCACTGAGGAAAAATCCATTGTCCAGACGCCTGATGGCTCTCTTCTGGTCTCCGGTGGCTTGCTCCGGGTATTTGCCAACTTTCAAGTATTCTCTAATATCATGATACCACGGCTCTCCATCCGACTCTTCTTCCACAGCGAAGCAATAAGCATTCTGATCTCGGACTTGGATCTGGAGCGGATCTATATATGTCTTGTCCGGATGATGCAACATAGAGGACAATGTGGCCAAAGCATCTGCAATCTCATTGTGCGTTCTTGGGATGTGTTTGAACTCTATAGACCGGAATCTTTGGGACAACTCGTGCAAACAATACCGATAAGGTATCAATTTCAAATCTCTTGTCTCCCATTCCCCTTGAATTTGGTGTACCAAGAGATCCGAGTCACCCATGACCAAAATCTCTTGAATATCCATGTCAATCGCCATCCTTAATCCCAAGATGCATGCCTCATATTCGGCCATATTGTTGGTACAGAAAAATCGAAGTTGAGCTGTGACGGGATAGTGTTGTCCTGTACTTGAAATGAGTACCGCTCCGATACCAACGCCCCTGCTGTTGACGGCTCCGTCAAAGTACATTTTCCATCCCGGTCTCTCCTCTTGCTCCATCTCTTCAACAAGCATTGCCTCTTCATCCGGAAAGTATGTTTTCAATGGTTCATATTCATCATCCACTGGATTCTCGGCTAAGTGGTCCGCAATAGCTTGTGCCTTCATTGCCGTACGAGTTACATAGACAATGTCGAATTCTGTGAGCAGAATCTGCCATTTGGCCAGTCTTCCCGTAGGCATAGGCTTCTGAAATATATACTTGAGAGGATCCAATCGTGATATCAAGTACGTAGTGTATGCTGACAAATAATGTTTTAGCTTCTGAGCCACCCAAATCAATGCACAACAAGTTCTCTCCAGTTGGGTATACTTCACCTCGTAGGATGTAAACTTTTTGCTGAGGTAGTATATGGCTTGTTCTTTCTTGCCTGTCTCATCATGTTGACCCAGTACACAACCGAAAGAGTTATCCAGCACCGTCAAATACAAAATCAGAGGACGCCCTGGTTCTGGAGGAACTAACACCGGAGGATTGGCCAAATATTCCTTGATCTTGTCAAAGGCTTCCCGACATTCGTCGGTCCATTTAACTGCTGCATCTTTCTTCAACAACTTGAAGATTGGTTCGCATGTTGATGTCAACTGAGCAATGAACCGACTAATGTAATTCAACCTTCCTAATAAGCTCATGACCTCCTTCTTGTTCTTCGGCGGAGGTAGACTCCGAATAGCCTTGATCTTTGATGGATCCAATTCAATACCTCGCCGACTCACAATAAACCCCAGTAGTTTTCCTGAAGGTACTCCAAAAGCACACTTCGCCGGATTGAGCTTTAGATTGTACCTCCGGAGTCTTTGGAAAAACTTCCTCAAATCTTTCACATGATCAGGTTGTTTTCCGGACTTTATGATGACATCGTCCACATATACTTCAATTTCTCGATGCATCATATCATGAAACATCGTGGTCATTGCCCTCATGTAAGTTGCCCCGGCATTCTTCAATCCAAACGGCATTACCCTGTAACAGTACGTTCCCCAAGGTGTAATGAAGGCAGTTTTCTCAGCATCTTCTTCGTCCATCAGGATCTGGTGATAACCTGCATAACAGTCCACAAACGAACCGATTTCATGCTTGGCGCAATTGTCGATCAATATGTAAATGTTTGGCAATGGGAAGTCATCCTTTGGACTGGCTTTATTGAGGTCTCTATAGTCTACACACACTCTGGTTTTGCCGTCTTTCTTCGGGACCGGCACAACATTTGCCAACCAGGTGGGGTATTTGGTAACTCTTATGACCTTTGCCTCAAACTGCTTATTCACCTCTTCCTTTATCTTCACGCTAATGTCCGTTTTGAATTTCCTCAGCTTTTGTTTCACTGGCCGGCATTCCGAGTAGATAGGCAACTTGTGTACCACCAGATCCGTGCTAAGCCCGGGCATGTCATCATAGGACCAGGCAAAGATGTCCTTAAATTCATGTAACAACCTTATCAATTCATCCCCTGAGGGGTGCCTCCAAATGCACACTAATCTTTGTTTCTCGGACATCATCTTCGCTCCCCAAATTTACAGATTCCGTATCACTTAGATTCGGTTTGGGTTTTTCTTCGTATTGTTTCATGTCCTTACTTATTTCCTCCAGGGCTTCCTCATCCTCACATTCTATTTCATTATCTTCCTCGATTTCCTGTATAGTAACGTGATTGTCGGAACTGGGTCCAGAATCCTTCACGCATGACATGGCATTGGAATCAACACATGCAAAACTGTACAAAAGGAAAAATAAAGAAAAATAAGGCAAAAGTGAAGAAAAAGGAAAAACTGCATTTCATTAATAAAAGAAACGAACAATGTTCGGGATACATGGTGATTTTTTTTTCTCATGAGGGGAATGGGGAAACTATAAAATAACAACTTTCGGGGAAGCAATGATGAAATTTTGAGCTAACTACCAAGACTCCTTCCGGATAAGGTAAGGAATAGCTTTCCAATTGTTCAATGTGACTCCAGGCCCCACAAATTGCACGTCCATTCTGCTCGTGCCTTCCCCTGCTTCAATCGTATTCACCTCCCAAAACATTTTCTTAAAACCAAGCATTTCTTCATCAAGTTGGGTCTCAATGCACTTTGCTGCAGCAGATGGTTGATATTTTGTACCAGGCCTGATAAAGATGTCGGATAATTTGGGTATGGGTTTGGGCAAGGTCCAGTTTTTCTTGGCTTTAGAGGCTCTTTGGATATCGGCAAAGGTGGGTTTGTACCCTAAGCCGAATGTACCTTTATTCTCCGGAAGCTGAACTGGTTGAGTGACTCCCTGCAGTGTTTTGCCTAATCCACTCCCCGGTGCAAATCCGTTTTTCAGCATTTCTCTGGCCACCATTACAGCAGTTGGTGCCATCATAGGGGTTGGTAACTTTTCTCCTTCAGCAACTCTATTCACCTCAACAGCATCCGTCACTTGGTAGACCCAAGGACCCCTATCCCCATCAGTACCGTCAAAAGGTGCTACCACATTACAAGCATTTTCCTCCCCGTGTACAACAATCTCTTGCTGTTCCCACTCAAACTTGACCATCTGGTGCAGAGAAGATGGTACAGCTTTGGCCGCATGAATCCAGGGTCGACCTAACAGCAAGTTATACGACACGGCAATGTCGAGTACCTGGAACTCCATCGTAAAATCAACGGGACCGATGGTCACTTCCAAAATGATATCTCCCAACGTGTTCTTACCTCCGCCGTCAAACCCTCTCACATTGATACTGTTTCTCCGGATTCTGTCCGGGCTAATGTTCAGCTTCCCTAAAGTTGACAGCGGGCAAATGTTCGCGCTCGATCCATTGTCAATCAATACCCTGGTCACGACTGACTCTTCACTCTTTACCGTGAGGTACAATGCTTTATTGTGTTCAGTTCCTTCCACTGGCAGCTCCCTATCAGAGAAGGTGATCCTGTTAGACTCGAAAATTTTGCTGGTAATCTTCTCCAAGTGACACACTGAAATCTTCTCCGGAACATGAGCCTCATTTAGAATCTTCATAAGAGCCTTCCGGTGCTCTTCCGAATGTATCAACAAAGATAGCAAAGAAATTTGGGCCGGGGTCTTTCTTAACTGCTCAACCACTGAGTACTCTTGTGACTTCATTTTCTTAAGAAATTCTTCTGCTTCCTCCTCCGACACTGGCTTCTTCAGTTGGCTTTCTTTTACCGTTTTCATCTTTCTCAGTTCCTCTGGAGCAAAACACCTTCCGGATCGGGTAAGTCCATGCGTTTCGTTAATTTCACCAGAAATCTCTTTTCCCTTGTAAACTACTGTTACCTTGTTATAGTTCCAAGGCACGGTCTTTGTATTCACCACTGGCATTTGCACTACTGGTTTTATGATCACTGGCTCTGCACTTGCTCCTTTCACAGGTCACGATCGTCTTTGCACCTGGAACTACCACCTTTAAACCTCCCATCACTACTGGCTTTGGTTTCTCAACAATTGCTTCCTCTTTCCCAATTTCTTTCTCTAACTTGTCACTCGACTTTATCATCATGACGACCTGAGATGGTTTTTGATTGCCATCACCCTGCACCAGTTCTATCATATTCGTTTCGTGGTGATTCGGCAATGGATTCTGGGTAATGTTTGGGGCCTCGGGAGCCTGCACTTCAATTCTTCTCTCATCGATAAGATCTTGAATGGCATTCTTTAATTGCCAACACTTCTCAGTATCGTGGCCCAATGTTCCCGAACAGTATTCACATCTGACAGAAGAATCAAGATTTTTCGGGGGTGGGTTTGGATTTTTTGGTGCGATTGGTCTCAACATCCCCAATTCTTTCAACCTGTGGAAAAGACTGGTATATGATTCTCCGAGAGGAGTGAATGTCTTTCTTGCTTTGTTTCTCCAATCAGCGTCCGGCCTGGGTCTATTCTGGTTTCGGTAAGGTTTAGGGGTTGGGTATGTGTTCTGGGTGTGGTACACATTGTGTGGAGCTTGAGCTCTCCACACGTGGGGCGATGGTGGTGGGTAAGCTTGGGTTTGAGGGTGATGGTAATGTGGTACAGTTGGTGGGTATGGTGGTGGTGGTGGGTTATATGGGCCTGGTGCGTTGTAGGGATTTGGCGGGTAAGATGGTGGTGGTGGATTATATGGAGTTGACGGGCTTGGTGGGTGTTGGCGGTAGGGTCTTGGTGGGTTATAATGTGGGTTGCGACTCCATGGCCTACTTTCAATGGTTGATACTTCTTCTTTCTTCTTCTTTCCCATCACTCCTCCGCTTCCACTCTGTATAGCTTGATTGGTGGCTTTGATAGCCGAAAAACTCATAATTTTGTTTGTCTTCAAACCCTCTTCTACAAAACTTCCCATTTTCACAACTTCGTTAAAACTCTTTCCAATTGCTGACACTAGATGGCCGTAGTATGTTGGCTCCAAAGCTTGCAGAAAACAATCCACCATCTCTCCTTCTTTCATTGGCGGATCCACTCTAGCGGCCTGTTCCCTCCATCTAAAACCGTATTCTCTAAAGCTCTCTCCTGGCTTTTTCTCCAGCTTGGTAAGGGATAACCTGTCGGGTATGATCTCCAAATTGTACTGAAAGTGACTAGCGAAAGCTTGCGCTAAGTCATCCCAAACGAACCATCTTGTATGGTCCTGCCGGGTATACCATTCCAGTGCTGATCCACTCAAACTTTGGCTGAAGTACGCCATCAACAATTCATCTCTACCTCCCGCGCCTCTCATCTTGCTACAGTATCCTCTTAGATGAGCTACCGGATCCCCGTGTCCGTTGTACATGTCGAACTTTGGCAACTTAAATCCCGCAGGAAGCTGCACCTCAGGGAACAAACACAAGGTCTTTGTAGGCTACACTTACTTGCCCTCCCAGCCCTTGCATATTGCGGAAAGCATTCTCAAGACTCTTTACTTTCCGAGCCATCTCTTCCTGCCCGACACTTGCTTCTATCATAGGAGCGTGAGACTCGTGTTGTCTGAAAGTAGGCTCCGGAGGGTAGTAGTGAGGATCCTGGATATGGAATATCGGTTCACTAGAAGATTTGTGGATAACGGCGGGCGGAGGTGCCACATACACAGGAGCGACTTGTGGTATAGGAGGTGGTGCTTGCTTGGTTGGAGGTGGTGGCATTTGGGAGGTGGAAGCATAGTAGTGAGGGTAGTCGGGGTAGGTGGAGGACGAGTTCATTGTTGGTGGCTCGGGGTTAGGATTGGGTGGAGGGACATATGTAGGGTTAGCAGGGTAGGCTGGTAGTGGTTGACCTCTTGACCAAGCCTGGTACATTTCAGCCATCTGTTGTCTTAACTTGTACATTTCTTCTTTCATCCCCGCCACATCCACGATCTCTTCTTCGTGAGCGGGGTCTACAATGGTTGCCTCGATCTCCTGGGACACAGCCTTTGTCATCTTTTTAGATCTGGTGTTGTATGGGTGGGTAGCCAGTATGCCAGTTGCCTAGAAAATCTGGACTCACAAACATCAACACTCGTTAGTTGTTAGCGCATAAATAAGATGCAACGACTTTAAAAAGCAAATACATTTCCTCGAGTCGTTATGCATCATCTCGGCCGCTGCTTACTTCAATCATCATTTTTTCTTTTTCCGCTCTTTTGTTTTCTTTCTTTTTCTTTTTTTTTTCTTTTCTCTATTGCTTTTTCTCTTTTCTTGCTTTTTTCTTTTTTTTTTTTCTTGCTTTTTCTTTCCTCTCTTTTTCATTGTCGTTTTCATAATTACGCTCCTATTTATTTGCCTAGCGAATACAAAGAAATGACATAAAGTAAAAGAATTGGTAACAACACTTTGTTTTCTCATTGATAATTCAAAAACCTTGATTACAAAGTGATGTTTAAGAAAAAGAAAAATAAAAGATGATGCATGACCTAAGAGTACATTAATGCACCTAGTGCCCGCGAGGCATCGTTCGGCCTTGCCGCGGGCCTATATGCTAAACCCCTTTGAAGCCTATCCAGGTCGGCCATGACTTGTTGTACAAAAAACTTCACTGCGGATACAAAAGTCCTCCGAGTCATATCTTCACAAAGCTGAGTCTTTCGGGTGATGTATTGGGCGATGCGAACAACCTTTTCTCTGATGACCCCTTTCTCTTGCAATAGCCGGCTTATTTGTTGAGTGCGAGCATCCAAGGTGTGTTGGTTGTCCTTTTGCACTTGTTGCAGCTCTAATTCCAATCTAGCCATAGTCGTGTAGCAGTGCTCTCTCTCTTCTTCAAGATCCTTGATAATCTTGTTACTTTTAACCGTGGCTGAAACCATTTTCTTTCTGAGCCGAGCTACCTCAAATTCGTGCTTATCTTGTAACTGCCGAACCAACTTGGCTCTTTCCTCAGCATCCCTAGCTATTTGCTTCCGAGCCCTGACTAATTCCTTTTCGGCCTTGTGCAAGTCAAAGCTGTAGTCATTTACTTTGCGCCGGAGAATCTCAATTAATTTCTCATCCCGGGCTAAGCGAATCGGGGTCTCGGATGCAATTTTCATTTGGCCAATCTGAGCCTTCAACATTTCGTTTTCTTTCTTCAGCTGCTTCTTCTCTCCTTCATCAGATGCTGCCTGTAAACCACTTTCAAAGTGGAGATTTCTCAATTTATCCTCCAACAAGCTGATTTTGGCCTTGTATTCTTTTTCTTTGGCCGCCCAGTTTTGATTCTCCTTGGATGCTCTATCAAATCTTGCAGGTGAGGTCTTTTCGAAAGACGTTCATGCTCAACACCCCGTCGGTACCATGTGGAGTATCCTGACGATACTTCTCCCCGGGCTCTATTCTGCACACAAGTATCCATTTTCAGGTTTTGGCACTCATTCCAGATTTGCCGGATCTTTGCTTCCGGGAATTGCCCATCTGGACCAATTTCTATAGCTTGCGAACCGAGGTCTCCGTCTCTCGGAACAACTTGACATCTACCCAACTGTCGCAGGGCCCTGTATGGGGCATAAGGTTGGATGCTTTTCAAGCCCATGATCAAAAATGGCGACCCTTCCGTCGGCATATATATTACCTCGTCAAGAGGTAGCCAATCATATGTCCAATCGATTTGGCCATCAGTTAATGGTCGAAGATGCAAAATCCAATCTTTGACTCCCTCCGGCAATTTCACTTCTTTTGTTCTCGTACAGAATTCTTCCAAACATGTTCGTTCAGCTGAACCATAACTTGAGAACGAAGGATGATGGCATAGATGTTCAATTAACCAAATCTGCAAGATCAAATTACACCCTTCAAAGAAGTTGGCTCCTGCTTTGCACGCAGTCAGAGCACGGTAGATGTCAGCTACAATCATTGGAGCTAGAGTACAATTATCTTGTACTATCAATGTGCTAGCTACCCCGGCAACCTTTATACTGATATGCCCATCTTTTCTCGGAAATATGACAATTCCGAGAAATGCCACTAAGAAAGCAAACCTCCGGTGCTCCTCCCATTTTGCTCGGTTGGACTTGCTGCATAACTTGTTCGTGGGGTCATTGAAACCCCCGATGTGTCCATACCTACTATAGATGAAGTTTAAGGAGCAAAACCCGTTGGCTAGATCTTCGTTGTGAACATTCCTGGCAATTTTCAAAGAGTCCAGAAAACGATGCACCGTTACCGTCCTTGGAGATACCGGGTATTTTCCTTTTAACGGAACCTCAGTCTTCCCGATATAGAAAGCAATTTCCTCTAGAGTAGGAGTGAGTTCAAAATCCGGGAGATGCAATACATTGTGTGTTGGATCCCAAAATGTGACCAACGCTCTAATTATGTCGCCTCGGGGGATTATGTCCAATAATCCTGTAAGATCTTTCAAATAACCTTTGACCCAGTCCTGACCATCTGATCCCATGTCTTGCCACCATAATTTCAGCTCCAAAGGGATTTTATTTAGGGAAAAATGCTCATTCATCATTGTGCTCGTCCTGCACATTTATTAAGGCGATTTTATTTAGAAAAAAGGAAAATCTTTTTCAATGCAAGTTTTCATTTTTGAAGGAAAGGAATGAAAATGACTTTCGAAGTGGCCATTTTTGCCAAAACAGCCTTCCGGCGTCCTTTCGGAACATTCGGCCATTTCCAAAAATAGCGATTACCTCGATTATTTGAAAGGAAAATCTTTTTGGTCTTTTTTTTCTTCTTAAAAGTGTGGTTGGACCCGTTTAAAGGTTGCCTACGTATCCCACCTAATGACGAGAATCAAACCTGCGTAGTTCGGTCAGATTAATCGACCAATTTATTTCAACAACAAAACCATTTTTTCAATTTTTTTTTTTTGATACCCATTTTCACTAACTCTTATTTCTCTCTTTTTTTTCAATAATTTTTCTACCCTTGGGATTTTTGCCGGTCCGCATAATGATCAAGGACAATTAAAAATGCAACACATAATATGCTCGGTCTTAATTACCGGGTCACCTGTCCTAGACGGACCCAACCCCTATGTTGAGTCCCCTAAGTCAGATATGATGCAAATAAACGTCCTAGACCTAGGTTCAATATCCTGAAGTTTTCATATGGTGCTAGACCGTGTACCCGAGCGGACAACTCGGATCGAGGAGGGGGCTACGTACCGGTGACCCGCGGAGTCAATCGGCTTTGTAACTTGTCCGGCCTCTTTTTCTTATTTTTGGTATTGACACTAACAGAAAGGGGAGTCTCAACCAGTAAGCACATCCCCAGAGATAAGAAGAGAAGGGTTTTCGGCACAGTTTTATATATACAATTCACGCAATATCAAAGCGGTAATCATGTAGCACATTAATCAAAACATATAATGAAATCAGATATAAGCAAAAATAGCAATTTTACTGAGCTCGAATTCTTAAACCCTGAACCGAAGTTCTGGGTGTTATCCCCAGCAGAGTCGCCAGAGCTGTCACACCTCCTTTTTCACACATATATTAAATGTGCTACTGTTTATTACTACACCCCGAGAAGGAATATAATAATAATCGGTGAAGGAGTTTTTCCATTTAAAGGACGGTCGGAACGGGATCAATTTATTTAATTTTTCAGAGTCGCCACTTGGAAAAATAATGGTGTCCCAAGTCACCGGTTTAATCCCGAACCGAGGAAATTTATGACTATGTATTACAGTCTGCGAAACTAGAAACCTGGATAAGGAATTTTGTTAACCCGGGAGAAGGTGTTAGGCACTCCCGAATTCCGTGGTTTTAGCACGGTCGCTCAACTGTTCTTTTTGCTTTTATCTGATTTCTTTTTATATTTTAACTAGATGCTTTTAATGTTCCGCCTTTTAATTTTAGAAGAATTGCGACGTCACGAAAACACATTTCGAGTCACACCGCAACCGATACGCCTGTGACTATAATGCATTTCAGTTTCGCCGAGAGTAAGATTTGGGTCACATAAATGCGCACCCGTATTTAGGAAAGTAATTTATTTACAAATCGTGCCTAAGGGTTCTATCGTCTTTATTAACTTTGGGAAAGACCGTGAAATTCATTAAACGGTCTTCCCGAGTCTAAGTCTTTACAATTAATTTGAGGGCCCCGCAATTGTGTATTTAGTGCGGCGAGGCTCATCTCATTTTTATTAACAATATAATTCTAAAATGACTACATTTCCCATTTTTTTAGTTTTTATAAATAAAGAAATCTCATAAATAATTTAGAAATTAAAAATGCAATACTTATCTTATTTATGACAAAAAAACTTAATGAAACAGATTTTAATCTATGTTTAAACAAATTTTTTTTTTTCGAAATTGTTTTATTTATTATTTTATTATTATTATTATTTTATTATTTTATTAAATACGAAATTTCACAACTTAATAATAAAAAAAAATCTAATTTAGAATAATATTAAAAAAACTTGAATATATAAAAAAGAAAAACCAATAAAATCATTTATTCAAAAACTATCAAAAAAAATTATAACAATATTAAAGTTTGTATGATAAAAGTATTTATTCCCAATTATTTAAAACTAAGTAAAAAAAAACAGAAATCACAAATCAATGTAATTTTTATTTAAATTCGTTTTTTTAAAAAAAAAAACAAAAATCCTAATTGATTACATACTAAAAAAAATATTTATTTGCTACGTTTGGAAATATTTTTTTTTATTTTTTTAAAATAACCAGTACTTAAATTAAAACTAAAAATAAAAGTGCAAAACCAACAACTAATATATGTACAAACTAAACCAATCTTATAAATAATTTAGACTCATATTTTTAACTTTTTTTTTTACTATTTTTTAACTTAAACCCTTGATATTAACTAATTACAAATATTATTCAAAACCATAATCAACCTTAATTATTTACACCTATATTTTGAGATGGTTAAACTAGAAAAGAAACAATTCTTGTATTATTGAAAACTCAAATCGTACCTAAATGCCTAATTTACGCAAAATAATTAAAATTCGCATTTTTATTGAACTTACCTACATGTTAACAACTTAATTTATTAAAGACAATATTAAAGAAGTTCTAATTAATTCGATTATCAAAAGAGTAATTCATTCTTCCTAAACAATTTGAACATTAATAAACACATTTATAACTATACTATTTAATAACCATTTTTAGAAGTAAATTATTATTTCTACAACAAGGCTTAATTATTTAAAGTTATCACAAAATTTACAAAATATTAATACGGAATTTATTAAAACATAATCAAAGAAGATAGAAAAAACTATTTAAAATTTCAACAAAATCCTCATCTTTCCCATGTACTCATCTTATCATTTAAACATGATTAGGTATGTACCTGATATTGGAAAGAAAAGAACACCGGTGATCAACACAACAAATAACAACACAACAATATCACAGCAACAGCAACCTCAAAAATACCCAGTATCCGGATTTAAGCAATAAGATTTAATAACCAGAATTGAACTTGAGAATAAGATTTGTAAAAATGGAAGACTAATTTTTTCAGATTTTTTTTTTCGTTTTTGTTTTACTATTTGCTAACACTCTTTAAGATTTTTTTTTCAGATTCTTCTCTCTAAAATGTTTCCTTCTCCCTCTCTAAATGAAATATGATTCTAACTTATATATACAAGACTCAAGGTCCCCTTTTAATTAAAAACAAACCAATATTAATTAAAAAACTAAAAGTAAGACTTCCACTTTCTTTTTTATTTTAATCCCACTTTTAATTCCACTACCTTATGTTTTATTCCCCACTATTTTTTTTATATTATTTCAAAGCATGATTATGTATATTTAATTAATTCTTTTAATACCACTACACTTTGTTTCCCACACTCTTATTAAAAAAAATAATTATTCTACACTACAAAATATTTTGTCTTCCACCCTAATTATTTTAACAATATCTAAACAACAAATGGACAAAATACATTAATTCAAATAATTGACTACAAATTAATGACCAAAATAACCCCAAAATTATAGAAATTTACTACTATACCTTTATCAGCTATAACCAATTCATCTAAATCAAACAACCAAAATATAGCAAATTTAACCAATTCCTAAACAGTTTTAACAACAATTCTAACAATCTTGATGAACAACCAAGAACAACATGATTTTTAACAACAAAAATTTTCTAAATTCATAATAACAACAAACAAGTAACTTTAAATCACTTAAACTTTACATATCAAACAAACTATTTTAATTCTGTAATTAAAATCCGAAATTAGAATTAAGCAAAAATAGTGAACCAAATTTATTCTAATAAACTCAATAATCATCTAAAATTCAATTTAAGCCTACCAACATTACAACCAAGATTTAAGATGCAAAAAATGATTGACTATAACATTTCTATATTAACAACTTAACAAAACACATGAATAAAGTATAAAAAATGAAGAAATAATCAAGAACATCATGACCACCAAAAAAGAAACAAAATCAACCATAATACTATCTAAATTTAAATATATATATATATATATATATATATATATATATATATATATATATATATATATATATATATATATATATATATATATATATATATTCGGCGCTTGATAATACTATTAAAAGTTTAATTTTAAACTATTCCACTATACATTTAACAAAAAAAACGAAATATATATATATATATACTTATAATATAGTCATATATACATTATATATACATTATATATACATAAAGTATACACATACACATATATGCATATATACATACATGTACACTTGTATATGCACATATATATACATACATATATATATATATATATACACCTATACACACATATATATATATATACCTATACACACATATATATATATATATATATATGTATATACTCGGGGACGTCGGGAAAGGGATTTTGAACGTCGGTTATGGCCGGAAGATCGTCGGAGCTCCGATGGCGACGAAAACTGTTTGGTTTTTCACGAGCTTGCTGCCGCCTATGGTTGTCGATCTGCTGCTGCTGCTGGTCGTCGAAACTTGGAGCTCGATGACATGGGGGAAGGTTGGTAACGGCAGGAGGCATTTGGACGTCGACAATGGGGTGTTTGGTGGTCGTTAGACACGGGTTGTTGGTGGTGGGATGGTGGTGTTGAGATGATGGTCGTTGGTGGCCTGGGGGGATCATTTGGGCAGTGATGGTAAGCTGGACAAGTTGGTTGAGGGTTGTTTTGATTGCTAGACCATGGTGGCTATTGGTGGGTTTGATAGTGAAGAAGGAGAAAAGGAAGGAGGGGGGCGGGTAGTCTTTTAGGTTAGTTGTTTTAGGTTATTTATTTATTTTTTTCTTTAGGTTTAGTATATTAAAATAATATAAAGTGGTGTGTTTTTGATCAGATGGGGGTGATTGGGCTTGGGTTAAGGGGTTTTGGGTTTGGTAGAATAGGTTTGGGCTTGGGGTTAATTCAAAAATTGGTCCAATTCCGAGTTTTCTTCTTTTTTATTGATTTCTTTCAAATTTCTTTTCCAAAACTTAAAATTCTATAAATCCTAAATTAAATTACAAAACAAAATTAATTTATCAAAATACTAATTAATTTCTAATAATAGATATCACACATAATTAAATAATAATTTAAAATAAAATCGCACAATTTGGACATTAAATGCTAAAAATGCAAAAATACATATTTTTTTGTGATTTTTCATTTTCGTAAAACAAACTTAATTACTCCTAATTGTAAACTTGAATTTTATATGCAAATGCAATATATTTTTGTATTTTTATTTAGTTAAACAAATAAACATGCACATATAAATGCAAATAATACAAGAAAAATAACACAAAATTCACAACAATTGCAAGCAAACTAATATTGTTTTATTTTGAATCTTTGGGAGTATTTCTCTTATAGGGCAAAAATCATGTGCTCACACCTAACACCTTCCCCTCGAGATAATTTCAAGGCCTTACCCAAACTCTGGTTTTCATCTATAATTTTTTTTCTTAAAAGTGTCCTATTGCACTATAATCATTCGGTGGCTACTCTCCAAACTCTCAAATAGCCCAATTCCCAAGTGGGAAAAGAGTTGTCTTCACAAATGTCGTGAGCCCAATTTTCCTTTAGAAAAAGGGGGCGTCGACAACATGGCGACTCTGCTGTGGATTTATTTAGGCTTTTACCATTGCATATTATACGTGAATTTATTGATTTCTTTTATTGCTTTTATTTAATGTCTTTATTTAAAACCGACTTGTTTCATTTGTTTTTTTTTATTTTTTACTTTCATTATGCCGCTTTTCCATCAATGTTATTGTAATTTTTGAGCAATCGTTGTAACTTTATTTTATGAACATGAAAATACATACCAATTTGTTTCATCCTTGTAAACTGCATCGTCATCATCATATTCCACTCCTACCAAATAAATACTATAGCAACGCTTATAATAAGTAGTTGCGCACTTCCAATAATATCACCCCCTAAATTTGGCAAAGGCGTATTTGTGGTAAAACCAGTAGATCAACGGTATAGTCGATGGTTCCGTGCCTTTCCCTCTTGAGTTGTCCGCTCAAGGGTACTAGTCTAGCACTTAAAGATAGTAACCTTACTCCGTTAAGTTGTACATGCATCATGGTCAAACCTAGCCAAGTCAGTTATATTGTCAATATAATGACTCATTAAGATAGCCTTGTCCAAAGTCCACCGGATTTCCTTGAAACCCAAATGGATGCCTCCACGTTCTGTGCATTTATTTGGAGAACTTAAGTGATTTTCTATTGTAATTATTGATTTAAATAGTCGAGTCTAGTGGGGGTAAGGGCCTAACACTTTGTTTTGCAAAAAAAAATGAGGCAGGAAATCCCCAGATTTGGCATGGTAATCAACGTTCATCCAAGGCTGCTGAATTGGTAGAACGACCTCTATTTAAGTGATCAAACACTCGTCCGCAAGTACCTAGGGAATCTGCCTTCTCTCCTAGAGGTTCAACCTAACAACAGAATCATAGAGGCTGCAACGATGTTCTGGGATAGTGATAAATCTGTGTTCCGCTTCGGTGATCTAGAAATGACGCCTTTACTTGAAGAGATAGAGGGTACTGCTGGAATTCATTGGGAGACTCCGAGTTTGCTCATGCCAGAAAATTGCAAAGGAAGAGGTTTCCTTAAAATGATGGGATTGAAGAAAATCCCAGACGTAACCTGTTTGAAAAACTCTTACATCCCGTTCGACTATCTATTTGAGAAGTACAACAATAGCAATTCTTTTCACACCTATTCAGATGAATTTGCTATCACCTCATTGCGGCATGTTCATAGAAGGGTTTTTGTTTTCATGTTTTGCTTTTTAGGGATGACCGTGTTCCCTATCAAGAAGGCTAAGATCCACACTAGACTAGCCACGACAACCAAAACTTTGATAGAAGGGATTAATGGGAAAACTGTAAGCATAGTGCCCATGATCATCGTCGAGATATACCGTGCCTTGGACAAGTGTCAGCAACAAGGTAGTCATTTTGAGGGTTGCAACTTATTACTTCAGCTGTGGCTCATGGAACACCTCTTAAAAGGAGAATACCGACAAGAGATTCTGCGCAGAGATTGGGATGATCATATCGCCTTCCACTAGCCAATGCGTATGAATTATATGCCTAAAATGTTCGCTCAGTCGGAGGTCGCTAGAGGATGGGTAAAATTGTTCGAAAGGATGAAAGAAGACCGGGTGCAATGGATGTTTGAGTGGTTTCCTACGGGTGAATTCATTGTTCGATCCTGAGACGTAGCATTTCTCATACTGATTGGTTTGAGAGGGACTTATCCTTACATTCCCCTCTGAGCCATGAGGCAAGATGGGAGAAAACAAATTATACCAAGTGTCGATAAAATGAGTCACCTCAGGGCTGATTTCCAAGACGATGATAGCCCCCATAGGTGCCAAGCTCAGCATTTGTGCCATTGCAAAATCTTTTTGGGGAAGGAATCCATTGAGCCAGATAAGTACCATGCTGGTTATGTGCCGCATTATTTGGGTTGGTTAGAAGACAATGGCGTGGGTCAACCAAGATCCGTTCAAAGTCATAGAATTATTGACGAGCAAACATAGGCTAAGAATAAACAACCGTGCAAGAGAATCTAAGAGTGTGAAAGTGAGCATCAGGAAATACAAGAAGCCCATCAGAAATTAATCGAGGAGTGGAAAGAAATGGCTGTTAGCGCCAACAATCGGTTAGGGTATTTGGAGTGGGGTCTAGTAGAGCTGGAAGGAAAGTTCATCAAGAGGATCGAAGACTGCCAAAATGCTGAAGGAAATGCAGGCGAATATTTGGCCCGAGCCTACTTACTACTAGGACTACGCGAGTTGGTGGAGCTGTTCGAGGGAGACAAAACTGCCAAATCTAGGGAAGTTCCTTCTGGAACAAAGTAGTTAGGAGTCCTTTATTTTGCCTTAATGATGTAATAAGGCCAATGGCCCACTAGTGACATTTACTTTCTGTCATTTAGAGTCATTTTGGATTTGTCTTATTTTTTATCAATTAAATGAGGCATTTAGAATTATAAGTTCTCCTAAATTATTTGTCGCTAGGCCTATTCGGGCACAATGAGGCACCAAAATTAGGACATGATTATATTCTCGCACAATATGTTTAAATACTGCAATACTTTTTCCTCAAAGCCCGCACTAACTTGTTACATTTTTGTTTTTCTTTTATTTTTTTTATTCCCTTCCCCAAAGGTTAAGTCATGTATTCTGGCACCATCAGCATATTCCGCAAGATCCAAGGGCCCTCCACCTCCTCCTCCTCATAGTCCTGTCTGGAACAAGAACAAAGGAAGAATGGAAAATACAAGTGCTAGAAAAGAAAATTGAAAGGGAGGAAACTTCTCAGGGTACCCGAATTGTTAAGGGAACTGCTGCTCATCTTGAGCAGAAATTGTTTAAATTCTAGGAAGAGTTGGATCAAGTTCGGAACTTGGCAAGACTATCATTCTCTCTTTCTGCTCCTGATGTCAACACCCAAAATCCCGTACCGCCACAAAACACCCCGCAACCACAAATACAACCCGCTCATGCTCAAACCTGCTACACATGCACCAATGCTCCATTGCTCATTCCCGAGACACCAAACACTACAAACGACCGCCTCCATAACACTCCTATCTTTGTGGATACTATACCTCGCTACACCCAACTGATCTCAAATGCACCTCTAATGATAAAGACTCCATCATTAGCAACTTACCAGCTGAGCTCAAGAAGTTGACCACCCGGGTCCAGGATATCGAAGGTAGCACATGCATTGAGGGGCTGAACTATGAAGACTTGTGCATTCAACTAGATGTTGAACTCTCGGAGGGGTACAGACCTTCCAAGTTCAAAATGTTTGACGGAACCGGAGATCTCAGAGTCCATCTGAGGACCTATTGTGATAAGCTAGTTGGGGTTGGATGAGATGAGAAAATCCACATGAAGCTCTCAATGAGGAGCTTGAAGGGAGATGCACTGTCCTGGTACATTAGTCAAGACCCCAAGAAATGGACGAGTTGGGTGGGAATGGCATCAAACTTCATGGATAGATTCAGGTTTAATATAGAGAATGCACCAGATGTATTCTACATACAAAATTTGAAGAAGAAACCCACCGAAACATTCTGCGAATATGCTACTCGTTGGAGGTCAGAATGTGCTAAGGTCAGGCCAGCCCTAGAAGAAGACCAAATGAATAGGTTCTTTGTTCGTGCTTAGGATCCCTAATATTATGAGAGGTTGATACTTATCAAGGGTCAGAAGTTCTCTGATATCATCAAACTCGGAGAAAGAATCGAAGAGCGCATCAAGAATGGTATAGTTACAAATCTTGAAACATTGTAAGCCATTAATAAGGCTTTACAAACTGGTGGCGCATCCAAGAACAAAGATGTAAGTGTCGTGATGGTCGCACATGGAGCCAAATCGCCACTGAAGTACCACACTTACCCATCGCCTCCACTTACATATCACCTTATCCCAAATTACAAAGCACCCACACCGTCCTATCCACATCCCATTTACCAGCCCTCTCCACTTCTCATATATCAACCCACTTTACCCAGATACTCTCAACGAGCACCTATTTACCAAGCTTATAATGCTCAACCCTATCACTACCAATCACTACCAAACCGTCAAAATTTTCCAAGACCCAAACCAAATTTTGACCGAAAACCTCCCAGAAAATACACATCCTACGCAGAACCAACTGACCAGCTGATGAAAGACTTAAAGCTGCTGGTTCCATCACTTCCATCCTAGCCAAAGCTCTAAAAAATCCCTCCCAGTTGGTCAACCCCAACAAGACCTGTGCGTATTACTCCGACATGAAATGACACACCCTAGACTAGTGCCGGTCATTGAAATATAAGATTCCGACCCTGATTGACAATAAGGTCATTGTAGCAAAGGAGCCCGCTCTCAATGTTTGTAACAAACCCTGTCTGACCACAAATGTGGAGACATTCATATGATCAAGATCAAGGATGATTGAGACCCCAAATGGTCAATAGGTTTGATTGCTGAAGGGGACGAACCAAAGAAGCCGGCAATTACCTTTAACCCAATTGTTGTGCAGAATCAACCCTCCATGGACAACGAAGTAAATATGTCTATACCTTTTAAATTTGAAGCATCTCCTTCTACAAAGGCGTCTGGGCCGATTGAAGTTGAGTTTAGGGTTTCAAAGGCACCTACACCTTTTGAATTTGCTGTGTTACCACTAAGGGTGCGTATTCCAATAGCGATGAATGACATAACACCATTCCACTTAAACACCATACCATGGGATTACACTGCCAAAGCTAGGAGGAAAGGAAAGACCTAGACAGGAGAAACAATTACCGCACAAGGAATGAATAGAACAGGGAGGGTCTACACCCCAGAGCTCCTAGGTGAGTCCGGTAAGAAAGCTTCGGGACATCCCATTAAGACATGACCTGACGATCTTTGGAGGAAGATACATGCTAAGGAATACTTGGTTGCTGAACAGTTGAAAAAACACCGGCATATATATCTATCTTAGCTCTTTTGCAAAGTTCAAACGCTCACAAGAATGCCTTAATAAAGATACTAAGCGAAACCTATGTGCCCATCAATATAACCGGGGGTGAGGTGGTGAATATGGTGGGGTAAGTGCTGTAGAGCCACAAAATAACCTTCCACGAAGATGAATTACCGCCAGAGGGTTTGGGTCATAACAAGGCACTGCACATCACCGTGCAATGCAAAGATTATTTCATAACCAGAGTCCTGAACGATGGAGGATCCATCCTCAACATATGTCCACTTGTAACTCTCAGAATTTAGGAAAAAGGCCTACACAAGATCAAAGACAGGGCTATCAATGTTAAAGTCATAGATGGGTCCCAGAGATCTACTATTGGAGAAATCAGCATGTGCTTACAAATGAGGACAACATGGTTTGATGTCGACATCCAAGTGATAGATGTCCCCGCATCCTACAACTTGCTGTTAGGATGCCCCTAGATCCACGCTGCTGGAGCCGTAGCATCGACCCTATATCAGGCGATAAAGTTCGAATGGAATCACTAAGAAGTGATCATTCAGGGTGATGGTAGTAATCCCATATATAGTCACCATACCATCCTAATGATCGGGGGCAGAAGGAGGGTAGGCGGGGAGATATACCACCGCATAGAAAGGGTCAATGCTGTAGATGAAGACAAGTGGTGGGACAACAAGATCAAAAGTATCCTGAATTGGAGTAGGTATGAGCCTAGAAAGGGACTCGACAAGAATCTCCACGGAATCACTAAGCCTATCACACTGAAGAAGCATGACACTACCTTTGGCCTAGGGTACGACAATACTTGGGAAGAATTCCAGAACTGGTTGCCACCATGGCGCGACCCCTACTATCCATTGGAGTTTCTGATACCTAGCCTGGACCAGACCTTCCAGCCAGCAGATACTATATATGGGTCCGAAGAAGATGAAGCGTTGGTAGCCATGAAGAATTTGTTCCTAGAGGATGATGATATGGATTGTTGTGTTCTTTTTGAGGAGGAGGGGGAGGAAGGCCCTTCCATACAAGCCGCAAATAGAGGAGACCACCTCAGCAGCTGGTCAATTAGGACCGTCAGAGCCTGGAGGGCTTCAGGGCAGCAAGGCTAAATAAAAGCAGCATGCATCACATTTTTAGTTTACTTTACTAGTTGATTTCCTTTCGCATTGTCTTTAATTTCGAAAAGAGCTCCGATGTTTCAAACAATTTTGAATTTATTGAAAGAATTTCAGTGTATCATATATACCTTACTTATTATTTTTTCTATCATTTACTCTATTTTATACAACATTACTATTACTTATGTTGACGATAAACCAATGACTGTGACTTGCAACAAAAGGACATAGACTAAGAAGAAGATGAAATGCTTGAAGAGGTCGTCATAGAGGTTGAGAATTTTGAGAATAGACCTAAGTCCAACCTTGAAGAAACTGAGGTCATTAATTTAGGAGATACAGAGAATGTCAAAAACCTCACATCAGTATTCACTTGTCGCCTTCATAAAAGGTAGAGTATGCGGAACTCTTAAAAGAATATGAGGACATATTCGCCTGGTCGTATGATGATACAACTGGTCTCACCATGATCATTGTAGCTCATAAGTTGCCAACAGATCCAGCCTGTCCGCCGGTAAAGCAGAAGCTCAGGAAATTCAAGCCCCACATGAGTTTGAAAATCAAAGAAGAGGTTACTAAGCAAGTCAAGGCTAAGGTTCTTAAAGTGGTCGAGTATCCAACATGGTTAGCCAACATCGTGCCAATACCAAAGAAGGATTGGAAGGTTAGAATCGGTGTCGACTACTAAGATCTCAATCGGGCTAGTCCCAAAGATAACTTCCCCTTGCCAAACATACACATTCTTATCGACAACTGCGCCAGTCATGAGTTACAGTATTTTGTTGATTGTTTCGCTAGGTATCATCAGATATGGATAGATGAGGAGGATGCAGAGAAAATGACTTTCATCACACCGTAGGGAATGTATTTCTATAAAATGATGCCATTTGGGTCGAAGAATGCTGGCGCAACCTATATGAGGGCCATGACTACTATTTTTCATGACATGATACACAAGGAGATCGAAGTATAGGTAGACGATATCATCATCAAATCCAAGAAAGCCGCTGACCACATGGAAGATTTGAGGAAATTCTTCAACAAATTGAGAAGGTATAATCTAAAATTGAATCTCGACAAGTGTGCATTCGGGGTTCCTGCTGGAAAACTACTAGGTTTCATCGTGAGTCGTCAAGGAATAAAATTGGACCCATCAAAAGTCAAAGCCATTCAAGAACTACCACCATCAAAGAACAAGAAGGACGTGATCAGTTTCTTGGGAAGACTCAACTATATCAGCCGATTCATAGCTTAGTCCACAGTCATTTGTGAACCCATATTTAAAATGCTAAAGAAAGACGCTGCTACTAGATGGACCGACGATTGTCAGAAAGCCTTTGACAGAATTAAGGAATACCTGTCAATGCCGCCAGTCTTGGTTCCTCCCGAGCTAGGAAGACCTCTACTACTTTACCTTTTGGTATTGGATGGAGCATTCAGTTGTGTTCTGGGACAACATGATGAAACGAGGAGAAAGGAGCAAGCCATCTATTATCTCAGCAAAAAGTTCACCTCGTACGAGGCCTGGTAGTCTCTATTAGAGCACACGTGTTGTGCTTTGACTTGGGTAGCTCAGAGATTGAGGCATTATTTTTGTGACTACACTACTTATCTCATACCCAGGATGGACTCGCTGCAGTATATTATCCAGAAGGCATGCCCACTGGTAAGCTCGCCAAGTGGCAAATCTTGTTGAGTCAGTTCGACATTGTTTACGTGACTCAGAAAGCAGTCAAGGGCCAAGCCATAGCAGATCACCTTGCCGAGAATCCCATTGAAGGAGAATATGAACCACTGAAAACATATTTTCCTGACGAAGAAGTGTCCTTTGTAGGAGAAGACATCGCAGAATCCTAGGATGGTTATAGGTTGTTTTTTGACGGAGCCACAAATTTAAAATGAGTTGGAATAGGGGCAGCCCTAGTATCAAAAACTGGCCAGCATTACCCAGTATCCGCCAAGCTCAAGTTCCCTTGCACAAACAACATGGTGAATACGAAGCTTGCATCCTGGGGCTCAAGATGGCCATTGACATGAACATTCAAGAGTTACTAGTGATAATGGATTCAGACTTGCTCATACATTAAGTTCGAGAAGAGTGGGCCACCAAAAACTCTAAGATACTTCCCTATCTATGTCACATACAAGAGTTAAGGAAAGGATTCACAAAGATGGAATTTCAGCATGTCCCCAGGGTCCAGAATGAGTTCGCTGACGCACTAGCCACTTTATTATCCATGATCTAGCATCAAGATACGAACTTCATTGATCCCATCCCAGTAAGGATTTATGATCAGCCAACTTATTATGCTCATGTTGAGGAAGAAGCATATGGAAAACCATGAAAACCATGGTTCCACGACATCAAAAAGTACTTGACAATAGAGGAGTATCCAAAACTTGCCAACGTAACTCAGAAATGCACACTTCGGAGATTATCCAACAACTTCTTTCATAGTGGGGGAATCCTGTATAGGAGGAATCCTAATTTGGGTTTGCTAAGGTGTGTCGAAGAAAAAGAAGCATCTAGACTATTAGATGAAGTGCACGCAGGGACATAAGGGTCGCACATGAATGGTTTGTTTAGCAAAGAAGATACTCCGAGCAGGATATTTTTGGATAACTATGGAAACTGACTGTATCCAGTATGTTTGCAAGTGCCATCATTGTCAGATACATGTAAATATGATAAAGGTGCCTCCAGATGAGCTTACTGCAACAAGCTCACTGTGGCCGTTTGTCGCATGAAGAATGGATGTCACTGGACCTATCGAGCCTGCCGCATCAAATGGGCATAGATTTATCCTTCTGGCAATAGATTATTTTACTAAATGGGTTGAAGCAGCGTCATACAAAGCACTGACTAAGAAAGTTGTAGCAGACTTGTCCATGATCATATTGTTTGCCAATTTGGGGTTCCAAAATCAATCATTGCTGACAATGTTTCCAATCTCAACAGCGACTTGATGAAAGCAATGTGTGAGACGCTCAAAATCAAACACAAGAACTCTACAGCCTATAGACCTCAGATGAATGGAGATGTGGAGGCGGCCAACAAGAATATCAAGAAGATACTAAGGAAGATGGTCGAAAGTAAAAAATAATGGCATGAGAAGTTAGTATTTGCTTTGCTGGGATACTGCACCATGATCCGCATATCAACCGAGGCATCTCCTTACATGCTAGTTTATGGTACAGTGGCGGTCATTCTCGTTGAGGTAGAAATTCCTCCCTTGAGGATCATACAAAAAATAGAGCTGGACGACGTAGAATGGGTAAAAGGTCGCTATGAACAGTTATCCCTTATAGATGGAAAAAAGGATGAATGCAGTTTGCCACGGTCAGTTGTATCAGAAAAGAATGTCCAGAGCCTTCAACAAGAGAGTTAAGCCAAGGAAGTTTACAACAGGGCAACTGGTGTTGAAAAAATATTCCGGCATCAAGATGAAGCCAAGGGGAAATTTTCTCCAAACTGGCAAGGTCCGTACATGGTTCACCGGGTTCTAACTGGTGGAGCCCTTATCCTTGCAAAAATTGATGGAGAAGTCTGGCCAAAGCCAATCAACTCACATGCAGTAAAATGATACTATGTGTAATCATACGTTTTCTTTTCATGATGTAATTTGAACTATTCCTGACCTGATTACCGTTTAAGAGGGGATACGTAGACAACCTTATGGGTTCAGCCATATTTAATAAAAATTTTCATTTCCCCTACTATTGAAACGGGGCAGAATTTTGAGGAGGACTCTCAAAATTCCGAAGGCAGTCTTCATCCACTCATTGTCAAGGACGTCACCTTAGTGAACATGGGCAGAATTTTGAGGAGGGCCCTCAAAATTCTGCAGTGGATTTTTTTGTTTGTTTAGCGCAACTGTCAGAAGTGCCAGCCCAGTAAACTGGGACAGAATTTTGAGGATGACCCTCAAAATTCTGGAGCAAGAGAGGATGCAATGCTTTGAATCACGTTGCGGTCGTTGGTTCATTTAAACAAAACTCTTTCCTACTTACATTATATTTGTTAAATCATGTATAACTATGATAACTGCTATTTAGAAACACTACCCCATTAGTGCATGCAACGCCGGAAGCCACAGGAAAATGAACTAACCTTTCTCCTTTACAAAACTTACGATTTTCTTTGGATGCAGGCACCCAAGTCACAAACATATTGCGTATTCACAGTTGCTATCCACACGCATTATCCCCTAGCAGTCGCAATATCAAAATTAGTTACCATCAATCAGCTAAGAATCTTTTATTACTATCTGCATTTCCTGTACTGCATAAGGCTACCTTCTTGCCTTTCGATACTAAGCATTGTCTCCATCCTGCATCAACTGCATAAGGCTAGCTTTTTTCCCTTCGAGACTAACCGTTGTCTCCGTCTTGCGTCATCTACATTAGGCTACCTTCCTGCCTTCCGAGACTAAGTGTTGTCTCCATCTGCATTTCCTGCATTGCATAAGGCTACCTTTCTGCCTTTCAAGACTAAGCGTTGTCTCCATCTTGCATCATCTACATAAGGCTACCTTCCTGCCTTCCGAGACTAAGCATTGTCTCCATCTGCATTTCCTGCATTGCATA
This sequence comes from Nicotiana noctiflora, assembly GCA_032618575.1. NCBI lineage: Eukaryota > Viridiplantae > Streptophyta > Magnoliopsida > Solanales > Solanaceae > Nicotiana > Nicotiana noctiflora. The sequence goes on from JASVEL010000137.1 coordinate 37,230, forward strand.
AGGCTACCTTTCTGCCTTCTGAGACTAAGCGTTGTCTCCATCTGCATTTTCTGCATTGCATAAGGCTACCTTTCTGCCTTCCGAGACTAAGCATTGTCTCTATATTGCATCATCTGCATAAGGCTACCGTTCTGCCTTCCGAGGTGAAGCTCTACCTCCACTTGCATGGCTGAAATATTGCCAAACCACATTTAAATTCTTTATCGGCTTAAATATCGCCATTTACGTTCTTGCATGGCTGAAATATCACCAAACCTATATTTAAATTCTTTGTCGGCTGAAACATCACCATTTTACTTTTTTGCATTGGCTGAAATATCGCCAAACCTGTATTAAAATCCCCTATTAGCTGAAACATCACCATTTTACTTTTTGCATCGGCTGACATATTGCCTGTTTTAGTTAAATTTCCGTCGGCTAAAATATCACCATTTACGCTTTTGCATCAGCTATAATACCGCCAAATCCTTATTTCATGGACTAAAAATATTGCCAAACCATCCAAAGGCGTCATCGTTCGAAGGAATCAACTTCATAGCCCGAGAACACCTTGCCATGGCCTGAGGATCCCACTTTATATCTTTCACATCATTATTCAAAGGATTCATGGTTTGGAGGCACCATTATCATAGCCCGAGAATATTATTTCATAGCCTGCAAATCCTTTAATTTCGCACTTCTTGGCCCAGGACATCATGGTCTGAGGACATCATCCTAACTGTCCAAGGACAACATTCATGGTCCAATGGGAACTTGCATCACGTTTAAGTTATGCACGATATATGCCTATATTGCTCATTTGTTGGTCTTACGGCTAGCAATGGGCGTCTCAGCAGTAGCAAACCCATTTCGGTTCTCGCAGTCGATCAACTTCAAAACACCTTTTGATTCCCCCAAACTTCGTGTCCGTCCTTTTTTATCTCCCTCGGCATATTCCGTTAATATTTTTTAAACTACATACGGCCTAATTCCTATAATGCCAGGGATATATAGGCAGCTCAGAAACCAGAGCTCGGTCAAATTCTTTCCAAATCGCCGCTTCCGGTCAAAATTGGCCATCATATCTTTACCCGACAACTCATTCCTCCTTCCCAGGTAAATAGGGGCAGCTGTTGATACCTAATTTTCTCTGAATATTTAATATACCCAAAATACTTTCAAAATGACATATACATGCATATATAAGCATACCCAAGGTTTTAGTATTATTCCCAAATTTTTAAGAATTTTTAAAATCAATTTATTATCTATTTTAACAGGTTAAAATCCAATAATTATTCCCAAAATTATCATTTTTGTGAATAACGTTTTTTATTCTCATATTTACACCAATAATTAAGGTGATTTTTGTCTATTTTTACAAATTTATTTGGTATTTTTAAAGCTAGTTGCATATAAATGCAATTATAGCCTATTTTACGATTAATTATGTTTATAATTGTAGAATTAGTTCCAGTATTTTCAATTAATGCATATGTATTATTAATTGGTTCAACATCTTTAATTTTATCTTAAAATCATTTTCACCATTTTTTATAAAATAAAAGAGAAAAACTGGCTATTTAAATTATAGCCCCATTTTATTTCAATTGCAGCCTTATTTACATTTCAATTTTAGCCTAAAACTGACCCAATTTCAAACCCAAAAATTGGACCAGCCCACCTTTTAACTAGATCCAACCCATAACCCAACATAAATAGCCCTACCCGGTTCCTTCTACCCCTATCATCCCAACAGTTGATCTCTCAGATCAACGGTCCCCATTTATTTTTCCTTTTTTAATTCCCAATCACCCCTTACCCTAGCCATTTCATCTAGTCCGCCGCCCTTGAATACTCTCAACTCCCAAATTATCTCGAAATTTATTCGGAACCCTAACCGTCTCCAACCCTTTCTCCACCGTACTTCCACCAACGTCCATGGTAGTCATGGCCATGGATAGCCTATACCCACTTACCCTCGCCATTAGGCCTTGGGTGTTCGAGGTTTTTAAGGCTGACTTTGATGGTTCGCTTTTCAGGTCTTCTCAGATCTATGGTTCTATGGCCTCTCTGGCCATGCTTGGCGTATTCAAGCTCTAGAAGCCTGATTCTTGACCCCACCGACTCGAGATCAGACCTATTTCCAAGCCTTCTCATCCTCTAGGGTTTCCCCAAGAGCCTAAGCTATTCGAGGTTCATTCTCTGTATGTTTGCCTAGATCCTTGTTGAATCTATGCTATACTTGACATTTTAAGTGATTTCCCCAAGTTTTCTTTTCAAAATCGTTTGAGTTCAATTTTGGGTTTCTATGATTATTTTAACATGCTCTACTGTGATTCTTATATGTTTCTTCTAGTGTGGTTTTTCTACCTTGTCCTTATGAGTTCTTTTACTGTATTTGCAAGATTGTTCTTTTAGTACAATTTGCATGACTTTCTTCTACTGGGAGGTACATGTCGCCTATGATTTCTGCATTTATTTCGTTGTTATTTTCCTCACTTACTTGTTTTCATCTCTAGACTTAATTTGTAGTAAAATCCCTAAAATTTGGGGTTCATTCGAGTTGTTGAGGCTACTTGTCATGTGACTTGTTTGTTTCTTATTTCTGAACGTATTTCATCTTGAAATCCTAATCTCTTTGGATCTATATGAATTCCTGAAGTTTCTTCCTCTACTTCTCGACTGAATTTCAAAGTCTTTATGTTAATTTTTGTAACCTCTTTACAAGGCCTTTTACCTGACTTTCGCATGCTATCTGATAATTCCCTCTTCTCTGGGATGACTACACCGTTTCTATAGTCCTCTACTCACATATTTTTGATCGCATTACACTTTTCTTTGTCTTAAATCCAGCCTCACATGCTTAATTTTTTGACACTCTTTATAGGTTTAATTTCCATCTCAAAATAATCTTTGATTATGGACCAATTTCAAATCTCTGTGTGTAATTCTGATTGCACTCTTGAATTGATTCATCCCGTTATTGTCTTGATTTCCCTTGATTTCTTGGACTTGTTGAAATATTTTCCTTTCAATTTGATCCCCATTACCTTAATTACATTAGTATGGGATTCTTACAAAGCTTTCCTTAGTTAAGGTCTAATGAACCTAACCCCTAATACATGTGGTGTACTCGTTCTGTGCTGAAAATATTTCCTTATTTGTCATGTCCAGCCCTGCATGATTTCTTTCCTTGTTTAACGCTTGCATGCTACCATTTGATTTTAATTCCTTAATTCAAGGAATTCTTGATATTAATTTGATTTTAATTGACACTTGTTCCCCTAATTATTGTTGAACTCCAATCCTTACCTTATTTTTCTACCTGTTTTTACAATATAAATACTCTCCTCCTTTCCTTTTGAACACACACGAACATAGAACAATCCGAGTTCACAATTCACTTTCACTTATACTCTCTCTCTTTCTGATACTTGCACTGTTTTGGACTGTGTTTGCTTTTCTTCTGCACTCTTTTGCTTCTATAGTGGTATGTCTCAATTAGTTTACATGTCTCAACAACAATGTGTTTAATTCTGCCCATTTGTTTCTAGCATATTGTCACATGTTTCCCCTTTCCTTTATAGTCCAGTATTTAAATAATGTGTGCAATCATTTGTTTGTTGTGAATTTGATAGTTTATGAATCCCCTTACCCTTTTCCCTTTGTGTGTGAGTTATGGTTCAAGGCATAACAACACCCAATATTTCTGTCTATGGCTCTGAACTGGGTTCTTTGAATCCCTAACTCAATCAATTCCCATTCCCTTTTCCTTCTATGTGTCTGAGCCCAATTGGGTCTGATATTGTCCTAATCACTCTCGAGACTTTAGTCTGACCTCCAAAAGGTCTGCTCCTAACTTGTTCAACCAAACAAGTGGTCAGGGGTGTGACAACCTACATTATGGCTAGGTATGACCACCACCGGTCAAGGATCCCTAATTCCCTTTCACTCTGCAGTTATTCCTAGCTATAAGTTCTGCCCTCTCTTTCAACCCATGCTTTGGGAACCCCTGAGCTCCCTCTGAACTTGGATGCCCGAGTGTTGGCTCTTCCACACTGCACTATTCTTATTCTAATAATATCCTGGGTGTAAGCAATGCCTAGAATCCCTAAGATTCCTTGGAACTTTGAAACACCTTGGATAAAGAGAAGGCTTTCGAAATTTGGATCCCGGAAATGGCTCAATCACATGTTATTAGACATTAAGGTTGAATTAGGCTGTTCGGATCTAGCTATTAGCTTTTGATGTATCTTTTAATTTCCAGTTTGATTCATTGGGTTGTAATAATTTTGTATGAAACTCGGGGATTATAGTAAAAGGGTGTGGGAGGGGTCTTTACTTTCTTGCATCCAAAGGGGTAGAAATCACGACATAGGATTTATTTTACCAAACTAGAAATCCTGCCTATAATAGCTTTAATATGGATTCAAATCACATAGAGACCATGCCTATAGGATTTAACGCTTAACTTTACCAAAATCACCTAGAAATTATGTCTATAGGATACAACATTCATGTTCTATAACTGCACATATAGAGATCATGTCTATAGGCTCTTGCATTTTTTTTGCATATGCAAATGTCATTAGCCTAACCGTTATAGGCTTAATAACAAAGCTACATATGGACATCCTGTGTATAAGATTCCTATTAATGTCATCAAAGGGTATTAAAATTAGCAAGCGTATAGAAAGCATGCCTATAGTAAATCTCGTCCTTAATAGCCTCATTTGTTTCTAAAACAAAACCAATTGCTGAAACTTGGATCTGTCTTTACTAAAACTGGTAATTTTCTACTTCTTTTCTGAAATCTGCTAAAATTGGTAAACCCCTTTTCAAAAATTTATCTGCACCTTCTTGAACCTTTTAATCAATCTGCATTTTTCTGAAACAACTGGTAATTCTTTTTCTAAAGTGGGTTTGCATCTTTTCTCTTTGTCGAAACTTATAATGCTTTTCTGAAAATCAACTTGCTTCTTTTTTTGAAACTACTGGTAGCTCTTTTGCATCTTTCCTGAAATTAATAAATCCTTCGTCTAGTTTTTATTTTAGCACATAGATAGAGGGGTCTACTAATTAATAAATTAGGTCAGTCCCTGACAACTATTTTCGAGCTGCCTAATGCAGACATTCTATCTAAATATATGTGCTGAACTAGTCCACTCGCTATTTAATTTTAATCTAAGACCAAATTAGTATTTGTTAAGGCATGCTAAACTAAATGATTGTTTGATTTCTGGGGTTAATTTGAGCCTTGTATTATTGTTTGCCCTCACCTCTTACTTGCTACTTATTTAGAATGTCGAATTAGAATCTTATCCTTTAAACTTCATAAAGGCCTCCGTCCCTTTATTTCCCCTTTAGGATTACAAGTCCTAATACTCCGGGACTAATAGGATTGGGAAGTGTAGTAGCATGCGGTAAGTAAACGATACCGTTCCACGCTTTAATACCTTAACGTGGTGGGAAGGGTAGACATGGAGATGATGGTTACACGATAACACTTTGCGTACAATTAAGTACCAGTGTTGTGCGAATGATCCATGTAATATATAAACCTAGGACCCCTTTCTCCTTCTTTATTAGCTTTAACAAATTTCCTTTTTTGAATCTCTAAAGATATTGTACTTCCAAATTTCAGCTTTCTCACATGATTTTTCGGATTATTTGCACTAAGTACTCGACCTTTCCCTCTACTTGCATATTTTTACAAAAGAAAAATGCTCCTTTAAATTCCGACACTTCTTTTAACCTTTTGTGCTTCTTATACTTGTTTGTTTGAATGTAAAGTCACAATTATGGTATGGCCGGGAACCACACTAGTGGATCTTGAGGGGTGCCTAACACCTCCCCCTCGAGATAATTTCAAGCCCTTACCCAATATTTGGTTTTCATCTTTAATTCTTTTTTTCTAAAAGTTTCCTAATGCACTATAATCATTACGTGGCGACTCTCCAAACTCTCAAAAAACCCAATTCCCAAGTGGGAAAAGAGTTGTTTTCCCGAATTTTGTGAACCCGATTTTGATTTAGAAAAAAAGGGGCGTCAACACGGTACCACATTTGCGGTCCTTGAACCGCTTCTATGGTTTTCACTTAAGTCACAATTATCCACATCTGCGATACTCACTCCGCTTGTGCCGTTGCAGGTGCGGTTCACCAACCACTTCCGTGATCATAACCTTCCCAGCCTCTTCCGCTTCTACGACTCTTTTTCGCATCTGTAGGGGCCGCACTTGCGGCCTTCCAACTGCAGATGCGCTTATGATAGAAGAATTTCTACTTTAGCTATCCTTCAAACTTCCTTTCTTTTTGTCTACCATCTGAAATCCCTCGAGGCTCCCATGACCTCAATGAAAAGCACCAAAAAGTGTTAAACTACTATTCAAACTTATACCAATCTTCAAAACACCTCAATGAATGTCAAATCAACCACAACATATCAGATTCAAGCCTAAGGTTCTAAGATCTTCCGAATTACGCTTTAGATCAAAACCCAACCAAACCTTGTATGAATGACATGAAATTTTGCACACACATGCCAAATGAAACAACAAAACTACTACAACTCCTAAAATTTAATTCCGACCCTTATATCAAAATCTCACCTATCAACCAGAAAATGCCAAAAACCCAATTTCGCCAATTCAAGCTTAAGTATACTACGGACATATGTAACACATTCTAATCATGATCCTAAGTCCCAAATCACCTCCCAAAGCTATCTGAACCAAAAGAACTCACATCCAAGAACTCTAACTCATAAGTCAACATCCAGTTGACTTCTCCAACCAAAGCTTCCTCAAAAGAGACTAAGTGTCTCAAAACCTTCTTAAAACCTTTTCGAACCCGAGCCAACCAACCCGATCACACATAGAACCGATAAAAAAAGCAATAAGAAGCATAAATAGGAGAAACAGAGCGGTAACTCATGAGATTACCGATTTGATCGTCACATACATGACCACGAAATAGAGTGGGGCTCACCAAGTGTGCAGGGAAAAGGGTGTACCACTATCGTTGATCAACCCATACACCTATGGAATCAGATGTATCGATTAATGATGTTGCACCCTTGGTAAAAGGAATGTTAGTACATATAGAATAATACTAGTATGTATAACTAAACACACTCTAAATGGAATGAGTAATAATTCAAGAAGAAACAATCATTATATCAATTAAAAACCTCAAGCCACATCAATTATCAAGTTAGGAATAAGACGACTCTTTTATGTAAACCTTTGCATTTCAGATTTGAGGGATCTTAGCCCCGGTATGTCACTATTCACAATACCAACTTACTTTTATTACCGAGTCCGATCATGAACCTATCAGTTAGGCCATCTCATTCAATATATCAACCACAATCACAATCACAAGTCCGATCAAAATTGTAGTTTCTAGTACAATCACAACCAAGTGTGCGGCATGGAGTCCGATCACGATCCGATCCGCCAGACCATCTCATTGCAGACATCACAATAATCACAATTTGAAATACAAGTTTCAACACAATCACCACCATGTATGCAATATGGCATCCGATCATGAACCGATTGGTTAGGCCGTCTCATTCGAGACATCACCCTTTTTATCAATCATCCCATTGTACACTTCTTTTGAATCTCTTCATTTTTATTAGCACTAGTAGTTACAATTGTATTATTTCTTTTGGTACATTGGCAGTGTTTCAAATTTTATATTTCATATTTTGCATTTCATGTTTTTCATTTCACGTACACTTTTCTCTTTCAACAATCATCATGGATTCCAAACCACATTGCATTTCTATTCAAGACATTTAAGCACACATATTGTAATGACCCGATCAGTCGTTTTGAGCCCTAAAACACCATTCAATAGTCTGGGGCCATGAGAATCATCATTATTGGTGTTGTGACTTGTACGCGTGGTCGGAATTGAGTTTCACAATGTCCAGAGTTTATTTGGAAGAGAATTCTTATTTCAGGAGCTTAAAATTGAAAGAATAAACTAGGATCTGAATTTTTAGTAAACGACCTCAGAATCAGGATCTGAAGGTTCCAGCAGGTTCGTATGATGATTTCAGACTTGGGCATATGCCCTATTCATGTTTTGGATAAACCGGGAGCATTTTGGCGCCTATTGTAGAAGTTAGTATTTTAGAAGAAATTTCATAAGTTTGGCTTGAGGTGTATTTCAATGATACCGATGTCCGTTTGGGATTCCGAGTCTGGTTATAGCTCCGTATAGTGATTCTAGAGTTCAGAGCGTGATCAGAGGTGAATTCAGAGGTCCATAGGTAATTTTGGAACCATTTGGGTAAAAATAAATTCGAAAGATTTTGAGAAGTTTGACCGGAAGTTGACTTTTTGATATCGTGGTCGGAATTTGATTTCGGAAGTTGGAGTAGTACTCTAATGTCGAATATGACTTGTGTGCAAAATTTGAGATCAATCGGATGTGATTTTATTGTTTTCAACATCGAATATGGATGTTTGAAATTCTAAAGTTCATTAAGCTTGGATTGGGGTGTAATTCATGGTTTTAGCATTGTTTCATATGATTTGAGTACTCAAGCAAGTCTATAATTCATTTTGGTACTGGGGTGAATGATTGGTTAGGGTCCCGGGGGCCTCGGGAGAATTCCAGATGGTTAACAGATCGAATTTGGAGTTTGGAAGAGGGTTGAAGTGCTGGTTGCTATTATAACCGCACATGTGGAAAATTAAAGGGGCCACATGTGCGAAGCTGCAGAAGCGGCTAGGAAGGTGCAGGTGTGGATTTTGGTCAAAGGCTTAAGGACCGTAGAATGGGTCAAGGTTCCGTAGAAGCGGGACCATATCTGTAGATAGGTGGTCGCAGAAGCAGAAGAGGGCACCTTGGAGAGGACCGCAGATGCGGTCAAAGTTCCATAGAAGCGGGACAACATTTGTGAGAGGCATGTCGCAGAAGCGAGAAAGGGGTGGCCTAGGGAGTACCGCAGATGCAGCATTGTAACCACACCTGCTGAATCGCAGAAGTGGTCAAGGAACCGTAGATGTAGAAATAATTGAGGTAGTGAGATCTTTTAAAGTTCGGGGTTAAGTTCATTTCAAGCCCATTTTCTTCTATTGGAGCTAATGGGGAGCAACTTTGAGGTGCTATTTTTGTCACTTGTCATGAGGTAAGTAATTGTGCTAGCTTTGAGTTAAATACAAGGTTTATATATGGATTTAGACTTGGGAAATTGTAGAAAATTGAGGTTTTGGTGGAAAACATAGAAATTTACATTTCTTGGTATTTGACCACGATATTGAGTATGGAATTTATCAAAAATTAAATAATTTAGTTCATAAGGTCATGGGTAATCTTTATCTTCTAAAATTTTTAGATTTCGAACACGTGGGCCCGACTGAATTTTGGTCAACTTTTCGATCGGAGTTTGGAATTGCAATAAATTAGATTGTAATGATTAATTGAGCATATTTTCATAACCGCTGGCTAGATTGAGCATGGTGCATTCAATTAGAGTCTTCGTAAGGGTGTGGAATGCCATATATGGATCTTCAGAGCGAGGTAAATCTCCTTTATAACCTTGTAAGAGGGAATTTTCCCTACAGGTGAAACAATTGATGATGTACTCCTAATTACAGGGGCTACGCACGTACAGGGTGATGATAGTCTGTGCGTAGCTACTATTACGCTATTGTCTGGGTAGTTAGGACCCAGAAACATGTTATACTTAGATTATTTATGAACCCATTGATAGCTTTAATTGCTTAAATCGCCTTGGTTTAGTAAATGAACTTAAAAAGGGATTAAACATCATCTTTATGAATTATTAAAAGAGAAATCATTTTACTTGGATAAATATCCCATGATAAGTTCTTAATTGATTGATTTAGCATGTATCTATATGTGTACTTTCATCTCATGCATTATCCATGAATAGGGTATGTGTTTATTTATAGAATGGGCCGAATGCCTCAACAAATTAAATAGATGCATCTATCGGCACGCCATCGACCCTCGGCAAATGCATAATTTATTTCTGTTGGAGCGGACCGTCGATCTTGACATGATTTGCGCATGATATATATTGTTGCCTGAGAATTTTAAATGTTGATATTTCCTTTCATGGCATGATATAAATTGATAAGATAATGAAAAGTAATTCCTTCGAAATCCTTTATTATTTGTTAAAGGTGTTTACCTATTTTTCGGCTTCGTGAGTTAAAACTACTATATACATCCATGTTTTCCTCACATTTTTAGTATATTGTTAATTGACCTCTAGTAAGTGTCAAAGTTGACAATCTCGTCTCTACTTTTTCGAGATTAGACGAGATACTTATTGAGTACACATTGTTTACGTACTCATACTACACATATGTAAGTTTGTTGCATAGGTATATGTAACCCTAATGGCCTACTGGGCGTAGCAGCACGGATGATTCTGGGACTAGGTGAGTTGCATTATCCGTGGTGACCCGTAGCTAGTATAGTTCCTTTCAGTATATTGTATTTATTTCCTGTCCACTGTATTCTGGATGGATATTGTATTTATTTCCTTATCAGTAGATGCTCATACGCTTGTGACACCAGGTTCTGGGGGGATTTTTGGATTATTCAGTAGTAAGTCTTTTATTGACTTTATGTCCGTTTTTGTAAAATTTTTTATTATTTAATATTCAACATATAAGAAAAATGATTTCCGCAAATGGTAAAATTGGAATGTAATTATGCATTCTTGGTTGGCTTGCCTGACAGCGGTGTCCAGCGCCACCAAGACCCTTAGTGGATTTTGGGTCGTGACAAGATGGTATCAGAGCACTAGGTTCCTAAGGTCTCACGAGTCATGAGCAAGTCTAGCAGATTCTCACAGATCGGTACATAGACGTCTGTACTTATCCTTTGGAGGTTGCATGACTGTTAGGAGTACTTCCCTTCTTGATTCCTTATCGTGTGATTTGATTCTTGTGAGGCTTATGCCATTGTTCCTTCCTACTCAATCTTATGAGACATGAAGAAATTGTTATGAATTGAGAATTGAAGAACCGTAATGGTATTGCAGAGGTGATATGGGATGCTTCTCCCGATATAGCTGATCAGATTGTTATCATCACTTATGGAAGAATTTCTTATTGTTTCAGCCCAGTAGTGGTGCTTCTTAGGGCTCTGATGCTTATAAATTATTGTTATGCAATATTGATATGATGGTAGGACAATTGCCTATGTGTCAGGTTAGTGAATGACTTGAAGGGGAATTTACTTAGTGCATAATCAAGAGATTTAGTATTTTGTTCCAGGAAGGGGAAAGGCAATCGGACTAAGGATGGTTAGACGTGGGCTGGTAGAAGTAGTGAGACTTGGTAATTGGGAGTGTGGTGGAGTCTTATTTCTTCTATGGTGGGGGTGTCATTGTCCTTAATGAACGTACTGAGTTTGTCGGTGTTATAACCTTCTATAATTCACCTTTGGGGCAAGGTATTGTAAAATAGTGTTGGGGGTACAACTGTGAGATATCGCATAGCGTGATGGATTAGGATTGAATCAGTATTTCTGATGTTGACGGTTCCAGAAAGATGACCTTCAGAAAGGTTTAAAGTTAGCAACAGCTGTGGATTTAAGTGCCACAAAGATAGACTCTATTTAAGACATCAATTAAGTAGCAAAGTGTGAGGAATGACATGTGGAAGTGTTAGGCGGTGGCTAAAGTTTATAAAAGGCCGTGAAATCGATTAAGGGGATGAGTTCCGCCAAAATGGGAGAACGGTGGAGTCGCATTTGTGCTTTATAGTGGGATGACCACCTAACTTAAGGAGAGTTTAGAATTTTTTGGGATTTTAGTGGCGGGTGATTGAAGCCTACAAAATTAATTAGAAGTATGGACTATCATGCGGCAGGAGATTTAATATAACGGGACGGAGCTTCTTGAATGAAGAAGGATGCAGTATAACTTTGAATTGGAAGAATATTGCCACACATTTAATTGATGTCCTCGAGGAGTGAATGGACTTGTGCAGCTAGAGAGTGAGATCGGACTCAAGATAGGTTATTGGTGTCGTAGTGATTGTACTCCATGTAGCAGCATTGGAAGTCGTCGAGGAGCAATTTCTACAGGTAATTTATTCCTGTGAGCATATTAGCGGTCACATGATTGGCAAGGCTTCCACAAAGAATTCTATTGGTTATAGAACGAAGGGATCAGTTGTGTGAATATTATTAATGATTCAGAGTATAAAAATTGGGTTTCTACAGTAAGGTATCAAAAGTTTTGGCGATGGATTGCCTAAGGCTATGTCAATAAGAGATAAGGAATTCCAGCGAGTTCCAGATTTGTAAAACAATGGCTTCATACTAAGTGGGAGAGTCCCAACGCTTATGATTTGGTTGCATGGTTAGCTACTTGCGAGGTTTCCGGGTATTAGCATATCTATGGGCTATTTCTGCTATGGGAAAGGACCATAAGTGGTAATTTGAGCAAAGGACTTTTTAAAAGTGGGCTATCGTTGGCCTTATTGGCCCATGTTTAGACTTAGGGAAGGATTTATGATGGTGCCTTGTAAAGATGCGGGTTCCAAGGGAAGTGATTCCGGGAGGTGCTTCACCAATGAGGCATCCATGTGCTAGAAGATTTATGGAATTGATTATATTTGGGGCCAAGTCAGAGCGGGTGGCTCTCAGCAGTGGTCCTAGCGAATTCAAAAAATAAAGTGTGGTACCTAATGATTTCGAGCCTATAAGTACATTTAAGACTCAACCTTTGTAGCAGCTTATGAGAAGGAGCCCAGAATGTTATATAATATTCTAACTTGCAGTGTAGCATTTGAGAGATATGAAATGGTTCGTAGGATTTGAGGCAGCATGGTCTCGCGGTTCAAGGTCACTCGGGATGAGTGAAGATGAAGTATGTTATGTGTTGAATGGAGCTGGTATTATTCCTAAGGTAATCAAGGATAAATTTGATGAAGGTAGATTGACTAGCCATAGTTAAATTGGCAGAGTGGTGTCAGTGATCAGTTCCTTTAGTGTGATCAAGTTGTGAAAGTGATTTATGATGGTACGTGTGAGGCTTGTTGGCAGTTGTGATTGATTTTATTCAGAAGCATTATTCTGTTATGGCCTATTATGTGTAGGCAGATCCCGGGAGGGTTATGGTGGCTTGGACCACTGCTTGGAGATTTGCATATTCTATGGTCATGAGAATTTTACTATGTTCCTCCTGAAGTGAGTTCATTGAAAAGCTTTTATGTGACGAAGTGTTCACCTATTAGTGGTTTCAGAGTTATGATGAAAAGTCGTGTTCTATCATACATTGGTATGTCGGGTGTAGTGAGAAGTATGGATTTTGAAGTGAGAATCAAGGTTGCAGTTCGGTGCGGACAAGGATGCCACAAGCTCGGATGAGCAGGAAAGGTGTTTCGATGTTTAAAGTATGTCAGTGTTGTCTTCAGCGTCACCTGAGATTAGTGTTTTGTAAGAAGGGCTTGTGTTATGATTAATGATTCCTGATCGCTTTTTAGCATTGGTACAGTCGATGGTTTGGATGTACAGACCTATTATGTGTTTCAAAAGGTTGTGGGAGCGAGTCCCGCATGAATATTGTATAAGTGTGACATGTAGTCACTTGATTGATTAAAGATTTAAACCAAGTATGAGGATGGTGATGATACCATTAATTTGAGAATTTATGCCTGGAGGGCATTCTGGTTATTGGGTTATGGATTGTGGAGGTTCACTCCAGTTAGGAGGGCACTTCTTATGTGATATGCGCAGAAAGAAGGGTTATTATGGACCATGGAAATGTTATTAGCCTAGCCAGTGCAATCAGAATCGACTTGAGGTCGATGGATGTATTTAAATGTAAATATGGGCTCTATATTAGGCCAAACGTGTTCATTTCAGTAATGCGCTCCTTATGGAGGAGTAGTCAGAGTGTTATTTCGTTTCCAGATATTTCATAAAGTGATGCATTGCGCCATATGAGTTGTGAGACAGCTTGAGAAATTGCTTATGTGTTAAGGATCCGCATTGAAATGATGCTAGATTCAGATTGTGTAACGCACCTCAGTTGTGCTTGTGTTTTGTAGCTTATGGAGCTATATGTTCCCTCAGGGATGTTATTATATATTTAGCATGCTTATGACTAATATTCAGTATTTTTTTGTAATGAGCAAATTTGGCTCGATGCGCATCTCCTTATATGTGATCTATGTATGGATCGGGTTGCACGCCGCAACTGTGATGTTGAGTATAGTTTTCTATATGCTATTTTGTATGTCTTGCTTCCTGTTTTCTAAGGAAAGTCCGTATTAGTGCGGAGGTAGGTAATTCCTTCCAGAGTTCATTTTTCTTTTGTATTGCGTTCGAATTGGTAGCCTATTGGCATGTTGGGGCATCATGTGAGACTTTTGCTTATGTTTGGGATGGCTTATTTCTTGAGCAGTTCGTATTGGGCGAGACAAGATCATCGAATTCGAGATTAGTGCAATCTGAGTATATGAGGTAAATGAAGGAGATAAGCCCATTATTTGTTTTAGGATGAGGTGATAGTTCTTGCCAGGAGTATAGATCCAATGAATTGTGGTTTCGGCAGTGGTTGTGAATTTATATGGATCTCATCCGTCATGTCAGTATTATAAGAGTTAGAACAAGACCTATGTATATCATGCGGTGCAATGGGAGCATCAGACTTGTGGAATTTCGCTTAAATTGATCAGAGAATGTTACTGTGGTCCTATGAGTAAAGTGGTGCAAGTTGTGAATTTAGCTAAGGTATGCAGTCATGTTTTGGGGCAGAAGGTCGGGCATAGAGTTTCGGATGTTGGAATTGGTCTCTAAGGCTTATTTGCTTGAATAAAATGGAATATCTTCACAATTAATCGAGCTAATATGCTCAACTGAGTTGTAGTGGCACGGGAATATACATGATAAGTTAAATAGTGATTTCAGACCACTCTAATGTAGATCTTAGCACGTTCGAGGACGAACGTATATTTAAGTGGGAGAGAATGTAATGACCCAACCGGTCATTTTGAGCCCTAATACACTGTTCAGTAGTCTAGGGCCATGGATAGCTTCATTTTAGGAGTTATGGCTTGTACCTGTTGTCAGAATTGAGTTTCGGGAAGTCCAGAGTCGATTTGGAAGAGAATTCTTATTTTAGAAGCTTAAAATTGAAAAATGAACTAGGATCGGAATTTTTAGTAAACGACCTCGGAATCAGGATATGAAGTTTCCAGCAGGTTCGTATGATGATTTAGAACTTCGGCGTATGCCCGGTTCAGGTTTTGGATAACCCGGGAGTGTTTTGGCGCATATTGTAGAAGAAATTTCTTAAGTTTGGCTTGAAGTGAATTTCAATGATATCGATGTCTGTTTGGGATTTCGAGTCTGGAAATAGCTCCGTATGGTGATTCTCGAGTTGTGAGCGCGATCGGAAGTGAATTCGAAGGTCCATAGGTCATTTTGGAACCATTTGGCTAAAGATAGAATTTGAAGGATTTTGAGAAGTTTGACCGAAAGTTGACTTTTTGATATCGCGGTCAGAACCCGATTTCGGAAGTTGGAGTAGTTCTGTAACGTCGAATATGACTTGTATACAAAATTTAAGGTTAATTGGGTGTGATTTGATAGTTTTTTAGTATCGAATATGGAAGTTTGAAATTCTAAAGTTCATTAAGCTTGGATTGGGTGTAATTCATGGTTTTAGTGTTGTTTGATATGATTTGAGGCCTTGAGCAAGTCTGTAATGCGTTTTGGGACTGATTGGTATGATTGGTTGGGGTCCCGGGGACCTCGGTTGGATTTCAGATGGTTAACAGATCCAATTTGGTGTTTGGAAGAGGGGTGAACTGCTGGTTGCTGTCATAACCGCACCTGCGGAAAATGGGCCGCATGTGCGGAGTCGCTGAAGCAGCTAGGAAGGCGCAAGTGCAGATTTTTGTCAAAGGCTTAAGGACCGCAGATGGGGTCAAGGTTCTGAAGAAACGGGACCGTATCTGCGGAGAGGTGGTCTCAAAAGTGGAAGAGGGCATCTTGGAGAGGACCACATATGCGGTCAAAGTTCCGCAGAAGCGGGACTGCATCTACGGGAGGCACATCGTCGAAGTGAGAAAGGGGTGGCCCGGGGAGGACCACATATGCGGCATTGTAACCGCACCTGCGGAACCGCCAAAGCGGTCAAGGAACTACAAGTGCGGAAACAGCTTAGGCAGTGAGGTCTTTTAAAGTTCGGGGTTGAGTTCATTTCAACCCCATTTTCTTCCATTGGAGCAGATGGGGAGCAACTTTGAGGAGCCATTTTCAACACTTATCATGACGTAAGTAATTTGTGCTAACTTTGAGTTAAATACAAGGTTTATATATGGATTTAGACTTGGAAAATTGTAGAAAATTGAGGTTTTGGTGGGAAACCAAGAAATTTACATTTCTTGGAATTTGACCATGATATTGAGCATGGAATTTAGTAAAAATTATATATTTGAGTCCATAAGGTCATGGGTAATCTTTATCTTCGAATAATATTGGATTCTTGGCACGTGGGCTCAAGGGCATTTTGGTCATTTTTTCGATCGGAGTTAGGAATTGCTATAAAAAAGATTGTAGTAAATAATTGAGCATATATTAATGTATTTGCGTAACCGTTGGCTAGTTTTGGAGCGTGATGCATCAACTAGTATTCGAAAGGGCGTGGAATGACGGTTATGGATCTTCGGAGCAAGGTGAGTCTCCTTTCTAACCTTGTAAGAGGGAATTGTCCTCATAGGTGAAAATTGATTATGTGCTCATAATTGAGGGGGCTATGTACGCACGAGGTTACGAGAGTTCGTGGGTAGCTACTATTATTGTATTGTCCGGGTAGTTAGTACCCAAAATCATGTTATCCTTGGATTATTTATGAACCCATTGATAGCTTTAATTTCTTAAATGACGCCTTGGATTACTAAATGAACTTAAAAAGAGATTAAACGTCATCTTTCTTGAATTGTTAAAAGAGAAATTATTTTAATTGGATAAATACCCCTTTATAAGTTCTTAATTTACTGATTGAGCATGTATCTTTATGTGTACATGCGTCGCATGCATGATTCACGAGCAGGGTATGTGTTTATTTATAGAACGGGCTGAACGCCTCTGCATATTAAATAGATGCATTTATAGGCACGCCGTCGACCCTCAATAAGTGCACAATTTATTTCTGTTGGAGCGGGCCATCGACCTTGCATGATTTGCGCATGATATATATTGTTGCTTGAGGATTTTCAATGTTGATATTGCTTTTCATGGCTTGATATAAATTGATAAGATAATGAAAAGTTAACCTTTTAAATCCTTATTATTTGTTAAAGGTGTTTACATGTTTTCCAGCTTCGTGAGTTAAAATTACTATATAGATCCATATTTTTCTCACATTTTTATTATGTTGTTAATTGACCTCTAGTAAGTGTCGAAGTTGACCATCTCGTCTCATCTTCTTCGAGATTAGAGAGACGGGATACTCATTGAGTACACGTTGTTTATGTACTCATACTACACTTCTGTGCATTTTGTTGCACAGGTATATGTAACCCTAGTGGCCTATTAGGCGTATCAGCGCGGATGATTCTTGGACTAGGTGAGTTGCATTATTCGAGGCGACTCGCAGCTAGTATAGCCCCTTTCAGTATATTGTATTTTTTTTCCTGTCCACTGTATTCCAGATATTGTATTTTATTTTTTTGTCAGTAGATTCTCATGCACTTGTGACACCGGGTTCTGGGTGAATTTTTGGATTATTCAGTATTAAGTCTTTTATTGACTTTATGTTCATTTTTGTAAAATTTTTGTTATTTAATATTTAATGTATAAGAAAAATACTTTCCGCAAATATTAAAACTGAAAATTAATTATGTATTCTTGGTTGGCTTGCCTGACAGCGGTATCCGGTGCCACCACGACCCTTAGTGGATTTTGGGTCGTGACACATATGAGCAAATGTGTAAGCGCTTTAAGATTTCTTACACAATTGTAGTTAGCTTTTGTTTGAAATACAACTTAAAGTTAAGGCATTTAAATATGCAACTTATACTTTAAACACATTCCTAAATAGTAGTAAAATATAACAAGAGCATTTGAATTTCATATTGAATACGGATGTATTTCGTCACAAGCTTATTTGGAATAATCGATTCATAAAGAGCAACTCGGGACATACATGGATTTTGTGGATTTCAATTCTAAGAGAAGAGCTTAGCCAACATACCACACTTGAGCTTCCTTAAACTCTAAAATGTTTCAAAAATCTTAGTAACTTCAATATATTTTAGAAATGTAACAAACTGAACCAAAATTAGGAAGATGATTATGGTTCTAGCTCATTTGAGTATTTTATCAAACGCTATGTGGACATTAAGGTTTCATGGTTCTTCTATGGATTATTCCATCATGCTACAATACATTCTTTACTATTTTTAGCTCAACAATCTTCCTACACCCCTTGATAACACATGCATGCTAAATAAACAACTTCCATACCCAAGAATATTCTACTAATTACCCATTTCGAAAGCAAGGGTTAGGATGCAGAATTTTACCTCTATGATGAAGACCTAGTGAATTTTCCTTGTTAATCTTCAAAGATTTGAGCTAGAATTGAAGGAAAATTTGTTAAGGTAGGCACCACTGACTGGGTATATGGTCGTTATGTGGCCCGCAAAGTGTGGAGTCAGGATTTTCTGAGACTATCGAGATAGCTGCATGGCGTTCGCAGATCTTGACTTTCCTTCCCTATCTTTATTTATGTTTCAGTTCCTATTCTCTAGACATTATAGTAGACTATATCCCTGTATAGTGCTCATCTAATCGATGGCACCTCAGTTTTGGATGAGATTTGTATTGAGTTGCGAATGTTATGCTGCTTTTGAAAGGTTTTCCTTAAATTTTACTTGCTTCCGTATTTTTCAAAGTTTTTGTTGTATTGAAATGGTTGAATAGTTGACTTGTCTAGTTCAATGATAGGTGCTATCACGACGATTTGATTTTGGATAGTAAAAAACTCTTGAATAAAGTGGAGATAAGAATCACATTATTCAGCTATAAAGGTAGTGAGTTGAGACCATTCTCTATACCACAAATTAATACTGTGAACCTTTAGGCTAAAGAGTGTAGTTGCTGTGGAGAAACTATAAGACTCAACAAGTGATCGTTTAGTGAATTATTTAGTTAGGCAATTGGTGGGGATAACACACAACTGATCCAAGAGAAAAAATATGTTTAACTCCGCATTATCTCCAAGTTATTTATCCTTCATTAGTATTACAGCATGGTGTATATATGCCTAGATAATTAAAGGAAAGGAAAATGACCACTTTGTTTCTTTGATTCTCAACTTCATCTTACTTGTAAATTGGTCTAAAATCAAAAACTTTGATCTTTTCTACCCATTTATTCTTCTTTATTACCTAAGTTTTGCAACTACATATGATTTTATAGCATAAGTTTAATAAATTTACTATGAATTTTTTTTTACATAATTAATCATGTCACTTAGAATGTGATTGAATGTAAATTTTTACGATAAGCATTAACAAGTTATTAATTTGATATACAAAAAGTAATTCACAGCTAACATACTATAATAGCTTAGACAACACTATTATTGGAAATTAAGGTATACACTTAAGTTCCTGTCGAGTATTGGAAGTGTCACACATCATTTTTACCGTTATTTACTACACCCCGGAAAGGGATATAATAAAAGGAAGGAATTTTCTAATTTAAAAACAGTCGGAACGGAATTTATTTATTTAATTTCAGAGTCGCCACTTGGGAGAATAATGGTCTCCCAAGTCACCAGATGAATCTCGAACCTAGGAAAGTTTGATTCTATTACAGTTTGTGAACTAGAAATCCGGATAAGGAATTCTTTTAATCCGGGAGAAGGTGTTAGGCCCTCCCGAATTCTGTGGTCCTAGCACGGTCGCTCAACTGTTGTATTTGTTTTTATCTGATTTCTATATATCTTCCCTTTTCATATGCATTTTAATATTCCACTTTATTATTTAAAGAATTACAACGTCGTAAAAATGTATTTTTTACCACGCTGTACCAGTACGCCCGTGGCTTTTAACACATTTCGACTTCATTAAGATTTGGATTTAGGTCACAAATGTACACCCGTATTAAGAAGGTAATATTATTATAAATCATGCCTAAAGTATCTACGTCTTGTTAACTTTGGGAAAGTTCGTGAAATTTGCTAAACGGTCCTTCCAAATCTAAGGTTTTTATAATAATTATTTGAGGGCCCCGCAATTGTTTATTTAATGCGGTGAGGCTCATCTCATTTTTATTAAGGCCATATCTAAAGTACTATATTTTCTATGTGTTTCGTCTCTAATATAAAAGAAATAGTCTAATTGTTTATCCTTTACCTATTAATTTGATATTTAGAGCCACAAACCCACAAAAGTTCAGGCTTATTTCTCATTGGGCTTAATTACAACCCATATAACAGTTTCCTCAATCTAAATTTCGGTTCAGGACATCCCATAAAGCTGTGGTCCAGAACAATTTTCAACAGCATTCGACCACGCCCATATCCGACTGTCATATCTATTGCATTTGGGCCTTGCATTTTAACTTTTCTCAAATTGAATTCGCAACAGAAGATGTATGTTATTACTTCATTTTTCAGATTGTTACAATTCAAAATTCAAATTCAGGACAGTATTGTGCTTATCTATAAAGAACTTTCATTTATTTCGATTCAAATTTATGTACAGAATTAAGTTTAGTAAAACGAAATTTCATAATCAAAACAGACTCATTATTCTATCAAAATTAATGTTGTACTAAACGTTTGAAAATATTTCTAACACCAATTATGTTTGAACTAACTAACTGATATCATAATCAAACTGTTTCTGCATTAAGAAATTATTTACATAAGTAATATCAAATTGACACATATGAGTTCATATTTGATCTTCAATCTTAATAGTTGTGGACTTACAATTTCGCAAATAGTCATGCGTTTAAAACGGATCTATTATTTTCGGAAGAAAAACTCTCTGAATGTTCAATGATTCCAAAGTTATAACTTGAAATTTGAATTCAGCTATTATTTCTAACTTTTGTTTTACCGATTTTTATTAGTAATCCTATTTACTATTTCGATTATACAGTCTAATGATACCACTACTAGACTTAATTAACAAACAGAGTCCAAAATAATGTCCAGTCCGTATTTAATTACAAACTAGACTATTCCTAATGAATACACACTTTGAACTAAATTTACATTGATAAAAATAAAAGACAATCAACAACTAAGCTTCATTTTTCATCAATTTTGCATTTATAGCCTCAGCTAATAAATATTGTACCTAGAAACAAAAGGAATCAATGAGATCTAGGCAAACATATGGGATCAAAAATCAACAACAGCTAGTAAATTGATCAGAACAGATCCAGCAAACCAGATTCAAATCAAAATGAAGATAAACCAGTAGAAAATCCACAGAGGCAAAACCAGACCACGAATAACCACTTCAACCCAAAACAACCCCAATCCAACAGTAATTCAATCACCAAAGTCGAATAGAAGAGGAATATAGACTTGAAATTGCTTCAGAATCAAGGAAATAATGATACTTTTGAGGATTTTAAGTTTTGATGTGAAGAGAATACTCGAATGGCAATTGCAAACAGAAGGAAAAATGTTTTTAGTGTTTCAGATTTTGCTAAGGCTTCTAATTATGAAATTGTCCCTTAGTCACTTATCTTATTGTAATTAGACTCCTGTTATTTTATTTAATTGACTCTTTTCCCCTTTATTTATGCAGTGCTACCCCTTTTCCCCAATCTAGAAGGTTCCTACCCCAAGCCTTTACCCTTCTACCCCTACCTTTAGTTGATATTTACTAACCACCCTTTATTTCTACCTCAAATACCCTTAACCCCTTAAGTAGTTACCATTAAACTAAATAGGATTCCCAAATCTACTCCTATACCCTTAGAATTATTACAATGAACCAAATGCCCTTCCCCAAATTAACATTGCCTTCCTATTTTATTTACCCTTACATCCATACTGCCCTTTAGCCCTAATTATAATCAAATACCCAAAATGACTCTAAAAACAGGATCGAAAACCTTAACTAATTAACAGAATTAATCAATTAATTGTCAGTTAACAGATACAACCAAATCAAAACTAAGTAATCAATTAACAGGATTCAGAAAAACCAATCAAATAATAAAGAATCCGATTAAAAGAAAACTTTAGTTATTAATCAGGTTTTTTAAACAATCAAAACCCTAAAACGAAGTGTAATAGTGTGCTTGTTCGAATAAAAATGAAAGACCTAAAACTTTATCATTTTTATCAAAAATTAACAACACAAAGCAAATTCTAGAAATGCAAACAATAGAAGTAAAAGAGAAATAGGAACATAGCTTTTTTCTTGTTTTCTTTCCTTTCTTTCTTCTGTTCTTTTCTTTCCTTGTTTTTTCTTGATTTCCTAGGCTTATAATTTTTTCTTGGATCTTTAACTTATGGCAGACCTTCGAGCCTTAGTTTGAACTCTTGCAGTGGTTTCTGGGGTTAAGGACTCTTAGAATAGGGGCTGAGGTGTTTAAGAGATTTTATGGGATGGTTTTGGAGTGGAGGTATTCGCTGAAGTGGTGTTCGGGTGACACTAAAATCGATACACAAAGAAGTCTAGAGTTGTTTGAATTAAAAGACTTAGAGAGGTGAAAAGGGGAGGCCTAAGCGATTCTAGGGTGTTAAGGGTGGAGGCAGAAGTCAACCTTGTGTTCGCCAGAGTAGGGTTTCAGTGACACTTGGATACATATTCGAGGGGTTCTTGTCTATTTCGGAGGAAGTTGGTTATGGGGGGTGAAAGAGGAGGTCTAGACCTTCTTGTTGTGTTAATGGTGGGGTCATCGGCGTAGGTTATATTTCCCGCCGATGAAATTTCCGGCGAGTCTGAAAGAGAAGGGGGGGGGGGAAGAGGCGGCTAGGGTTTCAGGTGTATTAGGGAATGAATATGCAATGAAAAGGGTATAATACGTTTTGTATATTTAAAAACTTAGAACTATTAGGAACCGTTGGATTATTTAATGGCTGAGATTTTTTATCACTTACACGACGTTGTTTGAATTAATGATGATTCAATTCTATCCATCAGATCAAAAAGATGAACAGCCAGAATTTGACGACTTAAACGTTCTCGTTTGGTTTAAAGAAGGCCTGTATATCTGGCCGTTTGATTAAGATTTTAACAGCTTGGATTGCTCAAACTAGACGGTGTCGTTTGGATCAATAGGCAGGCCGGTATTTTCTTTGGGCTTGGACCAAATATATTAAAGGAATTTGATTTTTTGGGCCACTAAATTGATCAGCCCAATTTATGTATATTTATATTTTGTATTTTCTTCTTGTATTTGTATTTTATTTTCTTTATATATTTTTTGTATTTTTCTTTTGTATATTATTTTCTTTTTTTTTGTATTTCTTTCTTGTATTTTCTTTTCTTCTATTTTTTTGTTTTTGCTAATTTTAAAATTAATTAATTTCCATTTTATTTTAAGGTATTTTTCATAACAAAAAATGCTATTTTGATTTTTCTTTAATTTGTTCTCAAAATGTATTAACTCAAAAATTTTAAAAATAAAAATTCCTAATACTCCTGCATATTTTTGTATATTTTTTATGAATTAGTATGCAACTAATTAACACAAAAATGCCACAAATATTTGACAAAATTTTAAAACTCAATTTGTTTAGATTTTGGGAATAATTTGCTTATGATAAACATCACGTGCTTACAACTGCCCCTCTTTGCTCGGAAACACGTAGAGTTTCAGTGCAAAGATAAGTGAGCAGTAATGAGGGATTTTTTGCCCATTCGCATTTTCCGCGTGAATCATTTTTTGGAAAGTTTCACTGCATCCTGCTTCAGCGATTGCCTACATATCCTGGGCTAAACATGAATCAGGTCAGTGTAGTTCAGGAATATCTGATAGCTGGGACTACCTGGAGCTGTGATCTCATGATGTTGCTGTTGTTATTGCTTGCTAATTCACTTATTACACCATTGTAAAGATAAAAGAAGTTATCCTAAGTTATGTCTTATGTGGTACAAAATCCTATGTAATGTTTGCTATCCTATGTTCTTGAACTGTCTTGATCTTGCACCATGCAGTCTTTCAATATGCCTTTGACTATGTCCATTCTTCAGGTGGACTCCTGCTTACGTTTGCTTGAAAATATTCCCTTGTTCTTCAGGTGGGCTCCTGCTTGCAATTGCTTTAAAAATGTATTCCCTTGTTCTTCAGGTGGGCTCCTACTTACAGAATTTGAAATGTATATCCTTATTTTTCAGGTGGGCTCCAGCTTACAAAATTGAAAAACAATGAAAAATTTTCTGCCCCAGTATGGTGCCTGGGGTATATCATGTTATCAAATATTAGAATTTAAAGCTAAATTTCCAAATGGTGCTTCCCTTATTTTTCAGGTGGGTGCCTTATTACTGTATTTTGAAAAGATATTCCCTTGTTTTCCAGGTGGGTGTCTGCTTACAACTTTTGAAAAGATATTCCCTTATTCTTCAGGTGGGCACCTGCTTGCGAACTTTGAAAAAGATATTCCCTTATTCTTCAGGTGGGTGCCTTCTTACAACTTTTGAAAAGATATTCCCTTGTTCTTCAGGTGGGCACCTGCTTGTGATTGCTTTGAAAAAGTATTCCCTTATTCTTCAGGTGGGAGCCTGCTTGCGAACTTTGAAAAAGATATTCCCTTATTCTTCATGTGTGTGCCTGCTTACTGCATTGGAAAAGATATTCCCTTGTTCTTCAGGTGGGCGCATGCTTACAACTTTTGAAAAGATATTCCCTTGTTCTTCAGGTGGGTGCCTGCTTACAACTTTTCGAAAAGATATTCCCTTGTTCTTCAGGTGGGCGCCTGCTTACGATTGCTTTGAAAAAGTATTCCCTTATTCTTCAGGTGAGCGCCTGCTTGTGAACTTTGAAAAGATATTTCCTAATTCTTCAGGTGGGCGCCTGCTTGCGATCATTGAAAAAGATATTCCCTTATTCTTTTGGTGGACGCCTGCTTACGTCGTACAAAATAAAGCAAATTTCTGCCCCAGTTTGATAACCGGGTGCATGACATTACTGAATGTTAACTTATGATAAAAGTTGTACTATACTTCCCTTATTCTTCAGGTGGGCGCTTGATTGCTGTGCTTGAAATGAATTCCTTAGCATATTGTTGTTTTCCTTGAATTATCTTCCCTTATTCTCCATGTGGATGCCTGATTTTTGAGAACTTTTTGTGCTCCCTTGTTATCCACATTGGTCACATTCACTTTAAAGTGATTAGTAATAATTTGAATCTTTTATCCCTGTTGTAATCAAAAAATAATTTGTTAGTATAAAATGGTGGTTAGCTGCTGGCATTCTTGTTCGCCATGCCCCCACTTTTGAACTTTCTCCATCTTGCTCCTTTGGATTTGTTTTGCTTTGCCGTAACTTCCGACCATCTTTCAAAATTTTCTGATCCTGATGACCCAAATGTTTCCTCATGTCATTGTCTTGGTGTTTCTTCATCTTTCTTATGAACTTTTGCTTTTTCCCCAAAATTTCTAATTACCATATGTCTTCCTTGCTTCAACTATCCTTTAATAAATCACGATCTTATTGTGCCATAAAACTGAGAAACTTGGTAGTTATCTTTGACTGACAATGTCTTATATACAGATTCCAAGAAAAATGAAATGCAATGACCTCGAAGTTTTTGAGGGTAGAAATACTTTGAAAAGGCAAAAAGGACAGGACTTATCTGAGTAGGAAGACTGATTTTTTTATCATGCCATGCATTTGGATTAACCAACCTAGTATTTCCAACCAACAACTATCAATTGCCAATTTTTCCAACTCGATTTTCAACAAAACCCAAACTTTGCTTATTTTGCCACTTTTAAACCATAAACTTCTTTC
This sequence comes from Nicotiana noctiflora, assembly GCA_032618575.1. Taxonomy (NCBI): domain Eukaryota; kingdom Viridiplantae; phylum Streptophyta; class Magnoliopsida; order Solanales; family Solanaceae; genus Nicotiana; species Nicotiana noctiflora. The sequence goes on from JASVEL010000137.1 coordinate 63,167, forward strand.
TCACTTTTTCCTTACGGTGCCCGTGATGCTTTTCACCAATATGACTCTATCATTTTCATTCCCCTCAGCTCACAACGCCTTACGGTTCCCATGAGGATTTTTACTAATAAGACTCTCTCATTTTATATCTCTCTACTCATATCGCCTTACGGTGTCCGTGAGAGTTTTCACCAATAAGACTCTCTCGTTTTTGGTCTTTCATTTTCTGGTACCAGAGTGTTGTCCATAACATGATTCAGCTTACCTGCATGCATTGACATTTCTTAAAATTGATCAGAAGGTCTTTCTTTGGACCATAATGTGGCTTTTGGATGGGTTTAGAAAGAAAGGTATAAAGGCTCAAAAATTACAACTTTCGGAATCATATCTTCCAAAACAAACATAACTTCTGCCCCAGTTTCATTCTTTGGGGATTCTTGGATTTTTCTCTGTTGTGACTGAACCTCAGTGAGGCTGCCTACGTACCCTTTCGAGATCAAGTCAAAACGTAGTTCAGATCATAGAATCGCTTCATTGTTGCGATGTTTCCTTCCTCCCATTCTTCTTCTTTGCATTTTATTTTTTTTTCTTTTTTCTTTTCCCTTTCTTTTCATTCCCTTCTTTTCTTTTTCTTTCTTTTCTTTTCTTTTCTTTTTTTTCCATTCTTCTCTTGACTTTCATAATTCAATATTTGACTTTGTTGTTTATTCCGAAAGAGGGATATGAAATAAAATGTAATAAGGCTCGAAGGGATAGCAATGGATAAAGTGTTTGGATAGTGAAACAAAATGCTTTATCATTTCAATTTCAGAAATACGACAAATATAATCGGATATATGAAGATAAAGAAATCAAACAAAATATCTTTTGACTGCGTCAGAATTGATAGCCATTTCTGCATATTTCCCTTCCACATCTGTTAGATATAACGCTCTGTTGGACAACACCCATGATACAACAAATGGTCCCTGTCAGTTGGGAGCAAACTATCCTTTTGCTTCTACCCAATGAGGAAGGATACGCCTCAATACCAATTGTCCGACTTCAAATTTTCGTAGACGCACTTTCTTGTTATAAGCTCTGGCCTTTCTCTGTTGATACAATTGCCCATCATCATCAATTTCTACCTCCGCAATGATTCGAAGGGAAGGTATTTCAACTTCCACGTGTATTACTACTTCCGTGCCATACACCAGTGAATAAGGAGTTTCACCCACCGAAGTGCGAACAGTAGTGCAATATCCCAACAAAGAAAATTGGCACCATAACTTGTCATAATCACATTCGGAATTTTGAACCGACAAATGATGTTTGCATGCACAAAATCAACCACTAATTTCTTGGTTACTACCTTGAATGTTTTTCCCTCAACCAATTTAGTGAAATAATCGATGGCAACCAGAATAAAGTTGTGCCCATTTGCCCAATGACATCCATTCCCCAAGCAACGAAGGGCCATCGTGCTGACATTGTATGCAACTCATATGGCGGAGCATGAATCAAATCTCCATGTACCTGGCACTGATTACATTTGCGCACAAAGCTGATGCAATCCCGTTCTATAGTGAGTCAATAATATCCTGCTTTGAGGATTTTATTTGCTAACACATACCCACTCATATGTGGTCCACAGACTCCCGCATGTACTTCGACCATACTTGTTGTAGCCTGCTTTACATCCATACACCTCAATTAACTGAGGTTCGGGGTTCTTTTATACAAAACCCCTCCGCTAAAGAAAAATCCACTTGCCAATCATCTGATAGCTCTCTTTTGATCCCCTATGGCCTGTGTCAAATATACTCCCATTCTGAGTATATTTTAATATCATGGAACCACGGCTCACCATCGAGTTCCTCTTCTATTGTATAGCAATAAGCATGTTGATCGCGAACCTGAATTTGCAATGGGTCCATATAAGCTTTATTCGGATGAATCTATTAATGTAATTCAACCTGCCAAGCAAACTCATCACATCATTCTTGCTCTTTGGCGGAGGCAATTCCTGTATGGCTTTGATTTTGGACGGGTCCAGTTCAATACCATGTCAACTCACCACGAACCCCAACAACTTCCCTGATGGCAACCCCAAAGCACATTTTGCTGGATTGAGTTTGAGATTGTACCTGCGAAGCCTCTGGAAAAACATCATCAGGACTTTAACATGGTCATGCTGCTTTTTGGACTTGATAATGACTTCGTCCACAAAAACTTCAATCTCCCGATGTATCATATCATGGAACATGATGGTCATTGCCCTCACTCTGTAACACTATGTTCCCCAAGGTGTGATGAATGCTGTCTTTTCAGCATCTTCCTCATCTATCAGAATCTGGTGGTAACTAGCATAGCAATCTATAAAAGAACCGATCTCATGTTTGCAAAATTGCCAATCAATATGTGGATGTTTGGCAGTTGAAACTTATCTTTCAGACTTGCTTTGTTGAGATCTTGATAATCAACACACACCTTGGTTTTTCTGTCTTTCTTTGGAACATGCACAACATTGGCTGACCAAGTGGGATATTTGGTAACCCGTATAACCTTTGCTTCAAACTGCTTATTGACTTCTTCTTTTATTTTCACACTGATATCTGTCTTGAATTTCCTCAACTTCTATTTGACAGACGGGCATTTTGAATAAATGTGTAATTTATGGACCACCAAATCTGTGCTCAGGCATATCAACGTATGACCATGCAAATATATCTTAGTATTCATGCAACAACTTTATCAATTCTTCCCTAAGTGAGGCCTCCAAATGAACACTTATCTTTGCTTCGCGAACATTTTCCTGATCCCCCTAGATTAGTGGCTTCTGTCTCATTCAAGTTCGATTTGGGTTTTTCCTCATACTGACCCAACTCTTTACTAATTTCTTCCAAAGCTTCTTCATCATCATACTCCATCTAATTATCACATTCAATTTCTTGTATTACTATTTCATTATCAAGACTAGGCCGAACATTCTTCATGCATGACACATCATTGAAATCAGCATAAAATGGACTATACAAGAGAAATAAAAATAAGATAAGGCTATCAGGAATGGAGGGAGAAACAAATTGCATTTCATTAAAATTCGAAAGATAACAAGGTTTGACTAATCCGATTGGATGGAACATAGAAATCTGTATTACAACCTTGAAATAAAACTGATTTAAAAGCAAAACAAAAGCTAACTACCATAACTCCCTCCGAGTTGGAAGAGGAGTAGCTTCCCAGTTATTCAATTTGGCCCGAGATCCGACAAATTGGACATCAATTCTACTTGTGCCTTCATCCGCTTCTACCATATCCACTTCTTCAAATAGTTTTTCAAATTGTTCAAGTAGCTCCCTGTTGGGCCTTATTTCTGCTAAGTTGGGCATCACTGTCGCCGGACGCCTCTTTGTACCAGACCTGACGAATGAACGGGAGAGGCGAGGGATAGGCTTATGGAGGGTCCATGATTTCTTCTTCAGTTTTCGAGCTCTCTTTATATCAGCAATGGTTGGTTTAAAGACCAACCCAAAAGTATCAATGTTTCTGGGAAGAGACACCGGTTGTGTAATACCCTGTAATGCATCTCCCAATCCCTTTCCAAGGAGAAATCCATTTTTCAACATCTCCGCGGCATCCATAACTGATGCGGAAGCCACCTTTGGCATAGGAACATGTTTGCCCTCCGGAACCTTAGCGACTCATAAGGTATCTACACTTGGTACACCCATGGGCCTTTGTCGCCCTCAACCTCTTCAAAGGGAGTGATAGTGTTGCAAGAATTATCTTTACCATGGACCACAATTTCTTGATGGTCCCACTCGAACTTTACCATTTGATGAAGTGAGGATGGCACAGCTTTCGCCGCATGGATCCATGGTCGACCCAGCAGAAGATTATATGATACAGCAACATCCAAGACTTGAAATTCCATTATTAACCTTACCGGCCCGATAGTAAGTTCCAGCACAATGTCTCCAACAGTATTCTTTCCACCTCCGCCGAATCCACGCACATAAATGCTATTCTTTTGGATTCTTTCATTATCAATCTTGAGCTTTTCCAAAGTAGACAAAGGGAATATGTTGGCACTCGACCCGTTATCAATCAGCACATGGGTCACTACCAAAACTTCACATTTCACAGTAATATACAAAGCTCTGTTATGCTCCGTTCCTTCTACCGTCAGTTCGCCATCTTAGAATGTTACCCTGTTCAACTCAAAGATTTTATTTGCGATATTTTCCGGATTACTCACTGTAATCTTCTTAGGCTCATAAGCCTCATTAGTGCGCTATGATGTTCATCTGAGTGAATTAGCAGGGACAATAGAGATATTTGCGCTGGCGTATTCCTCAATTGTTCTACTATCAAGTAGTCATGAGCTTTCATTTTCCTCAAGAATTCCTCGGCCTCCTCCTCAGTAACAACCTACTTTATAGGAGTCGGATTATCTTTGGTAAATTTTACTTTTCTTAATTCTTCGGGAGAAAATCACCTCCCCAACCTCGTTAATCCGTGGGTCTCACAAATTTCATCTTTAACCTCTTTCCCTCGGTATATGACAGTCACTTTGTTGTAATTTCATGGCACAACTTTAACATCCACAACGGGCAATTGAGTGACCGATTTGATAATGGCCGGCTCTGTTTGGGCCCCTTTCACAATCAACACAGGTTTTTCACTTGCACCTGGAACTATCACCTTCACTGGCTCAGGTTCTCCCACCATCACTGGCTCATTCATCACTTTTTTAATTGTAACCACCACGTTCTCACCCATTATTTTCTCCTCTACCTTGCTTTCGCTTGCCTTAATCATTATTATAGTTTGAGAAGTCTTTTTCCAATCTCCCCTTTTGTATCAAATCTATCATATGAGCTTCATGATGAACATGCAAGGGGTTTTCTGTAATATTGGGAGCTTTGGTGGCCTGGACTTCAATTCTTCTTGAATCAATGAGCTTCTGTATTGCGGTTTTCAGATGCCAACACTTCTCTATGTCGTGTCCTAAAGCTCCTGAACAGTACTCATAGCTAACAAAATGGTCCAGGTTCTTTGGCAGTGGGTTCGAGATTTTGGATTCAATAGTGTTTAGGATTCTGAGCTGCCTCAATCTATGAAATAGACTGGTGTACGATTCTTCTATTCGTTAAAAGCTTCTTCTTTTGTAGCCTACCATTCCTGACATCGGTATTAGGACGGAAGCCTGTTCCACTAGGGTTTTTATATGTTTTGGGTGGTGGATATGTGTTATGAGGCGCGGGTGCACGCCATAATGTTTGTGGTTGTGGGTAGGTTTGAGCATAGTGTACTGAAAATTATGGAACAGATGGAGGATAGTAGTGTTGTGGTGGGCCATATGGTACTGGTGGGTAAGGATGATGATGGGGGTGAGGTTGATGGTAGTAAGGATTAGGATTCCTGGACCATGATCTTCCTTCTACAACATCCACCTCTTCTTTCTTCTTTTTCCCAAGGACCCCTCCGGTGCCTGTTTGAATTGCGTGGGTTGTGGCTTTTATCGCCGAATAACTCATAATCTTGTTAGATTTTAAACCTTCTTCAACCGTGTTCTCCATCTTGATGACTTCATTAAACGTTTTCGCGACAGCTGATACTAAATGCACATAATATGTAGGCTCTAAAGCTTGTAAGAATTAGTCCACCATTTCACCTTCCTTCATGGGTAGATCCACTCGGGCAACTTGCTCTCTCTACCTGAACCCGTATTCTCGGAAGCTTTCTACTGGCTTCTTTTCTATCTTTGTCAATGAAAGTCTATCGAGAATAATCTCCAGGTTGTATTGGAAATGATTAACAAAAGCTTGGGCAAGATCATCCCAAGTAAACCATCGAGTGTGGTCTTGCCTTGTGTACCACTCTAAGTTGATCCGCTAAGGCTCTGACTGAAATAGGCCATTAGCAACTCATCGTTACTGCTGACGCCTCGCATTTTGCTGCAAAAGCCTCTCAAATGTGCCACTAGGTCGCCATCAACGTCATAGAGATCAAATTTCGGAAATTTAAAACCTTTTGGTAGCTGCACCTCCGGGAATAAACACAAATGTTTATAAGCTACTATCATTTTCCCCCTAAGGCCCTGCATGTTCCGAAATGATTTTTCAAGAATCTTCACTTTACGGATTATCTCTTCTTGTTCGGGATATTTAGGTGGTTTCTCCTTCTCGGATATGTCAATGAGAGAAGTATAAGAATCATGATGTCGGAAGGTAGGCTCTGGAGGATAATAATGATTGTCTTGGGTATGAAATGTTGGTTCACTGGAAGATTTGTGTAATGTGGCCGGTGGATGAGCCACATACACGGGACTGACATAAGGTGGTGGTGGTGGTGGAATCTATTTTGGTGGTGGAGGAGGTGGTGGTGTTTGTGAGGTAGTTGCATAGTAATGTGGGTATGTGGGGTAAACATGGGATAAATTCATAGTGGGTGGGTCTTGTGTTTGGACCTGTGGAGGAACATAAGCAAGATTGGTTGGGTGTGTGGGTAAAGGTTATCCCTTCGCCCAGGCCTGATACATCTCGGTCATTTGCTACTTGAGCTTGTATATCTCTTTTTTCATATCACTTACGTCTACCACTAATCTTCCCGTGCTGGGTCCACAACCGTAGCCTCAATCTCTTGGCTGATTGTTTTTATCATGTATTTAGAGTGAGTGTTGTAATGATGGGTTACAAGAATGCCAACTAGCTAAAAAACCACATGTCTGGACTCAATAATAACAACGCTCATTAGTGGTTAGGCCATTATTGAACAAATAATTGCACGTTGGGAGCACAGACATATTTAAACAATTTTGCTCGGCCATATGTGTCATATCTTCACATATCTGGCACTTCCGAGTGATAAAATGAGCAATATTAAGGAGTCTTTCTCTGATCATCCCTTTTTCCTGAAGTAACCTCCCGATTTGTTCAGCACGAGCCTCTAGATTCTGTTGGCCTTTCTCTTGAAGTTGTTGCAGATCTATTTCTAATCATGCTAAGGCCGTATAGCAATGTTCTCTTTCCATGTTGAACTCTTTCACTTGTTTGCTAATCTTGACCTCAACAGTAATAATCCTTTTCCTCAATCGGGAAACTTCGACATTATGTTCTTCTTTCAGTTGTTGAATCATACGAGCCCTTTCTTCTGAATTCCTAGCCAACTACTTCCGAACCCTGGTTAATTCTTTCTTCGCTTTGTCAAGGTCAAAGATATAATCACTCACTTTTTATAGCAAATTATCAATCAACTTTTCATCTCAGGTATTTCGGACAGGGGTTTCAGTTGCTATCCTCATTTGCTGAATTTGAGCTCGTAAGGCCTCATTTTCTTTAACCAATTGCTTCTTTTTGCCCTCGGCAACTGCTACTTGCACACTATTTTCCAACTCGAGGTCTTGAACCTATTTTTCTAGCATGTTTATCTTTGCTCGGCATTTGTTTTCCTTAGCCAACCAATCCCACTACTCTCTTGACAGCTCGGCAAATTCTTGGATGTAAGGTCTTTTAGTTGGCCTTTCATGCTCACAATCTCTATTGTACCAACGAAGGAGTCAGGTGACACTTCGTCTTTAGCCCGATCCCTCACATAGGTGTCTAATTTAAAACATTGGCATTAATTCCAAATTTGATGGACTTTTTCTTCAGGAAATTACCCGTCCGGACTAATCTCAATTACTTGGGTGCTGTGGTCTCCATCTTTTGGCACTATTTGATATCTTCCGAGTTGTCGTAAGACTCGATATGGAGCATAGGGTTGAATACTTTTAAGCCCCATTAAGAGAAAATGCAATCCTTCTGCCGGCATGTATATGATTTTATTGACAAGTAGCCATCCGAATGTCCATTCTATCTGGCTAGCAGTAAGAGATTGGAAGTATGTTGTCCAACCCTTAAATCCTTCCGGCAACTTGACCCATTTTATCCTCGTGTATAATTCTTCTATGCATGTTCTTTCCGAAGAACCATAACTCAGAAATTGAGGATGATGGCACAAGTGCTCGATCATCCACATTTGTAATAGCAAATTGCATCGCTCCAAGAAATCTACCTTGGCTTTAAAAGCTGTATGGGCACGAAAGACATTAACTACTATCATAGATTCCAAAGTACTATTATCTTGTGTGAAGAGAGTACTGACAATTCTGGCTATTCTTATATCAATGTTCGTGTCTTTCCTTGGGAACATTATCAAACCCAAAAAGGATACTATGAAAGCAAAACGTTTGTGCTCCTCCCATTTCGCACGGTTTGCTTTGCTGCAGAGTTTGTTTACAGGGTTGTTAAAGCCTCCGATATGACCATATCTATGATATATGAAATTTATAGTGCAAAACCCATTGGTCAAATCTTCATTATGAACATTTCAGGCTATTTTCCCGGAATCCAGGAACTTGTGAGCGGTAATGGCTCTTAGAGCAACTGGGTATTTGTAACGACCCGATCGGTCGTTTTAGAAAATTATGCCCCAATCCCCAATTTAACTGTTCCCCTAAGTTCATTTCTGCTATTGTGGTTTGCCGGGAGAGTCGATTCTGAAATTTGGAGTATTTTGGGACACTTAGTCCCTAAATGAGAGCTTTAAAGTTAGAAAATGGCCCGTAGCCGGAACAGTGTTAAGACAACCTCGGAACGGAAATCCGATGGTTCCATTAGCTTCGTTAGGTGATTTTGGGGTTAGGAGCACGTTCGGAAAGTATTTAGGAGGTTCGTAGCTCAATTAGGCTTGAAATGCCAAAGTTTGAAATTTTCGTGAATCCGAACGATAGGTGAGATTTTGATCCAGGGGTCGGAATGGAATTCCGATAATTTCTGTAGCTTCGTTATGTGATTTTGGATATGTCCGCAAATTTTCAGGTCATTCGAACGTCGTTTGGTCGGGTTTTAGATCGAATGTGAAATTCGGAAAGTTTTAAGAAATTTAGGCTCGAATCCGTTGTAAATTGATAATTTTTGTGTTTATGGACGTGTTTGGATGATTGGAACAAGTTTGAATAAGGTTATAGGAAGTGTTGGTGTTTTTGGTTGAGGTCCCGTGGGCCTCGGGTGAGTTTCGGGGTGGTTTCGGACCATTTCTAGGCCATTTTTCACTGCTGGTTTTTGGCTACAGCAGTGCTCTACGCGATTGCGGGGTATTGGTCGCGATCGCGGTGAGCAAAATCTGAGAAAAAAGCTAATGAACCGCGATCGCGTTGATTGCTTCCAGATCGCGAAGAAGAAAATTCTGTCGCGCAGGCCCTACTTTGGAAGATCATATCTTTTTATCTAAAAGGTATTTTGAGGTGATTCAAAAACGAAAGTTGTAGCTCATCGTGTCTAGTTTGCAGAAAGATAAAGAAATAAACATTTAGAAATTTGTAGAAAACTTTATGTATGTTACACTCTATGCTATCCGAGAAGGATATCTAAAACACATAAATGGATTTGGAAGCTTGTATCTCGCAATATATAAGGATTCAGGAAATGATCAACAAATGCAAGTTATAGCCCTATGTGTCTAGTTTCCAGAACTTCAAACCATTCATCATTTGGAGTTGTGTGTAAATAGTTATGACCATTTTACTGAAGCCTGTCCGGAGGAACTGGAAGTTGTTCACCGCGATCGTGAGGCATTTCCCGCGATCGCGAAGGGTAATTTTTGGGCCAGAATTTGTTCTCCGCGATCGCGAAGCATTTCCCGCGATCGCAGTGAACAATACACCCGGACAGAAAGTTTTAAAACATTTCATCCGCGAACCAAACCCATTTTTCCACCATTTTTGGTCATTCTTGAGAGCTTTTGGACGAGAATTGAAGGGGTTTTGACAAGAAGTGATTAGAGGTAAGTCCTATGAACTAAATACATGATTTTATTGAAGAATCATCCTTGAAATTTATGAAAACATAGCAAAATTGTAAGAAATTAGGGCTTGGAGCAAAAACTTTAAATTTGGGATTTGAAGGGCCATTTGTGGTCCGATTTGGGAGATTTTTATATGGCTAGACTCGTGAGAGTACGAGGGTTCTGTAAACGTAAAAATATTTCAATTCTGAGCCGACGGATTCAGGGGTATTTTGGTCATTTCACCCACTTTCGCGCCGTAGCTGTAATTTTATCATTGTAATTAGTTACTTGCGATATTATTTATACTGTGTAATTGGTTTGACTAGATTCGGGTCACTCGGAGTCGGATATTCGCGGAAAGAGGGTTGTCTCTTAGCGGTTTTATACCTGAATCGAGGTAAGTGGCTTGTCTAACCTCGTGTGGGGGAACCTTTACCCCTAGGATATTATGTGATAGTTTAAATGCCTTGTACGCGAGGTGACGGGCGTGTACATGCGCTGGTTGTTGTAACTCACTTTACTTGAATTGTTCAATTCGTGATATTCCTGTTCTTAATTTATTAAATTGTGACATTTACCTGGTATTCGTTAGGGAAGCATGATTAGGTAGGATTTATCTGTCTAATTGCCTAATTGTCCTACTTGAACTTCTTGATAATTGTTGGCACTAGTCCTCGGTGAAGTTGTAGTTAAGCATATTATATTTTCCGTGTGCGTTTTCTTTAATTGTTGTGTTGGTGGACTACGGGTTCAATTCCCGGAGATCCCAGGGCTGTGGGTTCGATTCCCAGAGACCCGGAGTGATATTGTTGTGGACTCTGAGTTTATTGATATATTATTGAGATACGGACTGCGGGTTCGATTCCCGGAGATCCTGAGATATTGATACACATCCTGAGATGCTGAGATACGGACTACGGGTTCGATTCCCGGAGATCCTGAGATCCTTGAGATACACCCTGAGGTATCGAGACACGGGCTGCGGGTTCGATTCCCGGAGACCTAGAGATACCGTTATTGGGACTGCGGGTTCAATTCCCACAAGTCCTGGACTTGTTTTATTGAGTTGGTTACTTGTTGTTAGCCTAATTGTAGACGGTTGCAGTAATCATTTTATTGTTGCTATTTCGGGATTTTTATCATTTAAACTGCTTATTATTATTATTTCCATCATATTATTGTTTTTCTCAGTAGGGCCCTGACCTTCCTCGTCACTACTCCATCGAGGTTAGGCTTGGCACTTACTGAGTACCGCTGTGGTGTACTCATGCTACTCTTCTGCACACTTTTGTTGTGCAGATCCAGGTACATCAGGGCAGGCTCACACCAGGTGATTCAGCAGCGTTTTTGGGAGACCTCGAGGTATGATCTGCTACGTCCGCGGATCCGAGGCCTTCCTTCTATTCTAGTGCTAGTAGATGTTTTTCCTTCATTCCGTTGTTAGATACTCTTTATACATAGAGCTACAGTTGTATGTTCTCTTTTAGTCTGTGTTACCCGTGGGATTCCGGGTCTTGGTAGTGTTTTATACAGTGTATTTGACGGGTGTATGTGCCAAGTGGCACGGATTACATTCCTTTTATCTCATTTCCCGCTAATTCTTATTAAATATGCATAAACTTGTATATTCCGCAACATGTTAGGCTTACCTAGTCGTGGAGACTGGGTGCCATCACGACATATTCACGATTGGTGAACTAGGGTCGTGACAAGTTGGTATCAGAGGTCTAGGTTCATAGGAGTCACGGGACACAGACCGGTTACTTAGAGTCTCGCTGATCGATATGGAGACGTCTGTATTTATCTACGAGGGGCTATGTAACTGTTTAGGAAACTCTTCATTTCTTTTGGATTCCTTGTCGTGCGACATTTTTCGCATCAAAAATCTAAACTATTGCTTTATATTCTCTCACAGATGGTGAGGACACGAGCTACTCGCGACGATCAGGTACACGCGCCCCCTATTGCCGCCGTCAGAGGTCGGGGCCGAGGTAGAGGACGAGGACGCACCCGAGGTGTAGCCACAGCACCCGCGCGCGCTGCCGCTGAGGTGCCACAGGTGGATCAGGTTGGAGCACTGGCACCTGGTACACCGACTACAGCTGCTACTACTCCAACACTACAGAAGACCCTGGCCTAGTTCATGAGTATGTATACCACTTTAGCTCAGGAAGGGTTGCTTCCTCTCACTACAGCTACATCTCAGGCCGGGGGAGGGGCCCAGACTCCCGCAGCCGCTACACCTGAGCAGCGAGTGCCAGTGGGACTGGTCCCAGAGATTATTGTTATGCCTCATGCCACCCCAGCACAGCCCGAAGGTGGGCCAGTTGCCTCCGAGGACGAGCAGCGTAGATTGGAGAGGTTCAAGAAATATGATCCTCCAGTGTTCAGCGGTCTGGCTACAGATGATGCATTGGGTTTTCTGGAGGGGTGTCACCGTATTCTTCGTACTATGGGGATTGTGGAGACCAGCGGGGTTTCCTTCACTGCTTTTCAGTTTCGTGGGGCCGCTTATGATTGGTGGCGCACGTATGAGTTGGATAGCCCAGAGGAGTCTGCTTCATTGACTTGGACGCAGTTTTCAGATCTGTTTTTGAGAGAGTTTGTTCCTCACAGCCTTAGGGATTCTTGGCGCTCGGAGTTTAAGCGGTTGCGACAGGGCTCCATGTCAGTATCAGAGTATGCTATCAGTTTCACCCGTCTAGCCAGGCATGCACCGGCTTTGGTAGCCACGGTTCGGGAGAGAGTGCAGAGATTTATTGAGGGCCTGATTCCGCCTATCCGATCCAGCATGGCCAGAGAGCTGGAGACAGATATATCTTATCAGCAGGCAGTTAGCATTGCCAGGAGGATCAAGAGTATGCTCCCTAGAGAGCGGGGAGAGAGAGAGTCCAAGAGGTCTCGTGAGTCGGGCCATTTCTCCGGTGCCCGCACATCAGCAGCCGGTCGTTTTGGTAGGGGTTATTCCGGTCGTCCAGTTCATTCAGCATTGCCAGCATCCGGTAGTACTCCAGCTCTTCCAGCACCTCAGGAGCCTTATTATGCTCCCCCAGTTTCTAGTGTACCTCCTACGCGGGGTACTTCGAAGGGTCAGACTAGTGGGGGTGAGGCCGGTCAGTCTCAGCCACCGCGTCCCCCCAGAGCTTGCTTTGAGTGAGGGGATACTCGCCATCTGGTTAGGGAGTGCCCCAGGCGTAGGAGGGGAGCACCTCATCAGTCTTCGCAGCCTCAGCGTAGTTCTCAGGGCCAGCAGGCTATCATTCCAGCTCCAGCTGCCACTCCACCTGCCCAGCCAGCCAGGGGCGGGGGTCAGGGTTCCAGAGGCCGCCCTCGAGAGGGGGGTCAGGCTAGATTTTATGCTATTGCTGATCGCGCTGCAGCTGTTTCATCTGACTCTGTTATCACGGGTATTATTCTGGTTAGTCACAGGGAGGCATCGGTTCTATTCGACCCCGGTTCCACTTTTTCATATGTGTCCTCTTATTTTGCTTCTCATCTGGGTGTGCCTCGGGATTCTTTGAGTGCCCCCATTTATGTTTCCACTCCGGTGGGTGATTCTTTGGTTGTAGACCGTGTATATCGGTCGTGTTTGGTTACCATTTGTGATTTTGAGACCAGAGCGGATCTATTGTTGCTCGGGATGGTCAATTTTGATATTATTCCGGGCATGGACTGGTTGTCGCCCCATTATTCTATTCTTGATTGTCACGCCAAGACCGTGACGCTGGCTATGCCAAGCATTCCACGTATTGAGTGGAGTGGTACCCTAGATCACACCCCTAGCCGTGTTATTTCCTTTCTCAGAGCTCAACGTATGGTTGAGAAGGGGTGTGTTGCTTATCTAGCCTATGTGCGGGACGTCAGTATTGACACTCCCTCTATTGATTCTGTTCTCGTGGTATGTGACTTTGCTGATGTATTTCCAGCTGATCTCCCGGGCATGCCGCCCGACAGAGATATTGATTTTGCTATTGATTTGTTGCCGGGCACTCAGCCCATTTCTATTCCACTGTACCGTATGGCTCCTCCTGAGTTGAAGGAGTTGAAGGATCAGTTACAGGAGTTATTGGCAAGGGTTTCATTCGACCCATTGTTTCGCCTTGGGGTGCTCCTATGTTGTTTGTGAAGAAGAATGACGGTTCTATGCGTATGTGTATTGACTATCGTCAGCTGAACAAGGTTACAGTGAAGAAACGGTATCCTTTGCCCCGTATTGATGATTTATTTGACCAGCTACAGGGCGCACATGTGTTTTCTAAGATTGATTTGCGCTCTGGGTATCATCAGCTGAAGATTCGGGAGACAAATATCCCAAAGTCTGCCTTCAGGACTCGGTATGGTCACTATGAGTTCCTCGTGATGTCTTTTGGGCCGACTAATGCCCCAGCAGCCTTTATGCATTTGATGCACAGTGTGTTCAGGCCTTATCTGGACTCGTTCGTGATTGTTTTCATTGATGATATTCTAGTATATTCCGGAGCCGGGAAGAGCACGAGCAGCATTTGAGGATAGTGCTTCAGATTCTGAGGGAGAAGCAGCTTTATGCCAAGTTCTCTAAATGTGAATTCTGGTTGAGTTCGGTGGCATTTTTGGGCCACGTGGTGTCGAGTGATGGTATTCGAGTAGATCCGAGGAAGGTGGAGGCCGTGCAGAGTTGGCCCAGACCCTCCTCCGCTACTGAGATTCGCAGTTGCGTTGGTTTGGCGAGCTATTACCGTCGTTTCGTAGAGGGGTTCTCTTCGATTGCAGTACCTATGACCAGATTGACCCAAAAGGGTGCCCCTTTCCAGTGGACAAACGAGTGTGAGGCGAGCTTTCAGAAGCTCAAGACGGCTTTGACTTTGGCCCCTATATTGATGTTGCCTACAGGTTCGGGGTCCTATACCGTATATTGTGATGCCTCACGAGTTGGACTCGGTGCGGTATTGATGCAGGACGGTAGGGTGATTGCCTACGCGTCGAGACAACCGAAGGTGCATGAGAAGAATTACCCTGTTCATGATTTGGAGCTAGCCGCCATTGTTCACGCCTTGAAGATTTGGCGTCATTACTTATATGGGGTTCCTTGTGAGATCTACACCGATCACCGGAGCTTGCAGCACTTTCTTAAGTAGAAGGACCTGAATATGCGTCAGAGGAGATGGTTGGAGCTACCGAAGGACTATGATATTACTATTCTCTATCATCCGGCAAGGCTAATGTGGTTGTCGATGCCTCGAGTCGTCGGCGGAGAGTTTGGGGAGTTTGGCGTATCTACCGGCTTCGAGAGGCCTATGGCAATGGATGTTCAGTCCTTTAGCCAGGCGGTTTGTTAGATTGGATCTTTCGGAGCCCAGCCGGATTCGGCATGTGTGGTTTCTCGGTCTTCTCTATTTGACCACATCGGGGAGCGTCAGCTCGATGACCCTCATTTGCTTGTCCTTCAAGATAGAGTTCGGCATGGTGATGCTCGAGATGTTACCATTGGGAATGATGGAGTTATGAGGATGCAGAGGGGCGTATCCGTGTGCCCAATGTAGATGATCTTCGAGAGCCGATTCTAGCAGAGGCCCATAGAGTTCGCGGTATTCCATCCATCCGGTGCCGCGAAGATGTATCAAGACTTGAGACAACCATTATCGGTGGAGGCGGATGAAGAGGGATATAGTTGATTATGTTTCCGGATGCCTCAACTGCCAGCAGGTGAAGTATGAGCATCAGCGACCTGGTGGGTTGCTTCAGTAGATAGAGATTCCGCAGTGGAAATGGGAGCGCATCACCATGGATTTTTTACCGGGCTTCCACGGACTGTTAGGAAGTTTGATTCCATTTGGGTTATTGTGGATCGGCCGACCAAGTCCGCCCATTTTATACCGGTGAGCACTACTTATTCATCGGAGCGATTGGCGGAGATCTATATCAAGGAGATAGTTCGGCTGCATGGTATTCCAGTTTCCATCATTTCTGATAGAGGCACTCAGTTCACTTCACGGTTCTGGAGAGTTGTACAGCAGGAGTTAGGTACTCGGGTGGAGTTGCGCACATCATTTCACCCCCAGACTGATGGGCAGTCCGAGCGCACTATTCAAATTTTGGAGGATATGCTCCGTGCGTGCGTGATTGAGTTTGGAGGTTCATGGGATCACTTCTTGCCACTGGCGGAGTTTGCTTATAACAACAGCTACCAGTCTAGTATTCGGATGGCACCGTATGAGGCCCTATATGGTAGGAGGTGCAGGTCTCCCGTGGGTTGGTTCGAGCCGGGCGAGGCCAGGCTGCTAGGTACTGATATGGTTCAGGATGCAATGGACAAGGTCAAGGTGATTCGGGACAGACTTCGTGCAGCCCAGTCTAGACAGAAGAGTTATGCGGACAAGAAGGTTCGCGATGTGGCTTTTATGGTCGGTGAGCGGGTTCTGCTTCGAGTCTCGCCCATGAAGGGCGTTATGAGGTTTGGGAAGATGGGAAAGCTGAGTCCTAGATTTATTGGCCCTTTTGAGATTTTTAGGCGTGTTAGGGAGGTTGCTGATGAGTTGGCCTTACCTCCCAGCCTAGCCGGAGTCCACCCTGTATTTCATGTCTCTATGCTTCAGAGATACCATGGCGACCCATCGCATGTGTTGGATTTCACTTCGGTTTAGCTAGACGAGGATCTGTCTTATGTTGAGGAGCTAGTAGCCATTCTAGACAGGCAGGTCAGAAAGCTAAGGTCAAAGAACATCGCTTCGGTAAAGGTTCAGCGGCGGGGCCAGCCGGTCGAGGAGGCGACTTGGGAGACTGAGCAGGATATGCGCAGCCAGTACCCTCATCTTTTCACTACTCAAGGTATGTTTTCTATGCTCGTTCGAGGACGAACGAATCTTTTAAGGGTGGGAAGATGTAACGACCCGACCGGTCATTTTAGAAAATTATGCCCCAATCCCCAATTTAACTGTTCCCCTAAGTTCATTTCTGCTATTGTGGTTTGCCGGGAGAGTCGATTCTGAAATTTGGAGTATTTTGGGACACTTAGTCCATAAATGAGAGCTTTAAAGTTAGAAAATGGCCCGTAGCCGGAACAGTGTTAAGACGACCTCGGAACGGAAATCCGATGGTTCCATTAGCTTCGTTAGGTGATTTTGGGGTTGGGAGCACGTTCGGAAAGTATTTTGGAGGTTCGTAGCTCAATTAGGCTTGACATGCCGAAGTTTGAAATTTTGGCGAATCCGAACGATAGGTGAGATTTTGATTCGGGGGTCGGAATGGAATTCCGACAATTTCTGTAGCTTCGTTATGTGATTTTGGATATGTCCGCAAATTTTTAGGTCATTCGGACGTCGTTTGGTCGGGTTTTAGATCGAATGTGAAATTCGGAAAGTTTTAAGAAATTTAGGCTCGAATCCGTTGTAAATTGATAATTTTTGTGTTTATGGACGTGTTTGGATGATTGGAACAAGTTTGAATAAGGTTATAGGAAGTGTTGGTGTTTTTGGTTGAGGTCCCGGGGGCCTCGGGTGAGTTTCGGGGTGGTTTCGGACCATTTCTAGGCCATTTTTCACTGCTGGTTTTTGGCTACAGCAGTGCTCTACGCGATCGCGGGGTATTGGTCGCGATCGCGGTGAGCAAAATCTGAGAAAAAAGCTAATGAACCGCGATCGCGTTGATTGCTTCGCGATCGCGAAGAAGAAAATTCTGTCGCGCAGGCCCTACTTTGAAAGATCATATCTTTTTATTTAAAAGGTAGTTTGAGATGATTCAAAAACAAAAGTTGTAGCACATCGTGTCTAGTTTTCAGAAAGATAAAGAAATCAACATGTAATAATTTGTAGCAAAAGTTATGTATGTTACACTCTATGCTGTCCGAGAAGGATATCTAAAACACATAAATGGATTTGGAAGCTTGTATCTAGAAATTTATAAGGATTCAGGAAATGATCAACAAATGAAAGTTATAGCCCTATGTGTCTAGCTTCGAGAACATCAAACCATTCGTCATTTGGAGTTGTGTGTAAATAGTTATGACCATTTTAATGACGCCTGTCCGGAGGAACTGGAAGTTGTTCACCGCGATCGCGAGGCATTTCCCGCGATCGCGAAGGGTAATTTTTGGGCCAAAATTTGTTCTCCACGATCGCGAAGCATTTCCCGCGATCGCAGTGAACAAAATACCTGGACAGAAATTTTAAAACATTTCATCCGCGAACCAAACCCATTTTTCCACCATTTTTGGTCATTCTTGAGAGCTTTTGGACGAGAATTGAAGGGGTTTTGACAAGAAGTGATTAGAGGTAAGTCCTATGAACTAAATACATGATTTTATTGAAGAATCATCCTTGAAAGTTATGAAAACATAGCAAAATTGTAAGAAATTAGGGCTTGGAGCAAAAACTTTAAATTTGGGATTTGAAGGGCCATTTGTGGTCCGATTTGGGATATTTTTATATGGTTAGACTCGTGAGAGTACGAGGGTTCTGAAAACGTAATAATATTTCAATTCTGAGCCGATGGATTCTGGGGTATTTTGGTCATTTCACCCACTTTCGCGCCGTAGCTGTAATTTTATCATTGTAATTAGTTACTTGCGATGTTATTTATACTGTGTAATTGGTTTGACTAGATTCGGGTCACTCGGAGTCGGATATTCGCGGCAAGAGGGTTGTCTCTTAGCGGTTTTGTACCGGAATCGAGGTAAGTGGCTTGTCTAACCTCGTGTGGGGGAACCTTTACCCCTAGGATATTATTTGATAGTTTAAATGCCTTGTACGCGAGGTGGCGAGCGTGTACATGCGCTGGTTGTTGGAACTCACTTTACTTGAATTGTTCAATTCGTGATATTCCTGTTCTTAATTTATTAAATTGTGACATTTACCTGGTATTCGTCAGGGAAGCATGATTAGGTAGGATTTATCTGTCTAATTGCCTAATTGTCCTACTTGAACTTCTTGATAACTGTTGGCACTAGTCCTCGGTGAAGTTGTCGTTAAGCATATTATATTTTCCGTGTGCGTTTTCTTTAATTGTTGTGTTGGTAGACTGCGGGTTCAATTCCCGGAGATCCTAGGGCTGTGGGTTCGATTCCCATAGACACGGAGTGATATTGTTGTGGACTGCGGGTTCGATTCCCGGAGATCCTGAGTTATTGAGATATGGACTGCGGGTTCGATTCCCGGAGATCCTGAGTTATTGAGATATGGACTGCGGGTTCGATTCCCGGAGATCCTGAGATTTATTGAGATGTGGACTGCGGGTTCGATTCCTGGAGATCCTGAGATTTACTGAGACATGGGCTGCGGGTTCGATTCCTAGAGACCCATGGGTACTGTCAATGGGACTGTGGGTTCAATTCCCACAGGTCCCGGACTTGTTTTATTGAGTTGGTTACTTGTTGTTAGTCTAATTGTAGACGGTTGCAATAATCATTTTATTGTTGCTATTTCGGGATTTATATCATTTAAACTGCTTATTATTGTTATTTCCATCATATTATTGTTTTTCTCAGTAGGGCCCTGACCTTCCTCGTAAGGGTGTAATGTGGGCCGGTCCCGGACCGGGACCGGACCGGGACCGCGGGCCTGGCGGTCCCAACGGTCCTGGTGGGCCGGTCCTGCCGAGCCGGTCTTCAAGCCGGTCCTAAAGCCCGTGACGGGCCGGTCCTTACGCGTAGGACCGCGAGACCGGAACCGCGAAGACCGGGACCGGGTAGCGGTCTTGGGACGGTCTTCGCGGGCCTGGCGGGCCCCAACCGGTCCCAACGGTAATATTAAATTTTTTTTTTTTTTTTTTTAAAAATGGCCCAACGGCCAGATTTAAAAACTAGCCGTTGGAGGTCAAAAATAGCCGTTTTTGGCTATCAAAATTTAGCCAAATGGTCCCCAAACTTTAATATAACCCCAAACTTTATATAATTACACTTTTTCCCAATTTTCAACTATAAATACCCCCCATTATTTCATTTTAACTCACCAATTCATCAATCTATCTTAATCTCTCTCAATCTCTCTCAATTGCTTATATTATTATTCCAATTTTGTGAAATTTTGTGAAGTTGGTGAATTGAAGTATTCAAGTCTTCAAGTCTTCAACAATTTGCAATTTTCAATTTTGAAGAAGTTGTTCGTCAATTCGGTAAAGTCGTTCCAACTCTTAATTTTTAAGAATATATTTTGTGTTATTTTGTTTGCATAAATATAAATAAAATGGTATTTTCATTGAAAAAAATGTTTAGTGCTAAGGAAAAAGCTAAAATGGGTGAAAGTAGTCGTCAACCAACTAACCTTCCCCCCCCCCGATTCCCGGACCTACCCGTCCTAGTGGTCCAATTATTCTTGATAGTGATAATCCCCGTTTTCAATTTAGCGATACTGAATTTTGTCATAATATTTCACGAGAAGATCAACTAGATAATGAAATTATGACTCTGCTCTTTATCCTAATTTACAACATCGTAGGCAATTGGATTTTGATGAAACCCAAGAGGATTTTGATGAAACTCAACATGATGTAGATGAAACCCAAGAGGATTTAGATGACACACCTACTAGTCCGGCTAATAACCCAACTGAACCATAACACCCACCTGTACAAACAGCGACTTTTAATAGACAACCTTCTAAACGCCAAGAAACCTCATTAGTTTGGCAATTTTTTACTCAACTAAGAGATCAAAATAAGGCTCAATGTAAAAATTGTAATAAATTGTTGGTTCATGAATATACGCGTAGTGGCACGGGTACTTTGACTAGACACATAAGAACACACCCTACTGAAAAAGCTAAATATAACAGATTAAAAGCACAGCTAGAGGGGACAAGTGTAGAAAAAGCGGGTAACGCTAGTACAAGTTCTAATCTAGTTCAACCTGGAATAAATACTGTCACCGGAGGTATATTATATTACGATCCAAACAAAGATAGGGAAGAATTAGCAAAGATGGTTACCGTTATGTGTTTACCGTATACTTTTCCTTCTAATCCTAATTTTGTGCATTATATTAGAAAAGTTTTTAATCTTACTTATAAAGGTTGGCCTCGTGCAATAGTTAAGGCCGATATATATAAATTTAAACATGAATACGAACAATATTTGCGGTATTTATTTAGTCATATAACTAATAGAATTTCTATTACCACCGATATTGGTAGAAGTAATAATGATTGTGACTACCTAATTGTTACTAGTCACTGGATTGACGAGTGGATAATGCAAAAACGCATTCTTGCGTATAGAATAATTAACTCCCGTCACACAGGTAAGTTTATCGCTAACACTGTTGGTGATATTTGTAGATATTTCTGCATTAATGATAAAATAATATCAATTTCTATGGATAATGCTTCTAGTAACACTAGTGCAGTAGGCACTCTTACAAACACATTAAATCTTGCATTTAGTAATATATTTCATGTTAGATGTATTTGGCATATTTATCATTTAATTGTCGGTGATGGTATGCGAATTTTAAATGTATAAATTGAAAAGGTTAGAATGGCTCTTAATTGGCTTTTTTATTCTAACCGCAGAAGTAGACTTAGGGAGTATTATAAAAAATGCGATGAATATGGCCTTAGAGAAAGAAAGGTTCCTAAACCTTGCCCCACTAGGTGGAATTATATGTACGATAGTTTAGTAGTTGCTTACGAATATAGGAACCCTATTAATGCAACGTTCAATGCTCGGGTTGGGGGTGTGGATGATGATGAAATGCTTACAACCCAAGATTGGACTAATGTTAAAACTCTTATAGATTTTTTAGAACATTTTCACACTGCTACAAATGTATTTTCCGGATAATATTATCCAACTATTTCTAATTGTCTAGTTTATATTGCAGCATTATGTGGATTATTTGTGGATTATAACGAGGGTGGGCCTATTTATGAACTTGCTATAAATGCAATGAAAGAAAAATTTTAAAAATATTTTTTCCCTATCCCTCCTATTTATGGTGTATCAGCAATTTTAAACCCTACAATGAAATTAGGAGGTCCTCATTTTTGGTATACAAATATTTATAACGCTTTAGATCTTACAGTAGAAGAACGTGCTACTCTTGCAGATGCAAAAGCATCAATTAAAATTAATACTCAAATAATTTATAATGCATACCAACAAGCCTTACAAAATTCTAGGCCAACTGTTCCAACCCCTACTTCGTCTACTTCACAGTCGTCCAAAAGAGCCGTGGGCTTGAAGGCACTTAAATCTTGGACGGAGTTTAGGGGTTCTCAAGGAGATAATTTTGACGAATCTTCCCATCTAAATGAGCTTCAAGTTTATTTGTCGCAGGGACTAGAGAAGGAGAATCCAGACGGGAGTTTTGAGCTTTTGGAATGGTGGAAGTTACGGGAAAAACATTTTCCTGTTCTTGCAAGGATGGCTCGCGATATATTATCTATTCAAGCTTCAACAGTTGCATCAGAGAGCGCCTTCAATCAAGCAAGACTTCAAATAGGAGATCATAGAGCAGCTATGAGGGAGAGCTTGGAGAAGTCAGTGCTATTTAGAGATTGGATCCGCTCGGAAAGATATATATATATATATATATATATATATATATATATATATATATATATATATATATATATATATATATATATATATATATATATATATATATATATATATATATATATATATATATATATATATATATATATATATATATATATATATATATATATATATATATATATATATATATATATATATATATATATATATATATATACTTAATACATATATATATAAATAACTTAACTTATATACTTAACTTATATAAACTTAATATATATATATAGTTAACATAGATAAACTTAACTTATATACTTAACTTATATAAACTTAATATATATATATACTTAACATATATAAATTTAACATATATAAATACTAAACATATATATACTTAACATACATACATATATATATATATATATATATATATATATATATATATATATATATATATATATATATATATATATATACATACACTTAACATATATATAGTTAACATATATATACTTATTAAATAAATTTTTTTTTATTAAAAGCCCACGAAGCCCGCCAGGCCCGGACCGCCAGGCCCGGGACCATGTGGGCTTAGGCCCGTCACGGGCCGGTCTTACCCACCAAGCCCACGAAGACCGGGACCGCCAGGCCCGGGACCGCCAGGCCCGGGACCGTTTAGGACCGGGACCGCCAGGACCGGGACCGCGAGGCCCGTTTAGGCCCAGTAGGGCCCTGACCTTCCTCGTCACTACTCCATCGAGGTTAGGCTTGGCACTTACCGAGTACCGCCGTGGTGTACTCATGCTACTCTTCTGCACACTTTTGTTGTGCAGATCCAGGTACATCAGAGCAGGCTCGTGCTAGGTGATTTCCGCAGCTTTCTGGAGACCTCGAGGTATGATCTGCTACGTCCGCGGATTCGGAGGCCTTCCTTCTATTCTAGTGCTAGTAGATGTTTTTTTTTTCTTCCTTCATTCCGTTGTTAGATACTCTTTATACATAGAGCTACAGTTGTATGTACTCTTTTTTTAGTCTGTGTTACCCGTGGGATTCCGGGTCTTGGTAGTGTTTTATACAGTGTATTTGATGGGTGTATGTGCCAAGTGGCACGGATTACATTCCTTTTATCTTATTTCCCGCTAATTCTTATTAAATGTGCATAAACTTGTATATTCCGCAACGTGTTAGGCTTACCTAGTCGTGGAGACTAGGTGCCATCACGCCATATTCACGATTGGTGAACTAGGGTCGTGACAATATTTGTCTTTCAGAGGAACCTCATATTTCCCAATATAACTGGCAATCTCCTCTAATGTCGGAGTAAGCTCGAAATTAGAGAAATGAAACACAGTGTGTGCTGGATACCAACAAGTAACTAAGGCTCCGCTGATATCTCCTCGAGGTATAATGTCAAGTAATCGAGTAAAACCCTTGAAGTATTTCTTGACTTTGTCTTGTCCATCTTTACGCAGATCATTCCACCATAGACGTAACTACAAAGGGATTTTATTCATGATTGAAAAAGGCTCGTTTTGAATCATGCTCATCCTGCACATTTATTAAGGTGATTTAATGATCCTAAAAGACAATGTATATTTATTTTCCAAAAATAAAGCCCAATTTCGTAAATACGGCCTTTCAGCACTCCAAATGAAGATTTTAAGGCTGTGCTTGCTAATTTGGGAAAACGACTCAAAAAGTGGTCGTTTCTGCACAAACAGCCTTCCAGCGCCCTTTCAGGATATTCGGCCATTTTGACAAAACGACATCAATCGATTTATGATAAAAATTCACAATTTGACATTTTTGGCTATTTTTTTGCAAAAATGTGTGGTTGGACCCGTTAAGGGTTGCCTACGTATCACGCCCCGAAAGACGAGAATCAAAATGGCATAGTTCGGTCCAATTATTTTTTAGACAAACTATTTTCCTTTTATTTTCTAATTTTAAGCAAAATTGAATATCCCAACTATTTTTGATGAAAAAATTTCTAATTATAGTCCAAAACAAATCGACAATCTTTTCTCAAAATTTTGACCGAGTTTCGACAGTATTTAAATATCGGTTTTCTTCTAAAATCAACCATTATTATTTTTTCTCTTTAGTTTCCCTCAATTCTTTTCCTAACCGGTCAGCATGATGGCCCGTGACAAATAAATGCAAGATATAATCATGATGGTCTTTTCATATTTAGGTCACCTGTCCTAAATGGACCCAACCCCTGTGTTGAGTCCCCTAAGTCAGATCTGATGCAAATAAATATCCTATTTCTAGGTTTAAAAACCTGGTTATTTGGTTCTAGACTGTGCACCCGAGCGGACGACTCGAGTCGAGGAGGGGGCTACGTACTGGGGACACGCAGGATCGTCCGGCTTAGTAACTTATCCGGCCTCTTTTCTTATTTGGGTATGACACTTACAGAATGGGGAGACTCAACTAGTAAGCACATCTCCGTAGATAAAATAAAGAAGGATTTTCGGCACAATTTATATGCAGTTCAAATAATATCAAAACGGTAAACATTTAGCACATTAATCATGAACATATAGGGAAATCAGATATAAACAAATACAACAATTTTACTGAGCTCGAATTCTTAAACCCTGAACCGAAGTTCTGGGTTTCCTATCCCTAGTAGAGTTGCCAGAGTTGTCACACCTCCTTTTAACAGCTATTTGCTACACTCCGTAAAGGGATATAATAAAAGGAAGGAGTTTTTTCAATTTAAGGGCAGTCGGAACGGGATTTATTTATTTAATTTCAAAGTCACCACTTGGGAGAATAATGGTGTCCCAAGTCACCAGATAAATCTTGAACCTAGGAAAGTTTGACTCTGTTACAGTCTGCATACTAGAAATTCGGCTAAGGAATTCTTTTAATCCGGGAGAAGGTGTTAAGTACTCCCGAATTCTCTGGTTCTAGCACGGTCGCTTAACTATTATATTTATTTTTATCCGATTTCTAAATATGTTCCATTTTCATGTACATTTTAATATTGTGCTTTATTATTTAAAGAATTACAACGTCGTGAAAATGTATTTTTTACCACGTCGTACCAGTACGCCCGTGGCTTTGAACACATTTCAACTTCGTTGAGACTTGGATTTGGGTCACATACATGTACACCCGTATTAAGAAAGTAATATTATTATAAATTGTGCCTAAAGTATCTACGTCTTGTTAACTTTGGAAAAGTCCGTGAAATTTGCTAAACTGTCCTTCCAAATCTAAGGTTTTCGTAACAATTATTTGAGGGCCGCGCAATTATTTATTTAATGCGGCGAGGCTCATCTCATTTTTATTAATTCCATATGTAAAGTACTATATGTTCTATGTGTCTTGTCTCTAATATAAAAGAAATACCCTAATTGTTTATCCTTTACCTAATAATTTTACATTTTAGAGCCACAAACCCATAAAGTTCAGGCTTATTTCTTATTGGGCTTATTACAACCCATATAACAGTTTCCTCAATCTAAATTTTGGTTCAGGACAATGTCACGACCCAAACCCTGGTCGTGATGGCGCCCAACACAATGCTAGGCAAGCCCGACCATATTATCCATTTAACCAGCCAATTATTAAATAAATTAAACTTAAACAGTAGTTAGTCATAACAGGTAATAACCGAAACGTCAAAACATACAAAATACGGTCCCAAACATATCGTGGTGTCACGAGACTGAGCCTCTACAGAATAGCATCCTAATACAACCAAGTCTAGACAAAGTAGGAAGTCAACAAGATGATAAAGAAGGAGAAACAAGCTCTGCGGACGCTGGCAGCTACCTCGTAATCTCCGCAAAAGTAGACAAGGATCAGCAGCTAAAATGTCTCAACTGCTCTCGGGCACCCGTGGATCTGCACAGAAAGTGCAGGGGAGTGGGGTGAGTATATTTCAACTCAGTTGAGTAACAATAATAAATAATAATTGAAAGTAAGAACTCCTGTGCTATCACTTAGCAGTTCTAAGGCAATCTTCACAAGTACGTCATCACTATAGTAGTACTTTAACCTCCAATCTACGTTTATCTCTACAAGATCTCCACACTGAACAAACCCTCGCTCGTACCCCTACGGTGTACGGCCATCTCAACATATAAAGGCACATACTTATATCTATAATGTATAAGTATCTAAGTAAATAGTAGGATATGATTAAGTATAATGCTGCGGCGTGCAGCCCGCTCCAATACATATACTGCTGCGGCGCGCAGCCCGCTCCATTTAACGTCGACGGCGCTCACTGGGGGTGTATACGGACTTCGGAGGGGCTCCCTAGGCCCAAGCGCTATGGTGCTATGGCGTGCAGCCAGGTCCACCATATATCACTGCGGCGTGCAGTCCGATCCAACATATATACTGCTGCGGCGTGCAGCCCGATCCCATAATATACCAGCGCTCACCGGAATGTGTGCAGACTCAGACTCCGAAGGGGCTCCTACAGCCCAAGCGCAATAATACTGCGGCGTGCAGTCCGTCCCACATGTATATTACATGTACATTACATGTACATTACTGCGGCGTGCAGTCCGATCCAATATAGGTATCTATATACATAATACCTCATAATGGGTCCTCGACCCTAACCCAGTCAGTATGCACTTGGCCTCTCAGGCCCAATATAATATATCACAATGGGTCCTTGACCCTGTCTCGGTTAATATAGACTTGGCCTTTCGGGCCCAATATAACATCTCATAGTGGGTCCTTGACCCTATCTCATCTCAATCGGTATAGACTTGGCCTTTCAGGTCTGCTCAGCCTAGAACAGGGAATTCCACCCTAGATAATCTCTCTCAATGTACACATCTAGTACGGGCTCATATTATGCTATACAGACTAGAGCTATGGCTGAGTGTATATTTCCAACACGATATAAAGGTCACCTAGCTCTATAGGTTCCCTAATGCTCTACAGATCGGCACAAGGCCCCAAACATGGCTATTAGCCCAATGGTACAGTTATAACCTCATTAACAGTCGTACAACACAATATTCTATTAGCCGGGAAGGACTAAGTCCGAAACCCCCTATCACAACGTCACCACGCCCGTCATAGAACGCGTGTCTCATCTCAATATAGCACTGTAAAGTGCTAGTACGGGGTTTCAAACCCTCAGTACATTATTTACTACCACCACTCACCTCGAACCGGTAGAAGCTTCAATCCGCCTTACGCTTGCCTCGCAATTCAATCTCCTCGGATGTCAACTCTGCTCAAAATCATAGAAAATGCATCAATATACGCTAATTTCACGAAATTCATTCGAAATAACCCAATTTATATCAAAACCCACAAGTTGTCAAAACCCGACTTTTGGTACACTTGTCGAAAAATTACAAAAATTACATATTCGGAATCCTCATCTCGCTACGAGTCTAGGCATATAAAATTTACCAAATTCGGACTCCATTTGCCCATTCAAAACCTTGATTTTCCAAAATCCAAGACTAGGGCTAAATCCTCCATAATTACCCCAAATTCCTCCATTTTCATGATATAATTGCATGATATTATCAATACTAATCATAATATGAGTTCATAGTTGATTACCTGATGATTTCCCTTGATTTCCTCCTCAAAATCGCCCAAAATCGTCCTTAAGCCGAGACCCCCGAATGTTAAAATGTTTTCTGAAATTTTCTAACTTCTGATACACTTACTTACAGCGATTTTCGCTTCTGCGGAACATTTTCCGCTTCTACGCTTCCGTATCCGCGACCAAAGGGTCGCTTCGGCGGTTCCAGGCCTAGCCGGCCATTTCCGCTTCTGCGAACAAAGGGCCGCTTAAGCGGACCCGCTTCTGCGAAGAAGCTCCCGCTTCTGCGGACTCGTCCGCCTCTGCGCATCACTGTCCGCTTCTGCGGTATCGCCCAAGCGGAAAAACGTCCGCTTCTGCGGACCATGCCCCAATTGCCCTTGTCCGCTTCTGCGGCTCAACACCCGCTTCAGCGGTGCCGCACCTGCGGGCTCCTTTCCGCTTCCGCGATCACATGCGCTTCTGCGCTCCAATATCCGCTTCTGCGGACTCGCTCCTGCGACCACATTTCCGCAGGAGCGAAAATGACAGAACCGGAACTCTCAACCTGAAATTTCCATGATTTTTCTCCCGTTTAACCATCCGAAAGCACCCCGAGGCCCCCCGGACCTCATCCAAACATACCAACACATCTTAATACCTTATTCGAACTTGCTCCAATCCTCAAAACACGTCTAACAACATCAAAACTCATAATTCGCATCGAATTCAAGCCTAAATTCCTTAAAACATTCCAAATTACACATTCGATCAAAAACCCGACCAAACGACGTCCGAATGACCTGAAATTTTGCAGGCACATCCAAAATCACCTAACGAAGCTACTGCAACTGTCGGAACTCCATTCCGATCCCCGGATCTAAATCTCACCTATCGTCCGGATTTCGCCAAAATTCAACCTTAGCCAATTCAAGCCTATTTCTACACCGGGCCTCCAAATTCAATTCCGATCGCTCCCCTAAGTCACAAATCACCTTCCGGAACTAACCGAATCATCCGAATCCGATTCCGAGCCCTCTAGCTAAATAGTCAACTCCGGGTTGACTTTTCTTATTCAAGTTTCCTTCACAAAGGCTATATGCCTCATTCCCAATTTAATTCACTCCTAACTCCCCCGATAGACTCTAACACTTATATAAAAGCATGAATTATGTAATTACAACACAACGGGGTGGTAATTCCCGTGACGACGGGCCGGGTCGTCACATTCTCCCCTTCTTAAGCAAACGCTCGTCCTCGAGCGGGTCAAGAAACATACCTGAAGTCTCAAATAGCTGAGGGTATCTGCTCCGTATCTCCTGCTCAACCTCCCAAGTAGCCTCCTCCACGGGTCGACCTCTCCACTGAACCTTAACCGATGCAATCTCCTTGGACCTCAATTTTCTCACCCGACGACCCAAAATAGCAATAGGCTCCACATCATAGGACAGATCACCATCAAGCTGGATGGTACTGAAGTCTAATACATGAGACGGATCTCCAACGTACTTCCGGAGCATAGACACATGGAATACCGGATGAACGCTGGATAAACTGGGTGGCAAGGCTAACTCATATGCCACCTCTCCAACTCTCCCGAGTATCTCAAAAGGGCCAATATACCTGGGACTCAACTTCCCTTTCCTCCCGAACCTCATGACACCCTTCATAGGTGAAATCTTCAACAATACTCTGTCACCAACCATGAAAGACAACTCTCGAACTCTACGGTCCGCATAACTCTTCTGGCGAGACTGTGCTGTACGAAGCCTCTCCTGGATCAACTTTGCTCTATCCAGAGCATCCTGAACTAACTCAGTCCCTATCAATCTAACCTCACCAGGCTCAAACCATCCCACGGGAGATCTACACCGTCCGCCATACAATGCCTCGTACGGGGCCATCTGAATACTCGACTGGTAGCTGTTGTTGTAGGCAAACTCAGCAAGTGGTAAGAATTCATCCCACGAACCACCAAAATCAATCACACATGCCCGCAACATATCCTCCAGGATCTGAATAGTACGCTCAGACTGCCCGTCTGTCTGGGGGTGAAATGCTGTACTCAACTCAACCCTCGTACCCATCTCTCGCTGAAATGCTCTCCAAAACTGGGAAGTGAACTGAGTGCCTCTGTCAGATATAATAGACACTGGGACCCCATGCAACCTGACAATCTCCCGAATAAAGATCACTGCCAACCGCTCCGATGAGTAAGTAGTACTAACCGGGATGAAATGTGCGGACTTAGTCAGCCGATCAACAATCACCCATACAGAATCAAACTTCCTCGCTGTCCGAGGTAGCCCAGTAACAAAATCCATGGTGATCCTCTCCCATTTCCACTCGGGAATAACCATACGCCTGAAGAACACCGCCCGGTCTCTGATGCTCATATTTGACCTGCTGGCAATTGAGGCACTTAGCTACATGCCTAACAATATCCATCTTCATTCTCCTCCACCAGTAGTGCTGTCTCAAGTCTTGGTACATCTTTGCGGCACCTGGGTGAATAGAGTACCGCGAACCGTGTGCCTCCTCAAGTATCAACTCCCGCAAACCATCAACATTGGGCACACATATACGGCCCTGCATCCTCAAAACACCATCACTGTCGATAGTCACATCTCTGACATCATTATGCTGCACTCTGTCCTTAAGGACAAGCAAATGTGGGTCATCATACTGTCGCTCTCTGATGCGATCATATAAGGAAGATCGAGAAGCAATACAAGCCAACACTCGACTCGGCTCCGAAATATCTAATCTCACTAGCCGATTGGCTAGGGCCTGAACATCATAAGCAAAAGGCCTCTCCCCAACTGGGATGAAAGCTAAGCTGCCCATGCTAACCGCCTTCCGACTCAAGGCATCGGCCACCACATTGGCCTTTCCCGGATGATACAAAATAGTGATATCATAGTCCTTAAGCAACTCCAACCACCTCCGCCGTCTCAAATTAAGGTCCTTCTGTCTGAATAAGTGCTGAAGGCCTGCGATGATCCGTGAACACCTCACATGAGACACCATACAGGTAATGCCTCCAAATCTTCAAGGCATGAACTATGGCTGCTAGCTCCAAATCATGAACAGGGTAGTTCTTCTCGTGGGGCTTCAACCGACGAGAGGCATAAGCAATGACCCTACCCTCCTGCATCAACACACAACCAATGCCCACTCCTGAGGCATCACAATATACAGTATAAGAATTTGACGTTGTCGGTAGAATCAAGACTGGTGCTGTGGTCAGTGCTGTCTTGAGCTTCCGAAAGCTCTCCTCGCACTCCTCGGACCATAAGAAAGGAACACCCTTCCGAGTCAATCTAGTCAAGGGTGAAGCAATAGAAGAGAACCCCTGAACGAATCGGCGATAATACCCCGCCAATCCCAGAAAGCTACGGATCTCAGTAACTGAGGTCGGTCTGGGCCAACTCTGCACTGCCTCGACCTTCCTCGGATCTACCCGAATACCATCACAGGACACCACGTGCCCTAAGAATGCCACGGACTCAAGCCAGAACTCACATTTGGAGAACTTGGCATACAGCTTCTCCTCTCTCAATCTCTGCAATACTATACTCAAGTGCCGAGCATGCTCCTCCCGGCTACGAGAGTAGACAAGTATGTCATCAATGAATACGATCACAAATGAATCAAGATACGGCCTGAATACACTGTTCATCAGATGCATAAATGCTGCTGGGGCGTTGGTCAGCCCCAAAAGACATCACAAGGAACTCATAGTGACCATATCTGGTCCGAAATGCAGTCTTCATAATGTCAGACTCTCTAATCTTCAGCTGATGGTAGCCTGAACGAAGATCAATCTTCGAGAACACCCTAGCCCCCTAGAGCTGATCAAATAAATCATCAATACGAGGAAGAGGATACTTATTCTTCATTGTTACTTTGTTTAGCTGCCGATAGTCAATACACATCCTCATAGATCCATCCTTCTTCTTAACAAACAGGACCGGTGCACCCCACGGCGACACACTCGGCCGAATAAACCCCTTATCTAGGAGTTCCTGGAGCTGCTCCTTCAATTCCTTCAACTCAGCTGGTGCCATACGATACGGAGGAATAGAAATAGGCCTGAGTGCCCGGCACCAAATCGATACCAAAATCAATATCCCTGTCCGGCGGCATGCCCGGCAGGTCTGAGGGAAACACATCAGGAAAGTCTCGCACAATGGGAACAGAATCAATACTGGGAGTCTGGGCCTCGACCTCCCGCACAAATGCTAAATAAGAGAGACATCCCTTCCCAACCATTCGTTGGGCCTCAAGGAAAGATATTACCCTGCTAGGTACATACTCAGTCGTGCCTCGCCACTCGATCCTCTGAATGCCCGGCATAGCCAAAGTGACCGTCTTAGCATAACAGTCCAGAATAGCATGACACGGAGATAGCCAATCCATGCCCAATATAACATCAAAATCAATCATGCCGAGAAGCAACAGGTCTACTCGGGTCTCCAGACCTCCAATAGTGACCAAACAGGACCGGTATACGTGGTCCACAACAATAGTATCCCCTACCGGGGTAGATACATGCACTGGCAGCTCAAGACTCCCTCGGGTCGTGCCCAAACGAGGAGCAAAATATGTAGACACATAAGAATAAGTAGAACCGGGATCAAACAATACCGAGGCATCTCCGTGGCAGATTGAAATAATACCTGTAATGACAGCATCAGAAGTAACAGCCTCAGATCGGCCCTGAAAAGCATAGCATCTAGCCTGTCCGCCTGATCGGCCTCCCCCTCGAGGGCGACCCCTAGCTGTCTGACCCTCACCCCTAGCTGGCGGGGCGGGTGCTGAAGTAGAAGGACCAGATGACGAGGGCTGCCCCCTCTGCTGATAAGATCCGGAAACAAGACGGGGACACTCCCTACGGTGATGCCCAAACTCTCCGCACTCGTAGCAACTCCCCGGTGCTGGGTACTGAGACTGATAAGGACCTCTGGCGCTGGAATGGCCAGCTGATGAACTAGGCCGAGATGAACACCGAGCAGATGGGGCCTGTGAAGAACTCTGAGCTGGCATGGCACTGAGAGATGGCTGGCTCTGGTTCGAACCCTGATAACCCTATCTAGAAGACCATCTGCCACGATCGGAGCGACCCGACTGCGAAGATCTGAAAGAGCGACCTCGGCTCTGTTGACTCTGGCCTCTAGTCTGAGTACCACTGGAACTAGCTGCACCTCAAGGCCTCTTGGCCTCCCTCTCATCCCACTGTCTGCGACAATCTGTCTCTATGTCGTGAGCAATATCCACGACATCCTCAAATGTACGACTCAAAACCCTCTCCCGAGTCATCAGAATACGAATGGGATAAATGAGGTCGTCCACAAAGCGACAATCCTCTCTTTGTCAGAAGGAACCAACCATGGTGCATACCTAGACAACTCTGTAAACCCGATCTCATACTCTGACACTGGCATATCCCCCTGACGGAGACTCTCAAACTGCCTGCGCATCTCCTCCCTCTGAGATCGAGGCATCCCCTTCTGCAAGAACATGGTAGAGAACTCTGGCCATAATAGTGGTGCTGCCCCTGTTGGCCTGCGGCGCTCATAATCCTCCCACCAAGCGAAGGCTGGCCCCTGAAACTGAAAGGTAGTGAAAGATACCCCACTTGACTCCACGATCCCTGCCGTACGAAGCATTCGACGACACTAGTCTAGAAAACCTTGGGCGTCCTCACCTGGAGCTCTTGTGAACACTGGAGGAGATAACCTAGTGAACCTCTCGAGACGACGCCGCTCATCGTCCGTCATAGCCGGGACCCCGTCCCCCCGAATCCGATCTCGCCGGCTGAACCGGAACCACAGGCTGAACTGGAGGAGCCTCCGGTGTCTGTATGCCCTGCACTGCCGGCTCCGGAGTGCGTACTGCGGGGGTCCGATGACCACCCCCGATCCCCGATGCAGCCGCCGCAGTAGTAACTGAAACCGCCCGTGCTAGGCCAGTGCAGACTGCTAGTATCCGAGCCAGGGTCTCCCGTAGACCCGGAATAGCAATGGGCACAGCCGGTGCTCGATCCGGTGCCGCCGGCACCTCTCGCAACTGGGGGCTGTGGGTCAGCTGGCACTGCCTCAGCCGCCCTAACTCCGCCACGACCGCGACCGCGTCCACGGCCTCTAGTAGGTGGTAGTGGTGGTCGTCCTCCACGTCCGGATGATCGAGTTCTCGCCATCTGCGAGAGAATAGAATGTCAAAGTTCAGTTCAAGTCAAAAGTAATCGCACGACAAGAATTCCAAGAATTGAAACTTTTCCTAAAAAGGTTTGCAGCCTCCCGAGGATAAGTACAGGCGTCCCCGCACCGATCCACGAGACTCTACCAACCGGCTCATGACTCGCGAGACCTATTAACCTAGGCTCTGATACCAACTTGTCACGACCCAAACCCCGGTCGTGATGGCGCCCAACACAATGCTAGGCAAGCCCGACCATATTATCCCTTAAACCAGCCAATTATTAAATAAATTAAACTTAAACAGTAGTTAATCATATCAGGTGATAATCGAAACGTAAAACATACAAAGATACGGTCCCAAACATATCGTGGTGTCACGAGACTGAGCCTCTACAGAATAGCATCCTAATACAACCAAGTCTAGACAAATAGGAAATCAACAAGATGATAAAGAAGGAGAAAACAAGCTCTGCGGACGCTGGCAGCTACCTCGTAATCTCCGCCAAAGTAGATATAGATCAGCAGCTAAAATGTCTCAACTGCTCTCGGGCACCTGTGGATCTGCACCAAAAAGTGCAGGGGAGTGGGGTGAGTATATTTCAACTCAGTGAGTAACAATAATAAATAATAACTGAAAGTAAGAACTCCTGTGCTATCACTTAGCAGTTCTAAAGCAATCTTCACAAGTACGTCATCACTATAGTAGTACTTTAACCTCCAATCTACGTTTATCTCTACAAGATCTCCATACTGAACAAACCCTCGCTCGTACCCCTACGGTGTACGGCCATCTCAACATATAAAGGCACATACTTATATCTATAATGTATAAGTATCTAAGTAAATAGTAGGATATGATTAAGTATAATGCTGCGGCGTGCAGCCCGCTCCAATACATATACTGCTGCGGCGCGCAGCCCGCTCCATTTAACGTCGACGGCGCTCACTGGGGGTGTATACGGACTTCGGAGGGGCTCCCTAGGCCCAAGCGCTATGGTGCTATGGCGTGCAGCCAGGGTCCACCATATATCACTGCGGCGTGCAGTCCGATCCAACATATATACTGCTGCGGCGTGCAGCCCGATCCCATAATATACCAGCGCTCACCGGAATGTGTGCAGACTCAGACTCCGAAGGGGCTCCTACAGCCCAAGCGCAATAATACTGCGGCGTGCAGTCCGTCTCACATGTATATTACATGTATATTACATGTACATTACTGCGGCGTGCGGTCCGATCCAATATAGGTATCTATATACATAATACCTCATAATGGGTCCTCGACCCTAACCCAGTCAGTATGCACTTGGCCTCTCAGGCCCAATATAATATATCACAATGGGTCCTTGACCCTGTCTCGGTTAATATAGACTTGGCCTTTCGGGCCCAATATAACATCTCATAGTGGGTCCTTGACCCTATCTCATCTCAATCGGTATAGACTTGGCCTTTCAGGTCTGCTCAGCCTAGAACAGGGAATTCCACCCTAGATAATCTCTCTCAATGTACACATCTAGTACGGGCTCATATTATGCTATACAGAGCTAGAGCTATGGCCGAGTGTATATTTCCAACACGATATAAAGGTCACCTAGCTCTATAGGTTCCCTAATGCTCTACAGATCGGCACAAGGCCCCAAACATGGCTATTAGCCCAATTGTACAGTCATAACCTCATTAACAGTCGTACAACACAGTATTCTATTAGCCGGGAAGGACTAAGTCCGAAACCCCTATCACAACGTCACCACGCCCGTCATAGAACGCGTGTCTCATCTCAATATAGCACTGTAAAGTGCTAGTACGGGGTTTCAAACCCTCAGTACATTATTTACTACCACCACTCACCTCGAACCGGTAGAAGCTTCAATCCGCCTTACGCTTGCCTCGCAATTCAATCTCCTCGGATGTCAACTCTGCTCAAAATCATAGAAAATGCATCAATATACGCTAATTTCACGAAATTCATTCGAAATAACCCAATTTATATCAAAACCCACAAGTTGTCAAAACCCGACTTTTGGTACACTTGTCGAAAAATTACAAAAAAAAAACATATTCGGAATCCTCATCTCGATACGAGTCTAGGCATATAAAATTTACCAAATTCGGACTCCATTTGCCCATTCAAAACCTTGATTTTCCAAAATCCAAGACTAGGGCTAAATCCTCCATAATTACCCCAAATTCCTCCATTTTCATGATATAATTGCATGATATTATCAATACTAATCATAATATGAGTTCATAGTTGATTACCTGATGATTTCCCTTGATTTCCTCCTCAAAATCGCCCAAAATCGTCCTTAAGCCGAGACCCCCGAATGTTAAAATGTTTTCTGAAATTTTCTAACTTCTGATACACTTACTTACAGCGATTTTCGCTTCTGCGGAACATTTTCCGCTTCTACGCTCCCGTATCCGCGACCAAAGGGTCGCTTCTGCGGTTCCAGGCCTAGCCGGCCATTTCCGCTTCTGCGATATACGGACCGCCTCTGCGCGTCCGCTTCTGCGAAGCCTCGACCGCTCCTGCGGAAATTTCCGCTTCTGCGGCTAAGTGTCCGCTTCTGCGGACCCGCCTAAGCGGCTAGCCTTCCGCTTCTGCGATGCTTCCCCCCTTAGCCCTTGGCCGCTTCTGCGGCTCAATATCCGCTTCAGCGGTGCCGCACCTGCGGGCTCCTTTCCGCTTCCGCGATCACAGCGCTTCTGCGCTCCCTTATCCGCTTCTGCGGACTCGCTCCTGCGACCACATTTCCGCAGGAGCGAAAATGACAGAACCAGAACTCTCAACCTGAAATTTCCATGATTTTTCTCCCGTTTAACCATCCGGAAGCACCCCGAGGCCCCCGGGACCTCATCCAAACATACCAACACATCTTAATACCTTATTCGAACTTGCTCCAATCCTCAAAACACGTCTAACAACATCAAAACTCATAATTCGCATCGAATTCAAGCCTAAATTCCTTAAAACATTCCAAATTACACATTCGATCAAAAACC
Source organism: Nicotiana noctiflora (assembly GCA_032618575.1). Classification (NCBI taxonomy): domain Eukaryota; kingdom Viridiplantae; phylum Streptophyta; class Magnoliopsida; order Solanales; family Solanaceae; genus Nicotiana; species Nicotiana noctiflora. Next base: position 100,154 of record JASVEL010000137.1, read on the forward strand.
CGACCAAACGACGTCCGAATGACCTGGAATTTTGCAGGCACATCCAAAATCACCTAACGAAGCTACTGCAACTGTCGGAACTCCATTCCGACCCCCGGATCTAAATCTCACCTATCGTCCGGATTTCGCCAAAATTCAACCTTAGCCAATTCAAGCCTATTTCTACACCGGGCCTCCAAATTCAATTCCGATCGCTCCCCTAAGTCACAAATCACCTTCCGGAACTAACCGAATCATCAGAATCCGATTCCGAGCCCTCTAGCTAAATAGTCAACTCCGGGTTGACTTTTCTTATTCAAGTTTCCTTCACAAAGGCTATATGCCTCATTCCCAATTTAATTCACTCCTAACTCCCCCGATAGACTCTAACACTTATATAAAAGCATGAATTATGTAATTACAACACAACGGGGTGGTAATTCCCGTGACGACGGGCCGGGTCGTCACAGACAACCCATAAAGCGGTGGTCCAAAACAATTTTTAACACCATTCGACCGGGCCATATCCGACTGTCATATCTATTGCATTTGGGCCTTGCATTTTAACCTTTCTCAAATTGAATTCGCAACAGAAGATGTATCTTATTACTTTATTTTTCTGATTGTTATATTTCTAAATTCAAATTCAGGACAGTATTGTGCTTATCTATGAAGAACTTTCATTTATTTCAATTCAAATTTATGTACAGAATTAAGTTTAGTAAAACAAAATTTCATAATCAAAACAGACTCATTATTCTATCACAAGTAATGTTGTACTAAACGTTTGAAAATATTTCTAACACTAATTACGTTTCAACTAACTAACTAATATCATAATCAAACTGTTTCTGCATTAAGAAATTATTTACATCAGTAATATCAAATTGACACATATGAGTTCATATTGATCTTCAATCTTAACAGTTGTGGACTTACAATTTTGCAAATAGTCATGCGTTTAAAACATATCTATTATTTTCGGAAGAAAAAATCTATGAATGTTCAATGATTTCAAAGTTATAACTTGAAATTTGAGTTCAACTATTATTTCTAACTTTTGTTTTACCGATTTTCATCAGTAATCCTATTTACTATTTCGATTATACAGTCTAATGATACCACTCCTAGACTTAATTAGCAAACAGAGTCCAAAATAAAGTCCAGTCCGTATTTAATTACAAACTAGACTATTCCTAGTGAATACACACTTTGAACTAAATTTATATTGATAAAAATAAAAGACAATCAACTACTAAGCTTCGATTTTCTTCAATTTTGCATTTATAGCCCAGTTAATAGAAATTGTGCCTAGAAACAAAAGGAATCAATAAGATCTAGGCAAAATATGGGATCAACAATCAACAACGGCTCGTAAACTGATCAGTACAACTCCAATAACTAGATTCAAACCAAAATGAAGATAAACCAGTAGAAAACTCACAAAGGCAAAACCAGACAACAAATAACATCTTTAACCCAAAACAGCCCCAATCCAATAGTAATTCAATCACTAAAGTCGAATAGAAGGCCAATTTTGCTAAGGCTTCTAATCTTTCAAAAACTTATTAAATGAAGGCCAATGAAGCCTATTTATAGATTTGAAAATGGAGGGAATTTCAAATTCTGAAATTATCCCTTAGTCCCTTATTACATTGTAATTAGACCCCTGTTAGTTTATTTAATTGACTATTTTCCCCTTTATTTATGCAGTGCTACCTCTTTTCCCCAATCTAGAAGGTTCTTACCCTTGGCTTTTATCCTTCTACCCCTACCTTTAGTTGATATTTACTGCACTACCCTTTATTTCTGCCTGAAATACCCTTAACCCCTTAAGTATTTACCATTAAACAAAATAGGATTCCCAAATCTACCCATATCCCTTTAGAATTATTACAATGAACCAAATGCCCTTCCACAAATTAACCCTGCCTTCCTATTTTGTTTACCCTTACATTCGTACTACCCTTTAACCCTAATTATAATCAAATACCCAAAATTACTCTAAAAAAAAGATCGAAAACCTTAACTAATTAACAGAATTAATCAATTAATTGTCAGTTAACAGATACAACCTACTCAAAACTAAGTAACAATTAACAAGATTCAGGAAAACCAATCAAATAATAAAGAAGCTGATTAAAATAAAACCTTATTTATTAATCAGGTTTTTTAAACAATCAAAACCCTAAAACTAAGTGTAACAGTGTGCCTGTTCAAATAAAAACCAAAGACCTAAAACTATACCATTTTTATCAAAAATTAACAACACAAAGCAGATTCTAGACATGCAAACAACAGAAGTAAAAGAGAAATAGGAACTTAGCTTTTTCCTTTTTTTTTCTTTTCTTTCTTCTCTTCTTTTCTTTCCTTGTTTTTTCTTGATTTTTCAGGCTTTTAAAACCTTGGATATCATTTTTCTTGGATCTTTAACTTCTGGCAAGCCTTCGAGTCTTAGTTTAAAATCTTTTAGTGTTTTCCGGGGTTAAGGACTCTTAGACTAGGGGCTGGAGTGTTTAAGGGATGTTATGGGATAATTTCGGAGTAGTGGTGTTCGCTGGAGTGGGGTTCTAGCGACACTCAAATTGATATTCGAAGAAGTCTAGGCTTGTTCGAAGAAAAAAACTTAGAGGGGTGGAAAGGGGAGGCCTAGGAGGTTTTAGGGTGTTAAGGGTGGATGCATAAGTCAACCTTGTGTTCGCTGGAGTAGGGTTCCGGCAACACTTGGATGAATATTCGAGAGGTTCTGGTCTTTTTCAAATGAAGCTGGTTATGGGGGGAGGGGTGAAAGAGGAGGTCTAGACCTTCCTGTGGTTTTAAAGTGGGGTCATCGGCGCAGGTTATATTTCCCGCCGGTGAAATTTTCGGTGAGTCTGAAAGAAGGGGGGTGGAGGGAAGAAGAGTCGGCTAGGGTTTCAGGTGTATTAGGGAATGAATATGAAATGAACAGGGTATAATACGTTTTGTATATTTAAAACTTTAGGATTATTAGGAACCGTTGGATTGGATTTATTTAATGGCTCAGATTTGTTATCACTTACACGACGTCGTTTGGATTAGTGATGAGTCAATTCTATTCATCAGATCAAATACATGAACGGTCAGGATTTGATGACTTAAACGTCGTCGTTTGGTTTAAAAGATGACATGTATATCTGGCTGTTTGATTAATATTTTAACAGCCCGGATTGCTCAAACTAGACGGTGTCGTTTGGATCAATAGGCAGACTGGTATTTCCTTTGGGCCTGGACCAATTATATTAAAGGAATTTGATTTTTTGGGCCACTGAATTGATCAGCCCAATTTATGTATATTTGTATTTTATATTTTCTTCTTGTATTTTATATTTTATTTCCTTTATATATATATTTTTTGTATTTTATTTACTTATTTTTGTATTTCTTTCTTGTATTTTCTTTTCTTCTATTTTTCTAATTTTTGATAATTTTAAAAGTAATTAATTTCCATTTTATTTTGTGGTATTTTTCATTAAAAAAATGCTCTTTTGATTTTTGTTTAATTTGTTCTCAAAATGTATTAACACAAAAATGATAAAAATAAAAATCCTAATACTCCTGTATATTTTTGTATATTTTTTATGAATTAGTATGCAACTAATTAACACAAACATGCCACAAATATTTGACAGAATTTTAAAAGTCATTTTATTCAGATTTTGGAAATAATTTGCTTAGGGCAAAAATCACGTGCTCACATGAAAGATATTAGAATGGATTGGATGTTATAGCAATAGATCAACCCCCGTTGAGCATTCATTCTAGAAATTGCTGTGTTTAAATTTCTAAGTTTTCTTACTGTTTGTCTAATTTTTTTTTTCAACCTTGCATCTTTTGAGCAATAATAAGCATGCTAATCTTTTGGCTGGTTTTGCAACATGCATGCGAATCAAATATGGAAAAAGTTTGTATTATAAGACGAGGCTCAAACTTTCTTTAGTACTTTTATTCACCCAAGATTGTTAAAATATGTATTGATAAATTTGAATATGACTCTCAAATCAGTTTCTAACAAGATCTTCTTAATACCCATGGAAAGAAGTTTCAAATTATATATAAATTTTGTGGTGTATTCGATGTAGTGTATAAGGCCTCTTTTTCATTAATTAGTTTGTCTCCGCTCTATTAAAAAGTCAGAACTCCTACGATAGTTTTGTCTACGCACGCGTCACGAGTCAGACGGACTAATATATATATATATATATATATATATAACATTGGTTGAGGAGTATCCCACTTGTACTTCCCCGTAATTGTTTCTTTTAAATTTGTCATTCATTTTGTTATAGTAGTAAAATTAGCAAGAATATGTTTGTTTCTGTCGGTTTATTAAATTCTACCGTGAATTTCAAACATAATTTTTTTCCACACATTTATGTACCTACAAACTGATTTAATGAAAACACTGCAATAGATTTCAACGAAGGCAGGGTTATGAGAAATACGATAACACTAGAATTTCAAGATAAATAGGTAACTTATAAGAGAATTTGCTCCTCTAGAAAGAGAGAGCTACAACAATTTTATCTTTTGAATATTTTTCACCGTATATAAAGAATCTCACTCGGTGTTTCTAGGGCCAAAATTGTCCTGCATCTTTTCATGCTGCAAAAGAAGAAAAAAACTGATAAAGTTAATTAATAATCTACTTAGCATTTTAATATTGAAAATTGATGATATAAAAGCTGACCTTTGTTTTCAATTGGGAAATCTCCTTGACCAGCTTCTCAACGTGTTTCTTTAGTTCGTCATTTTTGAGTTTAAGTGCCTCGTTTTCTTTTTTCATTTTGCTAAAAGAATTGAAGCACCATATAAACCTTTTGAAGACTGTAAAATAATAATGAGAAAGAATAAAAAGAAGAAAGAAACAGAAAAAAGACTCACTTGATAAGTTCTTGTTTAGAACTAGAACTCGGTTGCCCTGAATCCATTGGTTACAAACTAGAGCAAATTAAGAATTAAGAAAGTTTTTTTCTTTTGTTTGCTATATGACTTGCCTCTTACAAGAGGAGAAAGCCCTTTAAATAGATTGTTTTCATAATTAATGTTCTTACCAAATCTAATAATCCAAGTTCATATTATCATAATAGGAAATTAGGGAATCTGAAAATTTAGCATATCTTGAGAAAATAGTAAGAAATTGATTTTATTGCTTAATTAAATGTAAACTAAGAAGGCATAGATCAGGACTCTAGATCGTAAGATATAGTTACTTAGAAACAAACGTAAAATATGATTACTACTTTCCAAATGGGGGCAAAAAAATATTGTGACGGTCAAATGTGAGGTCTTCGTAGAGTCAATTAACTTTTAGAATAATTTATCTTAAGAAATTTAACTATTAAAAGAATGGTTGTTATCACCTTATTATTTTTAGGTTAGTCATGTTGTTATTTCTTTGTCATTGTCAATATTACTTGTATTGCTACCATCCAATTATATCATTATTGATAATATTATGAATATTATCGTTGTCATGAGTAAAAGATCTTCTCTGAAATTTTCATATCTCGAGTAGATTTGTCGTAAGATAAATAAACCCTACTTTCACCTGAGCAATTTGATGTTGATCATGACTATAAAGTTGATATTGTTTAACTCGAAAGTTAACAAATACTTTGCAAGTAAATACATTCAAGAATAGATCAAGGGTAAATCGTAACCGGAAATAATAAAACCTACAAATATGAATTATATATCTTATTGCTTTTGATAAATTAAATATTCTAGAGAGAAAGAGATAGAGAGAGAAAGTTTGTATTAGAAAAGATTCGACCCCTTTACAATATTGGGATCCTCCTTTATATAACAGGAGAACCCATTCGAAATAATAAAATAATACAGGGGTAGGCCACGTGCTTTCGAGGAGACAATGAGATTTAAGGGCACTTTTTTGCTCCGACATTCTGAGGTCGTACCCACACTTCGACTATTGCTTAGTCGTTGGTCGTCCCTACCGTAGTGGGCAAAATTTGACCCCATACAGTTAGTCCCTCCGTTCAATGGTAACGTATTGAAGTGTGTCACCGATGGACGGAACTATGAACCTTGTACTAGAAAAAAATTGACCATTTGGAGATGACGACGTGGAGGGGCGATCATTTGAATCTGTTGATATATTGGCGCGCAAGCCTTCACTAAAATGACGTCACCCTATACAAGCGTCATTATTACGCGTGTTCCCGAGGAAGTACAAAAGGTGTTCTTATACTTGGTTTCTCACACTTGCTTTTATCTTGCCTCTTCGAATTCAACACTACCAAACCCTATAATAGGGAAATGTTTCAACTTAACCTATATTTAGATCATTTGCAAAAGTTTTCCGACTATTTCAAGAAAACGCTTCCTTTTTACGAAAACCCACCGCTTCCGTGAAAGTACACTTGTGGTTGTGAGGTACATCGCTCCTTAATCGGATACCATGATAAAACCTAAACGGGATAACAATCCAAGGGCTCGTAATAATAAATTATCTGACATACCGCCTCCATCTGGCGGCAATAAGGGAGAGAAAAGGGAGGATCTCACCCCTCTTACTGTAAATAACGTACTCCCGAAGCAACTCCTTGTCATGAGGGACTTTTGACGGGATTCTCCCAAACAACCTTGGCAGAAATCTGAGTTAAAACAAACTGATTTAGATATTCTTCATTCGTCGTATGATATACCCGTGTCACGACCCAAACCCCAGCTATGATGGCGCCTAACACATTGCTAGGCAAGACCGACCATTTCCCGATAACCAGATCAATTATTAATTAACAATGTTCCATTATATGACATATATCCTGTTTCCATAACAATAACAATGACAAGTGCGGAAATAAAAGCAACAGAATAACAGCCCTAAAAGATCTAGTGTCACAAGTCTGAGCCTCTAACCATGGAGTACATCCTATACAATCCGAGTCTAAGCAGAATAAACAAAAGATAGAAAGAGGAAAGGGGAGATCGAGTCCTGCGGACGCCGGCAGCTACCTCGATATCTGCTCAGCAGATGATAATACAGTAGTGTAAAGCTCAACTGCCCTCCTTGATCCCAGTATCCGCACACAAGGTGCATGGAGTAGAGTGAGTACTTCCAACTCAGTGAGTAGTAATCAATAAATAACAACTGAAAGTAAGAACACTAAACAGTTCTAAGGACAACAGTACAAGTAAATCATCTCTAAAGTGGTAAGTCTGGTTCCAGTCTACTACTATCTCACACTGATCCAACACTGATCCAACACCGATCCAACACTCCTACGGCGTGCAGCCCAATCCTCACTTATATATACTGCTGCGGCGTACAACCCGATCCAATATATATATATATATATATATATATATATATATATATATATATATATATATATATATATATATATATATATATATATATATATATATATATATATATATGTATATATATATATATACCACCACCAATATATATATGCAGTGTGCAGCCCGATCCAATAATGTATAACTGCGCTCATTGGGGATGTGTGCAGACTCGGAGGGGCTCCTTCAGCCCAAGCGCTATAATATTGTGGTGTGCAGTCCGATCCACATATATATCAGTGCGGTGTGCAGTATGATCCATATATATATTATTGCAGCGTGCAGTCCGATCCATATATATATATATATAGATATATATATCATATATATAATATTGGGGTGTGCAGTCCGATCCAATACATGTATATGTATTTAATGCTGCGGCGTGCAGCCCGATTCGATATATATCTCAATACCTCACTATGGGTCCTCGACCCCTCTCGGTCAATTAAGACTCGGCCTCTCGGGCCCACTCAGCTAGAACAAGGAATTTAACCCTAGGTATTCTCACTTAGAGTACACATCTAGTACTGGTTCATGTCATGCTATACAGCTATGAATACGGCTGAGAGTATGTGTTCAATAGATATTAGGGTTATTTAGCTCCACTGGCTTCCCTAAGGTTCTACAGATCGGCACAAGGCCCCAAACAAGGCAACTATCCCAATTATACAGATATAAGCTCAGTCTTAGTCAATATGCACAGTAAACCAACAGTCGGAATGGACTAAGTCCGAATCCCCAGTCACAATATCACCACGCGCGCCATATGACGCGTGTTTCATCTCAACATAGCACTGTATAGTGCAAATACGGGGTTTCAAACCCTCAGTATATCATTCATTACTACCACTTACCTTGAACCGGCAAAAGTCCTAGCACGCCTTGCGCTTGCTTCAAAAATCTACCTCCTCGGATGCCAAATATGATCAAAACCAGTAAGGTTACATCAAAATAGGCTAATGAATTATAACCCAATCGAAAGAACTCGAAAAATACCCAAAAATACGAAGTTGCAAAAACCCGAGCCCCGGACCTGCTTCTCGAAAAATTATGAAAGTCAAATTTTCAGAATCCTTATCTCGCCACAAGTCGTGCATATATAATTTTTCAAAATCGGACTTCAAATGAGCCGGCAAATCATGATTTTTCATAGCAAAAATTCAAGTCCTAACTCCCTCAGTTTATATCCAATTTCAGAGAATTAATGGAAGATTCTTCGATAAACGATGTATTAAGATCACGAGACTTACCTCCAATCACTTCCCGATGAAATCCCTTTCAAATTCTATCACTTAGCTCTCAAGGTGCTTAGAGAAAGAGGAAAAATAGCCAAGGTTCGCGACTGAAATGTTTCTAAAAATCCTTCTGTCGCCCAGGTCTTACACTATGCGATCGCATTCCCTCTATTGCGATCGCATTTCACACTCCAAAAATCACTCTTATGCGACCGCACTCCAGCCCTTGCGATCGCATAGAACAAATTCATACTTCAAAAATTCCTCTTATGCGTTCGCACTCCTGCCTTGCGATCGCATAGAACAAATTCCATCCAAGGACCCTAGGCCGAAAATACACTATGTGATTGCACCCAATGCCATGCGATCGTAGAGAACAAGGCCACAAAGCTATGCGATCGCAACCCCTGCTATGCGATTGCATAGAACAACTCAGAAACCCACTTTCATCCTTCTATGAGATCGCAACATCACCTATGCGATCGCATAGAACATTCGTCTGCAATAAATACCAGTAACCAACAGACCTTCAAAAATGCTAGAAATGATCCGTTTGGACACCCGGATTCACCCCGAGGCCCCCGGGACCTCAATGAAAACCACAAAACTAGTCCAAAACACGATACGAACTTGTTCCAATCATTAAAACACATCCTTAAACACGGAAATCATCTAATCAAGACGGATTCAGGCCTAAGTTTCAACTAAAACTTCCGAAATCAATATCCAATCAAAAACCCAACCAAATGATGTCCGAATGACTTAAACATTTGCAGACATATCCAAACTCACCTAATGAAGCTATTGCAACTATCGGAATTCCATTCCGACGGCCGGATCAAATCCTCACAAATCTACCGGAATTCGCCGAAATTCCAACTTCGCCAATTCAAGCTTAATTCTACACCGGACATCCAAATTCAATTCCGATTACTCTCCTAAGCCACAAATGATCCCCTGAAGCTAACCGAACCATCAGAATTTGATTCCGAGCCCTCTAACTCACAAGTCAACATCCGATTGACTTTCCAAACTATTCCTTCATCAAAGAGACTATTTGTCTCGTTTCCTACCAAACTCGATCCGAATTGACTCAAATTCACCAAATACATATATTGAAACATGAACAAGCATATAATGGGGAAAACGGGGTGGTAATTCACGTGACGACGGACCGGGTCGTCACATTCTCCCCAACTAAAACAAATGCTCGTCCTCGAGCGGGTCAAGAAACATACCTGGAGCCTCATTGGGCCACGACGGTGCTGTGATGTGCGAACCTTACGGTCCGCATAACTCTTCTGCCACGACTGTGCTGTGCGAAGCCTCTCCTAGATCAACTTCACTCTCTCCAAAGCATCTTGAACTAACTCAATCCCTATCAATCTAGCCTCACCAGGCTCAAACCATCCCACGGGAGATCTACACCGTCTACCATACAACGGCTCATACGTGGCCATCTGAATACTCGACTGATAATTTTTGTTGTAGGCAAACTCTGCAAGTGGAAAAAACTCATACCATGAACCTCCAAAATCAATCACACAACCACGCAACATATCCTCCAAGATCTGAATAGTGTGCTCAGACTGTCCGTCTGTTTGAGGGTGAAATCCTATGCTCAACTCTACCTGCGTACCCAGTTCCCACTGAATTGCCCTCCAGAACTAAGAAGTGAACTGAGTACCTCTATCTGATATGATAGACACTGGAAACCCATTTAATCTGACAATCTCCCGAAAAAAGATCCCTACTAACCGCTGCGATAAATAAGTAGTACATACTGGAATGAAGTGTGCGGATTTGGTCAGTCGATCAACAATCACCCACACTGAATCAAACTTTCTTGAAGTCCGAGGGAGACCACCCACGAAATCCATGTTAATCCGCTCCCATTTCCACTCAGGAATAACCATATGCTGAAGAACAAAGCCCGGTCTCTGATGCTCATACTTGACCTGTTGGCAGTTGAGACAGCTGGCTACATGACTAACAATATCCTTCTTCATTTTTATCCACCAGTAATGCAGTCTCAAGTCCTGGTACATCTTCGCGGCAACCCGATGAATGGAGTACCACGAGGTGTGAGCCTCCTCTAATATCAACTCTCAAATGCCATCTACATTGGGCACAGAGATCTGGCCCTGCATCCTCAAAACACCATCACTATCAATAGTCATATCTCTGGCATCATCGTGCTGCACTCTCTCCTTTAGGACAAGCAAATATGGATCATCATACTGATGCTCTTTGATGCGATCATATAAAGAGGACCGAGAAACAACACAAGCCAACACTCGGCTCGGCATAGAAATATCCAACCTCACTAGCCGATTGGCCAACACCTGAACATCATATGCAAAGGGCCTCTCCCCAACTAGAATATAAGCTAAGCTACCCATACTGACCGCCTTTCGGCTCAAAGCATCAGCCACAACATTGGCCTTCCCGGGATGATACAATATAGTAATGTCATAATCCTTAAACAACTCAAGCCACCTACGCTGTCTCAAATTAAGATCTTTCTATTTGAACATATGTTGAAGGCTTTGATGATCAGTATAAACCTCACAAGAAACACCATACAAATAATATCTCCAAATCTTCAGAGCGTGAACTATGGCCGCTAACTCCAAATCGTGCACATGGTAGTTCTTCTCATTGGTCTTCAACTGGCGAGAAACATAAGCAATAACCCTACCCTCCTGCATCAACACACATCCAATGCCAAATCTCGAGGCATCACAATACACAGTATATGAATCTAAAGCAGACAGCAATATCAAAACTGGCGCCGCGGTCAATGATGACTTGAGCTTCTAAAAGCTCTCCTCACACTCCTCGGACCACATAAATGGATCACCCTTCTGAGTCAACTTAGTCAAGGGTGAAGCAATAGAAGAAAATCCCTGAACAAATCGGCGATAATACCCTGCCAATACCAGGAAACTACGAATTTCAGTGGTTGAGGTCGGTCTAGGCCAACTCTGCACTACCTCTATCTTCTTCGGATCCACCTGAATACCATCACTGGACACCACGTGCTGCAGGAAAGCCACAGACTCGAGCCAGAACTCACACTTGGAGAACTTGGCATACAACTTCTCCTCCCGTAACCTATATAATACCACTCTTAGATGTTGAGCATGCTCCTCCTGGCTACGAGAGTACACCAGGATATCAGCTACAAACATGATAACGAAGGAGTCCAAATATGGCCGGAACATACTGTTCATCAAATGCATGAACGCTGCAAGGGCATTTGTCATGACCCGAATTTTCCCCAACATCGGGATCGTAATGGCGCCTTCTCGTGGTAGCTAGACAAGCCACTACATTCAACATTATCCTATTTTTATCATTATTTCATACTCATTTTTATCAACAAGAACAATAACATTAATTAAATAAGTGCGAAAGACTTTCAAAATAGAGATAAGTAATACCAAGGTAAAACACTAATGAAATCCTCTACCCAAGACGTAGAGTCACCAACTCACGAACTACTACTGAATACTACACATAAAGGTCTAAAAGAAAATAACATATATCTGTCTGTCTCGAAACAAAGAGACCACAGCAAATAATATAAGTTAGTGGAAGAGACGCCGGGCCTGCAGATGCCTGCAAGCTACCTCAGTCTCGGAATGTCAACTCCCACGCAAGACTCTACTACTGCTGCTCCTGATCAAAACTTGGACCTGTGCAAAAACGCACAGAAGTGCAGTATCAGCACAATCCGACCCCATGTGCTGGTAAGTGCCTGGCCTATCCCGGCGAAGTAGTGACAAGCCTAGGACCAGACACCCACATAAACATGTGCGGTTCTATATACATATGTACACCACAAGATAACAAGAGATATCAAGTAAACAAATCCAACAAGAAATATCATAAGAGGGAAGCTCACAGTTAACAACAATTATTAAATCAACAATTATTAAATCAACAATGGAAATTAGAGTATAATGGAAATAGTTAATATCAAGTCAAGGGATAGCAAATAGTTGCACGACATCAGTCTTCGTGCTTTTACTCTCATCCTCACCAAATAAGCAAATAAAAGTGCACGACATCACCCTTCGTGCTTTTACTCTCATCCTCACATCCATGGCACGGCATGATCCTTTGTGCATGGTTCAATAACAAGGCACGATATTACCATTCGTGCATAATCAATATCACAAGGCACGGCATGATCCTTCGTGCATAATCAATAACAAGGCACGACATTACCCTTCGTGCATAATCAATAATATAAGGCACGATATTAACCTTCGTGCAAAATCAGTAAACAAGGCACGGAATCACCCTTCGTGCATTATCACTCTTCCTCACCCAAATAACAATCACAGTTAAGGGTAAATAATGAAAACAATAATCTTGAACCGTCCCAGCAACGGACACAACAATCATCACAACATGGTCCCGTCAAGGGAAAACATTAATCCACTTTACAACAAGTCTCGGCAAGGGAAAACAATATTTCACTTTACAATAAGTTCCGGCAAGGGAAAACAATGTACAATTCCACAACCCGGCACGGGTTCAATAATTCATCTTTAAAACATCTCACAATGAATATCAAAAACAACTCACGGTCATGCTAGACGCCAGTGTATGGATGCTCGTCACCACAGCCTATACACCGCACTCCATCACATACCACATAGTACATAATCCTATTCCCTCAAGCTAGGATAGAACAAACACTTACCTCTACCCTTGAAGTCCAAATTATCCTTCCACTATAGATTTACCTCGAATTTCCTCTTTCAACTTGCTCGAATCTAATCACAATTGATTCCATTACATTAATAAATACTATATAACTTAGTTTGGATGCTTAAAAATGGTTTTCCTAAAGTTTACCCCAAAATTTCCCAAAACACCCGTGGCCCCACGTGGTCGAAACTCGGGGTTCGGACCAAAATCTAGGCCTCAGAATTCTACTCCGGATGCATGTCCAAGTCCCATATTTTCCTACGGACCTTCCGGGACCGTCCGATCTCGGGTCCGGGACCGTTTACCAAAAATGTTGACCAAAGTCAACCATATCAATATTAATATCATTTTTCTTCAAATTTCTCATAGAATTCACATATTATATAACAAAAGCTTTCCAGCTACATGCCCGGATCATGCATGTAATTCGAGGCAACATAGAATGAGGTTTTCAAGGCCTCGGAAGTGCGGAACAAGTGAGGAAAATAGGTGATGACCCTTTGGGTCGTCACATCCTCCACCTCTAAAACAACTGTTCGTCCTCGAACGGACAAGAGAAGGAAGTACTTGAGTCGGGGAGCAAATATGGGTAGCGGCTATGCATATCAGACTCGGACTCCAGGTCGATGCCTCAGGAGGTTGACCTCTCCACTGAACACGCACAAAATGATAACTCTTCTACCTCAACTGTCGAATCTGACATTCTAGAATGGCCACCAGCTCCTCCTCGTAGGATAAATCATTGTCCAAATGGACAGTGTTGTAGTCTAACACATGTGTGGGATCGCCGTGGTACCTCTGAAGCATAGACACATGGAAGACTGGATGCACGACTGATAGGCTAGGTAGCAGAGCTAGTTTGTAAGCCACCCCTCCCACTCGGTCCAGAATCTCAAATGGACCAATATACCTAGGGCTGAGTTTGCCCTTCTTCCCGAACCTCATCACGCCATTCATGGGCGACACTCGGAGCAATACCCGCTTACCAACCATGAAATCTACATCTCGAACCTTACGATCCGCATAAGTCTTATGTCTGGACTGAGCTGAACACAATCTCTCCTGAATAGTCTTGACCTTGTCTAAGGCCTCTTGAACTAAGTCTGTACCCAACAACCGAGCCTCTCCCGGCTCAAACCATCCGACTAGAGACCGACATCGCCTCATACGGGGCCATCTGAATGCTAGACTGGTAGCTGTTATTGTAGGAAAACTCCACTAATGGCAGAAACTGGCCCCACGAGCCTCCAAAATCAATGACACAGTCTCGAAGCATGTCCTCTATGATCTGAATAGTCCCGTCGGACTGGCCATCCGTCTGAGGATGAAAAGTTGTACTCAACTGAACCTAGGTGCCTAACTCCCGCTGGACCGCTCTCCTGAATCGCGAGGTAAACTACGTACCCCGATCTAAGATAATAGAGACCGGCACCCCATGAAGACGAACAATCTCCCTGATGTAAATCTCTGCTAGCTTCTCCGATGAGTAAGAGACAGATACTGGAATGAAGTGTGCTGACTTGGTCAGCCTATCAACAATGACCCAAATGGTATCAAATTTCCTCCGAGTCAAAGGAAGTCCAGTAATGTAGTCCATAGTGATCCGCTCCCATTTCCACTCGGGAATTTCGATCCTCTGGAATACACCACCAGGCCTCTACTGCTCATATTTCACATGTTGACAATTTAGACACTGAGTGACATATGCAGCGATGTCCTTCTTCATCCTGCACCACCAATAGTGCTGCCGTAAATCCTGATACATCTTCGCGGCGCCCGGGTGAATAGAATACCTCGAACTATGGGCCTCCACTAAGATCAACTCTCGAATCCCCTCAACATTAGGCAAAAAAACTCGACCCTGCAATCTCAACACTCCGTCATCATCTAGAGTTACCTTCGTCGCACCTCCCCGCTATACAATATCTCTCAAGTCACGCAAATGAGGATCATCAAATTTCCTCTCACGGATCCACTCTAATAGAGATGAACGAGCGACCGGGCAGGCTAAACTCTACTGGGCTCAGAAATGTCTAGTCTCACGAAATGCTTGGCTAAGGCCTGGACATCTAGAGCAAATGGTCTCTGACTGACCGGAATGAATGCGAGACTACCCATACTGGCAGACTTTCTACTCAATGCACCGGCCACCACATTGGCCTTACTTGGGTGATATAGGATAGTAACATCATAGTCCTTCAGTAACTCTAACCATCTCCGCTGTCGTAAATTCAACTCCTTTTGCTTGAACAAGTACCGTAGGCTTTTGTGATCAGTGTACACCTCACATGTCACACCATATGGATAATGCCTCCAGATCTTTAAGGCATGAACCACTTCCGCCAACTCAAGATCATGAACTGGATAATTCTTCTCATGTATTTTCAACTGTCTCGAAGCATAAGCAATAACCTTACCATACTGCATCAATACCGCTCCAAGCCCTGTACGGGATGCATCACAGTAAACTATATAACGCCCTACACCTGTAGGTAGTATCAGCACTGGTGCTGTAGTCAAGGCTATCTAGAGCTTCTGAAAGCTCGCCTCACACTCATATGACCACTGGAACTGGGCACCCTTCTGGGTCAACCTGGTCATCGGGGCTGCAATAGAAGAGAACCCCTCTACAAATCGACGGTAGTAACTTGCTAACCCCAAGAAACTCCGGATCTCGGTCATTGAAGCTGGTCGAGGCCAATTCTGGACTGCCTCAATCTTCTTTGGGTCTACCTGAATACCTTCCACTAATCCGATATGACCCAGAAATTCCACCGTACTCAACCAGAACTCACATTTCAAAAATTTGGCATATAGTTGATTATCCTTCAGAGATTGAAGAACCACTCTGAGGTGCTGCTCATGCTCCTCCTGGCTGCGGGAGTATACCAGGATGTCATCTATAAAGACTAACACGAATAGATCTAAGTAAGGCCTGAACACCAGATTTATCAACTCCATGAATGCTGCTGGGGCATTAATCAACCCAAAGGACATGACCAAGTGTCACGACCCAATCACTGGTCGTGATGGCGCCCTAACACAATGCTAGGCAAGCCCGACCATATTATCTCTTTACCCAGCCAGCTATTAATCAAATTAAACTTAAACAGTAAATGATCATATCGGGTGATAACCGAAACGTAAAACATACAAAATACGGTCCCAAACATATCGTGGTGTCACGAGACTGAGCCTCTACAGAATAGCATCCTAATACAATCAAGTCTAGGCAAATAGGAAATCAACAAGATGATAAAGAAGGAGAAAACAAGCTCGGCGGACGCTGGCAACTACCTCGTAATCTCCGCAAAAGTAGACAAGGATCAGCAGCTACAATGTCTCAACTGCTCTCGGGCACCTGTGGATCTGCACAGAAAGTGCAGGGGAGTGGGGTGAGTATATTTCAACTCGGTGAGTAACAATAATAAATAATAACTGAAGGTAAGAAATCCTGTGCTATGAGTAACAATAATAAATAATAACTGAAGGTAAGAAATCCTGTGCTATCACTTAGCAGTTCTAAGGCAACCCTCGCAGGTACGTCATCACTATAGAAATGCTCAAATCTCCGATCCACGTTCATCTCTACAAGATTCTACACTGATCCAACCCTCACTCTTACCCCTACGGTGTACGGCCATCTCAACATATAAAGACACATACCTATGTCTATAATGTATAAGTATTTAAGTAGATAATAGGATATGATTAAGTATAATGCTGCGGCGTGCGGCCCGCTCCAATACATATACCGCTGCGGCGCGCAGCCCGCTCCATTTAACGTCGACGGCGCTCACTGGGGGTGTATACAGACTTCGGAGGGGCTCCCTAGGCCCAAGCACTATAATGCTGCGGCGTGCAGCACGATCCACACAAATATTACTGCGGCGTGCAGTCCGATCCAATATATATATGTATATATCTCTATACTGCTGCGGCGTGCAGCCCGATCCCATCATATACACCAGTGCTCACTGAGAATGTGTGCAGACTCAGACTCCGAAGGGGCTCCTACAGCCCAAGCGCAATAATACTGCGGCGTGCAGTCCATCCCACATGTATGTTACATGTATATTACATGTATATTACTGCGGCGTGCAGTCCGATCCAATATATATACTGCTGCGGCGTGCAGCCCGATCCAATATAGGTATATATATATAATACCTCATAATGGGTCCTTGACCCTATCCCAGTCAATATATGCTTGGCCTCTCAGGCCCAATATAACATCTCATACTGGGTCCTTGACCCTATCTCATCTCAATCGGTATAGACTTGGCCTTTCAGGCCCACTCAGCTAGAACAGGGAATTCCACCCTAGATAATCTCTCTCAATGTACACATCTAGTACGGTCTCATATTATGCTATACAGCTAGAGCTACGGCTGAGTGTATGTTTCCAACACGATATAAGGGTCACCTAGCTCTATAGGTTCCCTAATGCTCTACAGATCGGCACAAGGCCCCAAACATGGCTATTAGCCCAATTGTACAGTTATAATCTCAGTAACAGTCATACAACACGGTATTCTATTAGCCGGGAAGGACTAAGTCCGAACCCCCAATCACAATGTCACCACGCCCGTCATAGAACGTGTGTCTCATCTCAATATAGCACTGCGAAGTGCTAGTACGGGGTTTCAAACCCTCGGTACATTATTTACTACTACCACTCACCTCGAACCGGTAGAAGCTTCAATCCGCCTTGCGCTTGCCTCGCAAATCAATCTCCTCGGGTGCCAAATCTGCTAAAAATCATAGAGAATGCATCAATATACGCTAATTTCACAAAATTCATTCGAAATAACCCAATTTATATCAAAACCCACAAGTTGTCAAAACCCGACTTTTGGTACACTTGTCGAAAAATTACAAAAATCACATATTCGGAATCCCCATCTCGATACGAGTCTAGGCATATAAAATTTACCAAAATCGGACTCCATTTGCCCACTCAAATCGGTGTTTTTCTTTAATTTAGGCCTAGGGCTCAAACCCACCTTTAATCTTCCATTTACAAGGATTTAACCAAGGATTTCATGTTAAAATGATGTAAAGGAACCATAAAACTCACCTCCGACGATAACCCGGTGATCTCCCAGAAATTTCTCGCCCAAATCGCCCAATTTGCCTCCAAGAACCGAGCCCCAAATGTTTTGCAACTTATGAAATTTTAACTCTTCCGTTATTTTTAACACAGGCGCGATTTCCGCTTCTGCGGACCAAAATCCGCCTCTGCGAGGCCGCCTCTGCGACCAAATGGTCGCTTCTGCGAAAATACTCCTAGCCGCCCAGCTCCGCTTCTGCGGCCCAGGTCTCGCTCCTGTGAGACCGCTCCTGCGAAACCCCCTTCCGCTCCTGCGAGCCTTACCGCTTCTGCGCATCAGAGTCCGCTCCTGCGGACTCGCTTAGGCGACGAGTCTTCCGCTTCTGCGGATTCTCCCCTAACGAGCCCAGACCGCTTCTGCGGTCTTTCCTTCCGCACCTGCGGTGCCGCCCTTGCGGACCAGGATCCGCCTCGGCGAACCCCAGCGCTTCTGCGCTCATTTTCCGCTCCTGCGGGCTCGCTCCTGCGCCCCCATTTCCGCAGGAGCGAAAACAACAGAACCAGAACTCTTCAAACCTGGAATTTCCATGTTTTTCTCCCGATTTACCATCCGAAAACACCTCGAGGCCCCCGGGACCTCATCCAAACACACCAACACATCTTAATACCTTATTCGAACTTGTTCCAATCTTCAAAACACGTCTAATAACATCAAAACCCATAATTCACATCGAATTCAAGCCTAAATTCCTTAAAACATTCCGAATTACACAATCAATCAAAAACCCGACTAAACGACGTCCGAATGATCTGAAATTTTGCAGACACATCCAAAATCACTTAACGAAGCTACAGAAATTGTCGAAATTCCATTCCGACCCCCGGATCAAAATATCACCTACCATCCGGTTTTCGCCAAAATTCAACCTTAGCCAATTCAAGCCTAAAACTACACCGGACCTCCGAATTCAATTCCGATTGTTCTCCTAAGTCATAAATGATCCCCCGGAACTAGTCGAATCATCAGAATCCGGTTCCGAGCTCTCTAACTACATAGTCAACTCCGGGTTGACTTTCCTTATTCAAGTTTCCTTCAAAAAGGTTATATGCCTCATTTTCATTTCAATTCACTCCTAACTTCCCCGATAGACTCTAATACTGATATAAAAGCATGAATTATGTAATTACAACATAACGGGGTGGTAATTCCCGTGACGACGGGCCGGGTCGTCACATTCTCCCCAACTTAAACAAACGCTCGTCCTCGAGCGGGTCAAGAAACATACCTGAAGTCTCGAATAGCTGAGGGTATCTGCTCCGCATCTCCTGTTCAACCTCCCAAGTAGCCTCCTCTACGGGTCGACCTCTCCACTGAACCTTAACTGATGCAATCTCCTTCGACCTCAACTTTCTTACTTGGCGACCCAAAATAGCAATAGGCTCCACATCATAGGATAGATCACCATCAAGCTGAATGGTACTGAAGTCTAATACATGGGACGGATCTCCGATGTACTTCCGGAGCATAGACACATGGAATACTTGATGAACGCTGGATAAGCTGGGTGGCAAGGCTAACTCATATGCCACCTCTCCAACTCTCCTGAGTATCTCAAAAGGACCAATGTACCTGGGATTCAGCTTCCCCTTCTTCCCGAACCTCATGACACCCTTCGTGGGTGAAACCTTCAACAATACTCTATCACCAACCATGAAAGACAACTCTCGAACCCTACGGTCTGCATAACTCTTCTGGCGAGACTGTGTTGTGCGAAGCCTCTCCTGGATCAACTTTGCTCTATCCGGAGCATCCTGAACTAACTCAGTCCCTATCAATCTATCCTCACCAGGCTCAAACCATCCGACGGGAGATCTACACCATCTGCCATACAATGCCTCGTATGGGGCCATCTGAATACTCGACTGATAACTGTTGTTGTAGGCAAACTCAGCATGTGGTAAGAACTCATCCCACGAACCACCAAAGTCAATCACACATGCTCGCAACATATCCTCCAGAATCTGAATAGTGCGCTCAGACTGCACGTTTGTCTGGGGGTGAAAGGCGGTGCTCAACTCAACCCGCGTACCCATCTCTCGCTGAAATACTCTCCAAAACTGAGAAGTGAACTGAGTGCCTCTGTCAGATATAATAGACACTGGGACCCCATGCAACCTGACAATCTCCCGAATAAAGATCGACGCCAACCGCTCCGATGAGTAAGTAGTACTAACTGGGATGAAATGTGCGGACTTAGTCAGCCGATCAACAATCACCCATACAGAATCAAACTTCCTTACTGTCCGAGGAAGCCTAGTAACAAAATCCATGGTGATCCTCTCCCATTTCCACTCGGGAATAACCATACGCTGAAGAACACCGCCCGGTCTCTGATGCTCATATTTGACCTGCTGGCAATTGAGGCACTTAGCTACATGCCTAACAATATCCATCTTCATTATCCTCCACCAGTAGTGCTGTCTCAAGTCTTGGTACATCTTTGCGGCACCTGGGTGAATAGAGTACCATGAACTGTGTGCCTCCTCAAGTATCAACTCCCGCAAACCATCAACATTGGGCACGCATATACGGCCCTGCATCCTCAAAATACCATCACTGTCGATAGTCACATCTCTAACATCATTATGCTGCATTCTGTCCTTAAGGACAAGCAAATGTGGGTCATCATACTGTCGCTCCCTGATGCGATCATATAAGGAAGATCGAGAAACAACACAAGCCATCACCCGACTCGGCTCCGAAATATCTAATCTCACTAGCCGATTGGCTAGAGCCTGAACATCATAAGCAAATGACCTCTCCCCAATTGGGATGAAAGCTAAGATGCCCATGCTAACCGCCTTCCGACTCAAGGCATCGGCCACCACATTAGCCTTCCCCGGATGATACAAAATAGTGATATCATAGTCCTTAAGCAACTCCAACCACCTCCGCTGTCTCAAATTAAGGTCCTTCTGTCTGAATAAGTGCTGAAGGCTGCGATGATCCGTGAACACCTCACAGGAGACACCATACGGGTAATGCCTCCAAATCTTCAAAGCATGAACTATGGCTGCTAGCTCCAAATCATGAACAGGGTAGTTCTTCTCGTGGGGCTTCAACTGACGAGAAGCATAAGCAATGACCCTACCCTCTTGCATCAACACACAACCAATGCCAACTCCTGAGGCATCACAATATACAGTATAAGAATCTGAAGCTGTCGGTAGAATCAAGACTGGTGCTGTGGTCAGTGCTGTCTTGAGCTTCTGAAAGCTCTCCTCGCACTCCTCGGACCATAAGAAAGGAACACCCTTCTGAGTCAATCTAGTCAAGGGTGAAGCAATAGAAGAGAACCCCTAAACGAATCGGCGATAATACCCTGCCAATCCCAGAAAGCTACGGATCTCAGTAGCTGAGGTCGGTCTGGGCCAACTCTGCACTGCCTCGACCTTCCTCGGATCTACCTGAATACCATCACAGGACACCACGTGCCCTAAGAATGCCACGGACTCAAGCCAGAACTCACATTTGGAGAACTTAGCATATAGCTTCTCCTCCCTCAATCTCTGCAACACAATACTCAAATGCTGAGCATGCTCCTCCTGACTACGGGAGTAGACTAGAATGTCATCAATGAACACAATCACAAATGAATCCAAATAAGGCCTGAACACACTGTTCATCGGATGCATAAATGCTGCTGGGGCGTTGGTCAGCCCAAACGACATCACAAGGAACTCTAATGGCCATATCGGGTCCGGAATGCAGTCTTCATAATGTCAGACTCTCTAATCTTCAGCTGATGGTAGACTGAACGAAGATCAATCTTCGAGAACACCCTAGCTCCCTGGAGCTGATCAAATAAATCATCAATACGAGGCAGAGGATACTTATTCTTCACTGTTACTTTGTTTAGCTGCATATAGTCAATACACATCCTCATAGATTCGTCCTTCTTCTTAACAAACAGGACCGGTGCACCCCACGGCGACACACTCGGCCGAATGAACCCCTTATCTAGGAGTTCCTGGAGCTGCTCCTTCAATTCCTTCAACTCGGCTGGTGCCATCCGATACGGAGGAATAGAAATAGGCTGAGTGCCCGGCACCAAATCGATACCAAAATCAATATCCCTGTCCGGCGGCATGCCCGACAGGTCTGAGGGAAACACATCAGGAAAGTCTCGCACAATGGGAACAGAATCAATACTGGGAGTCTGGGCCTCGACCTCCCGCACAAATGCTAAGTAAGAGAGACATCCCTTCCCAACCATTCGTTGGGCCTTGAGGAAAGATATTACCCTGCTAGGTACATACTCGGTCGTGCCTCGCCACTCGATCCTCTGAATGCCCGGCATAGCCAAAGTGACTGTCTTAGCATGACAGTCCAGAATAGCATGACATGGAGATAGCCGGTCCATGCCCAATATAACATCAAAATCAATCATGCTGAGAAGCAACAGGTCTACTCGGGTCTCCAGACCTCCAATAGTGACCAAACAGGACCGGTATACATGGTCCACAACAATAGTATCCCCTACCGGGGTAGATACATGCACTGGCAGCTCAATACTCCCTCGGGTCGTGCCCAAATGAGGAGCAAAATATGTAGACACATAAGAATAAGTAGAACCGGGATCAAACAATACCGAGGCATCTCTGTGGCAGACTGAAATAATACCTGTAATGACAGCATCAGAAGCAACGACCTCAGATCGGCCCTGAAAAGCATAGCATCTAGCCTGTCCGCCTGATCGGCCTCCCCTCCGAGAGCGACCCCTAGCTGTCTGACCCTCACCCCTAGCTGGCGGGGCGGGTGCTGAAGTAGAATGACCAGATGACGAGGGCTGCCCCCTCTGCTGATAAGATCCGGAAACAAGACGGGGACACTCCCTACGGTGGTGCCCAAACTCTCCGCACTCGTAGCAACTCCCCGGTGCTGGGTACTGAGACTGATAAGGACCTCTGGCGCTGGAGTGGCCAGCTGATGAACTAGGCCGAGATGAACCCTGAGCGGATGGGGCCTGTGAAGAACTATGAGCTGGCATGGCACCGAGAGATGGCTGGCTCTGGTGCGAACCCTGATAACCCTGTCTAGGTGACCATCTGCGACGATCTGAGCGACCCGACTGCGAAGACCTGAAAGAGCGACCTCGTCTCTGCTGACTCTGGCCTCTGGTCTGAGTGCCACTAGAACTATCTGTCTCTATGTCGCGAGCAATATCCACAGCATCTTCAAATGTACGACTCAAAACCCTCTCCCGAGTCATCAGAATACGAATGGGATAAATGAGGCCGTCCACGAAGCGCCCAATCCTCTCTCTGTCGGAATGAACCAACCACGGTGCATATCCGGACAACTCTGTAAACCTGATCTCATACTCTGACACTGACATGTCCCCCTGACGGAGACCCTCAAACTGCCTACGCATCTCCTCTCTCCGAGATCGAGGCACCCATTTCTCCAAAAACATAGTGGAGAACTCCGGCCATGATAGTGGTGCTGCTCCGGCTGGCCTGCGGCGTTCATAAGCCTCCCACCAAGCAAAGGCTGGCCCCTGAATATGAAAGGTAGTGAAAGATACCCCACTGGATTCCAAGATCCCTACCGTACGAAGCATCCGACGACACTTATCCAGAAAACCTTGGGCGTCCTCGCCGGAGCACCAGTGAACACTGGAGGAAATAACCTGGTGAACCTCTCGAGACGACGCTGCTCATCATCTGTCATAGCTGGGACCCTGTCCCCCTGAACCTGATCTGCTGGCTGAACCGGCACCACAGGCTGAACTGGAGGAGCCTCTAGTGTCTGTATGCCCTGCACTGCTGGCTCTGGAGTGTGTACTGCGGGGGTCTGATGACCACCCCCGATCCCTGATGCAGCTGCTGCAGTAGTAACTGAAACCGCCTGTGCTAGGCCAGTGCAGACTGCTAGTATCTGAGCCAGGGTCTCCTGTAGACCCGGAATAACAATGGGCACAGCTGGTGCCTGATCTGGTGCTGCTGGCACCTCTGCAACTAGGGGCTGTGGGTCAGCTGGCACTGCCTCAGCTGCCCTAACTCCGCCACGACCACGACCGCGTCCACGGCCTCTAGCAGGTGGTAGTGGTGGTCGTCCTCCACGTCCGGATGATCGGGTTCTCGCCATCTGCGAGAGAATAGAATGTCAAAGTTCGGTTCAAGTCAAAAGTAATCGCACGACAAGAATTCCAAGAATTGAAACTTTTCCTAAAAAGGTTTGCAGCCTCCCGAGGATAAGTACAGGCGTCCCCGCACCGATCCACGAGACTCTACCAACCGGCTCATGACTCGCGAGACCTGTTAACCTAGGCTCTGATACCAACTTGTCACGACCCAAACCCTGGTCGTGATGGCGCCTAACACAATGCTAGGCAAGCCCGACCATATTATCCCTTAAACCAGCCAGTTATTAATCAAATTAAACTTAAACAGTAAATGATCACATCAGGTGATAACCGAAACGTAAAACATAGAAAATACGGTCCCAAACATATCGTGGTGTCACGAGACTGAGCCTCTACAAAATAGCATCCTAATACAATCAAGTCTAGGCAAGTAGGAAATCAACAAGATGATAAGGAAGGAGAAAACAAGCTCTGCGGACGCTGGCAGCTACCTCGTAATCTCCGCAAAAGTAAACAAAGATCAGCAGCTACAATGTCTCAACTGCTCTCGGGCACCTGTGGATCTGCACAGAAAGTGCAGGGGAGTGGGGTGAGTATATTTCAACTCAGTGAGTAACAATAATAAATAATAACCGAAGGTAAGAAATCCTGTGCTATCACTTAGCAGTTCTAAGGCAACCCTCGCAGGTACGTCATCACTATAGAAATGCTCAAATCTCCAATCCACGTTCATCTCTACAAGATTCTACACTGATCCAACCCTCACTCTTCCTACGGTGTACGACCATCTCAACATATAAAGACACATACCTATGTTTATAATGTATAAGTATTTAAGGAGATAATAGGATATGATTAAGTATAATGCTGCGACGTGCAGCCCGCTCAAATACATATACCGCTGCGGCGCGCAGCCCGCTCCATTTAACGTCGACGGCGCTCACTAGGGGTGTATACAGACTTCGGAGGGGCTCCCTAGGCCCAAGCACTATAATACTGCGGCGTGCAGCACGATCCACACAAATATTACTGCGGCGTGCAGTCCGATCCATTATATATATGTATATATCTCTATACTGCTGCGGCGTGCAGCCCGATCCCATCATATACACCAGTGCTCACTGAGAATGTGTGTAGACTCAGACTCCGAAGGGGCTCCTACAGCCCAAGCGCAATAATACTGCGACGTGCAGTCCGTCCCACATGTATATTACATGTATATTACATGTATATTACTGCGGCATGCAGTCCGATCCAATATATGTACTGCTGCGGCGTGCAGCCCGATCCAATATAGGTATATATATATAATACCTCATAATGGGTCCTCGACCCTATCCCGATCAGTATATACTTGGCCTCTCAGGCCCAATATAATATATCACAGTGGTTCCTTGACCCTGTCTCAGTCAATATAGACCTGGCCTTTCAGGCGCACTCAGCTAGAACAGGGGATTCCACCCTAGATAATCTCTCTCAATGTACACATCTAGTACGGGCTCATATTATGCTATACGGCTAGAGCTACGGCTGAGTGTATGTTTCCAACATGATATAAGGGTCACCTAGCTCTATAGGTTCCCTAATGCTCTACAGATCGGCACAAGGCCCCAAACATGGCTATTAGCCCAATTGTACAGTTATAATCTCAGTAACAGTCATACAACACAGTATTCTATTAGCCGGGAAGGACTAAGTCCGAACTCCCAATCACAATGTCACCACGCCCGTCATAGAACGTGTGTCTCATCTCAATATAGCACTGTGAAGTGCTAGTACGGGGTTTCAAACCCTCAGTACATTATTTACTACTACCACTCACCTCGAACCGGTAGAAGCTTCAATCCGCCTTGCGCTTGCCTCGCAAATCAATCTCCTCGGGTGCCAAATCTGCTAAAAATCATAGAGAATGCATCAATATACGCTAATTTCACGAAATTCATTCGAAATAACCCAATTTATATCAAAACCCACAAGTTGTCAAAACCCGACTTTTGGTACACTTGTCGAAAAATTACAAAAATCACATATTCGGAATCCCCATCTCGATACGAGTCTAGGCATATAAACTTTACCAAAATCGGACTCCATTTGCCCACTCAAATCAGTATTTTTCTTTAATTTAGGCCTAGGGCTCAAACCCACCTTTAATCTTCCATTTACAGGGATTTAACCAAGGATTTCATGTTAAAATGATGTAATTAAGCCACAAAACTTACCTCCAACGAAACCCCGATGATTTCCCAGCAACAACTCGCCAAAATCGCCCAATTCGCCTTCAAGAACCGAGCCCCAAATGTTTTGCAACTTATGAAATTTTAACTCTTCTGTTATTTTTAACACGGGCGCGATTTCCGCTTCTTCGGACCAAAATCCGCCTCTGCGAGGCCGCCTCTGCGACCAAATGGTCGCTTCTGCGAAAACACTCCTAGCCGCCCAGCTCCACTTCTGCGGCCCAGGTCTCGCTCCTTGCAAGACCGCTCCTGCGAAACCCCCTTCCGCTCCTGCGAGCCTTACCGCTTCTGCGCATCAGAGTCCGCTCCTGCGGACTCGCTTAGGCGACGAGTCTTCCGCTTCCGCGGATTCTCCCCCAACGAGCCCAGACCGCTTCTGCGGTCTTTCCTTCCGCACCTGCGGTGCCGCCCATGCGGACCAGGATCCGCCTCAGCGAACCCCAGCGCTTCTGCGCTCGTTTTCCGCTCCTGCGGGCTCGCTCATGCGCCCCCATTTCCGCAGGAGCGAAAACAACAGAACCAAAACTCTTCAACCTGCAATTTCCATGTTTTTCTCCCGATTTACCATCCGAAAACACCCCGAGGCCCCTGGGACCTCATCCAAACACACCAACACATCTTAATACCTTATTCGAACTTGTTCCAATCTTCAAAACACGTCTAATAACATCAAAACCCATAATTCACATCGAATTCAAGCCTAAATTCCTTAAAACATTCCGAATTACACAATCAATCAAAAACCCGACTAAAGGACGTCCGAATGATCTGAAATTTTGCAGACACATCCAAAATCACTTAACGAAGCTACAAAAATTGTCGGAATTCCATTCCGACCCCCGGATCAAAATATCACCTACCATCCGGTTTTCGCCAAAATTCAACCTTAGCCAATTCAAGCCTAAAACTACACCGGACCTCCGAATTCAATTCCGATTGTTCTCCTAAGTCATAAATGATCCCCCGGAACTAGTCGAATCATCAGAATCCGGTTCCGAGCTCTCTAACTACATAGTCAACTCCGGTTTGACTTTCCTTATTCAAGTTTCCTTCAAAAAGGTTATATGCCTCATTTTCATTTCAATTCACTCCTAACTTCCCCGATAGACTCTAATACTGATATAAAAGCATGAATTATGTAATTACAACATAACGGGGTGGTAATTCCCGTGACGACGGGCCGGGTCGTCACACCAAGAATTCATAATGCCCATATCTAGAGCGAAAGGCTGTCTTAGGAATGTCAGCCGCCCTGATCTTCAGCTGATGGTAGCCCGACCTCAAGTCTATTTTTGAGAACACACTCGCTCCTTGGAGCTGGTCAAACAAATAATCAATCCTCGGCAGTGGATACTTGTTCTTTATCATCACTTTGTTCAATTGCCGATAATCAATACACATCCGCATCGAGCCATCCTTCTTCTTCACAAATAACACGGGTGCTCCCCAAGGAGAAACACTAGGCCTGATAAAGCCCTTTTCTAGGAGGTCTTGCAAGTGATCTTTTAATTTTTCAACTCCGACGGGGCCATACGATAGGGGTGGAATAAAGATGGGCTGAGTGCCCGGTGCCAGATCAATACAGAAATCAATATCCCTGTCGGGTGGCATGTCCGGCAGGTCTGAAGGGAAGACCTCGGGAAACTCCCGTACAATAGGAACTGAATCAATAGAAGGAACTTCTGCGCTGAAATCACGAACATAATCCAAATAAGCTAGACACCCCTTCTCGACCATGCGTCGATCCTTAACATAGGAAATAACAGTGCGAATGGAGTGGCTTGAGGTCCCTTTCCACTCTAGTCGGGGTGATTCTGGCAAGGCCAAGGTCACTGTCTTGGCATGACAATATAGGATAGCATGGTATAGGGACAACCAGTCCATCCCCAACGTGACATCGAAATCCACCATGTCTAGTAGCAACATATCAACACGGGTCTCAAGACCCCCAAAAATAACTATGCATGAACGATGCATCCGGTCGACTACAATGGAGTCACCCACTGGTGTAGATACATAAACTGGAATACCCATAGCATAGCTAGGCACGACCAAATACGGTGCAAATTAGGAAGACACATATGAATATGTAGAACTAGGGTCAAATAATACTGAAGCACCTCTGTCATAGACAAGAATGGTACCAGTAATCACGGCATCTGATGCCTCTACCTCTGGCCTGGCTGGTAAAGCATAAAATTAGGGATCAGCACCTCCCCTCTGAGCTACATCTCTGGGACGGTCATCCACTGGCTGACCTCTACCTCTGGCAGGACGGTCTCCACCTCTGTGGTCTCGACCTCCACCTCTACGATCTCTACCCCCGCCTATGGCTGGCTGGGCATGCTGAGGGTCAGCTGGGGCCTGAATCATGGGATGAGGGCCCCGCTGCTGAGTGTTGCCCGTCGCTCGAGGGTAAAACCTGACAAGATGACCTGGGTCACCACAACCGTATCAACATTTAGGCTGATGGGGCTGCTCGCCTGACGACCTGAATGGCCCCCACGAACACTCTGAAGAGGTTGCACACTAATGGGAGGCTGATCAGAATACTTCTCAAGAAACCCACGATCGCCTGGTCCACCCTGTAAAGCCTGAAGGGCGGAATGAAAAGGTCTGGAAGACTGGCCCCTATCAAAAGATTCCCTCCCTCCAGAAGAAGATCCACTAAATCTGCCGGAATGATGAGGCCTCTTGTATGAAGGATAACCACTTCCCCGAGCAAGAGCCATCTCAACTCTACGAGCTGCATTAGCTGCCTCCTAAAAAGATATATCACTCCCAACTCCCATAGGCATCTGAAGTATAATCGGCTGATTTAGCACATCTATAAACCTGCAGACCCTCTCCTGCTCTGTGGGGAGTATCACCACTGCATGACGTGCCAGATCAACAAATCTCGTCTCATATTGAGTAATAGTCATAATACCCTGCTGGAGGCGCTCAAACTACCTCCGAAGTGCATCCTGCTGAGTAATAGGGAGAAACTTCTCTAGAAATAACTCTGCAAACCGGTCCCATGATAAAGCTGGGGACCCTGCTGGTCGAGTCAAACAGTAATCTCTCTACCAAGTCTTGGCGGATCCTGAAAGCCTGAATGTACAGAAGTCAACTCTATTGGACTCCAATATCCCCATAGTCTTGAGAATCTCGTGGCAATTGAATAAGAAATCCTGAGGATCCTCTGATGTGGCACCGCTGAAGGTAGTGGTAAACAGCTTGGAGAACCGATCAAGTCTCCATAAAGAATCAGAAGTCATGGCCGCTCCATCTCCGGCCTGAGCTGTGGTACCTGACTGAGAGGCCATAGCTGGCTGAACCACTGGTGCCTGAGGCTGAAGAGCTACTGGCTTCAGAGTACGTACAACAGGAGTCTGGGCCTCTCCTCCAGCCAGAGAAGTGGCTGGTACAGCTGGTAATAAGCCCGCTCTGGCAACACTGTCCATAAAACCCACTATCCTGACCAGAGCCTCCCGAAGATCCGGGGTAAATAAGGTCTCTCCTGGGACCTGAGCTTGTCCCACTGGAGCTACTGGGACTAGAACCTCATCGCCAGTCTCAATATGAGGCTCCACCTGTGGAATTGCTGTCGGGGGCTGAGCTATGCCCCTACCACGGCCTCCGATACGACCTCGGCACCTGCCCGTCATGGGAGCTGCATGGGACTCAGGCTGCTGGTCAGCGGACGAAGAAGCGCGTGTCCTCACCATCTGCGAAAGGACATAGTAGAAATTCAATCAGTATTTGAGGAAAAAATCGCACGACAATAAGGAACAAATGAGTGACTCTTTCCTAACTCAATAGATTCTGGAGGACAAGTACAGACGTCTCCGTACCTACCCCTCAAACTCTACTAGGCTTGTTCGTGAATGGTGAGACCTATGTAACCTAGAGCTCTGATACAAACTTGTCACGACCCGGATTTTCCCCCAACATCGGGATCGTGATGGCGCCTACTCGTGGTAGCTAGGCAAGCCACTACATTCAAAAGTATCCTCTTTTTATCATTATTTCATACTCATTTTTATCAACAAGAATAATAACATTAATTAAATAAGTGCGGAAGACTTTCAAAATAGAGATAAGTAATACCAAGGTAAAACACTAATGAAATCCTCTACCCAAGACGTGGAGTCACCAACTCACGAACTACAACTGAATACTACACATAAAGGTCTGAAAGAAAATAACATATATCTGTCTGTCTCGGAACAAAGAGACCACAGCAAATAATATAAGTAAGTGGAAGAGACGCCGGGCCTGTGGACACCTACAAGCTACCTCAGTGTCGGAATTCTCAACTCACACGCAAGACTCTACTGCTGCTGCTCTTGATCAAAACCTGGACCTGTGCAAAAACGCACAGAAGTGTAGTATCAGCACAATCCGACCCCATGTGATGGTAAGTGCCTGGCCTATCCCGGCGAAGTAGTGACAAGCCTAGGACCAGACAGTCACATAAACTTGTGCAGTTCTATATACATACACCACAAGATAACAAGAGATATCAAGTAAACAAATCCAACAAGAAATATCATGGGGGGGGGGGAACTCAACAGTTAACAACAATTATTAAATCAACAATGAAAATCAGAGTATAATGGAAACAGTAAATAGCAAATAGTTGCACGGCATCACCCTTCGTGCTTTTACTCTCATCCTCACCAAATAAGCAAATAAAAGTGCACGGCATCACCCTTCGTGCTTTTACTCTCATCCTCACATCCATGGCACAGCATGATCCTTCGTGCATGGTTCAGTAACAAGGCACGACATTACCCTTCGTGCATAATTAATATCACAAGGCACGGCATGATCCTTCGTGCATAATCAATAAGAAGGAACGGCATTACCCTTCGTGCATAATCAATAATATAAGGCACGGTGTTAACCTTCGTGCAAAATCTATAAACAAGGCACAACATCACCCATCGTGCATTATCACTCTTCCTCACCCAAATAACAATCACAGTTAAGGGCAAAGAATGAAAACAATAATCATGAACCATTCCGGCAAGGGACACAACAATTATCACAACAAGGTCCCAGCAAGGGAAAACAATAATCCACTTTACAACAAGTCCCGGCAAGGGAAAACAATATTTCACTTTACAATAAGTCCCGGCAAGGGAAAACAATGTACAATTCCACAACCCGGCAAGGGTTCAATAATTCATCTTTAAAACATCTCACAATGAATATCAACAACGACTCACGGTCATGCTAGATGCCAGTGTATGAATGCTCGTCACCACAGCCCATACACCGCACTCAATCACATAGCACATAGAACATAATCCTATTCCCTCAAGCTAGGATAGAACAAAAACTTACCTCTAGCCTTTGAAGTCCAAATTATCCTTCCACTATCGCTTTACCTCGAATTTCTGCTTTCAACTTGCTCGAATCTAATCACAATTGATTCAATTACATTAATAAATACTATATAACTTAGTTTGGATGCTTAAAATGATTTTCTTAAAGTTTACCCCAAAATTTCCCAAAACGCCCCTAGCCCCACGTGGTCGGAACTCGTGGTTCGGACCAAAATCTGGTTACCCATTCCTTCACGAGTTCAAATATATGATTAGTTTTAGAATCGGACCTCAATTCGAGGTCCAATTCCCCAATTCATGAAAACCCTAGGTTTTACCCAAAAACAAGAATAATTCTACCATGAAAACTTTTGATTTCTATTGAAAAACATGTTTAATGATGTTAGGAATTGAAAGAATTAAGTAAAAAGTGACTTACAAGTGCTTTGGAGTGAATTTGCTCTTGAGGGTTCCTGTGTGGTGTGTTGGGTTTTGAAAGAATGAAGAAAATAGCTAATAAATTCGTTTAAGTATAAATTTGCACAGCTGCGGATATCGCAATTGCGAACATTTGTTCGCAATTGCGAACGCATCAGGTTTGGGGTCTGTCAGCATCGCATTTGCGACATTATGTTCGCATTTGTGAACAAGGCTGGGTTACTGGGTCTTTCGCAAATGCGACAATAAGTTTGTATTTGCGAACATGGGCTGATTACTGTCAACCTCGCATTTGCGAGGTATGTTCGCATTTGCGAACCACTGCACACCCCTGCCAACTTCGCATTTGCGAAGTCTGGTTCGCATTTGCGAACCAAAGGCTAATCTGGGACTTTTTACAATTGCGAGAAAATCTTCGCATTTGCGAAGATACTAGCTGGGTGAAAAGTCAGTTGTGATATTTTTCAGCAATTGCTCCAACGGCCTAACAAATCTTTACCCGAGCCCCTGGGCTCCAAACCAAACATGTACACAACATCAAAAACATGTTACAAACTTGCTCGTGCGATCACATCGCCAATATAACATCGATTTCATCAAATCATGTCTCAAGTTCATGATTATCATTCTTTTAGTTTCATAACTTTCAACTTTGGAACTCAAGGTTTAACACACATCAAACGACATCCAAATGTCACCAAATTTTGCAGAAAGCACATATATAATATTTAAGACTTGTACCGGGCGTCGGATCCAAAATACGAGCCCGATACCAAGGTCATTTAATTCATTTTCCTTTAGTAATTTCAGCAGAAACAATTTAACAAAAAAATCCATAACTTAGGCTCTAGGCCTCAGAATTCGACTCCGGACGCATGTCCGAGTCCCATATTTTCCTACAGACCTTCCGGGATCGTCCGATCTTGGATCCGGGTCCGTTTACCAAAAATATTGATCGAAGTCAAACATATCAATATTAATATCATTTTTTCAAATTTCTCATAAAATTCACATATTCTATCACAAAATCTTTCCGGCTACATGCCCGGATCATGCACGTAAATCGAGGCAACATAGAATGAGGTTTTCAAGGCCTCGGAAGTGTGGAACAAGTGAGGAAAACAGGTGATGACCTTTTGGGTTGTCACAGCATTGGTCAGCCCAAAAGTCATCACTAGAAACTCATAGTGCCCATATCTCGTCCTGAAGGTTGTCTTCATAATATCAGAACCTTAATCTTTAGTTGGTGATAGCCTGAAAGAGGATCAATCTTCGAGAATACCCTAGCTCCCTGGAGCTGATCAAATAAATCATTAATTCGTTGCAGAGGATACTTGTTCTTCACTGTTACCTTGTTCAGTTGCCTGTAATCAATACATATCCTCATTGAGCCATCCTTCTTCTTGACAAACAAGACCGATGCACCCCACGGTGACACACTCGGCCGAATGAACCCATTATCTAGGAGTTCCTGAAGCTGCTCCTTCAATTCACTAAACTCTGATGGTGCCATACGGTAAGGAGGAATAGAAATAGGCTGAGTGCCTAGCACCAAATCAATCCCAAAGTCAATATCCCTGTCCGGCGGCATGCCCGACAGGTCTGAGGGAAACACATCGGGAAAATCCCTCACCACGGGAATAGAATAAATACTGGTAGTCTCTGCTCGAATGTTTCGCACAAATGCCAAATACGATAGACATCCCTTCCCAACCATCTGTTGGGCCTTGAGGAAAGATATTACCCTGTTGGGTACATAATCAGTCATGCCTCGCTACTCGATCCTCGGAATACCCAGCATAGCCAAAGTGACTATCTTGGCATGACAGTCTAGAAAAACGTGACACGGAGATAGCCAGTCCATGCCCAAAATGATATCAAAATCAATCATGCTCAATAGCAGCAAGTATACTCGGGTCTCCAGAACCTCAATAGTAATAAGACAGGACCGATACAAATGGTCCATAACAATGGTATCACCCACCGGGTAGATACATGCATGGGAAATGTTAGACACCCTCGGGTCGTGCCCAAATGAGGAGCAAAATATGAAGATACATAAGAATAAGTGGAATCAGGATCGAACAAAAGTGAGGCATCTCTGTGGTAGACTAAAATAATACATATAATAACAGCTTCCAAAGCGATCGCATCTGAACGGCCCTGAAGAGCACAACAACGAGCCTGACCACCTGATTGGCCTTCACCTCTAGGGCAACCCCTGGCTGCCTGACCCTCACCCCTAGCTGGCGGGGCGGGTGCTAAAGTAGATGGACCAGAAGATGAGGGTTCTCCCCTATACTGAGATGGCCTGGATACAAGATGGGGACACTCTCTCCGGATATGACCAAACTCTCCAAACCCAAAACAACTCCCAGGTGATGGGGGCTGGGATTGAAGGGAACCCCTCGCACCAGAGTGACCAGCCGAAGAACTCGATCGGGTAGAACCCTGTATTGATGGAGCCTGAGATGAACTCTGCGCTGGTAGAGCATTAAGAGATGTCTGGCCCTAATGAGAACCCTGATGACCTTGGCCAGAAGATGACCCATGATACTCTGAGCGGTTTGGCTATGAAGATCTAAAAGAGCTACCTCGGCTTTGCTGACTCTGGCCTCCAGACTGAGTACCGCTGGAACTACCTGATCCCCGAGGCCTCTTGGCATCCCTCTCCTCTCGCTCTCGGTGACGATCTATCTAAATGTCGTGAGCTATATCAACTGCATCATCATATGAATTACTCAGGACCCTCTCTCGGGTCATCAAGATACAAATAGGATAAATAAGTCCATCCACGAAGTGCATGATCCTCGCCCGATCAGTAGGAACCATCCATGGTGCATAAGTGGACATTTGCAATTTTACTAAGACTGGATAGTACGAAACACGAGCTTTCAAGATTTGGAATTTTAAAGCTGATACAAATAAATACACGTTCCGTTTAAAGGTTACATAAGCGAATTAGCAATAAATAGGAAAATACATGTTCTTTAAAAATTAACAAGTGAGGGCATGAATGCCATAATGGAAGGCTTGTACTGAAGTGCAACAGAAAATATACAATATAATATATAAAAGCATAAATAGACATGGAAATTGTATGTTAAGCAAGTAAAAGACATGAACAATGCAACAACAATCGACATAAAGGTCAAGTACAGGACAAGAACAACAAGTCACCCCAAATATATAAATATAACAATAACAACAGAAGGTAAGGGCGCAACTATATACACGGGGAAACAAATATCACATCAAAATGCATGTCCCTCGTCCTCACCTGCACGGAAACACCCTTCGTGCCATGTCCTCACCATAACATACAAACATAACAATCTAATGAAATGGAACGGCATAACCCTTCGTGCTTTTACCCTCAAATGATATGGCACGGCATCACCATTCGTGCTTTTACTCTCAATAATATATCACGACATCGCCCTTCACCAGTTTACTCTCAATAACATGGCACGACATCACCTTTCATGATTTCACTCTTCATAATATGGCATGGAATCACCTTTTGTGCTTTACACTAGTCTTCCTTACCAAACATATATATAACCGTAACAAACAATGCAGGAAGCATAACGGGCATCAAAGAGAGTGTTTTATTGGATATTCCAGACAATTTCCAATCACAACTTTCCAAGTCAATAATGGATCAACAACCCTCAATAGTCGTATTATTCAAATATTTCCATGAATCTCATAAATGATGCAAAACACAAGTATAGAGTCTCACATCTCAAGAATATCAGTTATAGAAATGTAGTAATGATTTTGCGTAGAGATGACTGACATAGACACATCAATGTATTTTTACAATTTTCATCAAGTTTGATCAAGTTATAACAAACTATGTCTTGATATCTATTATTTAATATTGTGTCCTCAATATCTAAAAGTCAAACAAGGCATTAAGTAGAATGTCACAAAATTCTACAAACACAAATATAACATAATCCACCCCCGAGCTTGATTATCCTTGGCACATATATATACGCTCGTCACCTCATATAAGCATCACTCTCGCATGTCGCAAACAATGAAAAATAGAAGAAAAAATTCCCTCAACAAAGCTAGGTAAAATACTTACCTCGATCCGGCTAACTCAACACACAATATAGCCTTTTCCCCTACAAATTCGCCTCCGCTCGACTCAATCTAGTCAATGACGACTTGAATACACTACATGATTCGAGAGAAAACAATTTCAATTAGTAAAGATATGATGTTTATTCAATTTCTAAGAAGTTAACAAAATTCAAACCCCGGACCCGCCCGATTAAAACCCAGGTTCAAGAGTAGGTCTTGACTACCCAGCCTCACGAGTCCAAATATGTATTTTGTTTTTAAATTCGACTCATATTTGACTTTCAAATCTCAATTTTTCATTTTTCAAAACATTCACAAAATCCCCAAAATTTTCTATAGATTTCTCATGAATTTGATGTTAAATCTTGTATAAAATCATGAAATAGAGTTGGAAATTGGTTAAAGATACTTACCCAATATTTTGTTATAAAAATCACCTATCAAAATCGCCTCACCTAGAAGCTAGGGTTTAAAAATATAAAAAATGAAGCAAAAATTTGAAATTCTCAGCACTTAATAGGTTGCAGATGTCGAATTTACGACAGAGGATTCGCAATTGCGAACCTGCAATTGCAAAAAATACATCGCAATTACGAACTAGAAGGTACCTGCTGAGGTCGCATTTGCAATAAATACTTCGTAAATGCGAAGACCAGCCTTCGCAAATGCGGCTGGTTCATCGCAAATGCGAAAACTGCCCAGTCGCCCAGGCTTTGCAAATGCGATGGTCGCATTTGTCGCAGTTGCGATGAAAACTTTGCCAGTGCGACCAGAACCTGTAATTAAAAACTATGCAAGAACATTCCGAAATCAATCTGAAACTTGACCGAGCCCTCGGAGCTCCAAACCAAATATGCACACAAGTCTAATAATATAATATGAACTCGCTCGCACACATAAATCATCAAAATAAACTATAAAACCCCGAATCAGATGCCAAAATGCATGCAAATCAAATAAAACTTCAAGAACTTCTAGAATCACATCAGAGCATCCGAACCCTATCAAATCAACTCCGAATGGTGCCAAACTTTGCAGAAAAGTTCCATATGACAAGACGAACCTACTCGAAGCTTCAAAACACACATGATAACCTCGAAGCGATGAATCACACCTCAAGTCGAAATCAATGAACTTTGAAACTTCAACTTTCACAACCGATGGTGGAACCTCTCAAATTACCTCCGATTGACCTCAAAATGCATACACAAGTCACATTTAACATTTTGAACTTATTCCAACTTCCGGAATCAGAATCCGACCCCGATATCAAAAATTTTACGGTCAAACTTTCCAAAAATCCAAGTTTCGCCAATTCAAGACTAATCCCGCTACGGACTTCCAAATTACATTCCGGACGCGCTCCTAAGTTCGAAATCACCCAATAAAGTTAACGGAACTGACGAAACTTCATTCCAAGGTCATTTCCTAAAAAGTCAAACTTGTTCAACTCTTCCAACTTAGAATTTAAATCGTTCATTCCCTTAAATCGATTTCGAATAAGTAGAAAATCTATACTGACGATTTACGCAATTAATAATACAACGTGCTGAACTACTCAAGCCCTCAAAATACTGAGGGAAGTGCAGATACCCAAAACGACCAGTCGGGTCGTTACATATCCCTCCAAAATTCGACAGGAAGGAACTGTATATCTTAATTTCCATCAATAGTGCTGTCAAAGCTATTATAGCATGTTAGATGTGAATTAATTTTTTAATATCAAGTTAATAACTTGTTAATGCTTATCGTAAAAATTTACATTCAATAATTTATAAGTGAAATGATTAATTAATTATGTATAAAAATTTACATAGTAAATTTATTGAACTTATGCTGTAAAATCATATGTAGTTGCAAAACTTAGGTAAGATTATATTCAACGTAGTACAAAAAAATAATAAAAAAGAAATGGATGGAAAAGATCAAAGTTTTTGATTTTAGAACAATTTATAGGCCTGATGAAGATGAGAATCAAAGAGACAAAGTTGTCATTTTCCTTTCCTCTAATTAATAACTTGTTAATGCTTAACCTCACTTTATTCAAGAGTTTCATTACTGCGGGGAATTACAACGTTGGTTTCATAAATAAAGTAAGATACAGATAATCTCATCGTGGGTATATCAAGTTCTAATAGTTAAGATGAAGAGTCCAATCATTTGACTCATTAACTGCATGAATACCCATAATTAAGCCACGCTTCTACTTGAATATATGCATGGCAATAAGTTTTGCCTTCACTATTTCAGATGACTCTAGCAGAATGGAACCGATGATTTTGCAAGATTTGATGTAACACAAGAAGTAAAAGAAGGAATCACTAAAAGAACAAAACTTGATATAGAATGTGTGTTTTGTGGCAAAATCTATCTCTGTATGTACAGCCATTGTTTGAGAATCCAGGCGTAGAGACAAATACTGTTATAGGTAAGTTATAATATCATAACTTTAGAACTAAGTTATCCAAATAGAAAAGAAAAAAAAGATTTGGAAGAAACGCCTCACAGTCCTGCTATTTAATAAATAAAATTTCTCATGAAAAACAATATCTTATAGAAATATGAGCAGGGACGACAGACCTAGAGCATTGAATACTGGTTCCCGGGAACCCAATAAATCTTGCGTAGATCCTGTATTTATATTAAGAAATTTATTAAATATTTATAAATATCTCAACTTAGTTATTATTGTATATTAATTTAAAATTACGGTAAGAAACCATCAACCTCAAATTCTGAATCCGCCTCTAAATGCGAGATACATCTGTAAACAAGCAACCTGAGGAGTTCCCGCAAACACTTCAGTGGGTAGATATCCCCTTAATAAAGGGAAAATAACTCAGTGAAGTGATTTGAGATATGTGCTTGTAACTTACAATATATTGCCCTCGAACCTTTAGTGTACGTCAAAATTAATGCTAATCCCAAAGTCCAATCATTGGAAGCCCAAAGTCCAATCATTGGGAGCGGAGGTAGAAGCCGAACAACGAAACTCATTAACCTTTGTTTAAACTTTTGTTCATATAAAAAAATTCATTAAATATGTAGACATTTTAGAATTCTGTTATTAACACTCGAAATAAGCGCTCTGAAATTTGAAACCCGTAAGGTTGAAATTCTGACTTCGGCTTTGGCAATAGTAGGACTTGCAAGTAAATTACCACCATTTTATCAAGAGAAATGAACCAGTTTGATTCTCTCGCTTTTATTACCATAAAACCAAACGTATTTGCAAAACTACGGTAAGGTTACAAGAAAAGAAAACAAAAAGTAAAAGGAATGGATGGAAAACATCGTCGTTTTTGAATTTAGGCCAATTTACAGTCTAGCTAGATGAAGAATGAGAATCAAAGCGAAAAAGTTTCGATCATTTTGCTTTTCTCTAATTTATCTAAAGTGCACGTTTTCCAGCCGCAAAATGTTTTAAAATTCTTCTTGATAATAAAGTTAAAATTATCACTAATTCATTGACGCCCCCACTTTAAAGATTGCAAGCTATATATGTTAGATTTTGCAAGAAAATTCTGCACTACTATCTATAGACGTAGTCTAAATCGGAAACTTGTACAGCAACGTAGCAAAAGGTAGAGAGATCTGTGGTCACTTGTTACAAAAATATGATTCCATTTCTTGTATTCAACCCACAATTGTGACCAAGTTCAATC
This sequence comes from Nicotiana noctiflora, assembly GCA_032618575.1. Classification (NCBI taxonomy): domain Eukaryota; kingdom Viridiplantae; phylum Streptophyta; class Magnoliopsida; order Solanales; family Solanaceae; genus Nicotiana; species Nicotiana noctiflora. Next base: position 140,392 of record JASVEL010000137.1, read on the forward strand.
TAACCAAAACGGATTTTCCTTGTTTTCTTGGTATCAAAAATATTACTATCCGAAGAGGAACTATTGAATAACGATAATATTACTCTGTGTAACATATATGTTATGGGCTCGAGTCGTGGAAGTAGCCACTAATGCTTGCATTAGAGAGGACTATCTACATCTCACACCCCTTAGAATATGGCCCTTTCCCAGATCCTGCGTGAACGCGGAATACTATATGCACTGGACTGCCCTTAAAACTACCCGTGTTAGCTACACAAATTATATTCTTGAGTTCTCTATAAATAGGTTATTTTTCCAGTCCATAGAGCAACATATCATTTCCTATCAACTAGCTAGGAATTGAAGATTAATAAAGAAAAGTCGTCAGCTTTCCCCTAGAGTTCTCCTGGTCACTTCATTGGGACATCAAAAATACCCTTAAAATGAAAGGGCATTAGTTGTTAATGCCTACTGAAGTGTTTGGGGGAACTCCAGGAGCCACTTGACATCAATCATAATTTTATGAGAGTTTAACAAAATTTATAGGGGTCTTGGAATTTCCATGGGAGCTTAGTATATAATATATATGATTCTCAGGTAACTGTATTTTTCTTGAATTTACCGTAATGGTGTATCTATGCTAATTTCTTTTCTCTTTAGCCAGCTTTTTTAGCTAGGTCTTATAAGCATGAAGAAAACTATAAACTATTATTAATAACTATATTGTAATTCTTATGGTAAAAAAAGATGAAGATGCATGGGGTAAAGAGACAGTCTTTTGAATAAGCAAGCTGACATAAGGATTCTAGCGCCCACTTAGAGCAGATGAAGATTTTCGGACGGGGAAAAGCGGCACTCGACATCTATTAAACAAGACCAAATAGTTAAACGTCTTAAGATAAATTATTCGATCTTAATGTTAGTTGACTTCACGATTAACTCAAATTTGGCGGTCTTAATATTTTGTTGCGCCCATTTGGAAAGTAGTTGTCATATTTCACATTTGTTTCTAAATAACAGTATTTCATGATCTAGAGTCACGTTCTATGCCCTTTTAGTTTACGTTCAATTAAGCAATAAAATCAATTTCTTACTATTTTCTCATGATATGCTAAATTTTCAGATTCCCTAATTTCCTATTATGATAATATGAACTTGGAATATTGGATTTGGTAAGAACATTAATTATGAAAAGAATCTATTTAAAGGGCTTTCTCTTGTTGTAAGAGGCAGGCCATATAGCAAACAAAAGAAAAAAACCTTCTTTATTCTTAATTTGCTCTAGTTTCATTCTTCTTTTTTATTCTTACCAATGGATTCACGGCAACCGAGTTCTAGTTCTAAACAAGAACTTATCGAGTCCTTTTTCCATTTCATTCTTCTTTTTTATTCTTTCTCATTATTTCTTTTACAGTTTTCAAGAGGTTTATATAAACAAAAAAAACAAAAAAAACAAAAAAAGAAAATTAAGCACTCAAATTAGAAAATGACGAACAAAAGAAACTCGTTGAGAAGTTGCTTAAGGAGATTGCACAATTGAAAACGAAGGTCAGCTTTTATATCATCCATTTTCAATTTTAAAATGCTACGTAGATCATTAACTTTATCTGTATTTTTTTCTTTTTGCAGCATGAAAAGTTGCAGGAATGTTTTGGCCCTAGAAACAATGAGTGAGATTCCGTTTCAATAGAGTGGAGGCAAACTAACCATTGAGAAAGAGGCCCTACTCACTACAAATGAATACACCACAAAGATTTATATGTAATTTGAAACTTCTTTTCATTTTCATGTGTATTAAGAAGATCGTTGTTAGAAACCGATTTAAAAATTCTATTCAAATTTGTCATTACAGATTTTAACAATCTTAGGTAAATTAAAGTAAAACAAGTTTAAAACTCACATTTTGAGCCTCGTCTAAATTCTAATAGTACAAACGTATTCCATATTTGATTTTCATACATGTTGAAAATCAGACAAAAGATTAGCATGCTTAGTGTTTGCGCCAAAGATGCAAGGTGGAAAGAAAATTCTTTTTTAGGCAAACAATAAGAAAAAGGACAAATTAAAATTCAGCAATTTATAGAAAGAATTCTCAATATGGGCTGATCTAGTGCTACAACATCCAATTCATTCTAATATCCCTCCTAAATTCGACATGAAGGAAGTGAATACCTTAATTTCCATCAATAGTGCTATCTAATCTATTATAGCATGTTCGTTGTGAATAAAATTGATTTTATATATCAAGTTAATAACTCGTTAGTGCTTATCGTAAAATTTACATTCAACCACCTTATGAGTGACATGATTAATTATGTAAAAAGTTTTAGATAGTAAATTTACTGAACTTATGTTGTAAACCATATGTAGTTGCAAAACTTAGGTTAGGTTTGACGTAGTACAAAAAAATAAAAAAGAATAAATGGATGAAAAGATAAAGTTTTTGATTTAGACCAATTTACACGACAGATAAAGATTAGAATCAAAGAAACAAAGAGCCCGTTTGGATTGGCTTAAAAAAAGTTGTTTTTAAGCACAAGTGCTTAAAAGTAGCTTTTAAGTGCTGGAGCTTATTTTATAAATAAGCAGTTACATGTTTGGATAAAAGTGCTGAAGCTTAAAAAATGTTGTTGAAATGTTTGGCAAACAAGTGGTGGTAAGCACTTTTTCTTATTAAAAAAATAAGAACTTTGGTATTATAAAAAGGGAAAAGGGTCAAATATACCCCTCTACTTTCAAATATGGTTTACTTGTACCCTTCGTTATACTATTGGGTCATCCATATCCTTACCGTTATACTATTGGATTATCTATACCCCTACTTTCATACTTTGAAACAAAAATACCCTTATTTTGGACGGAGTGCCACGTGTCAGCACCAGATTAAAACGACCATTTCCTTTTTTTTTTTACCCGATCCGTTTTTAAAAAACCCACAACCCGACCCATATTATCGTTTTTTTCAGTTTTTTTTAAATTTCAGTTTTCAAAAAACAAAAATATTATGTTAAATTTTTTTTTTTCTGTTTTTAAAATTTAGTTTTTTCCAGTTTTTTAAACTGAAAAAAAAATTGAAAATTTTAACGTAATATTTTCTAAACTGAAAACTTTTTTAACTGAAAAAAAAAATTAGAAAATTTGTAAAAACTGATTTTTTTTTGTATAAACTCAATTTGTTTCTTTGTAAAAGCAGAAAAAAATAATTTTGTTGTTTAACAAAATATTTTCGTTTTTTAAAAACTGAAAATTATTTTTAACAAAATATTTTTTCTTCATTTTTTTAGTTTTTTTTTTTAAAAATCAGATTATTTATTACTGGAATTTTTTTAATTGTAATAACAGAAAAAAAAAATTTAACATAATATTTTTGTTTTTTGAAAACTGAAATTAAAAAAAAAACTGAAAAAACGAAAATATGGGTCGGGTTGTGGGTTTTTTAAAAACGAATCGGGTAAAAAAAAGGAAATGGGTCGTTTTAATCTGGTGCTGACACGTGGCACTCCGTCCAAAATAAGGGTATTTTTGTTTCAAAGTATGATAGTAGGGGTATAGATAATCCAATAGTATAACGGTAAGGATATGGATGACCCAATAGTATAACGAAGGGTACAAGTAAACCATATTTGAAAGTAGAGGGATATATTTGACCCTTTTCCGTTATAAAAATGAAGATAAAGAGAAAATAAGAAGGTAATTTTGGTATTATAAAAATTTATAAGGGCAAGAGAGTAATTTTATAGGTCAAACTAAAATGGCTTTTAAGCCAAAATAAAAAAAAGTTGGGGTTGGCCAACTTGTTGCTTTTGGCCTTTTTAAGCGCTTTTTAGCTTTTTTTTAAGCAGTTTTTTTTGTTATCAAACACTGCAGAAAATAAAAATGTGCTTAAAAGCTGGTTTGACCAGCTTTTAAGCCCATCCAAACACCCTCAAAGTTGTATAACGTTAGTTTCATAAGTGTAAGTAAGTTATAGATAACCTCGTCATGGGTATAGCAGTAAAATTCAAAAATAGCCAGATTTACCAATGGTCCTTGAAAAATAGCCAAGTTTCAAAAGTCATCAAAATTTAGCCACTTTAATCTGAGCGAAAACATTGTTCAAAATCTGGAAACATATGCCCGCAAATTTTACTGGAGTTCCAGCATATATATGTTTGAACTTCTTATAAATTTTACGAGAGTTCCAGGATAACTATGCTGGAACTCCCGCAAATTTTACTGGAGTTCAAGCATAATTATGCTGGAACTCCCGCAAATTTTACGGGAGTTCCAGCAGTATAATTGTCTAGTATAATATACTGGAGTTTGGAGCACTAGTGCTCCAGTCTCCCGCAAATTTTGCAGGATTTAGCAAAGTATACCGGTCCAGCATAATATACTCGAATTCGTACACAAATGCACAAGAACTCCCGTATATTATACTGGACCGGTTCCTATTGCAGCAAATTAGTGGCTATTTTTTATTGACTTCGTAAACAGTGACTATTTTTCATTGACTAGTGTGAAAACTGGCTATACCATGAAATTTTAACGTTGTATCAGTTAAGATGAAGAGTCCAATCATTTAACACATAATTAAGCCATGCTTCTACTTCACTATATACATGCCGGTAATTAAGGTTTGCCTTTACCATTTCGGATAACATGACTCCGGCAGAATAGAAGCGATGATTTTGCAAGATTTGATGTAACAGAAAGTAGTAACCGACAAGTAAAAGACTTTTTGGTGACAAGACCTGAGATATGCATAACAAAATTTGATATAGAATGTGCACAGTGCGTTGAGACAAAGTCTATCTCTGTATGTTCGGTCAATGTTTGCTTTGAAATCTATTTATATATAAAAGAAGAGAAGAATATATGCCAAGTGGCATAATCATATTTTAACAAGTGTCATATTTTGAACAAATCTATAGTTTTAAAATTATTTGAAAATAAAAAAACGAAAATAAAGAAATAAAAAAAAACTCCAGAAAAAAATATTAACTAACGTAATATGCTAATAAAACTTTCCATTAACAATATAATAGTATTAAATATTGAACGATATAATAAAAAAATACATAACAAAAATGTTGCGCTGTCTATATAAGTCCCATTAGTTTAACATAGATTTTATTCACTAAAACTTATATAATATTATTAAGAACAACAAAATAAACTTTAAAATAAAAAAATATTTTAATAGTAATAAATTATATATCTTCTCATATATTACAAAAAGACAACGAATACTAAATATTGTTTAATATAGTAAAGAAAAATAAAATAAAAAAGTGATTCACTGACTATATAAGTACCTTTGATTTAATAGAGATTTTATTATTGAATATATCGTATTGACAAACAAAATGACAATTGAATTTTGTTAAAGCAATACGATCTAATAGGATCAAACAAGTCTGATCATAATTTAATTTAATTAATAGTATTCTAATATTGACCACACACCGGACGGATATGACTACTAGTTTATCTATATAAAAGAAGAAGCAGAAGGATATATCATATTTTGGACAAATCACCAAAAAGATCGGAGTTTAAAATAATTTGAAATTAGAACTAGAAAACAGGCCAAAAAAGGCTCCAAAAGACGGTTCTTGTGTTTGAGAATGCTGAATAACTTATACGGTTAGATCTTGAAGAATGCTATGCTGGGCCGCTGGTTCGAACCACATCTACAGAATGTACGTGCCCAGGTGGGGTTTGAACTGCTAACCACTTACAGGTTGTCGCAACACTGAACCAGTGAATCATATGGGATAGCTGAATAACCATAACAAATGGAGTAATACATTTTTAAAATTTAGGGATTCTGTTGCTCCCTTTTTAAGCTGTGTTTTTTTTTTTTCGTTTTTGGTTGTTTTTTAATATGATATTATTATTATAGTCATTTAATTAATTATTTAGTTCTCGTCTAACATAGTGACCCGCTTACAAAAGTACTTGTGTACACCCTTGCCCAAACAACATCAGTCTGTAGGTTTCCCCATAATAAATAAAGGGACTTATAAACTCTTGGGGAAACCTGATCAACTTTGCTATTTCAGTAATAATGTCCGCTGGTGTTACTATATATAGTGATTTGGTGTACTACTATTTGTTTGTAAGTTGTAACTGACAATATATTGCCCTCGAACCTTTGGTATGCCACGTTAATCACAAAGTTCAGTCATTGGGAGTCCGAGGTTCGGGCGCGGAACCTAATAGCGTTTGCTCAAATAAATATTTGTGTCAAAAAATTTATTAAATATACACACATTTTATATTTAGAATACAGTTAGTTAACACTCCAAGTCGTTGCTCTAAATCTGAAACCCATAAGTTTGAAGTCCTAGCTTCACCTTTGCCAATAGTAGGACATGCAAATAAATTACCACCATTTTATTCAAGAGAAATAAACCAGTTTGATTCTCTAATTTTTACTACCATAAACCCAAACATATTCGTAAAACTAAGGTCGGGTTTAGGTATGGTAATCACGCCCAATTATGCCTTATATATAAAAAGGATTAGGCAGTCGTTACAAATATAATTCAGTTTCCATGTCCGGAGTCGAATCACACAGTAAGGCTTAGCTACAGTTATTGACTATCACTAAGAAGATAAGCTCGAACAATTCCTAAGTTATAAATATTAAGATTCTTATATCCGAACAATCAAAGTAGTAGATTAGCAACTAAAGATACTACAGGTTGGAAAAAGATTAATGAAGTCTAGAGTTATGATTTTCCCAATTGTATGAATCATTCCACTACGTGTTCTATAATTTCGACTAAGTATTCTCTAGCGATAATGAGCGCTCTGAGTGTCATAATTCTCTCTCGAGTAACTACCAACATTTATTAGACATATTCTCCCAAATTACGATAGCTGGCATTCAGTACGAATCACTCGGATCGCACCAAAGTTTCGTCATCCCTAATTCTACTTTTAAAACCTCTGTATTAATCCCTCATATACGTTAGGAGTGATGTTATTCAACAACTACCTAAATATGCACTCTCTTCCGAGTAATACACACTAAATAGGTATGGTCGATTGAGAGCTCTTCAACTAACCACTAAACATAGTTGAACAAGTAGATAAATCCAACGGCTCAATTATATAAAATATAACAAGAATCTATCCTACAAAAGGTTGTATCAAAATCCTAGATAATAAATTAGCTATTTATATAAGTAGGAAAAATAACAATACTAGAATTTATAACAAATAATAGAAATAGAGGACGAAAGAGGAAAAAATATGGAGTTGAATGCTTCTCCTCCTTGCTCCTAGCGTGCTCTTGCCTCCCTTATGTCTCCCCCTCCCTTAAAATGGTATTTTAGGATATATTTATATGACCTAAGGTTGATGAGGGGCGGATGTTTTCAATTCAACTTCGGATAAGCTGGAGGGCACGTCAACTTTCGTGCAACGTGCAAACTTGGACGCGGACACATCTTTTAAAATTTTCAGTCTGTGAAGCGATCTGTGCCTTCACTTCATTTCGCTATTTTGTGCTTTTCTTTTTCTTTTTTTCGCGTCCGTTTTTGTGCCACACGTGAAATTGGATGAGCTCCCAATTCTTTCCATCTCTTTTTTTTTTGTGTCGAATCTCATCTTTTGATCATTTATCATCCAAACTCTTCCTACACATAAGAAACAAATAATAAGTATATTTTACTTTGAATAACACGTAAAGTCCCGCAAATCACACTAGAATTAATATGTAAATATACGCAAAAATACGTATTTTTCGTCATTTATCACCACCCCAAAATCTTGCACGTCCTCGGGCAACTTAAAATTAAGCGCATCGAAAAGAAATACCTTTCAAAACATACTCAAGCATCACACCAATGACAACGGTTTATATCAATGCTTAGGACTCAATATATGCACTCTTCATACATTTTCTTATGCCAAGATTTTTTATAATATTTGTCTAACTCTTCTAACATCCTAGCCTCAAAACTTGACTCTAATGCATTCCACACTATGACTCGCTCATAATGCCTATTCAAAAATCAAGGCCTCTACAAATCCTTTAGAAATCATATGCCCTCACCAACGAACCACATAGAGAAAGTAGTCCACACACTCAATATAAGTTCAAGTATAGTTTAAGGACTCAATATAGAAAGAATTCGCTCATTCTCACGTAGAAACCCTTCTGCCACGCAAGTTAGTACCATAGACTTGCATGTAGTGTTAGTCTCTACTAATTTAAGCTCATAAAGTTTAGGATCTAGTAGAGCTTTATAGGTTGTCATGTACAAAATTTTATACACTTAAATTACACTTTAATCAAATAGTGTAAGGCGGTCGGTGTCAAATATATAATCCAACAAGGTTACGGTCGATTCCCACAGGGAATATGGTGTAAAAAGTTTACTTGAGTAGTGTGAAACTTGACTTAGGTCGTAATTATATTCCATTATTGTAGCAAAATAATGAAATGATTGTAAATTAAAGAGATAACTAATTATGATTATGAGAAAATAAATGATTTGATTAAAGAAATCAAGGTTGCGTCCCCATCAATGGAATATAATGCTATCGGTGTTAATATGATATATTTCTAATGGAAGGTCCTTTGATATGAAAATAATATCTAAATGACTACCCAATATTTTTCAATGATTGTGTATAGTATTACCCTTTTATGATTTTTCCAAACGTAAAAGAGTTACAATTTAAGAACAACCAAGTTATGCCAAGTAGAACCCATTTATTCCTAAGAGATTCTATTAAACAAAATTTAAATTCTTGAGTTCTTGATATTCAATTCTACCAAACCTAACTCACTTTTACAAGCAAAGAAAGAGCAAAATGGAATAGATTAATATTTGCAACCACCAACCATAAATAAAGAACAAGAATTAAATAAATATTAACATTACACCTATCTAGGGTCCACAACCTTAGTATTTAAAACTACCTACTCATGCTAAAATACAACAACAAGGTGTTTAATACAGCCATAAAGCTTACAAAAGTGTAACATTCCTTCTTCACAACGTCCCGAATAAATGGAGCAATCAATACTCTCTAAGTATGACCTTGTTTCAGACTTGAATGACCCACAAAAACCTTAGTTATTCTCTTTATTGTGGACTAAAAGTCGTAGTCAAAATGGGACAAAAATACCCCTTCAGGTAGCTTATGTGATCACATAATGGTTGCAGACCAATTATGTTGTCCGCATATTCATCATTCCATCACATATTTGCTTAGCTCCCAGTTCTTGCTTCAGTCGCATATCAATTTTGCGGTCCGCATGTGTGTTATGAGGCCGCATATGCCATCGGCTATCTTGGTGAGTACTTTTTTCTATTGGAGTTATGCGACCATTATGCGGCTCGCATAAGTGTTATGAGACCGCATAATGGAATGCATATTTTCTTCTTCATTTGACCAATATGTCTATCCTTGTTTGTGATCTCCATGTGAATAATGCGGTCCGCATGTGAATTATGCGACTACATACTTGCAGCGTATCCATTCATTTGCGACCGTTTGACTTCTTTTCCATGTTTTCGGATCATCAAACTCATGCGCTACAAAACAACCAAACTAGATCTGAATTAACTAAAAATACATTAAAAGACGAGTAAAAATCTAAGCAATTGGTATCAATTATGCCAAAATTCTACGGCACATCAACGAGTAGAATATAATTGAAAAAATAGTGACTAACCCACCTAATCACTTTAATACATTGAACTTCACTTTTAAGCATACCTTTTATCATGACCAATTCGTTGTCTTGCCATGGAACCATGCACATTTACGCCTTTCTTTATTAAGAACTTCAAAATATAGATATTTACTAGTCCAGACAAAAATATGGAGGTGTTATTCATTTTTTTTTCTTTTTTTTCTTTCACTCTCCTTAATTTGGAATTTAGTGGCTAGTATATTTTTTATACACAAGTGCACCTTTTTAGTCTTTCAATGGTTCCACTCAAAAGCTCCCCAATCTCTTTATTTGATCATCTCGCTACCGAAGTGCTTTCGGAGGTAAAGGTTCAACAAGATTTGATTAAGAACAAAGGGGGTTCAACTTATAATATAGTTGCCAAAGAAAAGGTTTAAAGGCTCTAAAGTGTTGACTACGGATGATATTAGCACTACTAGGCGAATAGGTAAAATTATCAAATAAAGAAAGCCTATATCACTTCCCAAACTTACAATACTTAATCATTTCGCTTCGATTCACACACGGGGAAGTTGTAGACTAGTAAGGAGACATGGAGTACACCAAAATCTCACCTCACACGATGCACGTGACTCACTCAGGATGGTTTAGACCTGACTCTTAAGTTAAATCAACTAGAAGAGTCTTCATAAAAATTGGAGAACATGAGAATTAATCACAAGAGTCAAAACATGAGCCTCGATGTCAAAAGAAAGCCACACATATTTTCAAGGCATGTAATTACAAAGACATGAGGAAAGTCCTAAGTTCATATGTTCCAGCCCTGAGCCCCGCTATAGATCATGCCAAAAAACATAGATACTCAAGTTCTTTTCCCTTGATTTCCTAAAAAGAATTAAAAACAGAATTACTCAGTTCAAGTTACATCCTTTGAAAAAACATTGATGGAAAAAGAAAAATCAAAGGAGATTATTATCTACATACGACTAACAAAAATATTTTAGATATTTTTTTCATTGGACCTTAATCCCTAGAGTACACTGTCTAAGTGATCCATCGTCGGAAAAAGTCCAACTTTTCTATTTTTATAAATAATAAAAAATTATTCAATTAAACTAACACAACTAAAATAGCATATTCATCCACACAACCTCCTCACCCCACAATAAAAATTATGCATTATTCCCAATGATGATCATAACTATTAAGAAAGTAAAAGAAACTCCTTGGCAGGCGAGAGGCTGAAGCACTAGCACTTCATGGGGTACTCAGACTTATCCCAGGCTTGGTTCTTCGTACGGGTACCTCACATTTAGTTCCAACCATCTAGATTGCATCCTTCCAATAGCTTTTCTTTCCATGGTCATAGAAAATAAAAAGCCGACACTAGAAAAACAATTCAATTAAAAATAATAAATAAATAAAAGAAAGTAGTAAAGGCGGGTTGCCTTCCAACAAGTGCTTGATTTAACATCGAGGCACAACGCGAATCGCTTTTTTCCTCCACCTTGAGCATATAAATTTAACCTCAAGTTTTGATTCAAAGTTCATAAATAGATATTTGTTCAAGTTATTCGAGACAAATATGTATGTTCCCATTTCTTATATCGTATAAAACACTATTATGAAGTTGAGACGTCTTCTTCATCAAGTGTCAATATATAAAAGGGCCATCTTTTATGAATCTCATATTATTTAGTCATGAGAACAATAAAAGAATTTTTAGATATTAAAAATGCAACATATTCTTTAAGTCCTTTAAAGATAAGAGGCAAGAATAGAACAGATAGGAGTTTGAAGAAATAAACTTCTTAAAATATTAAAAGACAAGTATAGAAACTTGTTCATATCCAAAATGTCACTCACACAGAACTAGGGGACTTGAAAATTCTAAGTTAGCAGAGTTTTTATGGCAGAAGTTATCACAAGAAGTTAAACACATTAAACACGGACTTCCAAAAGGCACCTGCAAAAAGGGGAGATCTAAAATTAAAACAAAAAAGTCCTTCTAAGATGACAAAACTGAAGGGGGGTTAATTACAAACTCAACTAACTAAATTGCAAGTTGATCTTCAGTCATAGTAGTGGAAACACCCATGGATGTAACTTGAACTTGGCTAGTGACAATAGGCATGGAAGAACTCAAATGAGGGGCCAAACTAGTGGTAATCTCAGCTTCGGAAATAGCAGACATGGGGACTTCAGACACCGTAACTTCACCCATGGGAGCTTCAATCAAAGCAGCTTCAACCATAGAAGATTCATTTAGAGGGGCCTTAACTAAAGGAGTTTTAGCTGCGGAAAGACTAGCTTCGACAGATGAGAAATTCGGTGGTTGTTGCACCTTCTCGATGGCTTCATTTACTTTAGCCAACTCGCATTCAAGATTGAAGTCCCCTTGGCTCATTTCCATCAAGGTATTACGGTGGGTTTTGAGATGGATCTAACTTACTTCAATGTTGAAAGATTCTTCAAGAAGTTCATAATCCTTTTCCTAGGTCGTGACTCCATTTTTAAGTTCTTCATTCTTAAGGAGAATGGAATCATGAGATGATTGCAGAGAGGTGTGGGAATTCTCTAAAGCACCAACCTTGTCTGTCGAGGCTCGTAATTCTTCCTGCACTCTAGAGAGTTCTTGTGCCATACCTTCTGCATACACTTTCTTCTGAGCCAATAAAGCTTTCAAAGCTTTGTTTTCGTCAGCAGCCAGGGAAAATTGTTCTACAACAAGCTCCTTAGTTCTCGTAAAATGGTCTGCAGCAGCCTTGACCATCGCCAACTCAAAGGTAAGGCTTGAACTTGTTTCTCTAAAGAGCTCTTTCTTTTTTCCAAGATGTCTATGTCAATCTGCGTACATTCGTACTGGCCTTTCCAATTGTTAGCCTCCAACTGGGGCTCACAAGCAACTTTCTCTAAATCATGAGCAGTTTTCTCCAAATCACGATCCAGTTTCTCTAAGAGAGGAACTCGACTCATGAGCTCGGTACCAATAAGGTTGACCTGGCTGTAATAAAAAAAAAAGTATACAAGGTTAAATTCCAGAAAATAATCTTTTACAAAAAAAATGACTAAGGAATACCTTCAAGATGGTATGGACAATGTCGTTCAAAAATGTCATGTTACTGTGACTCTTGAGCTTTGTTTCTTCAATGGGACCAATCAAAGGTGCAAGCCATGTGTCTGTTTGCCCTGATTTTCTCAATAAGCTGCTATCCCGAGGGACTTCAATAGTAACATTCCTCATATTCGAACTCCTACTCGAGGAACCTGCCTCAGTATGATGGATTATGGTATGAGTAATTATTGAAGGAGGAATGACAGAAAAAGGGAATGAAAGTAATGGATGATGGAGGTACAGAAACAATAACAGGAACGGTAGAAGTAGACAACTGAACTTCATCTAAAACCAGACCTAAAGGACCACTACTAAAATCAGTTAATAAAAAGTTAGTTCATAGACTCAACAGTATCAAAGGGGGGCAGAGATGTCATCATCAGGAATAACCACAAGAGATATGATAGGTTCGGAAAGAGGTAAGTCAGGAGAGGTGTTAATCTTGTCATCAGAGACGATTCGTCTCCTGACTTGTGGTCTAGTTACCAGAGAACCATCACCTTCTCCTTCGGAGTCATCTTCCAGAACGGATTTCCTCTTCTCAGATCTTGAAGGAATTGAAAGATCTCGGTGCGATCCTACAAAAATGTCTTGGCCACGTGACGCTAAGACACCTTCAAGAGTGACTCCTCGAGTGGCAAACCTAAGAAAAGAAAGATTAAAAAAAGGTAAAACAGCAAAAAATAAGAAAAGGAGTTTTTTTTCTTGTTATGTCGCACCTGCTTTTGCAGCCACGCTTTTGCGATCGTCCTCTCGTGGGAGTAGCTCAGCTTTTGCACCCTTCACGTCGTACCTGTGACCACTGGACACCTCACCCAAGGCCACTTATACACTCCACTCCTCACTTCTGCAAGCTCGCACCTGTGATGAGAATTTAGCTGGTGCAATTACACTAGCAAATGTCCAACTTCACCAATTCACTCAACTCAAAATTTAATCCATTAACCACCCAAAATCAACTCGAGGCTCCTGGGACCTCAACCAAATACACCAACAAATCCTAAAATATGATACGAATTTAGTGGGACCCTCAAATCACCCCAAACAATATCAAAAATACGAATCGTGGATAAATTCGAGGAACTTTGAACTTCTAATTTCTACAAACGACGCCAAGCCCTATCAAATCACGTCCCAATAACCTCAAATTTTGAACACAAGTCACAAATAACACCATAGACATACTCCAACTCCCGGAATCTAAACCATCCCCTATATCAAAAAGTCCACTTATGGTCAAACTTTCTAAATTTTCAACTTTCGCCAATTCAAGCTAATTCAACTATAGGCCACAAAATCACAATCCGGGGGTGCTTCTATGTCCAAAATCAGCCAATGGAGTTAACAAAACCATCAAAACTTTATTCCGGAGTCGTTTACACAAAAGTCAACATCCGGTCAACCATTTCAGCTTAAGCACCAAACTTAGAGTCTAAGTGTTTCAACTCATTATGAAATTCTTCCACACCTGAGCCGACTACCCTGGCAATTGACATTGCAACTATAAGGTACAAAATAAGCAGTAAATGGGGAAACAGGGCTACAACTCTCGAAACGATCGGCCGAGTAGTTACATCTTTGTTTCAAACACTTAGTCAATTATCACGTCCAATAGTAAAAACTTTTTTCATATTTGATTCTCATAGGGTTATGCATTCGAATCTTTTTGTCGATAAATCGAATCGATTATTTGTTATCGGTTTATCAATTTATCAATTTCGATTTCTATTTCGAAATTTTTCTTATCGAGTTATCCATTCCGATTTTGATTTTGCCCTTTTCGATTATCGTTTTATCGATAAACGAATAAGAAATACGAGAAAAAAATATTTTAATTCTTTTTAACCCTTATTTTATAATACCTTTCCTTTACCCTAAGTCCCTAACCCTATTATTTCATCTACCATATCTAAGAAATGATCATATTTAAAGCTCAATGGAATGAAGTTCAAATTAATGGAAAATATAATTTGCGGTGATGATGTATTTTTTTTATACCGTTGGAGTGTTGAAGGCATACATTTGATCCCTTACTTTAGTTTCGTTACATGTTCTTGTTGACACAATTTTGTGTTATAAACGGTGTTCGTCTTATTTTAGCTTCTTTTGGTTCATATTAGTTAGGCGTATTTAGAGCGATATACTTTCCGTGGAATACAGTAAATATTTTTGTTAGTGTAATCGATAACCGAATAAGCCCCAAAAATCGATAAATCAAAATCGAAAAAATTAAAACCTTATTAAAACGATAACAATAAGCGAACCGATAATCGATTAGTGTCAAAATCGAATCGATAAATCGAATGCACACCCTAGATTCTCATGCACCTTGAAAAATCAGACAAACGATTAGCGTGCATGGAATAAAGGTACACACATTGACAATGTGAATCCTTTTTACATCATCAGTGTTGATTAAGCTATTATAGCATATAAGCTAGTAACTTTTGTCAGGTTACCAGTTCATACTTATCATAGAAATTTACATGTAATTACCTTATAATTAAGCGATAAAAATGTATATATTTTTACGTTATTAATGCATTGGATATGTAGTTGCAAAAGTAATGTCGGGTTCGACTTAGTACGATAGGGGAAAATAAAAAGAAGAAATAGATAGAAAAGATCAAGGTTTTTTAATTTAGGCCAATTCACGGGCTAGATGAAGATGAGAATCAAAGAGTCAAGTTATCATTTTGCTTTTTCTGTATTCACTAACTCATTGAAACCCCCAATCGAATATATATATTGCCAAAATATTCCTGCATATGGTACAATCTAAAGAGTGGTCGGGCAGAAACTTGGATACCAATGTAATAAAAGTTAGAAAGATTTGTACTCACTTGTTACAAAAATATGATTCCATTTCATGTATTCAACCCAAAGTTATGACCAGGTTCAATCTGACCGAAATGCATTTTTCTGTTTTCATGGTTTCAGAAAGCATAATACTATATCTTAAAACTACCCGTTTAGCCACATGGTTTATTATATTCTATAAATAGGTAATTTTTTCCAATGCAAATTGAATAGCAGCATTTCTTATCAAGTAGGAAAGGAAGATTAATTTATAAAAAATAAAAAAAAAAAGTCAGGTTTCCCCTAGAGTTCTCCTGATCACTTCATTGGGACTTCAAAAATACCCTTAAAATGGAAGGGTATTAATTCCTACTGAAGTGTTTGGGGGAACTCCAGGAGCTACCTGACATCAAGCATAAGTTATTTTATTTATTTTTTCCATATTGATATTCTGAGAGTTTATCAAAATTTATTGAGTAGCTAAGTCTGTGCGTTTGGTCACTGTTATTTCTCTATAACATTGCTGTTATCTAAGCTAATTTTTCATTTTAATCAACTTTTTTCCATCTAGGTCTTATAAGCATGAAGCTTAAAACTATTACTTTCAACTCTCTCAATTCTTTTATCGAATGCGTTAGTAAAGCAAGAGATTTTTTAAAACTCGTAACCGATCTGTGTGTGCATTCTGTTTTTCTTCTCTCTCTAAGTCGCTGAATCATAACGATTTTTTTTTAAAAAGAAAATATTCTACTTAAACATATATTATATGATTAGCATACATGTAATTAACAATCATTTTCCTCATCATGAAACTTCATAGAGGATTGATAGTTATAGGATTTACGGTAACCCCAAAAATATGTCCCAACATTTGGTGATATTGGGTGACTTGTAGATTGATTGTGTGATATACCTTGTGGAGCCTTGTCATTATATACGCTAGACTAGTTTTTATATTAGACTGTCCATTCTACTTTATTGAGTTGTATTATGTTGTTGGATACTGCATATTCGTTTTTGGTGTTACCTTGTGCAATTTTCCCGCGATTGCTTCTTGTTGTGGTTTCATATGACATTGTTGGTGCTGTGGATCGGGTTGTACACTGTAGCGGTATTAAAATAAATTGATATTATTGGATTGGATTGCACGCCGTAATGGAATATAAATGATGTGATATAAACTGATAAGGACGGGATATGATATGAATAGATGATCATAGGGTATGATAATGAAAATCGGATCATGGTATCATGTAAATTATTGGGATCGAGTTACACGCCACAACAGATTTGATGTATTCTAGTTTTTTTGTAGTGGTAGAGTTTATTCTCGGTGTTGTGATATGAGATTTGAGATTTTGGTATTGTGAGGCCCTTTGCCATTTGTATTCGTGTTCATTCATTACGTGGTTATCTGCATATCTTTTCTCGTATCTGCTCTTTCTACTTAGCATCTACACGGGTACAAATGTAAGTAGGTCTCTTTTTAACTTAAAACCCCCTCACTTCACCAAGATTAGTTGAGATATTTATTGAGTACATAGGGTCGGTGCTACTTATGCTATACTTTTGCACCATGAATGTAGATCTTGGAGTCGCGTATCTTTAGAAGGCGAAGCCTTGCTCTGAAGACGTTCTAGCATTCCTGACTCAGGCTACCTCTTCACTACTAGAATTCCAAAAAAAGAAAGCGACCAAAATTTGGCGATCAAAATTGGTCTATCAAGAAAAGCGACCAAAGTTGGTCGTTAAATTGGAGAAAATAATTAAATAATTATTCTAAATACATTAGCGACCAAGTATGGTTGCTTTATGGTCGATACTTTGGTCAAAAAGTTGATCGGACTGGTCAGAGTTGATTGGTCAAAGATACTGAAATTAGCGATCAACTTTGGCCGCTAAAGAGGGGCCCACTTATAAAATTTTAATAATTACATTATTTTTAAATAAAGTTAAGAAATGTATATAAATATAATTTCAAATTAGTGACCAAAGTTGGTAGCTCGCGAAAGGCAAGCAGATAAAGACCAACTTTGGTCGCTAATATGGGATCCAGTACTATGATTTTAATATTTATATTATTATTAAAAAATTATAAAATTTAAATAAATATAATTCAAAGTTAGCGACCAAAGTTAGTCACTTACAAAAGGTGAAGCAGATAGAGACCTATTTTGGCCGCTAATATACCCTTAAAACCTAAATCAGTCATATGGCAATAATTAAGGTAGTCTAAAAAATTATTAGAGCGTGTTTTATTAATAGGAAGACCGCCAAATTTATTAGAAGCATGTGTAATTTCATTAAAGTCACCACCAATTAGCCAAGGACCATGATAGCTATCCTTAATAGACGTGAGATTATTCCATAATAACTTACTATAAGCTAGTTCATTACTTGCGTAAATAGCAGTAAATAAAAGATTAAATGATAATGGTTTAACCTGGAGTTGACAATGGATTTCTCTACATGAACATCCAATGCACTATTCAACCACAAGATCAAAATTTTACCAGAATGGCCTGTGCCAGCCACCTCAATGATACCGTCAAAATTAAAATCATCCTTCAGAGCCTATTGTGTTTGATAGTGCATTTCCAAAAGGACCACCAAAGTTGGCCTATTATAGTCGAGTAGAGACTTAAAGGTACGCCTGAACTCCATGGAGATTGCTCTTCTACAGTTCCATATGATAAAATTCATGTGATTATCTTATGAGACACCCATAGGGCTAGTACTTCGACTAATCCAATTACTCATGTTGTCTCCTTTTCTAGTTCCACCTGGAAATTATTTTCATGTTCGTCGTGATTGGGACTTGGTAGAGGTGAGTTGACACGAGATGGGGATGGTGTGTATGGCATTGGAGTTTCTAAGAGAGGCAGTAAAGGTTGGGGATTCGTGTACGGTTGTATCCATGAGGTTTAAGGAGTTGAAGGTGGAGGAGGATAGAATGCTAGTCGAATGTGATATGGGTAAAGAGGAGTAGGTTCTCATACCAGAACTAGGAATTTTAGAGGTTCAAATGGGGAGAGGTGTGGAGCTTACATTACAAACCAGTGGTAGTGTGCAAACAACGGTGTCCCTAGTTGCATCCCCTTGGAGATTATTTGGGCTAAGTCTACTGGATTGTTTATAAGGAATGTCACCTCCAAGGTTGTGATGACTTGATTCGTTGTCTTATGTGTTACTGCTCTGTTTCCATATTTTATGCTTATTCATGTTTCGTTATCAGTAGGTGGTGTGTTATAGTTGATTCGGATTGGTTTTGATAAGAAATGAGACACTTAGTCTCTTTAAGGAAGGCTTAAGTTGCAAAAGTCAACCGGACATTGATGTATGTGTTATAGGATCCGGATGTGATTTTCAGTGATTTACTTAGCTTTGGGGGATAATTTGTGACTTAGGAATGCCATCAGAACTAATTTTAAAGGTCTGGTGAAGAATTAGGCTTGAATTGGCGAAGTTAGTATTTTGGCGAATTCCGGTTGGTAGGTGAGATTTTAATCAGAGGGTCAGAATGCAATTCCGAGAGTTGTTGTAGTGTATTTAGGTGATTTTGGATATGCGTTCGAAATTCAGGTCATTTGGACGTCATTTGGTCGGGGTTTTGATCGAATGTGAGTTTCAGAATAATTTGATAAACTTAGGCTCTAACTTGGTAAAATTTGACGATTTTGGTGTTAACGGTAATGTTTTGATGGTTCGAGAATGTTTAAATAAGGTAATAGGTTTTTTTGTGCTTTTGGTTGAGGTCCCGGGGGCCTCGGGGTAAGTTCGAGTGGTTGAACGAAGAGTTTTGAAGTTGATGCATGATTTATGACTGCTCGAATCTGGTATTTCCACATCTGCAGAAATGCGACCGTAGAAGCGGTTCCACAGATGCGGCAGGCATGTCGCAGAAGCGGTCCTTGAGGGCATGACAATTTCCGCAGAAGCGGAAGGCAGTCCGTAAAAGCGAACATTATAGGAGCGATTTTCGACTGCAGAAGCGGTCCTGAGGATTTTAAGTTAGACTAGGGAAGCGGTTATTTTGACGTGGAAGTGGGAACCACAGGTGCGATATCCAACCGCAGAAGTGAAGACCTTGCTGGGTTTATGTGAACAGTTTTTTCACGAGTTGGAAAGAGAAGAAATATTTTGGACTACGGACTAAGAAGATTTTGGGCAATTTTTGAAGAGGGTTTCGAGGGCTATCATCAGGTATGGATTCTTGGGCTTAGATTATGATATTATTGTTTATAAGCGTGGATTAACACTGAAAATCCATGGAATTAAAGGGTAAAAATAGAGGTAAGGAATTGAAACATAAAAGAGTTTAAACTTGTGATTTGAGGGGCCAAATAGACTCCGATTCTTGTGAACTTGATATTTATAGACTCATGGAGAGATAAGGATCGTATTGATGTAAAATTTTATGGATTTTGAGAAGTGGGCTCGGGTTTTTCCAACTCCGTGATTTTTGATGTTTTTCGAGTCTTTTTTATTAGGTTATATTCCCTTAGCCTATTGTAATTATTCGTTATGGTTTTGGCCAGATTCGATGGGCGCGGAAATCGATTCGATGGGAAAGGGCATTGCGAGCTAGTCTTGGGCTCACTCGAGGTGAGTGATTGATGCAACTGCTGCTCTGAGGGTTTAAAACCCAGGACTTTTACTTCATAATGCTATATTGAGGCGTGACATGCAGTCCACGAAGTGTGCGAGGTTGTTTGATGTTGGGGATTGAGACTTGGTCCATCCCGAGTGTTAATTTCTTCTATATTGCCGAATGATACGCATACCTTATCACTGTGAATTGGGCTTATTGCCGTGTTTGGCGCCTTATGATGACCTGTAGAATCCTTATGACATCCTTATGTGTTTTTCCTCATTTGTGTGCATATCACATACTCTCGGTCATGTTTTCAACAGTTAAAAATAATATAATAATTGTGTTTTAATATGAATATTAAATGGAAAAGGATATGAGGGTCGAGGTCCCTATAGTATGTCATGTCCGATTGGCTATGAACTTATTTGACTGATATTGGTCGAGGACCTGATAGTGAGGATGTTTCCCTCGATATGGATCGGACTCCACGCTGCAACAATGATATATTGACATTGAGGCCGAGAGCCTATTTAATGCCACAATATGGTTGATATTGCACTTAGGTTGTAGGAGCCCCCCCTCCCCCAGAGTGTGTACACACCCCCAGTGAGCGCCATCGATGTTAAATATGTGGAGCAGGCTGGATGCTGCAGTGGGTACTAGAGTGTACCGTTACATATGTTGCATCTTTTCATGCATTATTCCTTGAGTTTATTACTTGTTGGTTACAGTTTTCACTTATGTGGATCTAAACTGTTAGATATAGATAACTTCGTGCATTTCTGCATTTTCTTACTTTCAGACCATAGTTATGTTTATTATTCACTGGGTCGGAGTACTCACTTTACTCCTACGCCTTGCGTGCAGATCCAGGTTATTTCCAGGCTAACTAGATTCAGTGATCAGCAGATTAGCTTCCGGGAGTATTGAGGTGGCTGCATGGCATTCACAGCCGTTGATTTTTTCCTCTATCCTTATCTTTTATTACCGCACTATCAGATACTTTAGACAAACTTTGTAGTAGGATGACACTCTGTATTTAGAGGCTTATGTTCATGACATGGGATCCATGATTGGGCTATATTGTATATTTTGTTAAACTTCAGTATTTTCATCAGTATTTGCGAATCTTGACTTAAATGGTTTAATGATTTACTATTTTACTTAGTAAGTTCTGCTTATTAATTAGGTTAAATATGGTAAATGGTCGGGCTTGCCTAGTAGTGTGATGGGCGCAATCAGGACTGGGCTGGGGCCATCACAATTTGGTATCAGAGCCTATGTTACTAGATCTCACAATTCATGAGCAGGTTAAGTAGAGTCTCGCAGACTGGTACAGAGGCGTCTGTATTTATCCTCAGGAGGCTGCAAAACCATTAGGAAAAAAATTCCCATTCTTAGAATTCTTATCGTTCGTACTTGATTCAGCTTGTGATATAACCCTCGAAATTCCTTCCACACGTCTGTATGCGTGCATGAGTGCTCAGTATTTTATGTACATTGATGGCTTGTGATTCCCCTACTTAGGGGCAAAAGGTAATCATTGTGAATATGGTTGGCCAGTCTGGAGGACTTGAGGCCGGATCTTTGACTATGGCTTGAGTACCGGGGTGCTGATTGTGTGGGCAAGTGTTTTGAACTTATATGTTTAGTATTATCCTTATTAGCCGGAATGCAGGTTGGATATTCATATGATAAGTATGTTAGTACTGTGAGATGCATCCGTGTGATCTTGGGTGTGATGAAGAAGCCTGCTGCATAATAAATGAACTGTTAAGTGTTCGATTCCTATTGTGATTTAATCTCTAGCTCGAATTATGGGCGCACGAAGAATATTTTCATCTCTCCTAGTTGGGAAGTGATATACATTTCATGCGGCGGTATGAATTCAGACTCAGGAACACTAATGCCTGGGTAACGTATATGATGGTGGAAGGTGTGCGGACATACTAAATTGAGGTGAAGCAGGTGAGTAAAAGTGTTATGAGTTATTAAGTGTGTCTTAATATATGTCTTCGAGCCAAGTTGGGGATGTTGCTATTGATTAGCTAATTGAACAGTTATGTGCTATGTTGGTTCCGTTTCGAGGTATGCTGGTGGATCAGTCCTGATTGTAGAAATTAAGCCGAGGATGGCACGAGTGAAGAAAAATTTTGACACAGGTTATATGGTGCTTCGTGGATGTGAGAAAATATTAGGATGTCTTGAGCTATTGTTGATAAATAATGCTCAGTGTATAGAGAAATAAGATAATTGTTGGTATTGGAATGAGATCATATCGTGCAGCGTTTGAGTGCTAATAAGGCACGAGTGGTTCTGTTCGTTAAGTCAGGTAAATTGCAGTGTAAATAGGAAGTAAATGACTTTCGAGAATGGTGTTATTGTGTTCAAGACTCTACATGTAGCAATCAAGTGTTTTAAGGTTGTATGTGTGGGGAGAGACTATGTTTAAATTGGAAAGGCCGAGACTTGAGGTATTTTTATGTTGATTATGGGATTCTATGTATTGGTATCTAGAAAGTAAACATAATGGACTTAGATTCGTAGGAAATTCTTCAGAGTAAAGTATTCTGGAATATGGTATTTTTGGGAAACAGTTGAGAGGGTATTCAGTGGTCTATAGGCCCTAGACAGTGTGGTCTTATGTTCGAGCCTCGTGTGGTAAGCCTGGGCCGAGGCATTGTGATGCTACAACAGGGAGAAATATCAAGTTGATGATGAATCACAGGGGAAACTAGATAGATGGAATAGTATTATAGTAGACCGAATCAGTATGGTAAAGATATGTTTAATTATTCATATGTGTTCGAGGTAATGGAGTTTTACAAGTATTGTGCAACGAAGCTCTTGAGTTCTGACAGTTTGATTAGCTTGGTTCAGGTAGAAGGATTCAGTCCTGGCAGTTTAGCTTGTGCAATGAAATTGGGAGAGAGTTTTTGATGAGTTTTATCTTGGTTTAGGGACGTATATTCTTTATGAGCATGCGAAGCATGCAATGCGTAATGATTTCTTTTATAGATGGGATTGATAGAGAGTTGTTGACTAATGGAGTACGTAGGTATTTGTGGTTAGGAATGGAGATGGAGTTCTCATTTATTACTAGTATGGTATGGTATATGCGATATGTTGTGGAGGATTAGGATTTGTGTGTGTAAGGTTTCAGTTCAGTTTAGAATGGAAAGTCATTAAGTTCTTAGCAGCACAAGTAGATGTAGGTGATTTAAGAATCGATCTTCAGATGATTAAGAAAAATGGTAGTGTTATTCTAGTAATTTGACGAGGGTATATGTGTGGTAAAGGGGGAAGGTGATGTAATATGATCACACTACGGTGGTATTGCGGCATTTTATTATTGGATCAACTGCAGATATTTGAGTTTGTTGATAAATAATGCTCAGTGTATAGAGAAATAAGATAATTATTTGTATTGGAATGAGATCATATCCTGTAGTGTTCGAGTGCTAATAAGGCACGAGTGGTTCTGTTCGTTAAGCCAGGTAAATTGTAGTGTGAATAGGAAGTAAATGACTTTCGAGAATGGTGTTATTGTGTTCAAGACTCTACATGTAGCAATCAAGTGTTTTAAGGTTGTGTGTGTGGGGAGAGACTGTGTTTAAATTGGAAAGGCCGAGACTTGAGGTATTTTTATGTTGATTATGGGATTCTATGTATCGGTATCTAGAAAGTAAAGGTAATGGACTTAGATTCGTAGGAAATTCTTCAGAGTAAAGTATTCTGGAATATGGTATTTTTGGGAAACAGTTGAGAGGGTATTCAGTGGTCTATAGGCCCTAGACAGTGTGGTCTTATATTCGAGTCTCGTGTGGTAAGCTTGGGCCGAGGCATTGTGATGCTACAGCGAGGGAGAAATATCAAGTTGATGATGAATCAGAGGGGAAACTAGATAGACAGAATAGTATTATAGTAGACCGAATCAGAATGGTAAAGATATGATTAATTCTTCATATGTGTTCGAGGTAATGGATTTTTACAAGTATTGTGCAACTAAGCTCTTGAGTTCTGACAGTTTGATTAGCTTGGTTCAGGTAGAAGGATTCAGTCCTGGCAGTTTATCTTGTGCAATGAAATTGGGAGAGAGTTTTTGATGAGTTTTATCTTGGTTTAGGGACGTATATTCTTTATGAGCATGCGAAGCATGCAATGCGTAATGATTTCTATTATAGATGGGATTGATGGAGAGTTGTTGACTAATGGAGTATGTACGTATTTGTGGTTAGGAATGGAGATGGAGTTCTCATTTATTACTAGTATGGTATCGTATATGCGATATGTTGTGGGGGATTAGGATTTGTGTGTGTAAGGTTTCAGTTCAGTTTAGAATGGAAAGTCATTAAGTTCTTAGCAGCACAGGTAGATGTAGGTGATTTAAGAATCGATCTTCAGATGATTAAGGAAAATGGTAGTGCTATTCTAGTAATTTGACGAGGGTATATGTGTGGTAAAGGGGAAGGTGTTGTAAACTGATAACACTACGGTGGTATTGCGGCATTTTATTGTTGGATCAACTGCAGATATTTGAGTTTGTTGATGGCACTGGGAAATTTTAGAATATCTTTCGTGGAATGGTTGGGTACTTGAGATGTAATATGTATTCATTCTGCGGTTTTGGGATCAGGTACATTGATTCGTGGGTTATATGGAGTTGGAGACTGGGAGTTCTCAGATACAGTCTATGTCGTGGTTGTGGATCGTGTGTATTCGGCACCGTTTAATGGCTATTGGGATCTGGAGGACCGAGTGGATCTTTCTTTGTTTGGCATATTATATTTTGGATATGATATTGGGGTGTAGACTGGTTGCCTCAGTGTTGGGTTATTCTAGATTATTGTGCTATGGGCTATGTTGGAAAATTCCACATGTTGTGTGGCGAAGTGCACTAGATTATATTCTAGTAGAGTGGTTTATATTTTCAAGGACCAGCGGATGACCGGAAAGGATTGGTCCTTTATGATGGATGTTAGTGCATAAGTTTTTACCATTGATTCAGTTTGGTATTGAGTGACATTTTCGGATGCATTTCTTGTTGTCGGGCATGTCGCCGAGAGAGATTACGGATTTCGGTATTTATTTGATGTTGTGCACCTTATCGTACAGCTCCGGTAGGAATTATAGTGGTGGAAGGAGAAACTTCCGACTTCTTGGAAATGAGTTTGTTGGTAAGCTGGTTGGATAAGTGTTTAGCTTGAGTTGGCTTGGATGGCCCTGAATTGTGTTATTAAGGGATAGCTTGAATCTATCGTTACTGAGCTTGTTAATGATCTGAGGAGAGCTATGTATTGTTTTACGGTGTTGTGAGACGTTATGATTTGTTGGTTATGGGCACATGTGGTGCGGTTCTAATGGGAATTCATAGTGAAAGTCGAGCAGGAAGAGTACTTAGGTGTTGATCGGCAAATAGAGTGTTGGTTATGACCTATTGGGTTGCGTATTGTATGTTATTAGTTTCACTTTGGGTGTAATGAATTGCTTTGGTTTCAGACATCAAATTGTGCGTGTCTGTCAATTTTTAATCACTATGTCTTGAGGTGCTTCATGTGTAACTGTATTTGGATAAAATCGTGTATTGTAGCGAGGCTACGTGAAGTTATGACCTTTCGATGTAGATTCATGTATTATATATTTTCATGATGTGAGATGGGGTCTCAGTCTTGTGTTCTAATGGTATTGATGAACTTGATGTACATCTATTTCGTTTGAGTCATTTATCACGATTGCAGTATGTTCAGGCCGTTTTTTATTGGTGCGTATTATGCAAGTTGTGGAGTAGGCCTGTGTGGTTATATGTCATATCTCCAGAGTGGCCTGTTGGATTAGAGGTGATCGTTGGGGTCATTAATGAATACGAACCGATTGGATCTTAGCTTGTTAGCAGGATAATATCGAGGTTTGGCCCAGAAATCTACTGTGATGTTAGTCAAAGTGAAGTCGCTTCATGAATGGTTACAGTGTATTGCGTATTTCATTTATTGTTGGCAGTATATTAAAGTGTTGGAATAAGGCTTTAGCTAATAAGGGGTTATCTACCGGTATCAAGTTGCTGGGGGCAACTGCTGTGAATAGAATTTATAGGTTCGAGTGTTTGGGGTATGTGATGTATCATATGATTTCACCTTAGATTGGAGGTATGGGTATTTATAGAAATGTTCAGAGAGGCCAAGTTCACAAGCAGATCCATGCGGACCACGTCCACTTTCATGCGGTCCGCAACGATGAAGATCAGAGAAGAGAAATATTCAAGGCCAAATCCCATGCGGCCACGTGCCAAAACTGTGCGGCCCGCGTGGGTGAAGAATCAGAAAGTTCGCATTCAGAGGAATTACGCAGTGCGGCCGCGCTCCATTTCTACGTGGTCCGCGAGAAAAGAGTACACGGTCCGCCTAACATTCTCCAGTGCCAGTTTGTCTGAAGAATAAATGCCCTACGCAGCCGCACGTCAAAAGTGTCCGGTCCGCGTGAGTCCCTCAGGGGTATTTTTGTCCGGAAATTACTATGTAGTATAAATAGCTTCTTTTACTTTTTTAGGTTATGTCATATATTAGATACCAATGGCTGAGCTCGTGAGAACTCATTTACGCCTATTTTGGGCAATTTTCTTAGTCTTTTATCATTAGATTTAATTTGAATTCAATTTATGTCAATTTCATCTTTAATGTCTTTAGTTTCTTCAATTTTCATGGCTAGCTAAACCCATAGCTAGGGTTGTAGCTCAACCCTAGTGTGGGTAGTTAATGGGTTAGATTATTTAATGCTTAGATGATTGTGGGTGTTAGGATTTGGGTTGATATAATGTTTTTCATTTGGATTTTGTGGTTGCAAACACTAAATCTAGTGTTGTGGGTTTGATCTCTTCTTGAGAAAGAGAGTCTAAAACATCTCAATCAATCCCAACTAGGATTTGGGGTGGACCCATGTGAATGGTAGTCCCAAATAACGGGTATAAACCTCGAGAGAGTAATTACCCAACTTGAGCCTAAAGTTGCTTAGGCAAATTAGCCTACCCAATTGATCTCGAGAGAGTCAATCGGGCAAAATTGTTCTCCCTACCGAGAGGTGTGAGAATGAATGCATAGTGCAATGGTTATCCAATAATCCCATCATATCATCTTTGCATTGAATGTCATTATCCGTTAATTATCCACCTAGGTAAATGCTACTACCCTAGTCCTTTTCCTACTTGCATATTACACTTTAAAATCATCCTTAGCATAATTTAGATTTCATACTAGTAGTTGATAAAATAGTTGTTAAAAAGAAAATACAAATATGTTTGAAGCCAAATAGAAGCTAACTAACAATTCTAGTTCATCGCAATTTCTCACTCCAATTTCCAACTCCCTATGGATTGACCCCGAACTAGTATTCGGGTAAAAGTTAGTTGTGCCCGCTCATCCTTTGGGTTGAGTTTGCTAACGATCAAATATCACCTCCAAGGTTGTGACAACCCGACTCGTTGTCTTATGTGTTACTGCTCTGTTTCCCCATTTTATACTTCTTCATGTTTCGTTATCATTAGGTGGTGTGTTACAGTTGATTCGGATTGGTTTTGATAAGAAATGAGACACTTCGTCTCTTTAAGGAAGGCTTAAGTTGGAAAAGTTAACCGGATATTGACTTATGTGTTATAGGACCCGGATGTGATTTCCGGTAATTTACTTAGCTTTGGGGGATGATTTGTGACTTAGGAGTGCGATCGGAATTAATTTTGGAGGTCCGATAAAGAATTAGGCTTGAATTGGCAAAGTTTATATTTTGGAGAATTTCGGTTGGTAGGTGAGATTTTAATCAGAGCGGCGGAATATAATTCCGAGAGTAGTTGTAGTGTATTTAGGTAATTTTGGATATGTGATAATAGGTGAATTTGACTATAATTATACCCTAAATAATCACACTTTATTATAAGAACAATGTTGTTAAGAGGACAAAATGCTTTGATTAGTGTTTGATTGTGTTTTACAGGTACATGTGATGCATTGGATGCTTTAAAAAGCCATTTCGAAGCCATAAGTTGATGAAAAGGCCAAGAGAAGAGCTAAAGTGAAGAGGGCTGGACGAAGCAGTGAAGAAACAGAAGCACTGTTCATCCGCGGTCCACTCGCGGTCGCGGATGAACCGCGAAAAACAAAGCCCTCTGAATCTTGACTGTTCGCGGTCCGCTCGCGGCCGCGAACGAACCGCGGAGGTCCCAGCGGCAGTTATCCTAATTGGACTCTAATTTGTTTTCTTAGCCCTAAAACCTCTATATAAACCCCTAGTTTGCTCCATAGAGGCATGTACTTTATTTCTTCAATACTTTTGCAAGGTTTTAGTAGGAGAGATTCCTCTCAAACTCTTTCTATTATTTTATATCAAGAAATTCTTTATGATTTCAATTATTATTCTTTTTGTTTTTTCAAGCATGAGTAGCTAAATTCTTTTCTAAGGTTTTGATGGAACCTATTGATAGATGAACTTATCGTTTATGTGATTACAAATTGTGAATTAGATTTCTATTTGTTCAACTTCATTCTTATTGTAGTTAATTGGTAGACGTCCCAATTAGCGGTGCCTATTTAGTGTGCATAACTTGGAAAAGAGTGCATATTTAGGTTTATTGTTGAACAACACCACACCTAGGTTATTAGAGGAATCTATAATTTTAGGCGTAAATACGGGATTAGGAATAACGAAGTCTTGGGTGCAATCTAAAGTGAACTATTCAAATTAAAACTAGCTAGGGTAGCTCGGGAGAGTGCACTAGTAAATTATTGTAATTGCTCGGGAGAGGGTTACGATACACATAGCGTTCATGATTGATAGAATATATTAACAATTTGTATGAGCATAACGATAAGGGATTCCATCAATAGGGGAAATCAATACCTTAGTCTTTCTCTATATTATTTCATTCAACATTCAATTCTTTATTTTAAAGCATTCTTTAATTCTTGCAAAGTAGTTGTTCGAATCCACACATATATATATTCAAAGTTTGGGAACTTGATTCGTAAGTACTTTTGGGGTTGTGAAAGTTGCAATTGGTAGGTTAATTCTCTGTGGGATCGATCTTGGACTTATTAAACCAAGTTATATTGACTACGACCGTTGCTTGGACGTGAATCAATTTTGGCGCCGTTGCCGGGGAATTAACGGAATTATCAATTGCCATTGCCGGAACTTCAAGATTCTTGTGTATTCAGGTTCTTTCTACACTCTACATTGAATATTTTGACGTTTGTTGATTTGGGTATTCGGGTGCATGCCTAGAAAATCTGCAAGGACTGGAGAACTAATTGAAGGACTCTCAGACCCCGAGCAAACCTTTCGGGCACGTAACAAAGCCATCAAACAAATTCAACAATCGCAACAACCAATAAAACTAGACTTCGACATGGGTGACATGACCGCTCAAAACCAGCAAGCCGGGCTAAACATGCAAGAGGCACAGGAGGCACAAGAAGGTGCATTGTTCGATTGGGCACAACCCACAGCGGATAATTTGGCAACTGCCATCGTTGTGCCAGCAATTCAAGCCGAGTCTTTCCAGATTACCAACAACATGCTTCACTTGTTGCAAAACAAGGGATTATTCTCTGGGTCTCAGATTGAAGATCCACAGCAGCACCTCAAAAACTTTCTATCAATATGCAAAACACAAAGACAACCGAATGTAACTCCGGAAGCTATCAGATTACTACTTTTTCCATTCTCAGTTACAGGAGCAGCACAGATATGGCTAAACTCACTCCCAATAAACTCCGTTGCAACTTGGGATGAGTTAGTCAAACAATTCCTCAACAAGTTTCATCCACCCAACAAGACAGCTCAACAAATTGATGAGATTGTGAGCTTCAAGCAGAAACCAATGGAAACATTACATGAAACTTGGGGCAGATTCAAGGGTATGCTTGTTATGTGTCCTCACCATGGGATTCCTGAGCAGATGTTAAGCCAAAGATTCTACATGGGGCTTTCTGATAGTATGAAGAATATTGTAGATGCTTCAGCAGGTGGGGCTTTTCTGAGCAAGACTTGGAGAGAAGGCCAAAATTTGCTTGACAAGATGGCTCAAAACTCCGGGTGGACGACCAGGAATGCTCCTATCACTCCAGTGGTACACTCTGTACCTTTGAATCCATCCAGCACTATTGAGGAGAACATGGCAACCTTACTGACACAAATGAGCATCCTGACAAAGAAAGTGGAAGAATCTGGGGTCAAGCAGCAGGTTCACATTGTAGACACTACCAGTGGTGGTTTGTGCACATCTTTCATTAGCCAACGCATAGGTAATCCATGGGCTACAAACCATGAACATCATCATCAGCATGAAGATATGAACTATGTGGCTAACTATGGAGGACAGCGACAAGGTAATCAAAACCGGGGCCAACAGGCTCCAATGCAATACAGACCTCCCCAGCCACAATTCAATGCAGCAGGTATGAGGCCACCACACAACATGGCTCCATATCCTAGACCTCAGAATTTCGGCAATCAGCCGCAGGGATATCATCCACCCCCACCACCACATGGGGGTAGGCACGACGATGGGTTTGCAAGGTTGGAAGCTATGATGCAGCAGGTAATTGGGTCAAACGCTAAGACCAATGAAAGAATAGATGCACATGATGCAGCGATCAAAAATATGGAAGTGCAGATGGGGCAGATTGCTATGTCTCTCAACAACCGTCCTCAAGGGACATTACCTGCAGATACACAAACGAACCCAAAGGACCAAATTCCAAAGCAAATAATGGCAGTGACTCTGAGAAGCGGTAGAGATCTTGATGCTGAGAATGAAAGTGAAAATATTGACAGACAGGCTGAGACACCTGCGCCATTGCACATTGAACTGGATGAATCCACAGGATTGACAAAAGCCACAGTCCAGCCAATTGCTGATAATAAAGAAACACAACAGGGAGCGGAAAAAGTAGCCGAACAGGTAGAGCAGCAGGTTGAAGAAAAAGTGATAGAAAAAGAAAAATCCCAAGTCACCGGGAAGAAGAGGCCTCCACCACCATTCCCCCAAAGGTTGGCCAAACACCAAAAAGAGGAACAATACAAAAAGTTCTTCGAGATGCTCAAGCAAATCCAGGTAAACATTCCATTAATTGAAGCTTTAAAAGAAATGCCTGGTTAAGCTAAGATGATGAAGGATTTGATGTCGCGGAAATTTGATTTCCAAGACTTGGCCACAGTTACACTTACACAGACTTGTAGTGCAGTAGTCTCCAGACCCATTGCTGAGAAGCTATCCGATCCAGGTAGCTTCACCATCCCATGCACTATAGGGAATTATGCCTTCACTAAGGCTTTATGTGATTTGGGGGCAAGCATTAATCTCATGCCCTTAGTTATCTATAAGAGGTTAGGTATTGGGAGAGCCAGACCCACCTCTATGCTTTTACAGCTTGCCGACAGGACGGTTAAGCGTCCATTTGGTATTATAGATGATGTGCTAATCCAGGTTGGGAAGTTCGTGTTTCCCGCCGATTTTGTTATTCTTGATTGCAGGGTCGACGAAGAAATTCCCCAAATCCTGGGAAGACCATTCCTAGCTACTGGAAGAGCTATAATTGACTGTGAAACTGGGGAACTCAAGATGAGGTTGAACGATGAGGAGATCATCTTCAATGTGCAAAAATCCATGAGGCGCCCTAGCGAGTTCGCAAATCGCTCTCTAGTTGATGCGGTTGACGTAATAGTGGAAACCGACGATGCAGAATTGACTATCGAAGACCCACTGCAAGCATGCTTGATGAACATGGAAGAAGTAAATGGTGAAAGTTTGGCCGAATGGGTATTATCTTTGGAAGGCAAGGGATTTTGGAAGCGAGAGATCGAATTCGAACCCCTACACCTAGAAAAAAGAGAAAACCCACCAGCAAAGCCATCCATAGAAGAGCCACCGAAGCTTGAACTTAAACCACTACCATCACACCTCAGGTATGAGTATTTAGGCCCTAACTCCACTTTACCTGTTATTATCTCATCTAGTTTGTTAGATGTGCAGGCTCAAAAGCTTATACAGGTACTAAAAGAATGCAAGACCGCTATTGGGTGGACCATGACAAACATAAAGGGGATCAGCCTTGCATACTGCATGCACAAGATTCTCCGAGAAGAGGGCACAAACCTTCCAGGAAACGCAAAAGAAGGCTGAACCCGAATATGAAGGATAGGGTGAAAAAGAAAGTGATAAAGTGGCTAGACACGGGGTAGATCCCAGGTAAGTTGTCTCACCCTTCTGTGCTATACATGTATTATTATGCCATGAGGACATGGCATATTTTTAAGTGTGGGGTGGGATACTTATCTTGTACATGATGTATATATTAGTGTAGTAAGTAATATAAAATAATAAAAATACAAAAAAATCAGAAAATTTTAAAAATCCAAAAATATGAGTAGAGGACTCTTCCTGATGACGGACTATTTAGGACAAGTACTCTTGAGGGAAGTAGTCCACGTAGGAATTTTTCTTTCTTTTATTTTCTTTTTATAGGTAATGTATCATTCCCCCTTGGTTTTTCTTTTGACCACGGTTCTTTTCCAAGGGTTTTTATTGAACCGGGTTAGGTAGATTTTTTTCTTTCTTTTTTTTGTTTCTTAGGATTAGAGGTAAAAGGGCAACATGTAACCCCGAATATGCACATTAGCAAAAGCGTAAATTGAACTTGAGAATTTATCTTCTAAGCTTGATTGTAGAATCTCAATATGCCTTAAATTGCACAGTAATGCTTGCTTGAACATTGATAGGATTTTGTAGATAAACCGGATTCCAAATGAGTTGCATGCCATGTGTGTGTGAGGTTTTTACTTACATTGTATGTCGTACATGATGCCTAGAACTTGCCCTGTGTGTTTGCAAAGCGAAATAGAAGTTATTCGGTTGTAGAAAGGATAGAGGCATTTCTTTGTGTAACCCCATATATCAATAGACATGAATTCACCCGTACATTATATCTTAGTTAACCCCTTTGAGCTTAAAGCCTATTCTTTGATAACCCTTGAATGTTCTTCAAATTATTATATTTGTTCTACTTTACCTCCTAGAAGCACTTGTATTGTAACGAATATGCAAAAGATTAAGTGTGGGGTGAAAGGAAATTGAAAAGGGAAAATCAAGAATAAATGATAGAAAATAGTAAGCTGGCCAAAATAATATAAATGTGTTGCAAAGCAATGAGAAAAAGAGCTATATCAATGTATATATGAAAATTACAAAGGCCAGTTACACCAACAAAAGAAAAATGGGGATTAAAAGCCAATAAAGGTGAATAAATGTTTTCGGGAGACATAAGGGAGAAAACTAAAAGGGAAAGTGGTGAAAGAGAAAAGAAAGTGCTTAGGGAGGTTAGTCACTACACCCAAAAGTATCCTACCCGTCCCATAGCCTACATTACAACCCTTAAAGACCTCTTGATCTATGATTGGATAACTCGATTAGTGGAGTATTACACTAGGGGCAAGCTTATGGTGTGTCTGTATTCATATAAATGTTCTTTGTTGAGAGTGAGTGAATTTTTCCGATATCTATAAGTTCCATGTATTTGAATTGTTAATGTGTGGGAACTTCTCTCAATAACTTTTGTGAGGGCATGTAATTCAAGAGGAAGAAGGTAAATTTGCAAGATTTTGGTAATAAGTAGAGTAAGTAATAACGTGCGGGCATGAGAATTTACAGTTAAGTAAAGATTATGCATATCTTAGGTTGTTCATGTATAATAGCTTTTGTGACATATTTTGGGGAGACAAAAATTTTTAATTGGCCTAAGGTGTGATTAAAGGTTGCTCGAGGACGAGCAAAGGTTTAAGTGTGGGGTATTGATAATAGGTGAATTTGACTATAATTATACCCTAAATAATCACACTTTATTATAAGAACAATGTTGTTAAGAGGACAAAATGCTTTGATTAGTGTTTGATTGTGTTTTACAGGTACATGTGATGCATTGGATGCTTTAAAAAGCCATTTCGAAGCCATAAGTTGATGAAAAGGCCAAGAGAAGAGCTAAAGTGAAGAGGGCTGGACGAAGCAGTAAAGAAACAGAAGCATTGTTCATCCGCGGTCCACTCGCGGTCGCGGATGAACCGCGAAAAACAAAGCCCTCTGAAGTTTGACTGTTCGCGGTCCGCTCGCGGCCGCGAACGAACCGCGGAGGTCCCAGCGGCAGTTATCCTAATTGGACTCTAATTTGTTTTCTTAGCCCTAAAACCTCTATATAAACCCCTAGTTTGCTCCATAGAGGCATGTACTTTATTTCTTCAATACTTTTGCAAGGTTTTAGTAGGAGAGATTCCTCTCAAACTCTTTCTATTATTTTATATCAAGAAATTCTTTATGATTTCAATTATTATTCTTTTTGTTTCTTCAAGCATGAGTAGCTAAATTCTTTTCTAAGGTTTTGATGGAACCTATTGATAGATGAACTTATCGTTTAAGTGATTACAAATTGTGAATTAGATTTCTATTTGTTCAACTTCATTCTTATTGTAGTTAATTGGTAGACGTCCCAATTAGCGGTGCCTATTTAGTGTGCATAACTTGGAAAAGAGTGCATATTTAGGTTTATTGTTGAACAACACCACACCTAGGTTATTAGAGGAATCTATAATTTTAGGCGTAAAGACGGGATTAGGAATAACGAAGTCTTGGGTGCAATCTAAAGTGAACTATTCAAATTAAAACTAGCTAGGGTAGCTCGGGAGAGTGCACTAGTAAATTATTGTAATTGCTCGGGAGAGGGTTACGATACACATAGCGTTCATGATTGATAGAATATATTAACAATTTGTATGAGCATAACGATAAGGGATTCCATCAATAGGGAAATCAATACCTTAGTCTTTCTCTATATTATTTCATTCAACATTCAATTCTTTATTTTAAAGCATTCTTTAATTCTTGCAAAGTAGTTGTTCGAATCCACACATATATATATTCAAAGTTTGGGAACTTGATTCGTAAGTACTTTTGGGGTTGTGAAAGTTGCAATTGGTAGGTTAATTCTCTGTGGGATCGATCTTGGACTTATTAAACCAAGTTATATTGACTACGACCGTTGCTTGGACGTGAATCAATATGTGTTCAATATTTCAAGTCATTCGGACGTCATATGGTCGGGTTTTTGATCGAACGTGAGTTTCAGAAGAATTTGATAAACTTAGGCTCTAACTTGGTAAAATTTGATGATTTTGGTGTTAACGGTAATATTTTGATGGTTCGAGAAAGTTGAATAAGGTAATAGGTTTTTTTGTGCTTTTGTTTGAGGTCCCGGGGGCCTCGGGGTATGTTCGGGTGGTTGAACGGAGAGTTTTGGAGTTGATGCATGATTTATGACTGCTCGAATCTGGTATTTCCACATCTGCAGAAATGCGACCGCAGAAGCGGTTCCACAGTTGCGACGGGTAGGTCGCAGAAGCGGTCCTTGAGGGCTTGGCAATTTCCGCAGAAGCGTAAGGCAGTGTGCAAAAGCGAACATTATAGGAGCGATTTTTGACTGCAGAAGCGGTCCTGAGGATTTTAAGTTAGACCGGAAAAGGGGTTATTTTGCCGCGGGAGTAATAGGTGCGGTTTCCAACCGCAGAAGCGAAGACCTGGCTGGGTTTATGTGAATGGTGTTTTCACGATTTGGTAAGAGAAGAAACATTTTGGACTTCAGACTAAGGAGATTTTGGGCGATTTTTGAAGAGGGTTTCGAGGGCTATCATCAGGTATGGATTATTGGGATTAGATAATGATATTATTGTTTATAATCATGGATTAACACTAAAAATCCATGGAATTAAAGGTTAAAAATAGAGGTTAGGAATTGAAACATAAAAGAGTTTAAACATGTGATTTGAGGGGCAAAATAGACTCTGATTCTTGTGAACTTGATATTTATAGACTCGTGGCGAGATAAGGATCGTATTGATGTAAAATTTTCTTGATTTTGAGAAGTGGTCCGGGGGCTCGACTTTTTCCAACTTCATGATTTTTGATGTTTTTTGAGTCTTTTTGATTGGGTTATATTTCCTTATCCTATTGTAATTATTCGTTATGGTTTTGGCCAGATTCGATGGGCGAGGAAATCGATTTGATGGGAAGGGGCATTGCGAGCAAGTCTTGAGCTGACTAGAGGTGAGTGATTGATATAACTGCTGCTCTGAGGGTTTGAAACCCCGGACTTTTACATCGTAACGCTATATTGAGGCGTGACATGCAGTCCACGTAGTGTGCGAGGTTGTTAGCTGATTGAGAATTTAATTCTTCTATATTGGCGAATGATACGCATACCTTAGCATTGTGAATTGGGCTTATTGTCTTGTTTGGCGCCTTATGCCGACATGTAGAATACTTAGGGGATCCTTATGTGTTTTTACTCATTTGTGTGCATATCACATACTCTTAGTCATGTTTTCAACTATTAAAAATAATATAATAATTGTGTTTTAATATGAATATTAAATGGAAAAGGATATGAGTGCCGAGGTCCCTATAGCATGTCATGTCCGATTGGCTATGAACTTATTTGACTGATATTGGTTAAGGACCTGATAATGAGGTTGTTTCCTTAGATATGGATCGGGCTGCACGCTACAACAATGATATATTGACATTGAGGCCGAGAGCCTATTTGATGCCATGATATGGCTGATATTGCACTTGGGTTGTAGGTGTCCCCCCCCCCCCCGGAGTGTGTACACACCTACAGTGAGCGCCATCGACGTTAAATATATGGGTTGCACGCTGCAGTGGGTACTAGAGTGTACCGTTACATATGTTGCATTTTTTCATGCATTATGCTTTGATTTTATTACTTGTTGGTTACTGTTTTCACTTATATGGATCTAAACTGCTAGATATAGATTACTTCGTGCATTTTCTGCATTTTCTTACTTTCAGGCCATAGCTATGTTTATTACTCACTGGGTCGGAGTACTCACTTTACTCCTACACCTTGCGTACAGATCCAGGTTATTTCCAGGCTAACTAGATTCAGTGATCAGCAGATTAGCTTCTGGGAGTATTGAGGTGGCTGCATGGCATTCGCAGCCATTGATTTCTCCCTCTATCCTTATCTTTTATTTCCGCACTATAAGATATTTTAGACAAATTTTGTAGTAGGATGACACTCTGTATTTAGAGGCTCATGTTCATGACATGGGGTCCATGATTGGGCTATATTCTATATTTTGTTAAACTTCAGTATTCTTATTAGTATTTGCGAATCTTGACTTAAATGGTTTAATAATTTACTATTTTATTTGGTAAGTTCTGTTTATTAATTAGGTTAAATATGGTAAATGGTCGGGCTTGCTTAGTAGTGTGTTGGGCGCCATCAGGACCGGGTTAAGGTCGTCACAAGTTAGTATAAGAGCCTATGTTACTAGATCTCATAATTCATGAGCAGGTTTAGTAGAGTCTCGCGGACTGGTACGGAGGCGTCTGTATTTATCCTCGGGAGGCTGCAGAACCTTTAGGAAAAACTTCCCATTCTTGGAATTCTTATCATTCATACTTGATTCAGCTTGAGATATAACCCTCGAAACTCCTTCCACACGTCTGTATGCGTGCATGGGCGCTCAGTATTATATGTACCTTGATGGCTTGTGATTCCCCTACTTAGGGGCAAAAGGTAATAGTTGTGAGTATGTTGGGCTAGTCTGGAGGACTTGAGGCCGGATCTTTGACTATGGCTTGAGTACCGAGGTGCTGATTGTGTGAGCAAGTCTTTTGAACTTATATGTTTAGTATTATCCTTATTAGTCGGAATGGAGGTTGGATATTCATTTGATAAGTATGTTAGTACTGTGAGATGTATCTGTATGATCTTGGTTGTGATGAAGAAGCCTGCTGCATAATAGATGAACTGTTAAGTGTTCGATTCCTATTGTGATTTAATATCTATCCCGAATTATGGGCTCGCGAAGAATATTTTCATGTCTCCTAGTTGGGAAGTGATATACATTTCATACGGCGGTATGAATTCAGACTCAGAAAGACTAATGACTGTGTAACGTATATGATGGTGGAAGGTGTACGGACATACTAAATTAAGGTGAAGGAGGTGGGTTATCTTTTTTGGAGTGTTCTTGAGTGGTATGCTTTGTGTATGTTAGAAGATCTCATGTGTAATTTTAGGGTATATGTAGAAATATAAGAATTCGGGTCGCGTAAGAGAGTGGACTCAGTTGATGTGGGGATAAATGCGAGGTCTGCAGAGGATTTCAGTACTAGATGGTCTGTGTTTTCACAAAACTTGTGCATGATTTGAGTTTAATCTCACTGTGGCATTGTGGCAACACATGAGTAAAAGTGTTATGAGTTATTAAGTGTGTCTTAATATATGGCTTCGAGCCAAGTTGGGGACGTTGCTATTGATTAGCTGATTGAACAGTTATGTGCTATGTTGGTTCCGTTTCGAGGTATGCTGGCGGATCAGTCCTGATTATATAAATTGAGCCGAGGATGGCACGAGTGAAGCAAAATTTTGACAAAGGTTATATGGTGCTTCGTAGATGTGAGAAAATAATAGGATGTCTTGAGCTATTGTTGATAAAGAATGCTCACTGTATAGAGAAATAAGAAAATTGTTTGTATTGGAATGAGATCATATCCTGCAGTGCCTGAGTGCTAATAAGGCACGAGTGGTTCTGTTCGTTAAGTCAGGTAAATTGCAGTGCGAATACGAAGTAAATGACTTTCGAGAATTGTGTTACTGTGTTCAAGACTACATGTAGCAATCAAGTGTTTTAAGGTCGTGTATGTGGGGAGAGACTATGTTTTAATCGGAATGGTCAAGACTTAAGGTATTTTTATGTTGATTATGGGATTCTATGTATCGGTATCTAGAAAGTAAAGGTAATGGACTTAGATTCGTAGGAAATTCTTCAGAGTAAAGTATTCTGGAATATGGTATTTTTGGGAAATAGTTGAGAGGGTATTCAGTGGTCTATAGGCCCTAGACAGTCTGGTCTTATGTTCGAGTCTCGTGTGGTAAGCCTGGGCTGAGGCATTGTGATACTACAGCGAGGAAGAAATATCAAGTTGATGATGAATCAGAGAGGAAAATAGATAGATGGAAAGTATTATAGTAGACCGAATCAGTATGGTAAAGATATGATTAATTCTTCATATGTGTTCGAGGTAATGGATTTTTACAAGTATTGTGCAACGAAGCTCTTGAGTTCAAATAGTTATATTAGCTTGGTTCAGGTAGAAGGATTCAGTCCTGGCAATTTAGCTTGTGCAATGGAATTGGGAGAGAGTTTTTGATGAGTTTTATCTTGGTTTGGAGACGTATATTCTTTATGAGCATGCGAAGCATGGAATGCGTAATGATTTCTTTTATAGATGGGATTGATGGAGAGTTGTTGACTAATGGAGTACGTAGGTATTTGTGGTTAGGAATGGAGATGGAGTTCTCATTTATTACTAGTATGGTATGGTATATGTGATATGTTGTGGAGGATTTGGATTTGTGTGTGTAAGGTTTCAGTTCAGTTTAGAATGGAAAATCATTAAGTTCTTAGTAGGATAGGTAGATGTATGTGATTTAAGAATCGATCTTCAGATGATTAAGGAAAATAGTAGTGCTATTCTAGTAATTTGACGGGGGTATATGTGTGGTAAAAGGGAAGGTGATGTAAACTGATAACACTTCGGTTGTATAGCGACATTTTATTGTTGGATCGACTGCAGAGATTTGAGTTTGTTGATGGCACTAGAAAATTTTAGAATATCTTTCGTTGAATGATTGGGTACTTTAGATGTAATATGTATTCATGTTGCGGTTTTGGATCAGGTAAAGTGATTCGTGGGTTATATGGTGTTGGAGACTGGGAGTTCTCAGATACAGTCTATGTCGTGGTTGTGGATCGTGTGTATTCGGCACCGTTTAGTGGCTATTGGTATTTGGAGGTCCGAGTGGATCTTTCCTTGCTTGGCATTTTATATTTTGGATATGATATTGGGGTGTAGACTGGTTGCCTCAGTGTTGGGTTATTCTACATTATTGTGCTATGGGCTATGTTGGAAAATGCCACTGGTTGTGTGGCGAGGTGCACTTGAT
Organism: Nicotiana noctiflora; assembly: GCA_032618575.1. Taxonomy (NCBI): domain Eukaryota; kingdom Viridiplantae; phylum Streptophyta; class Magnoliopsida; order Solanales; family Solanaceae; genus Nicotiana; species Nicotiana noctiflora. The sequence continues at coordinate 180,588 of JASVEL010000137.1, forward strand.
TATATTCTAGTAGAGTGGTTTATATTTTCAAGGACCAGCGAATGGCCGGAAAGGATTGATGTTCTTGATTGGTCCTTCATGATGGATGTCAGTGCATAGGTTTTTACCATATTCAGTCTGGTATTGAGTGACTTTTTCGGATGCATTTCTTGTTGTCGGGCATGTCGCCGAGAGAGATTATGGATTTCGTTAATTATTCGATGATGTGCACCTTATCGTACAGCTCCGGTAGGAGTTATAATAGTGGAAGGAGAAACTTCAGGCTTCTTGGAAATGAGTTTGTTGGTAAGCTGGTTGGATAAGTGTTTAGCTTGAGTTGGCTTGGTTGTGTTATTGAGGGATATGTTAAATCCATCGTTACTGAGCTTGTTAATGATCTGAGGAGAGCTATGTATTATTTTCGGTGTTCTGAGACATTATGATTTGTTGGTTATGGGCACATGTGGTGCGGTTCTAATGGGAATTCATAGTGAAAGTCGAGCAGGAAGAGTACTTGGGTGTTGATCGGCAAATGGAGTGTTGGCTATGACCTATTGGGTTGCGTATTGTATGTTATTTGTTTCACTGTGGGTGTAATGAATTGCTTTGGTTTCAGACATCAAATTGTGCGTGGCTGTCAATTTTTTATCATTGTGTCTTGAGGTGCTTCATGTGTAACATTATTTGGATAGAATCGCGTCTGGCTACGTGAGTTATGACCTTTCGATGTAGATTCATGTATTATATATTTTCTTGATGTGAAACGGGGTCTTAGTCTTGTGTTCTAATGGTATTGATGAACTTGAGGTACATCTCTTTCATTTGAGTCATTTATCATGATTTGAGTATGTTCAGGCCGTTTCTTATTGGTGCGTGTATTATGCAATTTGTGGATTAGGCCTGTGTGGTAAGATGTCATATCACCAGAATGGCGTGTTGGATTAGAGGTGATCGTTGGGGTCATTAATGAATATGAACTGATTGGATCTTAGCTTGTTAGCGGGATAATATCGAGGTTTGGGCCGAAAATATATTGTGATGTTAGTCAAAGGGAAGTGGCTTCATGAATGGTTACCGTCTATCGCGTGTTTCATTTATCGTTGGCATTATATTAAAGTATTGGAATAAGGCTTTAGCTAATAAGAGGTTCTCTACCGGTATCTGGTTGCTGGGGGCAACTATTGTGAATAGAAGTTATAGTTTCGAGTGTTTGGGGTATGTGATATATCATATGATTTCACCTGAGGTTGCAGGTATGGGTATTTACAGTTGGTTCGGACTTATTCTGAGTATAGATGTGAGGTTCTGGTCTTCTATATGACTTCGGAAAGTGCAATGTGGTTCTCCGATTTATGGTCTAGATGGGTTGTAAGATTTCAGCTATGTTGCATCGTCGGACCTCTGCAAGATAGGGTGACATGGAATCACCCTGGGTATATGCTTGGTAAGGTCATTCAGCCATTGAGTTGCTTCTAGTACAACTCTGGGTACGCTCAAGGACGAGTGTTGGTATAAGTTGGGGAGGATGTGACGACCCGACCCGTTGTCTCATGTGTTACTGGTCTATTTCCCCCATTTTATCTTCTTCATGTTTTGTTATCGGTAGGTGGTGTGTTAGAGTTGATTCGGATTGGTTTTGATAACAAATTCGACACTTAGTCCCTTTAAGCAAGGGTGAAGATGGAAAAGCCAATCAGACGTTGACGTATGAGTTATAGGGCTCGGATGGGATTACCGGTGATTTGATTAGCGTCGGGGAATGATTTGTGACTTAGGACTGCAATCAAAATTGATTTTGGAAGTTTGGTGTAGAATTAAGCTTGAATTGGCGAAGTTAGTATTTTGGCGAATTCCTGTTGGTATGTGAGCTTTTGATCCGAGGGTCGGAATGGAATTTCGAGAGTTGTTGTAGTGTTGTTAGGTGATTTTGGATATGTGTGCAAAATTTTAGGTCATTCGGACGTCGTTTGGTCGGGTTTTTGATTGAATGTGAGTTGCAGAAGAATTTGATAAACTTAGGCTTTGATTTGGTAAAAGATGATTTTGATGTTAACGGTAATGTTTGATGGTTCAAGCAAGTTTGAATAAGGTAATAGGTCATATCTGTGCTTTTAGTTGAGGTCTCAGGGGCCTCGGGATAACATCTGGTGGTTAAACAAAGAGTTTTGCAGTTGTTGCATGATTTATAAATGTTGGTATCTGATATTTCCACATCTGCGGAAATGGAACCGCAGAAGCAGTTCCGTAGATGCTGCGGGGAGGTCGCAAAAGCGGTTCTTGAGGGCTTGGACATTTTTGCAGAAGCGGAAGGGAGTCTGCAAAAGCGGACATTGCATGAGCAGTTTACGACTGCAGAAGTGGTCCTGGTGATTTTAAGTTAGACAGCAGAAGCACTTATTTTGACACGGAAGCGGGGTCCACAAGTGCGGTATCCAACGGCAAAAGCGGAAAGTTGGCTAGGTTTGAGTGAATAGTGTTTTCACGATTTGGAAAGAGAAGAAACATTTTGGAGTTCGGACTAAAGAGATTTTGGGCAATTTTTGAAGAGGGTTTCAAGGGCTATCATCAGGTATGGATTCTTGGGCATAGATTATGATATTATTGTGTATAATCATGGATTAACACTAAAAATCCAAGGAATTAAATGTTAAAAATGGAGTTTAGAGTTTGAAAGTTAAAGAGAGTTTAACTTGTGATTTGAAGGGCCAAATGGACTCCGATTCTTTTGAACTTGATATGTATAGACTCGTGGCAAGATAAGAATCGTATTGATGTAAAATTTTCCGGATTTTGAAAAGTGGACCTGGGGCTCGGGTTTTGCCAACTTCGTGATTTTTTATGTTTTTCGAGTCTTTTTGATTGGGTTATATTCCCTAATTAGCCTATTGTAATGAATTCGTTATGGTTTTGGCCAGATTCGACGCGCGTGGAGATCAATTCGAGAACTGCCAGAAGATCACATTTTCCTACTATAAGAATACAAAATTTACAATTTCATATCTAAGCAGCGACAAAAATACACTAGGTTATCTGTTCCCATCTATCTAAGCTTTAGTGGTCCGTACTCTACTGTTATTAAAAAGGAAAAACGAGTACAAACATTAAAAAATTGAAACAGGCGACTACTTTAGCATCGATCACAACCTTAGTCTTCCTAATTGCTGGAGGATATTACATTCAGACAATTCCCCCTTTCATAGTTTGGTAAAATATCTTAGCTACAGCTTCTATTGCTACAAGTTGCTACCAGCAGTGAAATACAACATCAATGACTACTACGATTGTTCGAAAGGAGTCTATTGCCAAGTTGTAGATTTTCCAACAATAAATTCAGTAGGTCAATCAGAGTAAATTACCAATTGCCCAGATTTATCAGGCCACTTGAAATAAGTAATGAAATCCATATCAACAAAGAAAATAGGGAATGACAGTACTCTTTCGGACTCTTGTGCACTTATAAAGAGAGAGAGCGAGAGAGCGCACAGTGAGAAGCTAACATAAAAAATGAGGAGAAGAAGAGGAAAAAGAATAAGTGTAACATTTGCTACGGACTGACCTTGGTTGTTACTGCCAGCGGATGGACGATTGATTGGTTGAATAGCACCTTGTTGTGCAGAAGCAGCTTTGCCAAGTGCACGAGCACTAAATATTAGCATGTCTAGATCAAGCCTTATATCGGGGTTGAGACATTGAAGTCGTGTAACGATGTTCATCGTAATATCTTGTTCCATAGCATCTTTTTGTGCATTAAGCAAACATTATTCATACTTAACTTTCATAATTGAAGCATGCTTACTCAATGTGAAAGTCTGTTATTCTAAACTCCTATAATTAGTCTGATGATCTGAACCATATGGCATCTGATAATCTATTCTTCTTATATTCTTGCCTTTCAAAAAAATGTTTCATACGTGAGCCTGTACATTATCTCTTTGTGATTGTGTACATTATCTCTGTTCATCAAATTCCAGAAGAAACTTATCATGATTGTGACAACACTTGATACGACCATCTGATTATTAGCAACTTATTGCCAAAGAAGTTGGTTTTGTCACATGTTACCTAATTATTAATTAAGTGAACAATCTACCAGGAACCAGAAGAACATAAAGGTAACACGTCCGCCGGGTCTGTCCTAGATGATAATGCAAATTGACATAGTCCAACACATATTCACAGCTGAGTAACAAGACAGATTCACAAGCTACAAAGCAACTACAACTAAAGCACTCTCTAAGCTCCAAGATGATTAAACATTGGACACATCTATGGTTCAGGCACAGAGCAATTATTACATCCCTAGGGGTGACAAATGAGCGGGTTGGGTTGAATTTGGGCGGGTCAAGATGGGTTAGTCAATAAATGGGTCATTGCCCAACCCAGCCCAAAGTGAATTTGGGTTAAGAAGGGTTGTGTCAAGATGGGCTGAATAATGGGTTATAACTCAACCCGCCCAATATGACCCATATTTTAAAATCATGCTCATCTTGCATTCAATTTTTTTCAGTGGGTTTGCGCCCGGGGTGGGGGTGAGGGAGATGGAGCATGGGAGGGGTAGGAGTAGAGGGTGTAGAAAAATAAAATAATAGAAAATTAAAATAATTAAAAATTTAAAATACAACAAAAAAATTATCTTTTATAGGGAATTTGTGCGGGGTGGAGGTGTAGGGGGTTGGGTGAGATGTGGTGGGATGGGTGAGTGAGTGACGTACAAAAACAAAAGAACAGAAAATTAAAAATACAAAAAATAAAAAAATTAGAGCAACTAAGTAAATTTCTAAATAAGTTAGGTTGAGATACTCTGTTTTGAGTGAGTTTCATGGATTATATTTGGGCTGTTAAATGTGTCAGAATGAGCTATAAAAAATAATGGGTTAACTTGGGCTCAACCCAAATTGACCCATAAGCTAAAATGGTTGTAGCCCAACCCATTAATATTTGGGCTAGTTGGACGGGTTAGATGGATTTGGGCTCAAATTACCACCCCGAACATCCATTCATCTCTAGTCGAAAAAGAATCATTTCAATTTGGTCATGTAACTCGGAACACAACAACTGTGGGTCCAATTAATTAATAGCAACTACCCAGCTGATATTTCTAAAATTTGCACAGCAAGACTACTTCACTTCAAAAAGACCCTACACTTTAAGGTGACTCAAAAAAACACAAGAATTTTAGCAAGTCACATGAGAATCTAAATATCTACACCAAAATTTACTTCCTTATTACCTTGAGGTAGAGCATTATAAATAACTTGTGGCAAATCAATACTTATCTGCTGCACTACAAACAGTCAAGATGAAGAGCAACAAAATTATTAAAAAAGAAAGATATTCATGCAAAGTTTGATGTCCAATTGTTCACTCATCTTTATTCATGGTAATCTGATAGAAGATGACAAAGTGCTCAACGAGACAAGGACCTTTATATCATCGAATTCAATCTACGTAACTGTTATCCAGCTTATCTATTCATATAACGAGTATTCTACGTCTGAAAGAGGACACACCATACACATTCACAGAAAATAGAGTGTTCCTACGAGGTATTATGTCGTTAGTGAACTAAAATAGCAGTTCACTACACTTGAAAATTTAAGGAAGAACTAACTATGCTTAATCAATTTAATGATAGAAAGATTTTTTGATATTCATAGTGAATTCAAAGATAACGTATGTAGCGCACATCTTTATGATGGCAGTATATACTTAAAATGAACAAGCGAGAGTTATTGGCTGATGTAAAGAGCAATCGCCTGGACAAGAAATGCATAAACGTTATTTCTCTGATCACCGTGGAGTTGAATAACCTTCAAAAACAACAATAGCACATGACATATTAGTCACAACACTCAAAAATGATAATAATATTGTAAGACATTTAACAGACAGATAACAATCTCGCTAAAAAGAAAATGAAACAAAATTAGAAGTAATCGAGAACACCAAATATAATCTTAATATATATAGTCATCTTACTGTAGCAACATAGTCGTCTTAGTACAGCAACTTTCCAAAACATAAAGAGCATACGGCAGAGGATAGCCATATTAAAGAATTAGAGTAGTAGAAAGAGAAGAAATGCTTGATTCATATGCATGTATATATTTTCACCAAACAAAAAATCCTACTTCAGAAAAACATTACACACAGCTAGCAATCACTTCAGTATACGTCTATACTTAGCAAAGCTTAGATTCTACAAGAAGTCAGTAGTCGCATTTATCAACAAAAACAAAGGAATGAGAAACAGATTCAGTGAATAGGAAGAAAAGGACAACTGGTCATTTTGCTCCATCACCTAATGGTTCCAGGCAACTAGCTCAGAAAAATGGATCGTCCACTATCAAACTCGATACACACAAGGCATATATGTTTGGTTTAATCTATATGGGAGACAAGAAATGGTGATGCTCATCCATTTCCTTGTGTTGTTAACAAGAGAGGATTATCTGAGTAAGTTCCCAGCTCCAATCTTTAGATTATTAGAATCTTGGCCATTTTTTGATTAGTCAATCGTTTATGTTTTCTTAGCTCATTTGGTTATTTTATTGTTCTTAGAGCAAATGGAATCTGTGATAAGAATCTTCAAATTCCAGCTCATAGACCGATCACGAGGATAGATAATTAAAAATTCAAAATTTGTTCCATTTTTTTCGAACTTGAATTTGGTTTTCAGATCAAATAACTAATACGTGAATATAACTTAAAAATGTAGGAAATTTGCAGCACAAATTGCTAGCTCCCAACAACATCGCGCCGAGGTGGTACAAGCTTTCTTTATTGTGAAATTATATTTTCTCTTGATTGATGTCTCATATCGTTTATATAATTGGGCCTAATAATATCTTTGATTTTTGAACAGGAAAACAAGTAAGTTAAAATAACAGTAGAAGGATTTAGTATATGGGAGGATATCACTCTTATAAATGTGGAGGAAAATGAGGCAGCTAAAGATCAACATGTTCATCTGTCTTTGGAACAAACAGAAACAGTGACTAATTACAAGAATCAAACGGTAAGAAAAACTTTTGCTGCCGAAAGTTCTGTATGGAAACAACCCACCCACTGAAGCATTAGAAGCGCACTATGATTTGATGATTGAATGAAGCAGGGATTAAATAAGAATAGATTATCCCATATGCAATACAAAAATTTCCAAGAAGATGCCTTTATCTAGGTACTTTCCCAGAAGGCACAGTAAAAAGTGAACTAATATGCTACATCAATATTTTGAGACTACGGGTGTGTTTAATTTTATTATTTATCATTTAAAGACTCAATATTTTACAAGTTACAAAATTATGAGTTCGGAAGTTTACGGGTTTAGAAATTATAAATTTACCGATTCGAAAATACGCGATTTTTGCGTTAAAAAGTAAAGCATCACATTAGTTCCTTTAGATTGTGTCAATTTTTAGAGACTTCGGGAAGGGGAGGGTGGGGGAGGTGGGAGGGGGGATAGAAGAGTTGCAAAAAAAATATTTTTCTAAAAAAACTATTTTTTACTCTCTAACCAAACATAGAAAATATTTTCCGGAAAATGTTTTCCCCTTACCAACCAAACAAGAGAAAATAAATGATAAAATCACTCATTTTCCATGAAAACATTTTCTAGAAAAATATTTTCCATGGAAAACATTTTCCTTCATACCAAACACACCCTATATATGAGCAATAGCCAAAGTCAAATGGGCAACTTCATAACTGGTCAAATATTTATATACTGATTAAAAGGTGTCCTACCTATAGACAAATTACAGGGTTAGAAGATGAAACCAACTTTGAACTCTATATGCTATTGAAAATTCAGGCTAACTGTCAGTATCATTGTGATAAGTGAGTCTACGCTCAAAACAAAAATAAGAAGCTCCCTAACGTTCGACCCCTTGTGAAAGCTCTTCATATGTTTCACTCAATCAATATACTTTGGTGTTACAGGTTCTTCTCATGTTATTTCTATGAAACTAAGTAGGTATTAACAAGCTCATGTCATTTCAGATTTATGATACATTTAAACTGTTTAAAGGGATAATGCAAAAGACATTAAAGACAAATTCATTGTTGAGGCTGTTAACCATCCAACTGATCAAGAAGCTAACAAGGTCAGTGTTTTAGTTCAGTTATTATATGAAACACAGGACAAGAGAACAACAAAACTTAAACAACTTTTGTTCATGCAGATTATCTCATGGATTCACAAATAATGAGACTCGAATGGTCAAGGTATGCACAATAGATTTGAAGTACCCAAATATTTAAATGTTTACCTATTATTAAAAGGGTACCGTAGTGTACTGAACTTACATTATACCGACGTTTATGTAAAAAAAGGGCACAGATTTAGCACCTCATTTCATCAACTACAAACCGAACTTAATTTATAACTTTATAAATACATCTTTCTAAAGGTCTTAAAACTGTTTAGGAACAGGAAATTACAGAAGAAGCCTCGAAACACTTGTTTCGAACAGTAAAAATTACAGGAATTACAGGCAAACACTTCTTTCAAACACTCAATTGGTGGAAATCTTAGCAATACCATTGCTTTAGCGACAAAATTTTAAACAGAAACCAGAAATTTAAGCATTCAACACAGAAATTTAAACAAAACAAACTATAAAACCAACCCAAAAATTTAACAAAAATTCAAGTTGATCTGTTAAAACCAACTCAGAAATTTAAAGAAAAACAAATTAAAAAAGCTGCTAAAAATTTAAAAAATTGCTAAGAATATATTTACCGATTCAGATTTGGAGAAACTCTAAAGGTCTAGCACGTCGCCTATGGTGCGGCTGATTATAGATGATTTGTTGAGTATGGACGAGCCTGGAGAAGATTAGCGATTTTTCAGAGCCTGGTAATTTCCGATGAATTTTCGGGGCTGTGAAACTCGATTAATATCCTCAAAATTTATGATGACCTTCTATGGAGGAGGATCGTAGCCTAGTAATTTCTGATGAAATTAATCAAAGGAGCCTTCTAAATTTCGATTGAAATAATTAGGGGATTTTCGGATAGAGCTTGATTTCTTATAGAATTTGGTATATTTTATGGTTTAGGTATATATATTTTTGATGAAAACAAGATATAAAATGAAAACAGAATAATAATCAGATTGTAGGGCCATGTTATTTTAGCGGGTGTTAAAATTTTGGGGTGAAAATAAGGAGGGAACTAATGACCGTAACAATACAACCAACCGTTACCATAGATATATATATTGTTACGGTTACACAAACTGTTGCCATAAACATATATAGGAACGATTATTGAGACTATTGCAACGGTTCAGTTGCTAAGTGTCCCGTTAGTTCCAACAATTATTTGTAATGGTTATAACCGTAACAATAGACGACCTATCGCAACGGTTATGGATCCGTAGCAATAAAAGGCGTTGCCATAGCTCCAATTTTTAGTAGTGGTGAACTAATCTTTGGCCGGCTAGAGGTGAGTAATTGATGTAACTGCTGCTCTATGGGTTTGAAACCCCAGACTTTCACATCGTAACGGTATATTGAGGCGTGACACGCATTCCACGAAGAGTGCAGGATCGTTTGCTGTTAGGGATTGAGACTTGGTCCATTCCGAGTGTTAATTTTTTTCTATATTGGCGAATGAGATGCATACCTTATCACTGTGAATTGGGCTTATTTCCATGTTTGGGGCCTTGTGCCGATCTATAGAATCATTAGGGGATCCTTATGTGTTTTTGCTCACTTGTGTATTTATCACATACTCTCAGCCATGTTTTCAACTGCTAAAATAATATAATTACTCTTTTAATACGAATATTAAATGGAAAAGGATATGAGGGCCGAGCTCCCTATAGTATGTCATGCCCGATTGAGTGTGAACTTATTTGATTGAGATGGGTCGAGGACCCGATACTGAGGATGTCTCATTCGGCATGGATCGGGCTGCACGCCGTAGCGATGGTATATTCACATTGTGGCCGAGAGCCTGTTTGATCCCATGACATAGCTGATATTGCGCTTGGACTATAGGAGTCCCTCTGGAGTCGGTACACACTCCAGTGAGCATCGTCAACGTTAAATATATGGATTGGGCTGTGCGCCACAGCGGGAACTAGAGTGTACCATTATATGTGTTACATCTTTTCATGCATTACCCCTTGACAGTATTACTTGTTGGTTACTATTTTTACTTATGTGGATCTAAACTGCTAGATATGGATTACTTCATGCATTTTCTGCATTTTCATACTTTCACACTGCAGTTATGTTTATTACTCACTGGGTCGGATTACTCACTTTACTCCCTGCACCTTGCTTGCATATCCAGGTTCTTCTTAGGCTGAGTAGATTTAGTGATCAGCAGATTAGCTTTCGGGAGTGTCGAGGTAGCTGCATGGCGTTCGCAGCCGTTGATTTCTCCCTCTATACTTATCTTTTATTTCCTCACTATTAGACAGTTGTAGTAGGATGAGACTCTGTATTTAGAGGCTCATGTTCGTGACAACTGAACCATGGTTGGGTTATATTCTATATTTTCTAAAACTTCAGTATTTTCATCAGTATTTCCGAATATTGACTTAAATGGTTTAATATTTTACTATTTTACATATAAATTTCTATTTATTAATTTGGTTAAATATGGTAAACGGTCGAGCTTTCTTAGTAGTGTGTTGGGCGCCATCATGAGCGGGTTGCGATCGTGACAAAGGTGAATGTTAGTGCATGATTCTAGAGGCCCGTTTCCAGCAACAAGTTAGTGTTAATATAGTTTGTGGTGACTGTGCTGTGTAGATTACTGAGTTGAGCTCCATGATCAGGTAGGGAGAATAGGAAAGGGGATGCTGGGAGCGAACAAGTCAAAGAAAGTTCTGTGTTTGTTGGTGGGGCTGAGACCTTCTCAAGTAATTGAGACTGCTGGCAAGCATAATGTATTTCAGTGGGAGTATTCGAAGTAGTTAGAGTATTGATTTGAGAAGATAGGTCTGACGAAGGAATTGATAATATATGTCTATTCAGAGGAGGTTTAATCGATGATACAAGCGGTGTGATTGATGGTATTGAAGGTTGTGTCTTTGAAAAAAATGAGATATGGTGGAGGATATCTCATGATGATGTTCTTGCATGGGAATTAACCTAGGGTTTGAAGAAGTTGATTGAAAAGAGGGAATATGGCATTTGTCTTGTGTGTTTTTTATTTATGTCTTTTATTGGGTATCATCTAATTTAGTTGACCGACTAAAAGGTAAGGTAAGGGAGAGGTTTTGCATGTGAGGGAGTTGGTAATGGCTTACTGCATGTAATGTGGTAGGCGTAGGTAGATAGTGGAAAAATTATGATTGGGCCTTACAATTAGGGGCGGTGGGGTGTACTGTATTCGGTGTAATCCCATTTGAACGATTTTCTAGGTTAAGATAGATAGGGTGATTATTAGTTAATTTCTCTAATTGTAATGCATTAAAGGGATTAACATGAGTAATATGTATTACTTCACTAGCTGGCAGTCCAGTAGTATTTGAGGTAGAAGCATGACTTAAGGTATGAAGAGAGAGTTTATAAAATGGCAAAGCATTAGCAGTAGTATTATGTTTCGGTGTCATACCTGATCGGTGTAGACTCCTGTCGACATTGGTGGTTTTCCTGGCTGTATTAGTAGGGAAAGTAACCACTTTCCACTCATCCTTAGATGACACAGTATTATTAATGGAGTTAACAAGATTATAGTTAGTAGTAGTAGGCTCATTTGATGCAACTGTTTTAGTGTATGAGTAAAGTAATTGATTATGTCCCATTCTACCATATTCAACACAAAATAAATAAAGTCCTTCAGACAATATTTTTTTATAATGGCCAATAAAAATATGAGTGCAAAAGTGGTTGATCCAAGGGGATTTGAACACACAACCTAGCATAACGTCCACTTAATATGGAAGAAGTACAGTGATCAATAGCTAACAATTTACCCACCTTATTGCCCAATTTTTGCAAAATATTAAAATCATAAAATTCAGTGGGTAACTCAGGTAAACGTTGCCATACTGCTGAGTGAATGATTGTTGTTTCAGATTGCATAAACTTTGGCTCCCAAGGCCTAACAGTTAAGAAATGATTAAGAATAAACTAAGGTCCATCATTAATTGCATGTATCTTATTTTTCTTTTTCTGAAATTTCAACAAATAAAAATCTGAACCTAGGTCTACAAGTGGTAGATTCTCCGTAGATTTTTATAGGGTATATATCTTTTACCTCAGTAATTGATGTTCAATTTTCTATCCATATAGCTTGATAATTACCGCATGCTTTCATGGTTGGTATATTCTTTCTTTTTCTTCCAGTGTAAGGGGAATAAAGAAGATAGAATCAGTTGGTGCATCCAATTCTGCATTAATAGCTTGGCCAGAAGAAATTGGATCATTTAAGGAAGTATTTGGAGTAGAGATATTGTGTGAAAGTAAGGTATAAAGATAAGATGAGAGGAGTTTTTTAATATGATGTTCAACTGCTTCACTAGGATCAATGATCATGTTGCTGGCATGTGGAATTGAAGAAAGCTGGTTAAGTAATTGTGGTGATGAAGGGGAGGAAGGAGCAAAGATATCTGGAGGTTTGGATAGTATGAACAAAGGCGTTAATGAGTTCTTTCGTGAGAATTTTTGACATGCTTCCAAAAAATGGGTATTACTTTTTATAGTTAAATTGTCTTTAAGAGAAATTTTCTTAATGTTATCTGACTATACAAAAAAATCGAATTTCTCATTCACAATATTTGGTTACCCCCACATGGAAAGTATTAGTCATATTTAAAATTTGTATCTAAGTAACTATATATCAAGATCTAGGGTCATGCCTTCCTAAGTTACTATAAATTAAGCAACAAAATCAATTTCTTAACATTTTATCATGCTAAATTTTAAGAATTCATTAATTTCCTATATTATGATAATATGGACTTCGAATAATAGATTTGGTAAGAACACCATGACAACATTCTATTTAAAGGGCTTTCTCCTCTTGCAAGAAGCAAATCATATACCAAACTAAAGAAAAAACAATTAGTTCTAACCGATGGATTTTGGGGATCAGAGTTCTAGTTCTAAACAAGAATTTATCAAGTGAGTTCGTTTTCCCTTTGGTTCTTCTTAATTCTTTTTTGTTATTTATTTAAGTGTACTCTTCAATAATTTTATGTGGTGCTAATTTTAATTATGTTAGCGAAATGAAAAAAGAAAATGAGGCACTGAAGCTAAAAAATGAGGAACAAAAGAAACTCGTTGAGAAGATGCTCAAGGAGATTGCCCAATTGAAAACAAAGGTCAGCTTTTATCTCTAACAATATTCAATTAATTGTTACAAAGATTATAAACTTTATCTATTTTTTTTTCTTTTGCAGTACGAAAAGCTGCAGTCAATTTTTGGCCCTAGATGAGTGAGATTCCATATATATAGTCAAAAAGATGTGTATCTCTCTCTTCTCTTTCCAGAGGAGCAATTTTACTCTTATTTTTAGTTACTTAATCATCTTCAAATTGTAGTGCTATCGTGTTTCTTGTAATCTTGCCTTTGTTGAAATCTATCATAGTATTTTTATGAAATCAGTCTGTAGCCATGTAAATGTATGAAAAAAAAAGGAATAAATATTGTGTTTGGAATTCACGATACACAGTAATAAACAAACATAGATAAACATATTCTAATGATTTACCTGCAAACAAAAAAAAAATGAATGAATGAAAAATTAAAAGAAACAATGACGGAGAATGTGGGGGTAGTTCCCCAACCAATTTTAGCTGTATTTTGTTTTTCTTATCTAATTTTATTTATTTTGTATAGAATTTTTTTTTTTAACTTCTTTGTACGGTATTAAGAGTATCCGTGTTAGAAACTGATTTGAGAGTGATATTCATGTTTATCATCATAAATATTAATATTCTTGGGTGAATTAAAGTCAAAAAATTTAAAACTCTATATTTTGGAGTTTTAGCATGATTTGTTGACAATTTTGACAAATTAATGCTTGGGTTTCATTGGGGATGTAATTTGGTAACTACAATTAAAATTCAAAGCTATTCGGTGAAGACTTAAGTTATTTGGTAATTTATTTTTTTGTAACACAATATTATTATGATATGGTCAATTGGTATTTTGTCTCTTTACAAACTTATTTTTAATTTTATGAGCCTACTTTTTTTTTGTACATGAGAGATTTATTTTTACACGTAAAAGATCAGTCTTTTATACATAAAAGACCTAAAAAGGATATTTTTTAAAGTAATATTGTAAAAGGGCATAATGTACAAATAGCACTATTATAATAAGTGCATCATGTTATATAATATTATTATATAACAAGTGTATAAACACGGCTGCAATCTAATAATTGGCTATGTAGTAATAAACGTAAAATTAAACATGACTACTTAGGTATAATTTAGTGTATTAAATCTTACAACACTGCATATTTTGAGCCCTTAGTTTTAGAAAATTAGTCAATTATCTCGTCCAATAGTGCAAACTTTTTTCATATTATATTCTCATCACGTTGCAAAACCAGACTGAAGATTAACATGCTTAATATTTGCACAAAAGATTCAAGGTCGAAAATTTTCTTTTTTACGCAAATGCTAAGAATACTTACAAATTATACTTAACAAATTCGGCACTTTTTACTTTGTAGAAAGAATTTTCAACAGGGGCTAATCTTCTTCAGTATACAATTAATTCTAATACATGTGGGGTATTTACACACATTACTTAACAAATTCGGCAATTTCTAGCACAGACTAATAGCGTACATACAAATGAAAAGAATTCTCAACAAGAGTTGATCGTGCTACAACATCCAATTCATTCTAGTATCCTTTCGAAACTCGACAATAAAGAAGTGTATACCTTAATAGGAGAGTCTGGGGATCTAGTATGAAGGTTGTCGGATAGGGGCCATATTAGTTCGCACTTCTTTCCTGGGTTGGGGTTTGGTAGGGCTCTCAATAGTTGATTTTGTGCTTTGGTTTATGTTTTGAGATTACTGCATGCCATTTTATTTATGGTTTATGGTTTATGTTTCGATAATTGTCTATGTGATTTTTCATAGAGTTACTAATACTCTCCTATTTTTGCTTTGTTTTTATTCCCCTTTTCCTGAGTCGGGAGTCGATTTGGAAACAGCCTCTCTGCCTTTCGGGTAGGGGTAAGGTCTGCGTACGTATTATCCTCCCCAGACCCCACCTTGTGGCATTATACTGGATAGTTGTTGTTGTTGTTGTCTAAGCTATTATAGTATATTAGCTTCGAATTAATTTTTATTATGTTAACACCTTGTTAATGCTAATCGTAAAAATTTACATTCAATCGCCTTATAAGTGACTTGATTATATATGTAAAATATTTTACGTAATGAATTCATTGAACTTATACTATAATATTACACATAGTTGCAAAATTAAGGTCAAGTTCGAAAATAGTGCAAAAATATAGATGGAAGAGATCAAAGTTTTTGAATTTAGGCAAATTTTGCGGGCTAGATGAAGATGAGAATCAAAGAGACAAAGTTATTATTTCCTTTCCTGTAACTATCTAAAAATGTATACCATGCTCTTATACCAATGAAGGATAAATAACTTAGAGATTATGGGGAATAAAACATACTTCGATCTAGGATCAGTTGTGTGTTATCACCACTAAATTGCCTAATTAATTGAGTTTATGGGTCCATCCCATGTGAAAGCAAGACAACTTTATTTGGCAAAGGTAGAACTATCCAAATCCAAACTTGTCAAATAAATACTTGTGTGGCAAGAAAAAGTCAAAAAGGGAAGGAAGACAAGTTTGGCTTACTATTTTTAGTGTCACCTCTTACATCTTTGAGAGGTTCTTCACCTTTGTAAATGAGGAAGTATTCTTTCGGTTGTTGGACACACCAAACAGAGAGAAAGAGAGTGATTCACAGTAAAAGCAAAATACACTGTAAGAAAATTAATAGAGAGTTTGAGCGGTATTCGTAGTGAGGTGACAAAATTAAAAGAGGGTTATTTTTTTTTTGAGTATAGTGGTATTGAAGGATTTTACTCGGTACCAAAAATTATAAAATCTTTGCTATAGTAAAATCAGTTGCTCCTCTCGGACCATGATTTTTTTTTTTTCTTATTCAGAAAGGGTTTTTCACATACAATTTTTGGTGTTCTTGTTTTTCTCATTATTATTGTTGGTTACTGTAGTTTAGTAATCCACATTTTATAACAATCATATAATGTGAATATTATTTCTGTAGGAGTAATTTTCTTAACAATTGGTATCAGAGCACATATTCTGCTCATCCATAAAAATAATATTTACGGTCGATTTTACTTTGTGATAAAAAAATGTCAGGAGTAAAAATATGAAGTTACAAGATTCAATGGTAATGACAGTTTCTCCATATGAAAAAGAAGGATGAAGGACCTACTGATCTGACAATGGTCAGATATTGCACTAGATGAAAAAACGGCGAAGCCCGAAACTATAAAAGTCGAGTATTGGACAGACATGGATAAGAAGGCGGCTAATGCAATCAGACTCACATGTCTAATGAAGTACTCAACAATGTTGGGGATGAAATAGTGCATGTAGTATTTGGAAAAAACTAGAAAATCTATATATGTCCAAATCTTCAAATAACAAATTATTTTTTAGAAAGCAACTTTATGCTATTCATATGTGTGGAGGTATAAATTTCCTGTCCCATTTAAATAGTCACTCGTCTCATATGCAAAAAGTACAACTCTGTATTCTTGTAATTATTGTTTATTTAAAAAACAACACATGGCATCGTTTCAAGCAACTCATGGACGAAAATTGAATATACTTGATGTAGTACATTTTGATGTTTATGGTCCAATGGATGAAAAATCAATGAGAGGTAACATATATTTTCTCATTTTAATTGATGATACTTCATGAAAATTGTAGGTTAATTTCATGAGAACAAAAGACCAAGTATTTCAAGTTTTTCAGAAATTCCATGCTTTGGTGGAAAGGGAGACATGTCAAAAGTTAAAGCGTCTCAGGACAGACAATGGAGGAGAGTATACTTTAAAGGACTTTGAAGACTACTGCTCAAACCATGAAATCAGACATGACAGGACAATTCCTGGAACCCACAACACAATGGTGTCGTTGAAATGATGAATTGCAATATTGACGAAAAAGTGAGAAGTATGCTCAAAATGAGAAAACTACCTAAGTCATTTTGGAATGAAGCAACTCGCACCACCTATAACTTGGTTAACAAAATTTCATCAGTTCCATTGGAGTTTGACATTCCAAAAAACGTCTAGACCAACAAAGAGGTGTCTTACTCCCATATGAAAATGTTAGGATGTAAATCTTTTACACATGTGTCGCAGGAGTAGAGAACGAAGATGGATGACGAAGCTATTCCATGTATCTTCATCGGTTATGGAGATGAAGAGTTCGGCTACAGATTGTGAGACCTAGAAAGGAAAAAGATCATCAAAAGCAGATATGTGATCTTCAGATAGGATGTTTTGGGATTGATAGTGATCAATCAACAAAGACCAAAAATGATAATGATACATTTACTAACTTTGTTACTACTCATATTTTACTTGTACTTAATCCTTCCATAGGTGAAAATGGCATAAGAAAGGCGTAGATGAAGAGGTTGTAGAGCATGGGGAGCACCCTAGTCCACAAGAGGAAGAAGAAGAGAAACAATAACAAGAACAAGGACAACAACCTTTGAGAATACCTGAAAGAGAGAAGGTATAGTTCACGAGGATTGCTTTTTCTGAGTATATCCTCGTCATTGATGAGGGGGGCTAGAGAATTCTGAGGAGGTCCTATCTCATCTAAAACAAATCCAGTGGATGGAAGCCATACAAGAAGAGATTCTATACAAAAGAATGACACGTACAAACTCGTTTAACTTCCGAAAGGCAGAACACCGCTCATGTGTAAGTGAGTCTTTAAGCTCAAGAAAGATGGAAACGATAAGCTAGTTAGATTCAAATCTCAATTGGTGGTAGAAGGTTTTGAATGTATTATTCGTATTTTAGTTCCAGAAACTGTTATTGGTCTAATACCATATTTATGACTTGTATGTGAAATTTGGTGAGAAACAGAGTTGGTTTGACGTGATTTGGACGCCCGGTTGTAAAAATAGAAGTTTTACAGCTTTCTTGAAAATTTCCTTTAATTTGGTGTTCGATTCGGTCACGACCCAATTTCCAAGCCCGATCGTGATGACGCCTATCATGAAGACAAGACCAGCCACAGAACATCAAAACCTCTTTAATAGTTACTTAGCATGAATAAATCTATAATATTAATAAAAATTATCATAAGTACGGAAGAAGAGTAATAAAATATGGAACCATCCCGACACAATCTAAAATCGTCGTGCCACAAGTCACGAGCCACTACACAGTTTTCTAGAATTCTACAAAGTCTGTAGCTAGGTACAAAGTCCGAAGATAATGTAAATAACAGAAGTTAAGGGAGAACACGGGGCTACGGACATCAACAACTACCTCGTCACTTCTAGTTCGCTTGGTTTAGAAGGAATCAGCACTCAGGATCGAACTCTGCTCTGCCTGTATCAGCATGCACAATACAGGGAGTAATGTGAGTACGCCGACTCAATGAGTAATAAAAATAAATAATGATTGAAAGCATGAAATCACATGAAGGCACAAATAACGCTATCTCAAGCTGTATAATTAGTTAAGCATTAAAATAGTAAAGTATCAATTAATTTTCTTTTAAAATAGTTAAAGACAAATATTTTCAATAAGTAAGCAATAATCAAAAACCTGTCCTTCGGGCTCAATACCAAGCTCTCAGTACAGTATAAGCCCCGCAGGCTCAGTATCAGTCGCACAATAGAAAATCAGCCCCTCGGGCTCAGTATCAGCCATACAGTACGACATCAGCCCCTCGGGTTCAGTATCAGTTACACTGTACAATATCGGCCCCTCGGGCTCACTCTCAAATCACATGGGTACTCGCGCTCACTGTGGGGGTGTAGACTCCGGAAGGGCTCCTACAGCCCAAATTTTATATCATCATAAGGGCTGAAAGCCTGTACATATCAGCATAAGGCCTGAAAGTCTTCTCACATTACATCGACGCCAGAAAACCAATCCAGTTCGATTCATTCACCCGAGACTCTTATAATAAATATAAGGAAGCAGAAAATAGGGGGAAACAGGGCGGTAAGCACGTAACAGCGGGCCGAGTCATCACAGATTCGTAGTTCTAGGTGTTATTTTGATGAATTGATCACGCGAACAAGTTTGTATGATATTTTTAGACTTGTGAAGAGTAGCTAGGAAGGCTAGAGTTCACATTTGTGAACAAAGCTTCACATTGCGAAGAGGGACGGAGGGAGGCAGCTTTTGCAAATGCGATCAAATAGTCATATTTCTGAAGATCATTCGTCGCAATTGAGAACAATTATTCGTATTTGCGAAGGAAGCAAAAGTGTAAAGAGCTTCGCATTTGCGATGGATTCCTCGCAATTGCGAGCACCAGGCCGCATATGGAACTTCTGCAGTTGATCAAAATGGGACCTGGTCGGGATTTTTGGTTCATTCTTTAATTTTTCAAACTCAAGAATCCTAGAGGCAATTTTTCAAAGAAGGTTTCTTTCTCAAATCATTGGTAACTGATTCTAAACTAGTTTCTTTCAATATTCCACAATATTTTCTTAGATTTTAACCAAAAATCTTGTGTTTTCATAGTGAAATTGGGGTGTTTGGGTAGAATTAGGGATTATTGTAAATTGGAGATTTAGACCTTGAATTGAGATCGGATTCCAAAATATATTATATAACCAAGCTCGGGGGTGAATGGGTAATCGGGTTTTGGTTCGAATTTTGTATATGGACCAAGCGACCTGAGGGATTAAGACTTTTTGTTCCTATTTTCTATTTGTTTAAATGTTGGGAACAACGTAAATGTGAGGTGAAATGTACTTATGCATTGTTATCGGGTGATAGCATGCGGGTGGGACTTGTACTTGTAATTGCTATTTCGTTTGATCATGTTATCCATGTCTAGACTAGTATTATTAAATTGATCGTTCTTATCATGTTTACGGATCTTTTAGTGGTAATTGAGTATTGATTCTGAAGCTGAGGTTGATATTGCGGAACCAAATATTGAAGTAAGGCTTGTACTTGTTATTTTTTCATTGATGGTAACTGAGAATGTTAATGCACGAAGGGTAATGTCGTGCCATATTGTGAGTGTAATGCACCAAGGGTGATGACGTGCCATATTATTAGTGTTAACGCACGGAGGGTGATGTCGTTCTATATTATGAGTGTTAATTCACAAAGGGTGATGACGTACCATGTTATGAGAATGAAAGCATGAAGACTGATGTCGTGTCATTTCTGTTGATTTTATGGTGAGGCCTAGAGTAAAAGTACGAAGGGTGATGCTGTGTATTTTTCCTTTACTGTGTTTACTTGTTCTTATTGGTTCATAATACAATGGTTGTTCAACGTACCATTCTGTTGTAGTTCTCTATCTCGTATTCCCCTCAACATGTTTCCCCCTCCTGATATTACATGTCAAGTTTTTCATTGCTCTTATTTGTACATATACTCTTAAATTGCACAGGTTTGATATGTAGGTGTCTTGTCATAGCCTCGTTACTATTTCGTCGAGGTTAGGCTCGACACTTATCAGTATATGGGATCGGTTGTACTGATACTTCACTCCATACTTCCTATGTAGATTTTTGTTTTTGTCCCAACTGATTGAGAGGCGTAGTAGCTCAGACTGGTTCATTGGAGACTCAAGATAGATCTGTTAGCGTTAGCAGACCTTGAAGTCTCCGTCTTTTCTCTTTTTACTATTTCTTTCGTTCAAACAGTTGTATTTCTTTCACACTTTTACTTGTAGCAAATCCTAGAATTTCGTGAATTGTGACTCCAGATCCGGGTGATAGTATATATTCAAGCTTTTATATTATTCCGCACTCGCTATATTTCATTTTAGCTTATTTGCTGTTATAAACTATATTGAATAAGGATTGGCTTAAAAAATTCTCTAACGTCTGCGTGCTTAGCAAGTGGAATGTTAGGCACCATCACGGTTCTGACGGAGGGAATTTCGGGTAGTGACATCGAGGCTCTGATCTAAACCAAACATGCGCACAAGTCCTAAAACATCTTCCGAACTTGTTGCGCGATCAAATTGCCAAAATAACCCCTAAAACTACGTATTGAACACCAAATCGAATGATATTTTCAACAAAGCATTAAAACTTATATTTTCACGACCAAACGTCCGAATCATGTCAAACTAAATTCGTTTCTCCCAAAATTTTACAGACAAATCATAAATATAATAACAGACCTATACTACTGGGCTCCAAAACCAGAATACGGGCCCAATATCAATAAGACCAAACATGAGTCAATTCTTAAAAACCATTAAACTCTCAGACTTTCAATTTTCAACAAAAATTCATAACTCGAGCTAGGGACATTTGAATTCGATTACGAGCATAAGCCCAGGTCCCATTTTCTGATATGGACTCACCGAGACTATTAAAACACGGATCCGGGTCCGTTTAGTTAAAATATTGACTGAAGTCAACTCAAATTAACGTTTTTAGCAAATTTTCTTATTTTTATCGGGTTGTAACATATAAGGCTTCCGGGTCATGCACATGCAAATCAAAAAAGGTAAGGTTCTAAAGGATTCGAAATACAAAATTTTGTTCTAAAATATAATATGACCTATTGGATCATCACAAAAAGACTTATTTACTAATTATACAATTCAGAAAAAAATAATACATATTAACTAAATAGTGGTAAGAGTTGAGTTATGACCCAAATTTTAGTTCATCTTGACCCAGCCCATCTTATCCCAATTAACTTTTGAATGGGTCAAATTTATTAACTCAACTAATATAATTTTGATTCGCCCAAAATCAGTCCGATCCGCCCATTTGACATCTCTAAAATTATCTCTGATTTTGAATTTAAGCCAATTTCCAGGCTAGATGAAGGATGAGAATCAAAGATAATCGTTTTGCTTTTCTCTAATATATCTACAGTGTACTTTTTCCAACGGCAAAAGGTGGAGCAATATTCTTTTTCATTATACTGGGAACAAATTTAAAAATTTAACTTCACAATTCATTGAAGCCCCCAATAGAAAGTAAGCTCTATATATTATATTTTGCAAGAAAAATTCTGCATACTACTGTCTATCGACGTAGTTCAAAACCGAAACTTGTACAGCAATGAAGCAAAAGGTAAGAGATTTGTGGTCACTTGTCACAAAAGTATGATTCCATTTCTTGCATTCAACCCACTATTGAGACCAAGTTCAATCTGATCAAAATTGATTTTCCTTATTTTCTTGGTATCAGAAATATTACCATCCCACAACTACGTACCACATGAATTATATTCTATTGGCTTCCCTATAAATAGGTGTAATTTTTTACAATATTGAAGAAGCATCATTTCCTATACTAGGAATGGAAGATTAATTAAAAAAGAAGTCAGTCTTCCCCTGGAGTTCTCCTGATCACTTCATTGGGACTTGAAAAATGCCCTTAAATTAGAAAGGTATAGTTATTATTAGTGCCTACTGAAGTGTTTGGGGGAACTCTGGGAGCCACCTGACATCAATCATAATTTTATATTTCTAGAGTATAAGAAAATTTATTGCTGGAATTTTTAAGAGAGCTTAGGGTGTGTTTGGTACGAAGGAAAATGTTTTCCATAGAAAATGCTTTCTTAGAAAATGTTTTCATGGAAAATGAGTGGTTTTATCACTAATTTTCTCTTGTTTGGTTGGTAAGTGAAAAATATTTTCTGGAAAATATTTTTTATTGTTTGGTTATTGAGTAGAAAATAGTGTTTTTTAGAAAAATATTTTTTATGCAATTAAATCTATAAATAATAAAATTAAAAACAGAAAAATATATTTTAATTTGGGGGGAGGGGGGGAGAGGGTGGGAGAGGGGCTAGGCGGCAGTAAAACGAAAAAATAATAGAAATTTGAAATTTCAAATAAAAAAAATTGAGGTAAAAAAATACTTTTTTGTGTGGGGGGGGGGGAGTGGGGGCTGGGTGGTGCAGAAAAATAAAAAGAAGAAATAATTGCCAAAAAAAAATTGAGGTAAAAAAATGATTTTTTTTTGGTGTGGGAGGGGGGTAGGGTGTAGGGTGGGGATTGGGTGGTGTAGAAACAAAAAACAGAAATTTGAAATTGCAAAAAAAAAAATTAATGTAAAAAAAATACATTTTTTTCGGGGAAAGGGGGTAGGGGTAGGGGTGGGAGCTGCGTGGTGCAGAAAAATGAAAAAACAGAAATTTTAACTTGCAAAAAAAATAATAATTTAAGGTAAAAAAATATTTTTTTCGGTGGGTGGTAGTGTAGGAGTAGTAGAGTGAATGGAAAAACTGAAATTAAAAAAAAATGAAAAAAAAAACATTTTTGGGGGAGGGGTGTGGTGAATTCGTGAGTGTGATAAAGGTTGAGAAGGAGCTTTGCGAAATGTTTTCCCTTCTTTTGATAATGAAAACATTTTCCTCCAATTGGAGGAAAATGAATTGATAAGGAAAATGTTTTCCAAAACATTTAAACCAACCAAACATGGGAAAATTGGACTTCGTACCAAACACACCATTAGTCTATATATGCTACTCAGGTCTCTGTATTTTTTTAGAATATTGCTGTTATTTTCCCTATTGTTGTATCTATGCTGATTTCTTTTTCCTTTTAACCAGCCTTTTTAGCTAGATATTATAAGCATGCATGAAGAAAACCGAAAACTATTTACGTTCTCTAAAATTTTTAAACTTTTTCTGAAAACAAATGTCATACTTCTTATGACAGCATTTATTAACATTTTCTCAAATTTACTCTCTCTGGGACCTCTATACAATGCTCATCGTCAGCTTTACTTTAGGGGTCGTTTGGTAGTGTGGTTACATGATAAGTTATTCATGTATTAGGAGTAACATAATTAATGTCATATTTGGTAGCCGCTACTTACTTTATTAATGTTATGTTTGATTCCGTTTTTCATTAGGGGTATAAATAATACATGGATAAGTTATATAATAAATTTATATATTATTTATGCTAGGTAAAATTTGAAATAATTAATACATATATTAGTAATACGAATTAAACAATAAAATGAATAAAAAACCTTCATAACAAAAAATAATCTCTACGTTACAATCCATGCATTACTAATTCTTATATAACTAATCCCTATAACTAAATTCTGAATAACTAATTCTTACATAACTAAACCTCGCATAACTAATTCCCATATAATTAATCCTTATATTACTACCTAATACTTGTATAACTCAAACCAGCAACTAGACGACCCCTTGATCTCTTGAAATGATGTAAATTCAAATTCCATGTTTGGTTAATTTTTTATGTGTGCTTTAGAAAATACTTTTAGAAAGATAGGCTGCCAACACACAAAGCATTAATTAGAAGAGTGTTCAAGAGGAATGAGTATAAGAAAGTGAACTCCCATGAGTGAGTGAACTCTCTTAGTTGTTGTTACTAAGTAATAACATGCTGAAGGATAAAAAAAATTGAGATCATTGATGAAACTTGCTACGATCAGTCCTGAGGCTCCATCAAGTAAATATCAAATCTCAGATCAAGAAGGAAATATCATGATTTTGACTCCTAGCGATATTACACATGAATTATGCCAAGTTCGTATATATATAATTTGATCCATAATAATCGTTTACATACACTACTGAGGTCGTACGGCTCGATCCATTAATACATCTTAAATATACTATCGCGGTGTACGGTCGTTCCACAGGAGTAAGGAACTCTCCAAACTACAGGTCAAATAATTACAATCCAAGGATGGACACATAAAGAACTCATGACTTTTACCACAGCCAAGTATTCTGCCAAAACTAAAGGTAATGAAGCTCGGCCTAACATAATCCCCAATAAATTTTTATTATTAATTTATATATCTAAACTAATTGTCACATTATGAAAGTAATTCACACATTTCAAACTTGTTTCTAAGTAACTATATTAATCTATAGTCTCGATATACGCCTTCTTAGTTTACATTTAGTTAAGCCAAAAAAATCAATTTCTTACTATTTTTTCAAGATATGCAAAATTTTCAGATTCCCTAATTTCTTATTATGATATTATGAATTTTGAATATTAGATTTGGTAAGAACATTATGAAATCAATCTTTTTAAAGGGCTTTCTTCTCTTGTAAGAGGCAAGTTATACCTGCTTTATTCTTAATTTGCTCTAGTTTCTAACCAATAGATTCAGGAGAACGCAGTTCCAGTTCTAAACAAGAACTTACTGTTATTACACTGTATTTGTAAAATAATTCTGAATATATAAATAAATACAAACAAAAATGTGCATAAACAGAAATGAAAGAAAAACAAATTCGAGCCCACTGAATTCATAGTGTTTCCTTAAGGAATTTAATCTCCTCCTAGTACCCAAGGTTATGGATTATTTCCTCACACGATAGAACGAATTACATATTGGTATAGTGGTACTTCAAACCCCAGTATTTCAGCGAACACAAAGTTCGGTAGCAAATCACACTTACTTTTTCTTTGTTTGATGCTAAAAGTATGCAGAAGAAAGGAGGAGAAACTCAAAAATTCGTAGTGAAATTCTGTGCAGAATAGCATTGTATTTATAACCAAAAGTTGGGCTGAAATTTGAAGAGGTGCAACTCTTCAAAATGAATATTTCTACAAAACTGCCACAGCATAAATGCGATTGCATAAATGGCTATTTACTCAACAATAAAGAGGAAAAAATAAAGGGGAAAAATTGAAGATGGTAGTTACTTTTCTGTTACCAAAACAGAAAAATGAATTAGATTTAATATTAATATTAATATTAATATTCCGATATTAAAATAAATATTTAATAACATTTATGTTAATATTTTACTTTTAACAAATAAACTTGGTTCAATAAGTTAATCAATCGATCGATCATTTGACCAAATCCAAATCCAAATCCAAATCCAAATTCGAATTCGAATCCGAATCGGAAGCCGAAGCCGAGCCGAGCCGAGCGAGCGACGACGACGACGGCGCGAGGCTTGCTTTCTTCTCAAATCTTTAAGAGCTAGAAGATGAGCAATTGATTATATACCCATAAAAAACCTCTTCCTCTTCCGATATGGGATAATGCCCATTTACCAAGGAGGGGGAACTTGAAATTTTACTCAAAATTTTATTTCCCTCCATTTTCCATTTAACCTCTTTTAAATATTTAATATATTAATTTAATATATTAAAAACCCAACAATCCCTCACATCAATAGGGAATAGCTATATCACGAAAGTATGCATGAAAAACTGTGTGATTTGCAAATAAGGATTAATTGCATCTGGATAAGTAGGTTTCCCTTTGAACTTTCCGTAGTGAACTTATGTCGGATATACTCGATCAATCGATAGATTTGATATCTTTGAACCGTCGAACTTTAGCGTATACCTAGACAACCACAAGTCACACAACCAACCCTTCACCGTCTTTGGTTCTCATTGTTGTGTTCGTTTCAGCCATGAACACTGCCTGGTTTCATAAGTGCGTAGAGAACTGGCCTTACAAAGTTCTCCTTGAAGCGGCTAACACTTCACACTTAGATATGTGATTCCTAAACGTGTCATCCCGTAGATACACTATTTGATATACCCCGTATCAAATTTAGAAATCATTAAAAAGCCTTAATGCTTTATCCTTGGTACTGAACATTGTCTTATACGAGAATGGACAAAAGGTTTATTTGACAATGTTGAACCGTCATAAAAGAATTTGTTTGATCTCCTTGAACCTATATCTTGGGATCTCCAGTGTTCTAGGTAGAGTTACCGTCTCTATGACATGTTCTCGTCCACAGTCACATTCCCCTTGATGATTTCTCAACTAAATCTATAGTTAAGCCTTTTGTAAGTGGATCCGCCACATTATCACTTGACTTTACATAGTTAATCGTGATAATTCCTCTAGAGAGTAATTGTCTAACGGTTTTATGTCTTCGTCGTATGTGACGAGATTTACCGTTACACATAACACTCCCAGCCCTTCCAATTGCCGTTTGACTATGATAGCGTATGCATATTGGAGCCAATGGTTTGGGCCAAAATGGAATATCTTCCAAGAAATTCCAGAGCCATTCAACTTCTTCACCAGCTTTGTCAAGGCTATGAACTCAGCCTCCATTTTAGAGCGGGCAATACAAGTTTGTTTGGACGACTTCCATGATACCGCTCCTCCACCAATGGTGAATACATATCCACTTGTGGACTTGGAATTAGTTTATCCGGTGATCCAATTTGTATAACAGTATCCCTCAATGATCGTAGGATATTTACCGTAGTGCAAAGCAAAGTCCTGGTATGTACTAAGTACCCCAAAATTCATTTCATGTCCATCCAATGAGATTGACCTGGATTGCTCGTATATCGACTCAATTTACTAATAGTACATGCTATATCTGGTCGTGTACAATTCATGATGTACATAAAGCTACCCAACACATGAGCATAATTCAATTGTGATATGCTTCGGCCTTTGTTCTTTGCTAATGCAAAATTCACATCAATTCACGTCAACTGGAGTCTTTACAAAATTCACATCAACGATTATGTGATTTGGAACATTTTTAATGTACACATATTTATCACATTCATTTATTTTAAACCCATTTGACAACATTGTTTGGTCAAATTTCGCATGCCATTGTTTGGGTGCTTGTTTTAGTCCGTAAAGAGACTTAACAAGTCTACAGACCTTCTTTCCTGGAAGCACAAACCCTTCTGGTTGTTCCATGTAGATTTCTTCCTCCAACTCTCCATTTAAGAAGGCCATCTTAACATCCATTTGATGAATTTCAAGACCATAAACTGAAGCCAATGCTACTAATGTTCATATGGACGTAATTCTTGTAACTGGAGAGTATGTATCAAAAGAGTCAAGACCTTCTTGTTGTCTATACCCTTTGACCACAAGTCTTGCCTTATATTTGTCAATAGTGCCATCATCCTTCATTTTCCTCTTAAAAATCCATTTGGAACCCAACGATTTATTTCCTGGAGGAAGATAAACCAATTCCCATGTATGGTTCTTCGATATGGATTCTATTTCACTATTGACTGCCTCTTTCCATAACAATATTTCCGAAGAAGACATAACTTCTTTAAATGTTTGAGGCTCATTTTCCAATAAGAAAGTCACAAAATCTGGTCCAAATGAAGTAGACGTTCTTTGACGTTTACTATGCCTTGGATCCTCCTGGTTAAGTGTACTTTCTTTTGCTTCTTCCCGAGGTAGTTTAGATCCTTCGCTAATCGACTCACATTCCTTTTTATACGGATATATATTTTCAAAGAATTCAGTATTATCTGATTCTATACCGTATTATTATGAATGTCGAAATTTTCTGATTATGAACCAGCAATCGATATGCCTTAATATTAGTCGCATATCCTACAAAAACACAATCAAAGGTTTTTGGTCCTATTTTTACCCTTTTGGGTATAGGAACGTGCATTTTTGCCAAATACCCCCACACTTTAAAATAATTCAAGTTGGGCTTCATTCCTTTCCATTTTTTATATGGAATGGATTGTGTTTTTCTATGGGGTACTCGATTTAATATTCCTCTAGCCGTAAGTACGGCTTCCCCCCACAAGTTCTGTAGCAAACTAGATTATCAATAATGCATTCATCATCTCCTTTAATGAATGATTCTTTCTTTCTACAATCCCATTGGATTGGGGCGTGTAAGGGGCCGTAGTCTGATGAATAATTCCATATTCTAAACATATTTGTTCAAAAGGAGATTCATATTCACCACCCCTATCACTTCTTATCATTTTGATTTTCTTGTTAAGTTGTGTTTCAACTTCATTTTTTTATTACTTGAATGTGTCTATTATTTCATCTTTACTATTAAGTAAGTAAACATAGCAATATCGAGTACAATCGTCAATAAAAGTTATGAAATACTTCTTTCCACCGCGAGATGGTATTGACTTCATGTCACAAATATATGTGTGAATTAAGTCTAAAGGATTTGAATTCCTTTCAACCGATTTATAAGGATATTTAACATACTTAGATTCAACACATACTTGACATTTTGATTTGTCACATTCAAATTTAGGCAATACTTCCAAATTAATCATTTTCCGTAAGGTTTTATAATTGACATGACCCAAACGTATATGCCATAATTCATTTGACTCAAGTAAGTAAGAGGAAGCTGAAATTTTATTATTATATTCTACCACCATTACATTCAACTTGAAAAGGCCCTCAGTGAGGTAACATTTTCATTCTTACTTATTACAACCTTATCAGAAATAAAAACACATTTAAAGCCATTCTTAACAAGAAGTCCAGTAGAGACCAAATTCTTCCTCATCTCGAAAACATGAAGGGCGTTGTTCAAAGTCACCACTTTGACGGAAGTCATTTTGAGAAATATCTTCCCACATCCTTCAATCTTGGCCTTTGAAGTATTTCCCATAGAAATCGTCTCATCGGGTCCAACAGGAGCATAAGTAGCAAACGCTTCTCTAACAGCACAAACATGGCGAGTGACTCCAGAATCAACCCACCACTATTTAGGATTGCCTACCAAGTTGCATTCGGAAATCATGGCACATAAGTCATCAACATCATCATGCTTTTCAACCATGTTAGCTTGACCCTTCTTCTTGTCTTTCTATGGAGCATGACACTCCGTAGACTTGTGTCCCGTTTTTCAACAGTTGTAGCAGTTTCCACTAAACCGCTTCTTGCTTGGGTTGTATTTCGGTCCAGAAGCCTTCTTCCTCTTTTTGTTCTCTTCAACAATATTTGCTCACATTATTGTTGAGTTTCCACGGCCTCTCTTTTGAGCAGCTTTATTGTCCTCTTCGATTCTCAACCGAACAATGAGATCTTCAAGGGACATCTCCTTGCATTTATGTTTCAAGTAGTTTTTGAAGTCCTTCCACAAAGGAGGAAACTTCTCAATCATTGCTGCTACTTGGAATACTTCATTGATAACAAGACCTTCAATAAAATTTTCTTAGTAAAAATACTAAGATTACTACTTTCAACATCAATATTAATTTGATGTATACCTTCAGCAAGGAGATCGTGAATAATCACTTCCAATTCCTGGACTTGGGTAATAACATACTTGCTATCTACCATTTTGTAGTCCAAAAATTTTGCAGCAACAAACTTTTTCAACCCGGCATCTTCAGTTTTGTATTACTTTTCAAGCGTAGTCCACAATTCCTTTGATATTTCTACGCCACTGTAGACGTTATACAAAGCATCTTCCAGCCCGCTTAGAATATAATTCTTGCATAAAAAATCTGAATGCTTCCACGCCTCAACGACGAGAAAGTGTTCAGTTTATGGAGTTTCACCTGACAACACAGGAACATCTTCCTTGATGAACTTCTGGAGACTTAGAGTAGTCAAATAGAAGAACAACTTTGTCACACCTCCCATTTTACTACCCCACTGGAAAAGAGCATATAAATACGCTTATAGGGTATACCTCGAAGCTCAAATACCCGAGACGGATATAATAGCATAGAGGAAGGAGGTTTTCCACTTAAAGGACAATCGGTTCGGGATTTTGTTTTAATTAATCAGAGTCGCCACTTGAGATAATAATGGTGTCCCAAGTCACCGGTTAATCCCGAATCCGAGGAAATTGACTCTTTCAAAAATGTCTGCGAAACAAAGATCTGGATAAGGAACTCTGTTAACCCGAGAGAATGTGTTAGGCATTCCCTGGTTCCGTAGTTTTAGCACGGTCGCTCAATTGTCGTTCTTGACTCTTGTTTGAGTTGTTATAGACTTTAACAATATGTATGTGCTTTTGCTTTTAATATTTTAAAGAATTGCGACATCGCGAAAACGCACCTCGAGTCACACCGCAACCAGTACGCCTGTGACTTTTAGTACATTTCGGCTTTGCCGGGATTTGGGATTTGAGTTGCACCAAGTGCACACTTGTATTTAAGGAAGGTACATTAAATCGTGCCTAATAGTGTCTATCGGCTTTCAATCTTTTGGGAGAAGCTATGAAATTTGCTAATAGCTTTCCCGAGTCTATTTATATTTTTTAACTTTGTTACTAAAGGGGGCCCCACTATTAGGTGTCGTGTGAGGCTCGTCCCAATTTAATTTTAAAGGTTCAATCTTAATGTATACTATATTTTCTATACTGTTTTTCCCTTAGTTATATTATCATTTCAGAATTGGGCCCAGGCCATTGCCTTGACTGGGCCTGGGCCTCTACACCCTTATTCAAACAAGCGCTGGGTCTGCCTAGGTCTTAGTGACCCAGGCTGTCTTCAGGCTTCTGCTCGACAGCCCAGTTGATTTCGTATCACAGTTCAAGCCCATGTTACATATTGGACCCAAACCAAATGGGAACAATAATAAAGAGAGTAAATAACTGAAGATAAACGTAAACATCTGGAATTAATAATACAATCAAATTGCACTTTTATTTATCAAAAAGGGAAAATCGGTACACAAATTATCAGTGTTAATTTTGAATCATAACTATCTACTGTACATGAGAATTGAATTAAAGGACCGTTTCTATTTTTGATCCCTAATAATGAATTTACACTAGCATCCATGTTACTTATTAGTTGAGAGATTAAGAAGCTAACTATATGTGAAAAGCATGATGATTATTTAAAGATAAGATGAGTGATTTACAACTACACTGTTATACTACTAATTTTAATACGAATTAAGCCTATTTGATAATCTCAAAGCTAGTCTCATCCTAATTGTTACTTCATCTGTTCATTTCCAACTTTAAACTCACTCAAATCTGGACATTGACCTCTAATCATGCTAATTACATGAGCAAGATTCATGGTTCTGATTACTTGATTATAATAACCTGAGTATCTATATTTAAGTGATTCAAGGCTTAAACACAACTACACCACTGATTCTACTATGACTTAGCTCATTACAGTATTGTTAACCCAGTTATGAACGGACCGTGGCTCGAACTAACGTTATTCTTCTTTGAAACTTACCTATGCTTAAGTGCAGATCCACAACATACGAGTAACTACGTGATTAAGGCATACGATACTACTGTGAAGAATAGCTAATGATTTAAACCCGTGGTTAGTTAACTTATATCTTAATGCTTTACCTATTTTTAACTAGGTGATGTGTTTTACCTATTTTTAACTAGGAGATGTATTATCTATACTATACTACTACTATTAAGCTATCTATTACACCGTTTTTGTTTTTTTTTTGTTTCTGTACTACTACCTACTACAATACAAATAAACTACAAGCTTAAACTAATACTACAACTATTAACAACATCAAACTACAGATTACATAATAACACAAAATTAAAGCTAAATCTTCATTTTTCATTCAATCAACTCGCCATTACAGCTTCTAACGAATAGAAGAGTACCTGAATCAGCAAAGAAATCAATGATTCTAGAAGTTAAGCAAGTAGGCACAGCAGAAGACTCAAACAGCAATGCAACAACGATGGATTGGATGTCAACGAATAAGGAAAACCACAGCAACAACAAAACAAGAAGAAACCCAGGCAAATACTCGAGCAAAACCCAAAAGATTAGATGAATATCCCCCAAATTTCACTCGAAAATTGCAAAAGAAGCCTATTACTATATTATTATTCTCTTTTCTCTGAACTTTTCTTCAAAAGCCAGCCCCTATTTCACTCTTTTTGGGGGTTTATATAGGTGTGAGAGTGGCTGATTTCTTGGGGAGAAAGAATGGGATTAAATCCCACTTCTCCCCCTTTAAAATTGCTAAACTTACACTTAGACCCCATTTTCAGTTATCAAATCCCTTCCAGCATGTGCTGGAAGGTTCTATTAGATTCCTTTTTAAGGCTTTTACCAAAATATCCCTAAGGGGTAAAGATTTTTACTGATTTCCCTTTTTAGGGAGACCATTATACCGTTTAATCTCTGCAAAATTGCATAAATCAGGGGTACAAATGACTCCCATAACCTTATATGTTCTATGAAATTCACTATTTTACCAAATTGGTTCCCTTTTATACCCTTAGTGACTTTGTTGATTTACCCGACCTACCTAGGTCAGGTTTTCAGCATTTTGGGGTTTATTTAACTAATGGCCAGTCCTTGCATTGGTATTTAAGGACTGGCCAATTCTACTTTAGGGAACTATTTCAATTTTAGCCTCTCTTGTTTCAATTTCAGTTAATTAAGACCTTCTTATTTCATTTTTAAACTAATTGCAGGACTAGCCTGCCTTATTATTATAATTAAACTATTTAAAAACCTAGCCGGTCTCAAGTTGAGACTTAGCTTGGGCAATTAAACCCTTTTGCTGAACACAGGCTGGGCCCAAGCCTTTGCAGGCTTAGCCACCTATGGTTCAGGGCTCAAAAATGAGCCTGGGCAAGTCTGCATTTGCAGACTTAGCCATTTCTATTTAAATCTCTTTTAAAACTAATTACAGGACTAGCCTGCTTTATTAATGCATTTAAATTTTTAAACTAATGGCCAGTCTCAAGTTGAGACTTAGCTTGGGCAACTGAAGCCCAATTACTGAACACAGGCTTAGCCACCTGTGGTTCAGGGCTCAAAATAAGCCTTGGTCAAGTCTGCATTTGCAGATTTAACCAATTTTGCACAACCAGCCCCTTTTGAGGTGGACTGGTGTGTTGGGACCTTATAGAGTTGATCAACCTTTGCCAAGTTAACCACTCTTGGGTCAATTATTGCCTAATAGCCTATTTTTGTTTATTTTTAGTTAATTAAACTAATTTGCAGGACTAGCCTGCTTAATTATTCAGAATTAACCTATTTAAGACTCAGCCAGTCCAAAGATTGGACTTAGTCTTGCAATTGGGGCCCATTAATGAACACAAGCATGGCTAAGACTTTGCAAGTCTAGTCGCTAGTGAACATGGGTCAATTTGGGGCTTGGTAAGTCTAACCTATTAGACTTAAACCAATTTTATTACACACCGGGTGTTTTTAACTCTTAGCCAGTGTGTCAAGACTATCACAGTAGGTCAGTTGCAAAACTGACCACTCTTTGTTATTCAAATCACTTATAACCCTTTTTTATGGTTTTCAATTTTAACCTATTTTAGATTATTCAGCAACATGTTTTCAATTTTAACCACTTACAAGTTTAACACTACTGCAGCTATAACCAATTCCACCTAGGCATGATAAGTATTAACAGTAATCAGCTTAACACAAGGTTGTTGCAAACATAGCCATTTTCACAAAATTACACACATAGCCATGAAATCAGAATCACTTATCAATTAATCAAAACTCAGAGAAAGGGATTGAATATTGTTGAATTTCAGTCAAAGACTTATTACTCAGATTTCACAACACAGTGTGTCAATTAATCATGAAGCAGGTATTGTCAGAACTACCTTATACTTAGAGGATTACTGAAAATCTTAATTATGCTTAACATGTTCTTGATTAAGCACATATAGGTAAAACTCATAAAGAAGTTTCAGGAGAAAGCATGGCTCAAACAGAATGAAAAAGATAGTAACATGATCTAAACATGCAAAGATCAAAGATAGACAATAGACATGAAGAAGAGCTAATCAAAGAAAGGCAAATCTTAAGCAAAGAAACAGATGAAACAGAGATTTGTAGAAGGTACGAACTAATCTAAACATGCAGAACATCTAAGTGAAAGACATGAAGATGGATTAAAGAAAGACATATCTTAAACAGGGAAACAAAATCAACAGAGACTTTTTCAGAAATTACAACCCTAATCTATCATGTAGTTTGTTTATACGGCTAACATACTAAAAAGAAACATACTAAGCACAAATAATAAAATAGAGATAACAAAAATTGAAAAAAAACATGCAAGAAGGGAAGGGGAGACTTAGCTTAGCGGGGTCTGTCCCCCAAGCTTTCCCTTTTGTATTCCTTTTCACATCTTTTCTTTCCAGACTCTCAGACCCTTTTCCTTTGTTTCTTTTTTTTTTTCGTTTTTTTCTTTTTCTGCCTTTCCCTTTTTAGACTTCAAGATGAAGTCTTTTGGGTATTTTATTTGGAGTGGGGTGTTTGGGAGAGGGTAAAGTATAGATCTTGAAAGGTGTTTGGTTTTTGAGTCGCCGGAGTTAGGGTTTCGGCGACATTATTTTGGATATTCGACGGGTTCTAAGGAGATTCGGGGGAAATCAGTGTTGTCGTGTGCAAGATCGGACCAAGGTGGTCCTTTTGGCATTGGTTTGAAGAGGGTTCTTGTTGTTTGGTAGTCACCGGAGGTGGTTTCCGGTGACCGGCATATTAAGAATGAAGAGGTTTCAAGGTTTTCTAGGGTGTTGAGGTGGAGAAGAAGAAGAAAAGGGTAAGGGAGATGAAGGGGATGGCCGGAGACCACCGTGGAAGGTGGTGGCCTCCATGGCCGGCGAGGTCTGTGAGGTTGAAGAAGACGAAGAAGGAGAGAAGAGAGGAGTAGAGAGGCGGCTAGGGTTAGATATATGGCAAAAATGATCGGCTTCTTCAGACAGCAGCCTTATATAGGCGGGGAGGCTAAGGAGATCTGAGCCGTTCATTTGATGAAGATCAACGGCTCTGAGGCGCATTACATAAACGACGTCGTTCCACTAACGATGAGACCAAAGGCCTTGTCCGTTGGATTAGCTTGGATGGACGACTCAGATTAAACCTATTTTATTTAAATTAACTAAAAATTCAGCCAATTACTCAGACCGTTGGATTCAGTCTGATGGACGACTAAGATCATCTGTGCTTAATGAATTTGGATCCGACCTCTGGGCTAAAGCACTTGGGCCGCTCAAATGGGTCAATTTGGCCCAAAGCCAATATACCCAACTATATTTGTATTTTTCTGATGTTATTTATTTTTTATGTATTTTCTTTTTGTATTCTTTTTTCTTTTTCTTTTATGGAATATTATAAAAACTTAATTCCTACTTATTCTAATTATCTAGTATTTTTTGGCAATTTTCTTCTATTTTTCCCTAATTTCCGATACTTAAAACTCTTTTCGATGATTTTCTTCTTAAAACTAATTAATTTAAACAAAGTAATTACCTAACCTATTTGTTTTTTGATTTTTCTAATTTCCAATTATTCAAACACACAGAGTATAGCTAACTTCAAACAAAGAATGCAATTGTGCTAAAAAAATATATTTATTTTAATTTTGGAATTGTTTGCCCGGTGCAAAAATTATGTGCTCACAAGCTTTTGTTACTAGCATTTGAAATCAGTCCCGAAAAATTTTTCGGGTTTCTCCGCCGGTGCCAATGCTGCTGTAGTCGTTCGACTTGTTGAGACATTAGCAGTCACCATTGGAATAGCTTTATTCTCATTCTCATTAGTAATTTTGTAAAAGAATGACACAAATGTTGAAATCACGTAGATTTTAATAGAGTACAAAACCACAAAGGTTTTACTCTTATAGAAACAGTAAGAACAAATACAGAAATAAAAAATCAAATTCCTTAATCTTGTTATTACACTGTATTTGTAAAATAATTCTGGAAATATAAATAAATACAAAAATAAATGTGCATAAATAGAAATTAAAGAAAAATCAATTCGAGCCCACTAAATTCACAGCGTTTCATTAAGAAATTTAATCCCCTCCTATTACCCAATGTTATGGATTATTTCCTCGCCGGATAGAACGAATTAAACACTGGTGTAGTGGTACTTCGAAACCCAGTGTTTCAGCGAACACAAAGTTTGGTAGCAAATCACACTTACTTTTTCTTTGTTTGATGATAAAAGTATGCAGAAGAAATGAGGAGAAACTCAGAAAATTCGTAGTGAAATTATGAGCAGAATAGTATTGTATTTATAGCCAAAAGTTGGGCTAAAATCTGAAGAGGTGCAACTCTTCAGAATGGCTATTTCTGCAAAACTGCCATAACATAAATGCCATTGCATAAATGGCTATTTACTCAATAATAAAGAGGGAAAATAAAGGAAAAAATTGAAGAGGGTAGTTTCTTTTCTGTTACCAAAACAGAAAAATGGATTGGATTTAATATTAATATTTAATATTAATATTATATTATTAAAACAAATATTTAACTATAATAACCCAACTAATCGTTTTGAGCTCCGGCGCGTCATTCAGCAGTTTGAGGCCATGAGCAGCTTCATTTCAGGTATATTGACTTGTGTGTATGGTCATAATTAAAATTCAAGAAGTTTGGAGTCAAATTTAAATGAAAATTCTCATTTCCGAAGCTTACAATTGAAGAAATGAACTGGGATTGGAATTTTGAGTAAACGACCTCGGAATTCGGATCTGAAGGTTCCAGTAGTTTCATATGATGATTTCGAACTTGGATTTTTTACTTAGAACATTACGGAGCCATAAAAATCACGGGTCTGGTCCATTTACCAAAATCTCATTACGCCCTTCATGGGCGCACCCGAAGCAACATTTGCTCTATGAACAAGAATGACACATCATGAACCTTACGGTCGGCATAACTCTTTTGCCTTGACTGATCTGTACAAAGGCTACCTTGAATCATCTAAACCCTTCCAAAGTATCATGTACAAAATATGTACCCAACAGGTGAGCCTCCTTGTCTCAATCCACCTAACTGGCGATCGATGCCGCCTACTATATAATTTCTCAGAGGGAGCCATCTAGATGATCGACTGGTAGCTATTGTTGTAGACATACTCCGAATATGGCAAGAACTGATCCCAAGAACCTCCAGAGTCAATAACACAGACGCGAAGCATATCCTAAAATATAAGAATAGTACGCTCTAACTATCCATCCATCTGAGGATGAAATATTGTCCTCAACTCGACCCTTGTACCAAACTCTAATGAACTTCCCTCTAGAAATGCGAGCTAAACTGCGTACCCCAATCAGAAATGATAGACACGGGCACACCATGGAGATGTACAACATCTCACATGTAGATCTCTACTAACCACTCGAAGGAATAAGAAACTGCCATATGAATAAAGTGCATTGACTTAGTCAGCCTATCCACAATAACCCATACTACGTCGAGTTTTCTTTAAGTCTGTGGGAGTCCAACAACGAAGTCCGTTGTTATTCGCTCCTATTTCCACTCAAGAATCTCAATCTTCTGAAACAAACCACCGGGACTTTGATGCTCCTACTTTAACTGCTGATAATTCAAATAACGAGCTTTATACGCAAAAATATCATTCTTCGTCCTCCTCCACCAATAATACTACTACACGTCCTGATACATCTTAGCAGCACCCGGATAAATAGAATATCGGGAACTATGGGCCTCCTCTAGAATCAACTTACAAAGTCCATCCACATTAGGAATACAAACTCGACCATGCATCCTTAAAACTCCGTCATATCCAACTATAACATATTTGGTACCTTCGTGCAACATTGTGTCTCTAAGGATAAGCAATGAGAATCATCATACTGCCGATCCCTGATATGCTCAAATAATGAAGAACAAGTGTATGTGCAAGCTAGAACATGGATGGGTTAGAAACATCCAACCTTACGAACTGATTGGCTAACGCATGAACATTCAAGGCAAGAGGTCTCTCACCGATTGAAATATCTACGAGGCTACCCATACTAGCTGACTTCCTGCTTAAAGCATTGACTACCACATCAGCCTTCCTAGAATGATACAAAATGGTGATATCATAGTCTTTCAATACCTCAAACTACTTCCTCTCCCTCAAATATAGTTCCTTCTGCTTGAATAAGTATTCCAAACTCTTTTGATCTGTGAACACCACACATGACATGCCATATAAATAGTTCCTCAAAATCTTCAGTGCGTGAATAATGGTTGCTAGCACCAAATCACGAACAGTATAAGTGTACTCGTGAATTATCAACTGTCGTGAAGCATAAGCAATAACCTTCCCATCCTTCATCAACACCACACAAAGCCCAATGCGAGACGCATTACAATATACTTTACATTACCTTGAACCTATGGGTAGAACCAACACAGATATTGTGTGAAGAACGACTCGAATATGTTGCTCATTCTCCTCTCAGCTGCTGGAGTAGATCAAAATATCATCAATGAAGACAATCATGAAGGAATCAAGACATGGTCTGAACACTAGGTTCATTAAATCCATAAATGTTGCTAGGGAATCTGTCAACCTAAATAACATCACCAGAAACGTAATGCCCGTACCGAGTGGGTAAAGTCATCTTAGAAACATCAGATGCCCGTATCCTCAACTGGTGGTAGATCGATCACAAATCAATCTTCCAAAATACCTTGGCATCCTGAAGCTGATTAAACAAATCATCAATCCTCAGTAATGGATACTTGTTCTTGATGGTGACCTTGTTAAACTTTCAATAAAGTATACACATCATCATTAACCCATCATTCTTCTTAACAAACAACAACGGCGCACCCCAAGGCAAGACACTAGGTCTGATAAAGCCCTTATCAAGCAAGTCTTGCAACTTTTACTTAAATTCGTTCAACTTTGGTGGGGCCATACGATATGGCGGAATAGAAATGGGTAGAGTGCCCGAAGCCAAATCAATGCAAAAGTTGATATCCCTGTCGAGTGGCATCCTAGATAAGTCTGCAGGAAATACTTCTGGAAACTTCGGAACAATTGGCACTGAATTCATAGAAGGAACCTTAGCACTAGAATCACAAACATATTCCAAGTAAGCCAAACACCCCCTGTCAAACATACGCCGAGCCTTCATAAATGAAATAAAACTACTGATAGAATGACCAGGAGTCCCACTCCACTCTAGTCGAGGCAAACCTGGCAAGGCTAAAGTCACATTCTTGTCATGACAGTCCAATATAGCGTGGTAAGGTGACAACCACTCCATCCCCAAAATAACATCAAAATCAACTATATCAAGGAGTAGGAGGTCTACACTAGTCTCATGACTCCCAATAACAACCATGCATGGACGATATCCACAATCTATAATTATAAAATCACCTAGAGGCATAGACACATATACGTGAACTCTCATTGAATCACGAGACATAACTAAATACTAAGCAAAGTAAGAAGACAAGTAGGAATATATTGACCCCAGATCAAATAGAACTGAATCAACTCTACAACAAAATGAAATAGCACTTGTGATAACATCATCGGAGGACGAAACCTTAGGCTTGGCTGGAAAAGCATAACATTGGGGTTGGGCCCCACCACTTTGAGCTACATCCCTAGGACGGCCTCCTACTGGATGACCTCCACCTCTAGCGGACTGACTTGCTTGAGGGCAAAACTTAGCAGTGTGCCTTCGACCGCCACATGTATAACAAGTCCTCGACTGCAGGGAGTGGTGACCCTTAAACTATCCTAATAGCCTGAGTACCCTTCTTATAAACTTTGGAGCGGAGGTGCACTGATAGAAGTTGGCGATGTAGTGTAAGGTAGCTTATCTGAATACTGCATATGCAAACCACGACCACCTGGAGCACCTTGAGAAACATGTAGTGATGAATGAAATGACCTGGAAGGATGGCCCCTACCAAAAGAATCGCTGCTTCCAAATGCAACACCACTGAACCTACCAGAATGACGGGACCTCTTATCTGACCCCTAACCACTCCCTTAAGCTAGATCCATCTCCATCCGCATGGCTATATTGGCCGCATCCTGGAAGGAATTCTCTCTCCCTGTATCCTTATCCATCTGCAATCGAATAGGGTGAGCGAGTTCCTCCATAAACTTCCTCTATCTCTCCTTTCCTCTCTCTCTCTCTATATCTATCTCTCTGTGTATATCTATCTCTCTTTGTCTCTCAGTGGGGAGTATAAGAAGAACACGATGAGCTAAATCAACAAATCTAGTATCATACTGGTGACAGTCATAGAACCCTATTGGAGGTGCTCAAACTACTTTCTATAATCCTCGCTCCGAGTGATAAGGAGAAACTTCTTTAGAAATAGCTAAGAGAACTGATCTCAAGTCAGAGCTGTTGATATTATGGGTCTCGCCAAACAATAATCCTTCACCGCTTCTTGGCGGAACCTGATAGACAAAAAGTAGAAAAGTCGACCCCATTGGTCTCCACTTCCCCCATGTTCCACAGAACCTCGTGACAACTGTCCAAATAATCCTGGGGATCCTTTGAAGATGTATCAGCATAAGTTGTAGTAAAAACCTCGGTGAACCTATCCAGCCTTCATAAGGCATCAGCAGATATAGCTGACCCATCACCGATCTATGCTACAATACCCGGCTGAACTACCCTAACTTGATGAGATGCTGGAGTCTCATACTAGGGAGCCATCTGCTCTGGAGTGCGGGTATTGGGAGTTTGGGCTCCTCCTCAAGCCTGAGATACATCTGGTGCTATAAGGAATATGCATGACTGAGTGACACTCTCCCTAAGGCCCACTAGACGGACCAGTGCATCCTGGAGTACCGGGGAGGTGATGAACTCCTCTGAGACCTATACTGGCCTTACTGGAAATGTCTAGATCGAAACATCATCCTCAAACTCTACCTGAGGTTGTGCTGCTGGTGCTGCTGCTCGATCTTTGACCAGAGCCCTGCCTCTACATTGGCCTCCAGTACAGCCTCGGCCTCTGACCATCAGAGAAGTTACCATTGGGGGCTCGGACTGCTGGTCAACTGAGAAAGTGGTACGTGTTCTCACCATCTTTGAAAGAACAAATTAGAAATTCAATTAGCATTGAAAAATCAAATCACACGACAGAAAGGAATAGATGTACAATTTTCCTAAACTCTATAACCTCTAGCGATAAGAATAAACGTCTCTGTACCGATCTCTCAGACTCTACCGAGCTTGTTCGTGAATTGTGAGACATAGGCAACCTAGACCTCTGATACTAACTTGTCACGACCCTGATTTCTCCATCTTCAAAAATATGATTGTGCCTACTCATGAAATCTAGGCAAGCCGACAGTTATAATTTTACCACGATTATAATTAATTCAAATAGGAACAGTTAATAACTAAAACAAATAATTATGAAATGTGGAAGTGATATAGCAATCCAACAATTTTGATACTTAGCTACCACAAATTTCCGTTTTCACAATCCATGAATAACAAAGATTTACTACAAATATAAGTCTCGAAAAAGTACAATTGTTCTCGAAATAGAAGAGACAAAAGAAACTAAAATGGGGAAAGGGGACTTCAAGCTCTGCGAACCCCAACATATCTACCTTGGTCTCCTAGGACTGAAAGCACCAACCTTGAATCTACCCATAAGGAACGACACCAAATCTGCACAAAAAGTGCAGAGTGCAGTATTAGTACAACTGACCCCATGTACTAGTAAGTATCGAGACTAGCCTCAACGAAGTAGTGACGAGCCTAGGACACGACAACCATATAAACTTGTGTAGTTAAATCATATACGAGCAGAACACTAATACAATAAAAGTATGGGAAGGGGAAACAAGTTGCGGGGAATATCAAGTTCTAATAATAATTTAATAGAGAAGCATAATGAACACCATATTTGCATCAACAGGGACAATGAAACATTAACACGTGCGCCACATCGCCCTTCGTGCTTTTACTATCATTCTCACCATAAGAAATAACAGAAATGACATAGCATCACCATTTGTACATTAACTCGCATAATCCTGACACGACATTACCCTTCGTGAATTAGCTCTAAAACCATGATACGACATCACCCTTCGTATATTATCACTTAAAATACCGGCTCGGCATCACAGTTCGTGCATTAATACTCACTGACAATATCATGCACGACATCACCTTTCGTGCTTTACACTCTACCTCTCCCAAACATTAAAAATAATACATCCAGGCAAGGGAATCAACAATAGAAACAATAACATCTCGGCAAGGGAATCAACTTAACTAATCTCGTTTCAACAGTTAACTCCACAAAATAAGTCTCAACTTGATTCAATACTTAAAAAAGATCAATTACCAAGAAAATATCATAAGTCTTTTCCAACATGGATAATCATCAATTTAAGCATGAATAATAGATAATAAGAGTCACACCAGTCATAGTATAAGACACATTTGCATGCTCGACACCAATGCATAGATATTTGTCAGCACATCAATATGTCGTACTCAACACTAACACGTAGTAAATAAGACCACAACACATATTTCCTCAAGCTAGGGTTAGACCAAATACTTACCTTGATTTCACAGTCAAAATCAAACGTCAATTACCACTTTACCTCTCAATTTCACTTTCAATCTGATTGAATATAGTCATAATTTACTTAATAACATCAATAAATTCTATATAACCCAATTCAAATGCATGGTATATATTTCCCAATATTTTTTTCCAAAAAGTCAAAAACCGACCCTGGTCCTACTTGGTCAAAACTCAAAGTTTGAACCAAAATCGGATTACCCATTTACTCACAAACTCAAATATGCAATTGGTTTTGAAATCTGGCCTCAAATTGAGGTCCAAATCCTCAAATTTTAAAATTCTTAATTTCTACCCAAGAACACCCAATTTTCCATGAAAAACCCTAGATTTTGAGATGAAATGGAGTAGAAAGATGAAATAGATTGAAGAAAAAGAGTTAAGATTTATTTACCGATGATTTACGGAGGAACTTGCTCTAGGAAAATCGCCCTTTGGAGTTTAGGTTTTGAAATTTTGAAGAATGAAGTGAAAATTTCATACAAATGTTGTTTTGTTCAGGTGTAGATGTCGCAATTGCGACAAGACCTTAGCAATTGCGAAGCTCGCAAATGCGAGACTGGCTTCACAATTGCAAAACTGCTACATGTCTTCTCCTCTCAGAATTGCGAGCAATTTGTTCCAATGACGATCTTTGACCCTCCATGTTGACTTTGCTATTGTGAAATGATGTTCCTAAATGCGAACAAATACTGGCCTGTGGAACTTCGCAATTGCAATAATGTCCTCACAATTGCGAAGCCTTATCTTCCAATTGCGAGATCAGAGCCTGCAACAATACCACATGCAACAAACCAAACATGCACACAAGATTAAATATCACACGGACTTGGTCGTGTGATCAAATCGCAACAATAACATCTTTAACAATGAATTTGACACCAAAACTCATGAAATTCTCAAGGTAGTTCAAAATTTATATTTTATCAACCAACGGTCGAAATTACATCAAATTACTTCTATTTCTCGCCATATTGTTTCAGATATGGCTTGAATATTATAACAGACATGTACCCGGCTTTGGGAAAAAAATACGCGTCTGATGCCATCAAGTTCCAAC
This sequence comes from Nicotiana noctiflora, assembly GCA_032618575.1. Taxonomy (NCBI): domain Eukaryota; kingdom Viridiplantae; phylum Streptophyta; class Magnoliopsida; order Solanales; family Solanaceae; genus Nicotiana; species Nicotiana noctiflora. The sequence continues at coordinate 224,826 of JASVEL010000137.1, forward strand.
ACTATTCATTTTGTAAAAACCTTTATATTTTCCATCAAATAATTTTCTTTATAAATTATTTTTTCGGGATAGGGACCTCAAAAATCGATTCTGGGGATATACCGAAGTTTCATATTTTACTACGGAACCTACGGGACAGTCAAATTATGGGTCAGGGTCTGTTTACCAAAAATATTGACTGATGTCAACTTTAAAGGCCAAATTCAATATTTTTTTTAATTTCACATAAAGAATTTCCTGAAATGCACCCGGATTGCGCACACAAATCGAGAAGAAAGAAAATGAAGTTTTCAAAGCCTCTGAAACCGGATTCCAATTTTAAAATACAAGATACCCTTTGGGTCATCACATATGTCTTCCAAGGTTACTCTCAATTAATCTCATAAAAGTGAGCAACAAAATCAAAATCAATTTCTTGCCCTTTTCTCAAGATATGCTAAATTTCAAGATTCATAAATTTCCTATTACAATAATATGAATTTTGGATCTTACATTTGGTAACAACATTATGAAGACAGTCTATTTAAAGGGCTTACTTCTTTTGCAAGAGGTAAGTCACATAGCAAACTAAAGAAAAAAGATACTTTATTCTTAATTTGCTCTAGTTTCTTATCAATGGCTTCTCGGAAACGGGGTTCTAGTTCAATGTGAGTTTCGTTTCCGTTTCATTTTTCTTTTTTCTTCTTCTTTTGTTATTTATTTTCAATAAGTTTTTAAGGTTTATATTTTTAGCGAAAGGAGGAATGAAATCGAGGCACTTAAACTCGAAAATGAAATGTTCCGCTTGGAAAACAAATTGCTAAGTGAAAGGAGGAAGAATTTAATATGCTCTACATGTAGAGAACTTGAAAAAAAAGAGAAAATCATCGAACAAGTGATCAAGGAGATGGACCAAGTGAAAACAGAGGTCAGTTTTCATCTCATTAATATCCTTTTTATTATTATAAATAAATAGCTTTGAAATGCTATATATTTTATCCGTCTTTTTTTTCTTCTTCAGTATGAAAAGCTACCAAGTTCTGGCCCTGGAAATTCCCAATGAGATTACGTAATGAAAAAGCAGCATATTCCTGAGATACAATTGGTGTAGCTCTCTCTTTCCAGGGGAGCAATTTTACTCTTATAATTTACCTAATTATTTCAAAATGTTAGTGGTATTGTAATTCTCATTTTCATATTCAAGAAAGGAAAAAAAGTTGCTATCAGATTTCTTATACCCTACCTTTGTTGAAATCTATTACAACGTTTCATGAATTCAGTCAGTAGCTATTTAAACCTATGAAAAAATAGATAAGCAAAAAATTAATATTATCACGACCCTAGTTCACCAATTGTGAACACGTCACGACGGCACCTAGTCTTCGCGACCACGTAAGCCTATCAATAACATAGAACAACACAATTAGTGAATAGAGATATAAATCACAACCAGATATTTAACAAAACTAAATATTCCTCCTGGCACATACACTTTAACACTTAGCATTCTAAAACTATCCCAAAGACCCGGAAACCCACGGGCAACACAGGCTAAGAGAATCATAAGATACAACTCTAATAACTGAAAATGTCTAAAACAACTGCATACATGAAATGGAACTGCTAACTATAGGATAGAGCAGAAGGAGACTCTTCGGTCTGCGGACACAGCAGATGTACCTCAAGTCTCCAAATATAGCACCTGGATCACTAATAATACGCTCGCCCAAAAGTACCTAGATTTGCACATGAAAAACATGCGCAGGAAGGGCATGAGTACACCACAACGGTACTCAGTAAGTGCCAAGCCTAACCTCGGTTGGGTAGTGACGAGGAAGGTCAGGGCCCTACTGAGGTAAAACATAATAATCAATATGATAATGACGAGGAAATATGAGTATAATCGCAACAGAAATCCAACAAGAAAATAAGTAAAACAATAACATAGAACAACACAATTAGTGAATAGAGATATAAATCACAACCAAATATTTAACATCGGGGATCTCCTGGTATCCCGAGGATTACTTGATATCCTCAATAAATCGTTCAGGGATCTCTTGGTATCCCGAGGATCTCTTGGCATCCTCAATAATAAATTCTGGGATCTCTAGGTATCCACAATAATAATTCAGGGATCTCTTGGTATCCCGAGGATCTCTTGGTATCCTCAATAATAAATTGTGGGATCTCTTGGTATCCATAATATATAATCATTTATGTGTCAGGGATCTCTTGGTATCCCGCACTCTAAGTCTTAGAACATAACACGTGCAGGGGGATCTCCCGGTAATCGAGCCCGTAGACCCAAAGTAAACAAACAGGGAGGGGGGTAATTACCTGAATCCCTCATTCGTAGTCCCAATGTAAATGCACAACCAAGATCAGAGAAATATTCAGATATTGAAGTATAACAATACAAAGAAATAAATAATTCTGGCCCAACATGCTCCACGTAATTTCAATTAAGGAAAATTAAGCAAATAGGCAATTTGGATCAATTAAACATGCTTTTCTATACTAACACATGCTATAATAGCAAGTAGAATAAAACAGATACGAAAGAAACTCAGTTCAAGTAATTTAAGTAAAATTTGAGTTTTCAACAATTAGCTTAAGTACGCGCTCGTCACCTCGCATACAAGACATTCAATTACCACATATCATATCCTTAGGGACAAAGTCCCCCACACAAGGTTAGACAAGCCACTTACCTCGATCAAGTGCAAGTCAACCTGAAATCACGCTCTTGCCACGAGTATCCGACTCCAAATGGCTCAAATCTATTCAATTGCATTGCATATCGTAAATAATAATTCAAGTAATTTATTCTACAATTAAATTCTAAGCCCATACGCGAAATTATATAAAATGACCAAAATGCCCCTCAGGCCCCACTTCTCGGAACCTGGTAAAATTTATATTTCCAGAAACCTCGCACTCTCACGAGTCTAACCATACCAAATTAATCAAATTCCGACATCATTTGGTCCTTCAAATCTTTATTTTATATTTTTGAAAGATTTCACAATTTGTTTCCCAAATTCCATCATAAATCACTAATTAATTGATGAATTCAATGATAGATTCATGTGCTCTAACCAAATCTTAGTTAGAATCACTTACCCCAATGAATTTCTTGAAAATCATTCGAAAAATCGCCAAAATCGGAGCTCTATAGGTCAAAATATCAAATAAAATCCAAAACCTCGTATTTGTGGAGTACCCCTCGGATTCCGACAGTGCTGACCGCACAAAAATGACAGCGGTCCGCACCCAGGAAGTGCGGCCGCACTAAAATGGCCGCGGCCGCACACTTTTGCTCTATAGTAACAAACTTTAGTATTTTGGCCATAACTTTCTCTACATATGTCCAAATTATGATTTATTTAGCTTTCGGGAAACTAGACACGAAAGGATACGACTTTTGTTTTTGAATAAACTCCAAATTCCATATATATAAAGAGATATGAGGTTCTGAAGTAGGGCCATCAGTCAGATTCTATCGCGGCCGCGCCCCCTTTTTGCGTGGTCCGTGCGATGCCTGTTGCGGCCGCGCCCATTTGTGTGTGGTCCGCACATAACTCACCCCGGACACACTTCATTTTTATGCAGTCCGCGCGGGTGGGTTCCAAGGCCTGCAACTCTTCTGACCTTCTACAACTGTGATTTTCGGCTTAAAACATCCCGGAACCTACCCGGAACTTACCCGAATTCTCCGGACTTCAAACCAATTGTACCAACACTTCGTAAAACCTTATTCAAACTTGTTCCAATCATTAAAACACTTCAAAAAATATCAAATCTCTTAAATTACATCGGATTCAAGCCTAAGTTCTTCTAAAACTTCCAAAATACACTTTCGATCAAAAATCCAACCAAACAACGTCCGAATGACCTGAAAATTTGCAAATATATCCAAAATCACCTAACGAAGCTACTGCAACTCTCCGAATTCCGTTCTGACATTTTGATCAAAATTTCACATATCAACCGGAATTCGCCAAAATACTAACTCTCGACATTTCTAGCCTAAATGAGCTACGGACTTCCAAAATACATTCTGAACACGCTCCCAACCCCAAAATCACCTAACGGAGCTAATGGAACCATCGAATTTCCATTTGGAGGTCGTCTTCACACTGCTATGAATACGAACCTTTTTTCAACTGTTAAGCTCTCATTTAGGGAGTAAGTGTCCCAAAATACTCTGAATCCTAATACCGAACATCCTGGTAAACCAAAATAGCAAAAAGGAACTTAGGGAAAATAGTTAATAGCGAATCGGGGCGTAAATTCTAAAAACGACCGGCCGGATCGTTACATCCTCCCACACTTAAACATTCGTTCTTCCTTGAACGATCATAAAGAACATACCTAAAGTAGTGAAAATATAAGGGTATAGATTGCGCATATCTCGCTCGGTCTCCCAAGTCGCCTCATCGGCCGACTGACCCCGCCATTGAACCTTTACTGAATCAATGCTCTCTGACCTCAACTTCCTGATCTGTCTATCCAATATATCCATTGGCTCCTCAACATAAGATAAATCCTTATCCAACTGAACTGAGCTGAAATGCAACACGTGCGAAGGGGCGCCGTAATACCTCCGGAGCATCGAAACCTGAAATATAGGATGAACTCCTACAAAGATGGGAGGTAGGCCAAGATCATAAGCAATTTTTCCAACATGCTTCAATACCTCAAAAGGGTAAATAAACCCCAGACTCAATATCCCTTTCTTCCCAATTCTCATGATGCCTTTCATAGGCGAGACCCAAAGCAGAATCCACTCGCCGACCATATATGCCACATCACGAACCTTCTTGTCCGCGTAACTCTTCTGTCTCGACTGGGCTACCCGAAGTCTATCCTGAATCACTTTAACTTTCTCCATCGCACCCTGGACAATCTCTGTGCGCAATAATCTAGCCTTGTCCGGCTCAAACCAACCCACCGGAGATCTACATCACATACCATATAAGGCCTCATACGGCGCCATCTTGATGCTGGACTAATAGTTGTTGTTATAAGTAAACTCTGGTGATCAATATAAATCTCACAAGGCGCACCGTACAAATAATGACACCAGATTCTCAAGGCATTAACAATAGCAGCTAACTGAAGGTCGTTGACAAGGTAATTATTTTCATGTATCTTCAATTGTCTGAACGCGTAGGCGATCCCCCTAACGTCCTGCATCAACATCGCTCCAAGTCTAACCCGTGAAGCATCAAAATATACTGTATAAGACCACGAACTCGTAGGCAATATCAAAATTGGGGTGGTGGTCAAAGCTGTCTTGAGCTTTTGAAAGCTCGCCTCTCACTCATATGTCCACTCAAATAGAGCACCATTCTAGGTCAATCCAGTCATAAAGGTTGCAATCGATGAAAACCCCTCCGCAAAATGATGGTAGTAACCCACCAAGCCAAGGAAACTACAAATCTCTGTAGCTGAGGAGGTTCTAGTCCAACTCTACACTGCATCTACCTTCTTCGTATCTATCCGAATACCCTCACTTGATACCACGTGACCAAAGAATTCCACTGAATTCAAGAAGAACTTACATTTTTGAAAACTTTGCATATAATTTCTTTTCTTTCAGAGTCTGAAGCACCGTCCTGAGGTGCTGCTCATGATTTTCCCGACTTCGGGAATACACCAAAATTTCATCAATAAAAAAAATAACAAAGAGTAAATATATTGTCGAAATACTCTGTGCATCAAACACACAAAAACTGCTAGGGCATTTGTCATCCCAAATGACCTACATGGAACTTGTAATGATCACTTTGAGTTCTGAAAGCAATCTTTGTGATAGTTGGCTCCCGAACGTTCAACGGATGGTAACCTAAGCATAAGTTAATCTTAAAAAATACTCGTGCGCCCTGAAGCTGGTCAAACAGATCATCAGTACGAGGCAAAGGATAGTGGTTATTCACTATAGCCTTGTTCAACTGGCAATAATCAATACACATACGTATGGAACCATCCTTATTTTTAATAAACAAGATAGGAGCACCCCTAAGGTGATATACAAGACCGAAAAAAACGCTTCTCAAGAAAATTCCTATAACTAATCCTTCAACTTAACTGAAGGTTTCACTTCATCCTTAGTCCATAACCTTAGTAAAATACCCAAACTTCAACATTTAACATTCATTATAGGGCCTGAATTCCACATTGTCACACTGCATTAGTCTCATTTCAACATACTTCAACTTTTAATAGCGCTTAATTTTTTCAAAATTATTTTCTCGAGGATGTTACATTCTCCCACACTTAGGGTCATTTGTCCTAAAAGGCACGCCGTAAATTACCTCTTTCTTCGAACATCTTAATGTCTCAAATTTTTCTAACTCCCAAATTTTTTAGAAATTTCGGTAGAGCCTCCCCTGTAATCGGGCCTATACACCTGCCAGGGAAATACCAAAACAACTCCTAAAAACACGTCCAAAACTCAATGAAACACCACAATGTATATATCAATAATAATAATCTCATCATTATAAGCATCACATTATCATAATGATATCTGGACATGAAACACGTCATCTGTATGCCCATAACCTCGTCTCTGGCCATAATAGTTGTTCATAAATCTTAACATTGCCAATTAACCTTATGTTAACAAACATCTCATTTCAGACCTCCGCTTTACTCACAACGAAGCATGAAGATCTCATAATTACTTACCCGGATTGACGATTCACATTTAACGCCACATGGGCGCTCATCCCATAGACTAAAGCTCAATATTTACAACACAAAAAAAAATGACCGAATATGAAAAGAGAATACACAAGCAAATAAGCCTAACAGGCATCACTCCTATTTAAAATATAGTACAAAATTTTTAAATTTCATAAAATGAGAATTTTTTGTTTTTAAACACATAAACTTTTCACCGCCAGGACCTTGTCCTTATATAACATCCACTGCAGCTTCTAGCTCGGTTTAAAGCATTTCTCATCATATAATTATTCGAGGATATCACCCTCAACTCTCAATCACAAGTAATTGCACATTGTGCCAACTGAAAATTTTCATTTCCTTTCTTTCTTCTTTTCAATAATTCCAGTCAAACAGGATTACAACATATAATGAACCCTCATACCGATAGGGCATATAATTTACAATTGAAATTAATTATCCTGAAATCACATCAAAACTAACTGTAGTAAGTAATAGAAAATCACTTTACGCCTCATAGATATTTTTAGTGACCAACATATAATGATAGGGATAGCTATCTCCATATAATATCCCAACGTGAGTATTCACATGAGTAGATCTAGTGATTATGAAGCTCACTCATTAGTGATGCATATTAAGAGGACTTGCCTCAGTCTTCAAACCAAATCAAGTTAAGGAAAAATATCTCTTTTATAAAAATCAGAATTGTACATGTAATGACACCAACTGGTGTAGTGGCCTCAGCCACACTATAATAGTTATATCAATGGGTCAGGCATCCACCTCTTAGGCACCATCTACCCATTTGTTCTCTATCTCTAACTTATAGCGTATGTAAATTAGTAGATATAATGAAGTGTGTTGACTGTGTGTCCTGATGAAATAGATTTCTCCCGAGGCTGGGACAATTTCTCATGACATTTTCTAGTACCATCAAATTCATAACAACCGATCTATAGTTTGGCTGCTAATACTGAGTCTGTGCGTGATAACTCGAACAACCATTGCAGGAATTCCATGCCAGTGGTGCATTAAAAGATGACTGCCCCATGAGAGTGACCTGATTAACTGGAGCACTACGAGTATTATGAAATCGTTTCAAATTTCCTGCTGATACTGAAATGTAGAATTATATTGGACATAGGAAAATTAAAGGTCCAAACATCATCCCATACAAGTCTCAGCTCTCACTCATATGCAAGTTTTAAAGAACTTTTGAATACCACTTAAATACATTGCATGCAAAAATTGATATGACATATGACCCACAATTTGATCGCTGATAGTGGACTCTCCATAAGATACATCCCGATACTCCACAATACTAACATTTATCGCTCGTACGTCACCTTCATAAGATATCTCAAGTCGTTCGATTGGTATATGTCATTCTTAGGACAATTAAACTCACTCTCTCCAGTATCTCGATTGCTAGTTGTACCCTTCGCTAACTAGATATTTCATACGAGCCATATAGTCACTGTTACCACCAACTATCTTTGGATCTACATCCACCTCGTGACTCTACCATTACTGTGATGATTTGGTAGTTAAGTAAACCTTCTTAAGACCGTACATAACAACCGAATGTCAAAACCTAGTGTACCCCCATGTGCATAATTGAATGGATATCTCAATACTTTTGCATTGTCGATATGGATGACACACGGTAACAATGGGTGAGTAAATTTTTGGCTCCCTTATAATCCCTATGTAGCATCACGAACCGTCAGCGCATACTTGATACCGAGTGCGCAGTTTCAATACATGAGTGGATGCAAAAGAACATATGATATAGGCTCCAAATGAATAAATGACGCACGATAAAGAATGAAATGAAGTGGAATTTTCATAATGGTTACATAGCCTCTCGTAGATAAGTACAGACGTCTCTGTACCGATCAACGAGAGATTACTTCTGCAAATGATAAATTTTCCGCAAATGATATTACTTATGCAAGGTGTTAGGCTTACATGGTCACGAATACTAGGTCCCGGCATGTGTCCCGTGACTCATATGAACATAGAGCACTGATACCAACTTGTCACAATCCTAGTTCACCAATTGTGAACACGTCATGACGACACCTAGTCTTCGTGACCATATAAGTCTAACACCTTGCAGAAGTAATATCATTTGCGGAAAATTTATAATCAATACTAAATAACGAGAATAATGTATATAAATTGCCTCCTGACACATACATTTTAACACTTAGCATTCTAAAAACATCCCAAAGACCAGGATACCTACAGGCAACACAGGCTAAGAGAATCATAAGATACAACTCTAATATCCGGAAATGTCTAAAACAACCGAATACATAAATTGGAACTACTAACTACAGGATAGAGTAGAAGGAGACTCTTCGGTCTGCGGATGCAGCAGATGTACCTGAAGTCTCCGAATATAGCACCTGGATCACTATAATGCGCTCGCCCAGAAGTACCTGGATCTGGACATGAAAACATGTGCAAGAAAGGCATGAGTGCACCATAGCGATACTTAATAAGTGCCAAGCCTAACCTCGGTTGGGTAGTGACGAGGAAGGTCAGGGCCCTACTGAGGTAAAACATAATAATCAATATGATAATGAGGAGGCAATATGAGTATAATCGCAAAAGAAATCCAATAAGAAAATAAGTAAAACAGTAACATAGAAAAACACAATCAGTGAATAGAGATATAAATAACAACCTGATATTTAACATCGGGGATTTCCTGGTATCCCGAGGATCACTTGGTATCCCGAGGATCTCTTGGTATCCTCAATAACAAATTTTGAGATCTCTTGGTATCCACAAAAAATAATTCAGGGATCTCTTGGTATCCTGAGGATCTCTTCGTATCCTCAATAATAAATTCTGGGATCTCTTGGTATCTATAATATATAATCATTTCTGTGCCAGGGATCTCTTGCTATCTCGCTCTCTAAAACTTAGAACATAACACGTGCTGGGGGATCTCCCGGGAATCGAACACGTATTCCCAAAGTAAACAAACAAGGGGGGCAGTTACCTGAATCCCACATCCGTAGTCCCAATTTAACTGCACAACCAAGATCAGAGAAATATTTAGATATTTAAGTATAACAATACAAAGAAATAAAGAATTCTGGCCCAACATGCTCACGTAATTTCAATTAAGGAATATTAAGCAAATAGGCAATTTGGATCAATTAAATATGCTTTTCTATACTAGCACATGCTGTAATAGCAAGTAGAATAAAATAGATACGAAAGAAACTCAGTTCAAGTAATTTCAGTAAAATTTTAGTTTTCAACAATTAGCTCAAGTATGCGCTCGTCACCTCACATACAAGGCATTCAATTACCACATATCATATCCTAAGGGACAAAGTCCCCCACACAAGGTTAGACAAGCCACTTACCCCGATCAAGTACAAGTTAACCTGAAATTACGTTCTTACCACGAGTATCTAACTTCAAATGGCTCAAATCTATTCAATTGCATTGCATATTGTAAATAATAATTCAAGTAATTTATTCTACAATTAAATTCTAAGCTAATACGCGAAATTATGTAAAATGACCAAAATGCCCCTCGGGCCCCACATCTCAGAACCGGGTAAAATTTATATTTCCAGAAACTTTGCACTCTCTCGAGTCTAACCATACTGAATTTATCCAATTCCGACACAATTTGGTCCTTCAAATTGTCATTTTATATTTTTGAAAGATTCCACAATTTTCTTCCCAAATTCCATCTCAAATAACTAATTAAATGATGAATTCAATGACAGATTCATGTACTCTAACCAAATTTGAGTTAGAATCACTTACCCCGATGAACTTCTTGAAAAACCTTCGAAAAATGGCCAAAGTCCGAGCTTTACAGGTCAAAATATCAAATAAAACCCAAAATCTCATATTTATGGAGTACCCCGCGGATTCCGACAGTGCTGACCGCACAAAAATGACCGCGGTCCGCACCTAGGAAGTGCGGCTGCACAACAATGGCCGCGCCCACGCACTTTTGCTCTACAGTGACAGTCTTTAGTATTTTGGCCATACATTTCTCTACAGATGTCCAAATTAAGATTACTTTAGATTTCTGGAAACTAGACACAAAGGAATACAAATTTTATTTTCGAATCAAATCCAAATTCCTTGTATATAAAAAGATATGAGCTTTCGAAGTAGGGCTAGCAGGCAGATTTCATTGCGACCGCGCACCCATTTTGCGCAGTCCGCGCGACGCCTGTTGCGGTCGCGCCTATTTGTGTGCGGTCCGCACAGAACTCACCCCGGACGCACTTCATTTTTTTGCGGTCCATGCATGTGGGTTCCAAGCCCAAACCCCACATTGTGGGAACATACTGGGTAGTTGTTGTTGTTGCATGTGGGTTCCAAGGCCTGCAACTCTCCTGACCTTCTACAACTGTGATTTTTGGCTTAAAACATCCCAGAACGAACCCGAATTCTCTGGTCTTCAAACCAATTGTACCAACACTTCCTAAAACCTTATCCAAACTTGCTCCAATCATCAAAATATTTTAAACAATATCAAATCTCCCAAATTACATCGGATTCAAGCCTAAGTTGTTCTAAAACTTCCAAAATACACTTTCGGTCAAAAACCCAAGCAAACAACGTCCGAATGACCTGACAATTTGCAGACATATCCAAAATCACCTAACGAAGCTACTGCAACTCTCGGAATTCCGTTTCGACCTTTGGATCAAAATTTCACCTATCAACCGTAATTCGCCAAAATACTAACTCTTGACATTTTTAGCCTAAATGAGCTACGGACTTCCAAAATACATTCTGAACGTGCTCCAAACCTTGAAATCACCTAACGGAGCTAACATAACCATCAGATTTCCATTCTGAGTTCTTCTTCACACTGCTCCAAATACGGACCATTTTTGAACTGTTAAGCTCTCATTTAGGGACTAAGTGTCCCAAAATACTCAGAATCCTAATACCAAACGTCTCGGCAAACCAAAATAGTAGAAAGGAACTTAGGGGAAATAATTAATAAGGGATCGGGGCGTAAATTATCAATACGACCGGCCGGATCGTTACAAATATATATCTTGTATTTGGAATTTAAGGTATGCTTTAATAGACATACATATATAAAAATATTCTTGCTAAAATACGGCGGTCGCGTCTTGAGCCCTTAGATTCAAACACTTAGTGAATTATCTCGTGGATGTCTAACGGATATTTTTGAACTGACTAAGTCAACCGAACTATGCTCACCAAACTAAATTTTAGGTTTCTTTTAAAAATTGGAAGGTTTTTATACAAATTTAAAACCGTACCAAAAAAATATCGAACTACACCGAATAAATTTACATGTGAAAAAGATATGTATATGGTTTTAAAAATAATAAAAGTTTCTCTTGGGCCTAGAAATTATGAAATTTGTTACGAGCCAACAATTAAAACGAAACCCTAATTCCCTAACCTAATATGCTACTTTTACTGAAATTAATTATTTCTAACATATTCACTATCAAGACACAAAGTATTCTAGCAATTATGAGTAGCAAACTGTAATGTTATGAAAATGTTTCCTTCAGTGCAATTCAGATTTATCTTTTTAAATATTTAATCTTTTATAGACTTTATTCAAGAGTATCAGCTTGGTTAGAATAATTTTATACTCGTGTGATTTATCTTTTCTTTGTCTTTGATTATTATCTCTTATGCTACTGTATAGTAGTTGATGGATCTATACTCTAGCGATCTTTCAGGTTTTCTTAATTCATCTTTATTTAAACAGTAAAATTATCTAGAGAGTTTTGTTAAGTCCTATAATGTATGTATGTTATGATACTCTACTTTTACTAGAGACTTTTACATGATATTTTAAAAAAGGCATAAAACATACAGAGACACCTAAAGTTGGCACAATCTTTCACTTAAACACTTCAACTAGGACTTTTTCCACTTAGTCACGTTTCTTAGGCAATTCTCATACCAATTAGACATATTTTTCGTTGGCTTATTAATTAACGAAGCGTGTGTTCTACAATCTCCTTCTACGTGGCAAAAGTAACCATTATAAATCGTGCCACATCATGTTTTTGTCCACCTCTGGTATATAATGTTATTTCCACTAAAATACAAATAACTAGCCCTAAACAAACAATCTAAACATATTATCACTATTCCTTTTACCATCGATGAAAATGAAGAACCTCCTTATCACTATTAAGCTTCTTCTTCCTTTGGTCAAATGTGTTGGAATCTACTATTTCTACTCATTTCTCACCATATTAACTAAGCTTAAAGGTCCAATTTCTCCTTATTTTCTATTGCTACAGCTATGGCTTTTTATTTTTAAGTTCTCGATAAAGCTAGGGTTTTTTTTGGGTTGTTCTTTGTAATGGTACCTTTTCATCTTATGTAAGAGAATATTATAGAGGATGACTATATTTTAACTCGCTTTTACCATGGTGGTACATTTATCGAGCAACCTGTCCCAATATACAAAGGGGAATTAGATGCCTTTGTTGTTGTTGTTATCGATGATAACCATTTTAGTGTTGTCGAGTTGTCTTCTTATGTTAAAGACCTTGGGTATGCAAATGTCGAAGGGTTTTATTCTCAAAATGAAAAAAAATGATAATTTTATCAAAGTCTTTTCTGATTTTTAGTTATATAAATTTGTGGATGATTTAAAATATGGTGATATTTTGGATGTTTATTTGCATCATGGGGTGAGTCAGCCTAAAGTAGTCGAAGGAAATATTGGTCTTTTACGTGGGGTAGAAGAAGGCAAGATTGGTAATGACCAATTTAAAGCTAGGGCAACACATGGGAGTAATACAAATACCGAAGAACCTATTGAGCCGCCTACTGAACCAACTCAAAATACTGTTGAACCACCAATTGAGCCGCCTATTAAACCAACTCAAAATGCTGCTGAACCACCTATTTAGCTGCATATTTAACCAACTCACAATTCTTCTGAACCAAGTGTAAATGATGTTGATGGAGATGAACCACCAAACCATTATGTTAATGAAGATGGAGTGCAATCTGATGTTTAGTAGTGAATCAGAAGAATATGTTCTTCCTGAAGAAGATTATTAAGATGTTGATGATGATATGAGATCTTTAAGGGCTGAAAGGAGAAGCAAGGGGCAGGGAAGCAGGGGAAAAAACCAATTGCAAAAAATGAGATACCACTAGGAGAAGCAGGAATTGACAGAGGATTTGAGGGTATTGGAAGAAACAAGACTTTAAGATCTGTAGGTAAATTAGGTGGTAATGAGCAGTTTATTGATAGTTAAGAGGCTGATAGTGAAGATAGCATAGAAGAGTTAGATCCTAAAGCTATTCCTGGTGTTGATATACTAGCAAGAAGGAGGAGTATAAAAGCAGGTATGATCCTGATTGTGAAGTTTCTTTATTTGAACTTGGGATGATTTTTGAGAATGCTACAGAGTTTCAGAAATCATTAGCAAATTACGCAATTGAGTACAAGGTGCAGATTAAATTGAGACCATATGAACCGCATAGGGTGAGGGCTAAATGTAAATCAAATATATGCAAATAGGTGTTCTATGCTTGTATTGATAGAGAAACGAGTGATTTTAAAGTAAAGAACTACTTCCCAGTACACAAATGTGATACTTCAAACAAGAATAAGTTGTGCACTTCAAAGTTTATTGCAAAGAATTTCAAAGATGAAATAACGAAGCAAGCCCACATAAGGATATCAGAAATATAGGAGTTCTGTAAGGACAAGCTAGGATTATATGTTGGAAAGATAATTTATTATAGGGCTAAACTGCGTGTTCTCAAAGAGTCCTTGGGTGATTGAAATTTGGAGTTTGCAAGGTTATGTGATTATGCTGATATAATAATACAGACCAATTCTGGTAGCTCATGTTGGATAAGGATGGACAGTGAAACGGAGCCAGGAAAAATCTCTTTGTTTACTTTTATGTGTGCTTTGATGTATTGAAAAAAAGGTTGGTTAGAAGGATGCATGATAATCATAGGTTTTGATGGTTGTTTCTTAAAGGGTGCTTGTAAAGTTGAACTTCTAGTTGCTATTGGCAAGAATGAAAATCAGCAAATGTTTCCTATAGCATGGGCAGTTGTGGACCAGGAGACAAAATATATAGCTGGAGTTTTCTCATCAACTACTTAAAAGATGATTTGCAATTGGTAACTGGAGAAGGATTGACTGTGATGACAGATGTGCAAGGTTAGTATTCAGTTCTGTTGTCTCTTTAGTAGTCTTTTAAGTAATTAAGTATTCTGTTATGTTGTTAATTAGTTATTCATTAGCATTCTATAGACGTTGTATTTTGTTGTATTGTGTTTTTGTTAAGTAATTAGAGGTTAAGTAATTCTGATGTTAAGTATTCTCATGTTGTAGTGATATGCTGTTGTAATTTGAATTGATTATTATGTAGGGATTTGCTACATCTTTAAATGAATTTTTACCCAATGCCGAATTTAGGATGTGTGCCAGGCATATCTGGTCTAATTGGCATAAAAATGAAAAGGAGAGGAAAAGAGAAAATAGTTTTAGAGGTGCTCTAAATCTAGTTATGAAGTTAAGTTTAAGGAGGAGCTTGATAAAATGGACAAACTTGGTAAGGATACTTGAAGGGATTTGTTATATTATCCAAAAATGTAATAGGTTAGGGCTTATTTTGAAGTGCATTCCAAGTGTGATGTTGTTAAAATAATATGTGTGAGACCTTTAATTCATGGATTTTAACTTCTAGGCATAAATCAATTATAACTATGTTGGAGGAGATTAGAAGGAAAATAATGACTAGGCATGTGGATATGTTGAGATTTGTTGATACTTGGATATCGGATATATCACCTATGGCAAGGCTATTGTGAGAGGATAGAAAATAGCTTGCTAGAAAATGTACAGTCCTTTGGAATGCTGATGTTGATTTGAGATTGGAGAAGGACTGCATAAGCATGTAGTTAATCTGACTGATAAGGTTTGCACTTTTAGAGCTTGGCAATTCAGGAGTATTCCATGTCAACATGTTGTTCTTGCATACTATCACATAAATTAAGAACCTGAACAGGCAATGGAGGAATGATATAAGAGGGATACCTTCTTAAAACCATACAAGTATTTCATCCAGCCTATGACAAATATGAAGATGTGGCCTGAAACCAACAATCCTAAGATATAGCCTCCCAAACCTAAACCCATGCCTGGTAGACCTCAGAGGAACAGAAGAAAAGGAAAAGATGAACCAAAAAGGAAATATGGAAAGTTGTCCAAATGTGGAGTGAAAATGACATGTTCAAAGAGCTATCAACAAGGACACAACAAAAGATATTGTAAGGTAAATATTTCTTCTCAAATATTTCTTGTTGCCATCACATATTTCCTGTTGTTCATACGAATCTAGTAATCTATTGAAAATCACTGTTATATATTCTGTCGCTTAATGTTTTGTAGGCTAAAAATTGGATGCCTTCACAATAATGTAGCCAAAGCTCACAAGGTGCTAGTCAACCTAATGCAGCTGGAAGCTCAAGCCAACCTACAAAATCTGTATGTTTTGATACAACAAGGGTTAAAAGGGTTAATGAATCTATAAGCTCAAGCCAATCAACACCAAATTTAACAAATTCGAGCAGGCCTGCTAGAAGAGGATTAGGTATTCAACTTTCTCCGAAGGGTAAAGCGACTACGTGCCAAATGTGGGGAAGGGGTGCAAGTAAAAAAGATGCTTAAAAAAAAGCACAAAAAAGTCCAAAAGTATTGGATTTGGCATCTACACAACTACAAGTGGAACTCAAATACTAAATGTATACATTCGTTCATATTTCATCTATAATATGACTTAGAAATAACTTACTGATTGGGGTTCATTATTTGACAAACTACAGCCTGGAACATTAAGCCAACAAGTTATTGCAAGTGGTTCAACTTATAAGAGTGCAACTCCAACAGGAATTGACCTTGGTTTAAGGCTAGAGGCTTCAGGTGGAAGGGTCAAGATGATTTCACAACTTCCTATTTGCAGCAGATGAAGGATAACTTCAGTAAAAAGTAGTATCTTAGGAACTTATTTTGTCTATATGTTATGTAGCAACAACCTATTATATTTTGGGATCTAGTTTTTGAAAGATCTAAACTTTAATGGTTGTATTCAGTCGGTAATGTTACTTTTTCTATTTTAGATATATGTTATTTAGTAGCAACTTCAGCCTTATTTTGTTTGTTTTGGCAGAATAGTTACTATATCTTCTTAATAAATAGTCTATATAGCAGCAATTTCAGTCTATATGTTCTGAATTTTGAAACTGCATATTATGGTTCTATGCCTTGTACAGTTTGTTCTCTGTAGATGGATTGCACATTTGGATTATCCAGTTGTTGGAGTAGTAACCTGCAATCAGATATTAAGTTAGTGTATCGCATAACACGTTTATTTAGCATAATAATTATTGAAGTTGCATCTGTTTTGATGATAAGCGATGTGAGTCGGTAGTTGCTAGCAATTTGCAGTCCCTTTAAAAGGACCATCAATTCTCATGCACCTTGCAAAACCAGATAGGCAATTAACATGCATGGTCGAAACTTTTCGCTTTAAGGCAATATTACTAGCAAATTCGGCAATTGTAAAAGTATCAACATCCTTCCATACCTTAATTTGCACAATAGATTTAGGTTATACACTTTGACAATGCAAATTTTCCTAACATTATCATAGTTGTCTAAGCCATTATATCAACTAGTGCTTATCATAGAAATTTATATGTAATTATCTTATAAGTGGCATTAAATATAAATAGTTTTACGTTGAACTTATACAATAAATATGTAATTGCAAAATTAATGCCAGGCTGGACTTAATACGATAAGGAAAAAAAATGGATGGAAAAGATCAAGGCTTTTGAATTTGGGCCAGTTTATGGGCTAGATGAAGATGAGAATCAAAGAGACAAATTATCATTTTCTTTCCGCATTCTATAATTATCTACATTGTTTTGTCCTTGTAATAAAGTAAAACAAAAATCTACTAATTTATAGAGTATGGTAAAGCAGAAACTTGCATACCAATGTAACAAAAGCTATAAGAGATTTATGGTCACTTGTTATAAAAGTAGGATTCTAAGTGAAAGGAAGAAGAATCTAATATGCTCTGCATTTAGGGAACGTGAAAAACAAGAGAAAATCATTGAACAAATGCTCAAGGAGATAGATCACGTAAAAACAGAGGTCAGCTTTTCATCTCATTAATATTCAATTTTTTTATTTATATTTATAAATAAACAGTTTTGAGATGCTATATACTTTATCCGTCTTTTTGCAGTATGAAAAGCTACCAAGTTCTGGCCCTAGAAATTCCCAGTGAGAATACATGATGGAAAAGTTGCATATTCCTAAGATAAAATGGTTGTAGCTCTCTTCTTTCTAGGGGAGCTATTTTACTCGTATGATTTAGGGAGAACTATACAAAACTACAGTCTAATTATAAACATTGCAGCTATATAATCCAGTTACAATTTTACAAATTTATAGCCCATTAACAATAGGTCAAAGATCGAAAAATAAGCTTTTTTTTCTTTTTTTGTTTATTCTACAAATCTTCAAGCATAAAAATTCGGTGATTTTTTATTCTTCTTCCCCAATTTTGTAGATATTTCTATTCCAACTATAACAGGGATCTCTCTATGCAGATATGTTTTTTTAACGGAATAATATCTAGCCGCAGCCGCATAATACAAATTCAGATATAATGCAACTTGAAAACCTTATATTTTCTTCTTTTTCGAGTTCAAAATAAAATAATTAAAAAATGAAAATTGGATATATTTCATGATTTGGCAAATAAATCAACAAGAAAAGTCGATTTATAAATGGGTTGAACATACAAAATTTTAATATTAGATTTAACTGCACATGTGCATTACAAGTATAATGATGTATAACTTTATATAAACTTCCATAACCTCTAATAATGTATATCATAAAAATAAGACAAAGAAGAAAGTGTCAAATATATCCATGGATATCTATTTTACACGTACAATGTATATACACACTTATACATTAAAATTATAGAAAATTTATTCAATATTGTATGCAGATATACATACTTATACATATTTATACAATATTGTATAGGTTTGTATAAACACTACCTAAACAAATGTACACTAGAAAATACCTTCTGCACATCACCACATTACAGTTTTCAGTGGTTGCCGGTGTTGAATATTTCCGGCGAGGTTTTGGCATTCAAATCTGGGCTTCATCAGTAGTAAAGGATGAAACAGAAACTAAGAGAAATAAGAAAATATAAGACGAGGTCGCCGGAGATACTCTTTTAGGTAAGATCTGATAGCTTTAAGCCAAATCTGAAAGTTTTTGGACTGATATGCTAAACTTTATTGTGGTTCCTTATCCTCCTTTTGTCAATTAACTCAAAAATCGAAATCTAATTGACATAAAATGTGAGGAATAACGAACCATTGTCCACATCTGTATAGATCACTAAAATTACTAAAATGTTACAGTATTTGTTTTTGCTTATTCACTTGAGTGCTCAAAAGCAATTATCACGAGTGAGAACAAAAAAATTCTGTAATTTTACGGAGAACGAGTAGAGAGGCGAATGAAGAGAGATTGAGTATGCTGGT
The DNA here is from genome assembly GCA_032618575.1 of Nicotiana noctiflora. Classification (NCBI taxonomy): domain Eukaryota; kingdom Viridiplantae; phylum Streptophyta; class Magnoliopsida; order Solanales; family Solanaceae; genus Nicotiana; species Nicotiana noctiflora. The sequence continues at coordinate 244,128 of JASVEL010000137.1, forward strand.
TAAGAAGAAAGAAAAACAAAACCGTAGAAGTATATTTGTAGTAATGGGCTAAAAACTGAAAAATTTCTTTCAAATTATTTACTACATGGGCCAAACCGGGTAAAGACTTCAAACCTAGGCCATCCTTAATTGGGATACTGGGCCAAGTAATTAGATCTGTAATTCTTTCTAGAGAAACATTCAGAAAGTAATATGTTTTAGTGGTTATTACCTAGTTGTAGCTACCATTTACTATATTACTTTCTATATCAATGTTTTCATGTTTTTTAGAGTGTATTCAATGTATTTAAGCTACCGTAATCGTGAATATAGTAGCATTTCTAGGCGCGAAATAGAGGATTACAGTTAGACAGATTTTTATATTCGACCATATTCACGACGTGAAATAGAGGATTACAACTAGACAGATTATTGTATTCGATTATATTTGACTATATTCACGATATGTATTTATGAATACGGTAACATATATAGCGCAATTCAAGGTCTATTAAGCTATTTTAAAACGGAAAGTGAATCAATTAACATAATAGACTTCTAATATAACTCAACAAACTCAATTATAACACACAAAATTTGTATTTCTATTTATATAAAAGATTCTCAACTAAAAAACATCCCAAATACATAGCATTCTTTAGAGGACCGCGACTCAGCCCCCAAACTCTATCGTCTTTACTCAAGAACAACCCTAATGTTATCTCGTTGAGAGGACCGCGATTATGACTTGAAACGCCATTGTTCCTGTTACCATAATACCCTCATGTGCGCTTCAAAAAAATTATTCTATACAATTGAAGCTGCTGGAGTCACCGTCAGCAGTCCATAGTCTCGACGGAGTTTACAAGCACATCGAGCATAAGTAGTCCGCGTCGGCAGCAGTGAGGTTGAAGCAGCATCAGTATCCGGTCCTCACTCATCGTCATAGTTGCCCCGGGTTGCCGTTGTTACGCCGGAGAAAAATTCTACATCTGTGATTAATCGGCAGCCAAAACGTCTTCGTCGGAAAACTCTAATTCGGATACTTTTCTGGAGACTTCTGTTAGTAAGATGAAGGTGGAACATGAGAGAGGAGAATATATATATATATATATATATATATATATATATATATATATATATATATATATATATATATATATATATATATATATATATATAGGGTAGGAAATGGATTCGAATGTATCCCTTCCTTCAAATAGATGAAGGATATACATTAAACTTATCTCTTCCTTCAACTGGATGGATTTGGTGCTTTGTCGGAGTGTTCTGGTAGTAAGATGAAGGTGGAAGATGAGAGAGAAAGAGAGAGAGATAGAGAGAGAGAGAGAGAGAGAGAGAGAGGGAGATAGAGAGACAGAGAGAGAGAGCTATAATAGATATAAGGTAGTGTAACGACCCGACCAGTCATTTTGAGCTTTAGCACTTTGCTAGCCAGTTATCTGGCATGACTTTCCCCGTGTAATGTATTATGACTTATGTAAATCATTAGTTTTGGTTTTCAGGGTAATCAGAATGAATTTGGAAGAACAATTCTTAGTTGAAGCTTAAGATTTGAAAGGTTTGACGAAGATTTGACTTGTTGGTATATGATCTGGGATCGGGATTTTTATGATTTGGTAAGCTCCGTTAGGTGATTTGGGACTTGGGAGCATGATCAAATGTGAGTTGGAGGTCAGTGGAAGATGTAGGCTTGAATTGGCGAAATTGGATTTTTTATAATTTTCGGATAATAGGTGAGATTTTGATAGAGTAGTCGGAATGGAATTCCGGGAGTTCTAGAGGTCCGTTGTGTCATTTGAAATGTGTTTCCAAAATTTCACGTCATTCGGATGCAGTTTGGTAGGCGTTTTGATCGAAAGTGTAATTCGAAAGATTTTGGAATCTTAGGCTTGAATCCGATGTGTTTTGGGTGATTCAATGTTGTTTGAGGTGTTTTGAAGATTGTACAAGTTTTAATGGTAGTATGTGACTTGTTTGTGCTTTTGGTTGATATCTCGGGGGCCTCGGGCTGATTTTGGATGGGTGACAGAAGAATTGGAATTGAGTTTTTGCAGGTGAAGCATTTGGTATTTTTCATAACCGAACATGTAGTAGGAAGGCCACAGTTGCTATGATCGTAGAAGCTAAAAGCAGCCACAGATGTGGCCAAGAGGAAGTTCTTCAGGAATCACAGAAGCCTTGGAAAGCTAATTGTAGAGGAAACCAAAGGATAATCACGTAAAGGTAAGATTGTATGTGTTAGAATGTGACCCCCACAATAAATAGCAAAGATAATTATGTCTTGAATTAGTTCATTATTGATAAAGAACATGGCCACTGCATATGACACGAATTTATCTATTTCTAGCAAGGTGGAGAAAGGTATGACCTACTCGCCTCCCCATGGAGACAAAATCCTAACATGGTCACGGCCACTCACTCGCTATTCATGGGACTTACAATTATAAATACTAAAGGATGAACCTCAGAAAATGGGAGCTTCACTTTTTATCACTATTCTCCAAAGAGAGAAAGAGAGAGAAACAACGAGAAATATTCATGTCATTGAGAGATACAACATGGTTATAAGGCTCTGAACCTCTTCATGGAGAGGCAGACCAAACTAATATCATCTATAAAAGCTGTCCATATTTCTCACCCTGATCGGGGCATTTATTATTATTTCTTTTACATGGTTCCTGAATTATTACGACTTGCTATGATTTTCCTGTGATTTACATACGTTGTTTCGCATTCGTAAAGTGTATGATAACTATTGAGTCGAGTAATTTGGCGCATTCTCTGGGATTTCCAAGCAAGATCGCGTAGTTCTTCCCGAAACCCAAAGGAAAAGAAATGTCGGAAAAGAAAAAAATAACTCAGCTCACTATGAGGTATCTTGAGTAAGTGCTCTCTCTCGATCCCTGATTTCCAATAGTGCAAACAAGAAAAGGAAGCCCCCCTTAGGGAGGATCCCTTCGAGGAATCTCCCACACCCCCGATACGGGCCCCGGTAGTAAACCAGCTCAAGGATATGTCGAGCCGAGGCCACCTCAAATCAACTCGCATAACTCAATTGGGAAGATAACGCATAAACTGCTCAATGTCTCAAACCAAAAACGAGCTCCACCACTCAATACCAACAACATGAAGACTCAGGCTATGCGCCTTCGGCAATAAATTCAACTACGGTTGAACGAAGACTCAGGTTGTGTGCCTTCACCAACAAGTTCAACAAACTCAAGCTATGCACATTAGCCAATAAATTCAACTACGATTGTACAAATACTTAGGCCATGCACCTTCGCCAACAAGTTCAACAATAATTGAACTGGGACTCAGGCTATGCGCCTTAGCCAATAAATTCAACTACGGTTGAACAAAGACTCAGGCCATGCGCCTTAGCCAACAAGTTCAGCAATAGTTGAACTGGGACTAAGGCTATGCGCATTCGCCAATAAATTCAATTGTGGTTGAATGAAGACTCAGGCTATGCGCCTTCGCCAATAAATTCAACTACTGTTGAACGAAGACTCAGGGTATGCGCCTTCGCCAATAAATTCAAAAACGATTGAACGAAGACTCAGGCCATGCGCCTACGCCAACAAATTCAACAATAGTTGAACTGGGACTCAAGCCATGCGCCTTCGCCGATAAATTCAACTATGGTTAAACGAAGACTCAAGCCATGCACCTTTGCCAACAATTCAACAATAGTTGAATTGGGAGTCAGGCCATGCACCTTCACCAACAAGTTCAACGATAGTTGAACTGCGACTCAGGCCACGCCTTCGCCAACAAGTTAAACAATAGTTGAAGTGGGGCTCAAGGTATGCACCTTCGCCATCAAATTCAACGAATTCGACCTCGCTCGAACCATAAGTTCATATGTGGATGTCCTTAAAATTAACAAGCTCTAACCACGGCTGAACCAGGACTCGGACGGAGCTCCGTCTCTGCTAAAACTAAGAAAAAATGCAATATCCAACGAATCAAGGCACGGGTTAAACACTCTCTCCGTCCAAGTATGTACGCCCAACTCGAACTAAGATTAGAGACACGTAACGTTTGGCCCTGGCCAAACTACAAGCCCGCGTTTTTATCATTACGTCCAGTAGCCTGACTGCGCCCGAATTGGGACTAAGGCTAAGCGCCACCACCGTCAAGCCACGGTTCCTACTCGATCACCCCGAGTAGATAATGAAAAGCCGCCAACAATTGAAAACTAACATGCCTACCGAAGTCAACCTCGAAGGCAAACCACCCCTTCAAGAAAATGAAAAGAAAAACCAAAAAAGGGGAGGTGAGAAATAGACACAAGGCAAATAACGGAAAGATCTCTTTTATTCCTAAAAATATTTCGAGTCATCCCCACTTACACCCGGCAGAAGACGGCCAATAAAAAACACCACAACATCAAACAAGAAAAAAAGAACAAAAATCTTTCTACTCGGTGACATTGGTGCCCCCATCTACGCCATCGTCGACCCCTAGCATCGCAGCATCAAAACCACAATCCATACCGGCCTCCCGGGCCTTTTGGAATGCCCCCTCGAAAGTAGCTTCGGTCACGATACCGACTTCCCATAGATTTTTATATACGTCCCGCAGGGCCTCAGCATAAACCCAAAGCTCACGACCATGGACAGATGAAGCGGCATGTTCCCAAAGACACCTGTTCTCCTCCTCTAGGGTCGCAACCCACTCCGCCACGGTCTGAGTGTCCCGCTCAAGGGTACCTATCCACGCCTCGAGGCTCACCTCCCTGAAGGAAGCAGCAGCCCTCACCAGGGACAACTGGGACTCGCCAGCACGGACGACCCCCTGTAATGCCTCAGCCCTTGTCAAGGCGTCATGTGGATGGTAATTCAAGGCAACAATATCGCCTTCCAGTGCAGCCACCTTCTCGCCCCACATCGATGCAGCCTCCACTACCTTGGCCAGGCATCGACGCTCGCACTCGACTACAGCCTCATCTTGCTGACGGAGCTGCTCCTCAAGGGCGCCTATCCGACCAAGCGTTTGCTGCTCCTGAAGTTCCCGCCTCGCCAATTCCTCAACCAGGTCCCGGAAACGGGGATCATTTCTTAAGCGCACACGCATCTCCCTGCATCTATTTTGGTAGTGGCGGTACTTCTCCAACACCCACAAAAACACCGTCGAAAGAACGTTAGCTCGATGGATACTCTCCACCTCCAGCAAGTAAGACTGCAAAACAAAAGCAACGATTAAAGTGCGAAATAAAACAAGGCAAAGAATGAACAAATCAATATACGAATATGTACTCTCATGCCCATCACAGCCACCTCATTCATCAACCTGATGTCTGTGACGTCCTTCAGCGATTCGTTGTCTGTTGTCGAGCACTGAAGTCCGAACGATGACACCAGACTCGAACCATAGAGCATCAAATTTGAATCCGTAGGAACCTCGATAAGGCGTGACCTCCCCTCCCCGCGAACGATCTCATTTGTAAAGCCGTCTCGGAACATGTGGACGTCCTCAAGGTCCAAATCCTATTCGAACTCAGACCCTTCTCCTGCATTTTCTCCTCTTCCTCCTGCCGCAACCGCCAATGGGACACTCGGTCCATCGGCTTCCACAATTACTAAAGAGCTCCCCCTCCATCTCGATCGTGGGGGTCATCAACTGAGCCACCAAAGAAGACGTATCATTGTGGCCTATGCTATCCTGGGAAACCTCCACCCTTGGTTCGCCTTCAAGGGTAGGCATTGTAGCCGCTCCCTCCCCGGCATCGTTGGAGGGGAGTTCACATTAATTACCACAGGGGGAGTCGGCGTGATTACTGTGGGAGGAGCTGGAGTGAACATGACCCTGCACTAGATCAATGGCCTCTCCTCCTCCTCGCCCGAGGATGATTCACCCCTAGGACACACAGTCCTCGAGGGCCCCTCATCCCGAAATATGGCCCGTGGAGGGGAAGGAGCCACCGAAGACTTGACTGATGCTACCCTCAGTACGCGGCGTGGCGCCGGTGCTTCGAGAAGCCGAGCGATAGCACACGGTTGCCAGAAAGCCAACTGACAAGCCCTTCAACGGCTCACCCTCCCTATCACAAATAAATAAGTTCGGTAAACAAAACCGAGTAAAAAAATCTCAAACGAAGATAGGACTCAACTTCTCACCTGAGGCAGGCCTAGGGCCGTGTCTCTCCCAGAAAGACGCCCACGTGTGAATTCCTTCAGTGTGAGGGAGAACGACTTCAAGATATCCACGCATCCCAGCTAACGGGGTCGGTGGCAATCTCTCGGCTACAAAAGCGACAATAAGTTAACATTCGCAAATGTGAGACTTATAAAAAAAGAAAAAAAGGAAAAAGGAAGGAAATTGATTATAATGATAAAATAACTCACGTATATGGTTTCAAAATTCCGAGAACCCTACAAGGGACACTACTAAATGCTCGATCCTGATATAAAAGAAGTGCTCGAAAAGTCGGGGTTCGACCTCATCATCCAGTGCCATTGTCAGCCCCCTCGCCCCACAAGGGCATGCTCGAAGCATGGTGCCCTGGACCTGTTGGGGGGAATAAAGGGTGAGCACGTGCTGCATCATAACCACCCTATCGACCAATTCTATGTACTTCAAGAACATCGCTAGTAATTTTACCGATAGGGGGTGAGCTGGCCCGAGTACACCCCTTAATGGCGACAGAAGTCTACTATCAGCATGGGAAGTGGAATCCTAAACCCCAACCTAAAGGGATACGCATAAAAACCCCTGCGATCAGTGTGAACCCTCTCCTCGTTTCTGGCAAGGGCAATATCGACGTGAGTAGGAATGACCCCATGCTCCCATAATAGGGCCATTCAAATATCCCCCATCAGTGGAGCTTCATCCATAGAATCTTTCCTACCAATTACGGTAAAATCAACTGCCGGACCTCCAGGCGGGGGAAGTACTTTGTTAACTGACAGAGTTCTTCTGGTCATCGCCTGGTCAGCATCTCTCATTACCGGAGATGGCCCTTCAATCGCTAGAGGGTTAACCGGCAAGTTTATTGGAAGAACACCTCACGAAGAACTACCTGCCATTGCTTAGTTGATTGAAAATGAAATAATGGAATTCGGTGGGAAAAGTGAAAGTTATCACGATCAAGAATAGAAAGGAGAAAGTGAATTAGTAGAATATCAGAGCTTCCTCAGACTTATTCTCAGATGAATAAAGAAGTAATGATAAATGGATACCTCAACTCACCTTTATAGACAACATAAATTACTTTCGGGAAACCCAATAGACACCATTAACTGCATAACTAACCATCAAACGATTCGATTCTACCGAGACGTACGCTATCATGAAAAGCATCACAAAGTGCCGCCTCGGCCTTCCGCTGATACCTCACCAGCCGGAACAATCAAAACGCCCTGCCAATACGGGGGGAATGCACCATACGTCCTCAAAACTCTAAAACATTGCAGAAAATGTACTCGGCCATGTTACATATGGCCTATCCCCCGTCATCGATGGTAACCGCAAATCTAAGCGAACATAAGAATCAGAACGTAACTGTGAGCACGTGATTTTTGCCCTAAATGTGAATTACTCCCAAAATTCAAAATAAAATAATTTTTGTGTTGTTTGCAATTGTTGTGAATTTTGTGTATTATTTGCATTTATCTGTGCATAATTGTTTGTTTAAATAATTAAAATAAATATATATATAAAAAGGTGTGTTTTGTGTTTTTATATTTTTAGTTTAATTTTTGTAAAAAATTACCATTTAGAGTTAATTGGTATTTGTGGTAGCCTAATTTGTTTTCATAATAAAATTATGGTTTTTAGTTTTAATTATTTAAATAAAACAAGAAAAAAGAAAAGATGGAGATAATAAAAAGAGAAAAAGGAAAAACGGACTGGGCCAAGTTGAATCTGGACGAAACCAGGCCCAAAACACTGCCTTACCCGGTCCAACCCATACCCTACCCGGTCTACCCGATCTCAAACGACCCAGTGTTATTAAACAACTGATCTGGGCCGTTGGATTTTCGTGATCCAACGGCCAAGATTAATCCCTACATTCTAAAAACCCAAAACCCCCCAAACCCCCCAAACCCTAAACTCACCTTATTCTTCTTCTCTCATCCTTCAGAGATACGCCGCCGCTGCCACCGCGCTCCGCCGCCGGATATCGCTTCCGCCGGCGGCATTCATCCAAACATTTTTATTTTTACACCAAAGAACCCTCTCAACCTCCTCTTTCAAACCCCAAGCACGGCTTATCTCGAATCAAGCCCAAGCTCTTCGAATCTTCGATCGAAGATTCGAGTCCAAACTCAACCTACACCAAACACCCCCAAATTCACACCACGCCGCCATTAGACCTCCCCCATCCCAAATCAACCCCCAATTTCGTTCGAATCCGGCCCAAACCACTCGAGCCCCAAATCCGAGTCCCAAGAACCCTAGCATTTCAAAATTAGGGATTTCGTCAATTGAAGTTTAATAGACTGTAATTGGCATGTTTTCATTTGAAAACATTTCAATTAAAGTCCGTTCGACTTCAAAATCCAAGGTCAAATCCGAAGTGGTCCAAGATGTTCTCCCTTTTTTGCCACTGTTTAAGGTATTTTCCTCTGTATTTGTTCTCATTTTTGTTTCATTATCGTGTGAATGATTATCTTGTTGCCTCTTTTTTAGTTTTCTGATTTTTTTGCCTATCCCAACAGACCTTTTATTTGGTCAATTGTTTCTATTTCTGTTTATTTGATTACGTATGATGTAGAATATGTATTCGCGTCGAGTAGCGTCGTCGAATAGTTAGCTTTGTATTTTTCCAGCATTGGCCAAAAATTATTTGAATCACTATTTTTGGTCGATTAATTAGCTTCTGTATTTAATCTTGGATCTTAATAACTAGGATTTCAGTTTTTCGTTTAAGGTTTAATCGAATCAGTTAACTTGTGTTTAATGGTATGTATTCTGAATTCAACAGGATAGTATTTTCATGACATTGTGATTCCACGCCTATGATGATTATGTCAAGGGTCGAGTTCTATTAGTTCGAGTCCCTGTAGCGACTTGTCACTGTGTTCATACAAATTTTCATCTATAGATTCATGTTTTGTACATCTATGTCATTTAAACTTTGTGAATCTATATGGTAGTGTGTTTGAATGTTTATACCTGCCACTCATCCTGAGTTTATCTCACTGCCTTGTTATGTACCTTTATGATAAATCAACTCATGTGTTCTAATTCCTGTTGGATTATTCATGTGTACTTGATACCCTACTTGAGAAGTTGCTAGCACATGGTAGGGTCAGTTAAAGAGTTGTTTAATCAAAAGTAGATCAATAGTGCAGATAACACCCTATTTAAATACTCTTTTGAGCTGGAAATTAGAGAACACATGGGGGGACTGATAAAAGGTTAAAAGTAATGTACATGGGAGGGAATAAACAGGCTGGAAAAGTTGAATTTGTTTGGAAAAAGAGTTCTATTTTTGTCTATAAAAACAGAAGAGAAACAGATAGGGAAGGGGAACTGACAGAGAGAGTTTCTTGGAGATTAAAAACACACATAGACATTTGGGAGTTTTCTGAGAGGAAAAATAGATTTGAGAGCTTGTGAGTTTTAGGAGGATAGGGGAGTTTTAAGACATACAGATATACTTGAGAGATACACACAGAGAGGGACACATATAGGCAATAGAGAATTCTGAAAAAGAAAAACAAAGAGGAGAAACAGAGAAAGGAAGAATAGATAAGGATACAAACCAGAAAATACTGTTACATTGGGCAAATGGTGAACTCTGATATTGTTACTCATAATTTGTTGATTTTCTAGTTGAATCCTCTGTTTGCTGAAATTCGGAGTTTCATTTCGAGTAATTTTGGGTTAAGCTTGGTTTAGTTTTGATTGAGTTTTGTTGTTGTTGAGATGTCAAACGTTTTAAGCTCATGACTGAGTCTGTTTGGGTGTCGGCATAAGGTTTTTGTTTTGTGGTTGAGCTCTTAGTACTTGTTGACTTAAAATTCATCCTGGATTGGTTGAGTTAAGCTGTGGGGTTTTGTGGATTTTTGCCCGTTACTGCTGCCTGTTGATTGCTAAATGCCAGTTGATTACTCGCTGCTAACCTCCTCTTTTCTCTTTGATTCGATTCCAGGTATTTTTTCAGTTTCAATCGAAGCATAAAGAACTGGATCCATGTGTATTGGCCAATTGAATGAATGAAAATTATATCATGTTAGTCTGATGTTAGTTTGTTTAATATCCTTGTTAATTTGAACATTAGATACGTGGTATTAACAATAGATATTAGAGGTTCAGAACACTTTATGATATGTAATAATAGGATTTTTTATTATTTTGTGTCTGCTGTTCATCTCGGGATCACAGTGTATTATAATTTGGATTATCGTGAAACATAGAGATATGCTCATGCTAAGTCCAGGCACAATGATATTTCCTCAAGTGATAATTCCAGTAGTTTGATATCAATATTGTCAGTTTAAATTAGGTTGGAAATAGTTAATATGCATTATGTATCAAAATTATGAATCAAAAGAATGCAAGGCATAGTAGTCACAAATGTCCCAATCACTGTAAAATTAGATTATAAGTCATGTTAATTTGTTTCAAAATTGATATATGATTAGTTGTTAGTTTAAGTGATAACTGTCATCATTTTTGTCGCGAACGTTATAGTTAATCCATTAGGGGTAATCTCCGCGCAATTGATATCATATTTAGCTTGAAATAACTCATTAGTGTTCTTTAAGTTGTTTCATAATCAGTGTTGCTCGGAGTTTGATTCACACTAGTTAGGACTGAAAGTTTGGGCCTATGTGGGCCAGCTAAAAATATCCAGGCCATGGCCTCCTTTAATTCACTTAAGTGGTTATGCTCACTTGTGGCATGGGCTAATATCAAAGCCTAAGATTATTGGGTTCGCGAGTCAAAGGAAAGAATTGGAATTTAAATGCAATATTTCTTAAAATAATTAATTAACTAGGTTTCTTTTTATTAGAGATGAAAAAAAAAAAAGAAGCGTAGTTTACTTTAGGTTAGGTCTTTAAAATAAATGAGGTGAGCCTCGCCAAATAAAATATACCAAATTTTAAAAGTGTATTAAAATCAGATAAATAAGCCAAAATATGATAATTGAGCGACCGTGCTAGAACCACGGAACTCGGGAATGCCTAACACCTTCTCCCGGGTTAACATAATTCCTTATTCGGATTTGTGGTATGCAGACTGTTAAATAGAGTCATTCTTTTCCTCGATTCGGGATTCAACCGTGGCTTGGGACACCATAAATCTCCTAAGTGGCGACTCTGAATTAATTAAATAAATCCCATGTCGATTGTCCTTTAATTGGAAAAACTCCACTCGCGCCCTCGCGGGTTCGCGGAAAGAGGAGGTGTGACAGCTCTGGCGACTCTGCTCGGGATGATAAGACCCAGAACCACTGGTTCAGGGTTTAAGAATTCAAGCTTTAAATAATTGTTATATTTGGCTTATTATCATCTGATTTTATTATATATCTGTATTTAATGTGCTAAATGTTGTTTTTACCGCTTTGATATTCTTGTGAACTGTACATATAAATTGTGTCGAAACCAATCTCCTCTCTGAGTCTTCTAAATCATGAAGAAGGGTGCACTTCGTGTGACTTCTTTTCTATATAGTGTTTAATTCCCACTTTAGAACGAGGTTTGGATAAGTTGCAAAACCGGTGAAGCTTCTGTATTCCCGGGTTGCTGCCTCCTCCTCGGCTCGAGTTGTCCGCTCGGGTAAGCCAGGTCTAGAACAATAAACCCAGGTTTTTAAACCTAGTATAACAAAACTTCATACCGGATCCCTAGTAGGAACGCTTATTTGCATCATGTGCATATTGACTTAGAGAGGCTCAACACAGGGGTTGGGCCTGTCTAGGACAGATGACCTGAAATGAAAAGACCATCCTGCTGCATCTTGTTTGTTTTACGCATTCATTTGCTTCAGACTTGCAAGCTAACCGTTTTTTTTATGAGGAAAATGAAAAAAAAAATAGTTTCAAAATAGTTTGTTTTTTTTACTTAAAAAGAAAAAAAAACGTTTGTTGTAAAATAAAAAAAATGTGTGATCAAAATAAAAAAAATAACAAATAGTTTCAAAATAGTTTTTTTTTTACTTAAAAAGAAAAAAAAATGTTTGTTGTAAAATAAAAAAAATGTGTGATTAAAAAAAAATATATATATATAGTTTCAAAATAGTTTGTTTTTTTACTTAAAAAAGAAAAAAAATTTAAAATTAAAAAAAAATGTGTAAAAAAATAATAAATAGTTTGGTTCATTTACAGATGTAGTTTGTTTTTATTTGACCGAACTACGCTGGTTTGATTCTCACATGGTGTGAGATACGTAGGCAACCTTCATCGGGTCCAACCTCCCATTTTCCAAAAATAGCCAAAAATATCGAAATTGATTCTTCGTTGTAAATAAGTTGAGTGATGCCGTTTTAAAAAACAACCGAATGTACCCGAAAGGGACGCCGGAAGGCTGACTTTGCATAAACGGCCACTTTTGGGTCAGTTTGTAGATTTTTTTTGGTCAATTGACCCTCACAGCCTTATAATCTTCGTCCCCGAGGTGCTGAAAGGCCGTAAAAACAAGGTTTTTTATTCCAATTTGAAAAAAAAATGAAAAAAAAAATGAAAAAGGTAGGTTAATAACGAGAGAGGTTTTCAAGGATAATTGAAAAGGAAAATCTGGAATGACGCATGCGGTGAATACATATATGGTTAAATGACTAGGTGAATTGCATCCAACGTGCGATAACATATCTGTTAAACTCTGTGAGCTTACAAGTTTGTTGCATTTTCAGAAAGTTTAGCGGTTGGCTTGACAGAATATTCTGGCCAATCACCATTACCATACTAGATCAAAAGGTCCAATTCTAGCAAGCATGTCTAGTTCCGGCAAAAGTCTTGATGGAGAGAAAACAGAGATACAGATCATGAAAGATGAGGTGGACCGGTTGAGACAACAAATAACAGAGATGCACCTAGCCTGGGCTAGGGGACAGTCATCACCAAACCTTCCTACTCTTACACCAGCTCCAGAGCGTCCGCCCATTCACCCCTCGACAAGTGCACCGATCTATCCATATTATCAAGTGGAAAACCCTTATACATCCCAGGTTCCACTAGCTAGACAAAATACTCCTCCTCCGGTCACCCCTGTTTTTGTGGCACCTCCACCTGCTACTTTACAAAAGTCGTCCAATGAGCCGCTTTTTCAAATCCATGACAATCATTGTTATTCTCCCGAGCCTACCTTTAAGGCTCCTGAACCGCATTCACACACCCTTCACTGGGATAACCCGACAGAACCGGAAAAGCACTTCAAAAGTTTGGAGCATGAGGAAGTTATTCGAAAAGTCAAAAGCCTGGAGCAATCCTTCAGGAATATGCATGGTTTAGGCAACCAAGTCAGTGTTGCCTACAAAGATCTGTGCCCATTTCCAGATGTTCAGTTACCCGCTGGGTTCAAAATGCCCAAATTTGATCTATATGAGGGGCATGGCGACCCAGTAGCCCATCTCCGAGGTTTCTGCAGCAAAATGCGAGGAGCCGGAGGGCGAGATGAAATCTTGATAGCTTACTTCGGTCAGAGCCTAGGAGGGTCCGCACTGGAGTGGTACACCAGGCAAGATCCCAGCAGATCGTTCACATGGGATGACCTGGCACAAGCATTCATCGGCCATTTTCAGTATAATCTTGAAATAGTCCCTAATCGCTTATCATTGCTAAAGTTAGAGAAGAAACCCACCGAAAGCTTTAGAGAATTTGGGTTCCGCTGGAGGGAACATGCAGCAAGGGTAGATCCACCGATGAGAGAGAACGAGATGGTAGATTACTTCCTGCAGACACTGGAGCCAACTTACTTTAGTCACCTGGTGACATCGGTTGGTAAATCTTTCAATGAGGTGGTCAAAATGGGCGGAATGATAGAAGAGGGACTTAAGTCCAATAAGATCTTGAGCTATTCCGCGTTGAAAGCAACAACTCAAGCTATTCAGAATGGCACAGGGGTTGCATTCGGGAAGAAGAGAAGAGAAGAAGTTCCAATGGTAGAGGAGGGTACTTGGTCCAGATCGAAAGGTCCTTCACCTCATTACCAAGCCAGACCCTACCACCCAAATCACCCTAATCACCCTCCCCGAAACACATATCCACCACCAAGGACCTACAATAACCCTCCAGGACCAGGTTTTCGAGGGAATCATGCCTTCAGAACGGAAAAGGCACAAAGAACCTTCACTGACACTACCAGAAATTGGACCTACGGCAACGATTCTTTATGCAACGGTTATAAAACCGTTGCTATAATAATCTACAGCAACGGTTTCACCCGTTGCCAAAGGGTCTTGAGGCTACTGATACACTATAGTAATAAAACCGTTACCATTGTACTGGAACCGTTGCCTTATAAGCTCTTATAGCAACAATTTTCCTAACCGTTGCAACATTGTTATCTATTGGCACGGTATATGAAAAAATATATCAATTGGAACGGTAATTATTTCCTCCATTTATTTTGTCAAACCCACAAAAATAATTTAATATTGATGTTATTTTTTTCCTTAGAAAAGATTTAAAGTACTACCACGTGACCAAACCTTTTTCCCCGTGAAACCCAAATCCATTTCCATTTTTTCATAACCCACCTTATCAGACGAGCTAATAACCTCATTTTCCTATCAGACCTACACCATTTTATCACTTGTCCATAACCCTAATACGCTAAATTGCTGTCCCCTAGTGACTTCAACAGTAGAAATTGTTGTCCCAAAAGGCATTCCGTGGAAAATCGCTTGCTAAACAAGCTGTATGTTTTTCTTTTCTAATCTGGATATTTTGGGGGATCCGTTCCTTCTTTAATCAATTATTTTTCTTTAATCTTTTGGGTGTGGGTAGGGTATATCTTGCTTTCTATTGATGATTCGAACCTAAATTGTTAGTTTTTTATTACGGTATATTTAGTGCGGGTCTAAATTTGTTGCTTTTGGTATTTATGGTGAAATTGTTTTATCTGGATAAGATTTCTCTAGAAATTGATATTAGATTCATGTTGCATGAAATATTAAGTTGGGTACTGTGGGTCTAAACTTGCTTTTTTGGTATTTATGAAAAAGTTATTTTCCCTGAAATAAATTGCTTTAGAAACTGATGTTTAATCTCATGTTGTGTGCGCTTAAGTTTGGTTGTATGAGTTATTAAGTATTCGCTGATCTAGTTTTATGACTAGAACTTGTATTAATGTTGTGAAAGGTATTCACTTTGTTTTAGATGTAAGTTTCTCCAGTAATTTTGCCCTTGTGGGAGTGCCAAGTAAAAGCTAGCATATATCAATCAAATCTTGTTTACAATATATTTAGTTGGAGTTGAAAATTGGGATGCAGAGAAGTATTTGCTATTTTTGTTGGACTAGAACTTGTATTCTGATTGAGAAAGGTATTTTCTTTTTCTCTTTGAGATGTAGGTTTGACTAGATGTAACTTTCTATTTATTCTTGTATATCTTTGAGGGAATTATTTTAATCAATATCATTTTGCTGCAAGAATAATTCTTGGTACTTGGATGCTTCTGATTTCCCAACTAGCTTGCTGTTATATTCTTTATGTTCCTACTTATGGGAAAAATGAGCAGGCGGCTAATTTGTGTAGTTTAAATTGGGATCTACTTGTTCATATTAACTTTTACAATTGAGAAAGTGATTTGTTGGTTAGACCTCTTATATGCATACGCATTGTAGTGAAGTGTCTTTGTGTATTTGCTTATAGAATATTTAATGGTTGTGAAGATTTAATGAGTTTGATTAGTCTATCACTTATAGAGTCTTATTTTAGATACCCCAAAAGAATATAGTAGTTATAATATTTCATCTGAAATCTAATTATGGATTCTTCCAATAATACATAAAAGTGTTAATGAAGGTACTAAATCATTAACTTTTATCACCTTTCATTCTTAAGCATTTATAATCACTACTATTAATCTCTTTTCTGAACAAAAGGTTGTTTTGCTTCTGTTCACATTTCTCTTACTTATTTCCTATGAAGGGAGATTAATTGGTTAAAAATGAAAGTTGTTGTTTCTTGCTGTATGCAGAATTATGGCAGTGCTTTGGCAGTCTTTAAATGGGCCTGAAGTTATCACAACAACTATTGCCTAAGCACGACAATAATTTTACTTAGGGCTAGTCCCTTGTTCACATTCATTTCAACTATCTCAGGTGTGTATGCCTCATTCCCTTATTTGATGTTATTATGGAAGTAATTGTTACTTATCAATATTTTAATAGCAATATTTTAATGTTTCTCCAAGGAAATAAGCATGGTATTTAACCTATTTTTATTATATTCTTTATGTTCCAGGTGATTTGCTATAGTTAGAATCCAAGATTTTAAATATGATTTTTGGTTCATGGTTTGCAAACAGTATTACAGAAATTGTTGTGCTAATATTTCCTCAGAGGTATATTTGTGACATCTTTACTACCTTTGGCTTCACCGTTATAGATGTTTCATGAGAAATAAGATAAGGATCTTTACACACAATTATCTCATTTGTATTTGTGCAGAGTGATTGATTTTGTACTACCCTTTGCATAATTACTTGTTGGAGTATCCAAATTGACAGATGCACAAGCCAAGGTATTTCTAGGTAAATGACTTATGCTTTTTTGTTTAACTTTTAAATCTACTACCAAAGTCCAACTTTACATGAATATATTTTTAAGTCTATTTTGTGTGAAGATAACATGTACTAGTTCAAGTATATTATGTTGAATTTACTCCTATACTGCCAACTTATGCTTGATCTAGATTAACAAGTTTAAGTAAGTTGCACCAAGCTTCTCTTTCGGGTCGTTCACAACAAGTAAAAACGGTATTCTAAATTTTGGGATTTAAAAGTTTTGGTAGTTCCTCCTGCAGAGAACACTTCTTGATATAAGAACTATAGTTTCTAGTTTCTAGTTTTATGCTTGTTCCTTTCTACCTTCTGATTAGGCACTCAACATTGTGTCTCTGTCTAAGTTTTAGTTTTGGACGGTTAGTAGTTCAACGTTCAGACCATTAAGTTTTGGAGTGAACAATAAATTGCATTGAGAAATGAAGTTTCTTATTATTACTTTATCAGGTGAAAAAGCCTTTGAACTATTACAGGTGAATGACTTATGCTTTGGTTGTGTGGAATCATTCCAAGTAACAGTTAAAATTCCTTAAGCGTAGTTGCATAATGAATTTCGTTACTACCGAGAAGAAATATTGCTTGGTTGAGTATTTAATTAGCTTCATTTATCTTTTATCTTTTATTTATAATTAATTCTATGTAAATCAAATGAGTTATTTTTTATGATTTTGTAGGTGAAACAAATTAACAAAGGATAGCTGAAAGCAGTGAAGATCTACTTAAGAGTTGGTTGATCGTTGTTAAACTTTTAGATGGTCTACCGATCTTTTATTTTAGAAATTATGTATGATAACTCTTAAATTATCAGAAAATATTGTGTAATTGGTTTTAGAAATAGATAATACTAGTTCGATATTTTGGATCATGATTTTATGGTTGAGTAGTTTCTTTTGTGTGACGACCCAAAGGGTCATCACTTGTTTATTTAATCATCCCGAGCTTTTGAGGTCTTGAAAATCTCATTTATAGTTGCCTCGATTTGCGTGCACAAATCCGGGCACAAAGCTGGAAAAGATTTATGTTGAAATATGTGAAATATGTGAAAAAGTAGAAGAATTTTGATATTAATATTGATATGGTTGACTTTGGTCAACATTTTTGGTAAACGGACCCGGATCCGTGATTTGACTATTTCAGAAAATCCGTAGAAAAATATGGAACTTGGGCATATGTCCGGAATTGAAATCCGAGGTCTAGAACCCCAATAAAAGAATTTTTCTGTTAAATTGTTTTCTGAAAATGTTTAAGGAAAATGAAACTGAATTTTGATTAAAAAGTACCGGTATCGGGCTCGTATTTTGGTTCCGACGCCCGGTACAGGTCATATATATTGGTTAAGCGCTTCCTGTAAAGTTTGGTTGAAAACGGACGTCGTTTGACGTGTTTCGGCCTTAAATTGGAAAGTTTGGAAATTATGAAAATTTGAAAGGATTCTTGAGTTTTAAGGCTCAATTCATGGATTTTGATGTTATTTTAGCGATTTGATTGCGCGAGCAAGTTCGTATGATGTTTTTAAGTTAGTGTGCATATTTGGTTTGGAGCCCCGAGGGCTCGGGAGTGTTTCGGAGGTGGTTCGGGGTGTTTTTGAACTTAAGAAAAACTGCAGAAATCTGCAGCAGACAATTCTTCATCGCGTTCGCGTCCAGCCGGTCGCGTTCGCGATGGTCAACTTATTTCCTTCTACGCGTTCGCGTCCACCTTGTCGCGTTCGCGAAGACTTTTCTTCCTTCTTCTACGCGTTCGCGTCCTTAGGACCGCGTTCGCGTATAACAACATGAACCCCAGTCTTTTTCCTCTACGCGTTCGCGTGAAGGCTCCCGCGTTCGCGGAGCCTAGCCTGCCTCTTCTACGCGTTCGCGTACAGCACCACGCGTTCGCGTAGGCCAAATTTCAATCCCCAGAATTTTCTTCTTCGCGTTCGCGTTAATCCCTACGCGAACGCGATGTGTAAAACTTGTTCTTCATCGCGAACGCGACCGGGGTGTCGCGAACGCGATGAAGAAATTATTGCCCAGTGATTTAAGTTCTGCAAAAACAGAACATACGGGATTATTTCCAATTCTCTCAACTCTCTCTTCTCCAACAGCCCTTAGGCGATCCTTAGAGCAACTTTTCATCAAGGTTCATCGGGTAAGTATTGTTTAACTCGTCTTCTTCACTTTTCATCAACATCAATCAAATTCTTAGGCCTAAACATGTGTAAATTGGTTGAAAAATTAGAGAAATGGGTATAGTTAGGGCTTTCAAAGAAATTGCGATTTAGACCTCGTTTTGGAGTCGAACTTAAGAACAAATTGTGTATTTGGACTCATGGAAGATTGGGTGAAATTAATTTGGTTCGAAACTTGAGTTTCGATTATGTGGGCCCGGGGTCGGATTTTACTATTCCGGGCAGAATGTTGTAAAAACCATATTTAGCAATATGAACTAGTTTGTTAAGTAGAATTGATGATATTAAATCAATTGTGTATATATACGATTGGATTGGAGTCAAATTCAAAAGGAAAAGGCATTGCTACGGATTGAATCGTTCGTAAGCATTCGAGGTAAGTGTTTGTTCTATCCTAGCTTGAGGGAATAGGATTATGTGTTATGTGTTATGTGATCGAGTGCGGTGTATGGGTCGTGGTGACGAGCATCCATACATTGGCGTCTAGTATGACCGTGAGTCGTTGGAAAATGATATTTTGAGATATATTACATGTGAATCGTTATTGTTCTCCCTTGTTGGGACTTGTTGTGAAGATAATTATTGATTGCCCTTGACGGGACGATTTATGAATTGTTGTTTCTTTCTCTGCCCTTAACTGTGATTGTTATTTGGGTGAGGAAGAGTGATAATGCACGAACGGTGATGCCGTGCCATGTTTATTTATTTATGCACGAAGGTTAATGCCGTGCCATGTTTATTTATTGATTATGCACGAAGGATCATGCCGTGCCTTGTTATTGAACCATGTACGAAGGATCATGCCGTACTATGGATGTGAGGATGAGAGTAAAAGCACGAAGGGTGATGCCGTGTACTTTATTTGTTTATTTGGTGAGGATGAGAGTAAAAGCACGAAGGGTGATGCCGTGCAATCGCTTGTTATTTCTTGAAGTGATATTGTTCGTGTTTACATTATACTTTGTTTTCTTTGTGAAATTATTAACTGTGGTTAGTTGTTAAATTCTTTAAGATATTTCTTGTTATTTTGTGGTACACATATATATATTGAATTGCACAGGTTTATGGGAGTGTCTGGTCCTAGGCTTGTCACTACTTCGCCGGGATAGGCCAGGCACTTACCAGCACATGGGGTCGGTTGTGCTGATGCTACACTTCTGTGCGTTTTTGCACAGGTCCAGGTTACGATCAGGAGCAGCAGCAACAATAAGTAGATTGCGTGGGAGCTAATCATATTTGAGACCAAGGTAGCTTGCAGACGTCCGCAGGCCCGACGTCTCTTTCTTTAATTATGTTATTAGCTGTAGTCTCTTTGTTTCGAGACAAACAGTATTATGTTATATTTCCTTCAGACTTTTATGTGTAGTATTCCATAGTAGTTTGTGAGTTGGTGACTCCACGTCTTGGGTAGAGGATTTCAGTATAATTTTCACTCTGTGATTTGTTATATCCATTTCGATAAAGTATTCCGCATTTATTTAATTAAAATTGTGTTAAAAACAGGATGGTATGAATACAGTGGCTTGCCTAGCTACCTCGAGTAGGCGCCATCACGATCCCGATGTTGGGGGAAAATCCGGGTCGTGACAAGTTGGTATCAGAGCTCTAGGTTACATAGGTCTCACCACTCACGAACAAGCTTAGTAGAGTTTGAGAGGTAGGTACGGAGACGTCCGTACTTGTCCTCCAGAGTCTATTGAGTTAGGAAAAAGTCTCTCATTTGTTCTTTCTTGTCGTGCTACTTGATCCTCAATTACCGATTGAATTTCTATTCTGTCCTTTCGAGATGGTAAGGACACGCACTTCTTCGTCCGCTGACCAGCAGCCTGAGCCCCAGACAGCTCCTGTGAGGGGCAGGGGTCGAGGCCGTACTAGAGGCCGTGGTAGGGGTAGAGCTCAGCCCCAGGCAGCTACCCCAGAGGTGGAGCCTCATATTGAGATCGATGAGGAGGTTCCGGTTCCAGCAGCTCCAGTGGGCCCAGCTCAGGTCCCAGGAGAGGCTTTGATTACCCCGGATCTCCGGGATGCTTTGGTCAGAATAGCGGGATTTATGGATAGCATTGCCAGAGCGGGTCTATTATCAGTTGCCCCAGCTACTTCTCAGGCTGGAGGAGGGGCCCGGACTCCTATCGCTCATACTCCAGAGCCAGTAGCTCCTCAGCCTCAGGCACCAGTAATCCAGCCAGCTGTGGCCACTCAGTCAGGTACCACAGCTCATGCCGGCGATGGAGCGGCCATGACTTCTGATTCGTTATGGAGGCTTGATCGGTTCTCCAAGCTATTTACCACTACATTCGGTGGAGCCGCATCAGAGGATCCTCAGGACTTTTTATTCAGTTGCCATGAGATTCTCAAGACTATGGGGATCGTGGAGACAAACGGAGTTGATTTCTGTACCTTCAGACTTGCAGGATCCGCCAAGACTTGGTGGAGAGATTATTGCCTGACTCGACCAGCAGGGTCCCCAGCTCTATCATGGGACCAGTTTGCGGAACTATTTATGGAGAAGTTTCTCCCTTCTACTCAGCGGGATTTACTTCGGAGGCAGTTTGAGCGCCTCCATCAGGGCACTATGACAGCTACACAGTATGAGACGAGATTTATCGACTTGGCTCTTCGCAAAAATAAAACTTAACTATTTCTAAGTACAGAACTAACCCTGTAAATATAAATGCGACATATTTGGTATATGTATTTTGATTGTTAACTTAAGCAAACAGACACGGACCCCCAAATGCAAGCGATAAGAAAAAGAACATGTGATCCCCAAACATTGTAATCAAACAAAAACTCTTTTATTTTTTGATATTTTGGGAGTAAATGCCGTGAGGGAAAAAAATCACATGCTCACAGATGCCAGTCTTCCAGGCCTTTTCATTCCGCCCTTCAGGCTTCACAGGGTGGACCAGGTGATCTTGGTTTTCGGGGGCATTATTCAGACCAGCCTCCTATTAATGCTCAGCCTCTTCAGAGTGTTCGTGGAGGCCACTCAGGTCGTCAGGGCCAACAACCCTATCAGTCTACGAGTTGCTACGGTTGTGGTGACCCAGGTCATTTTATCAGGTATTGCCCTCGAGCAGCGGGCAACTCTCAGCAGCGGGGTCCTCGTCCTATGATTCGAGGCCCCAGCTGACCCTCAGCCTGCCCAGCCAGCCAGAGGCGGGGGTAGATATTATAGAGGTGGAGGTCGAGACTGTAGAGGTCGAGACCGTCCAGCCAGAGGTAGAGGTCAGCCAGTTGAGGGTCGTCCTAGAGACGCAGCTCAGAGGGGAGGTGCGGATCCCCGATTCTATGCTTTACCAGCCAGGCCAGAGGCGGAGGCATCAGATGCTGTGATTACAGGTACTATTCTTGTGTGTGGCAGAGGTGCTTCAGTATTATTTGACCCTGGATCTACATATTCCTATGTGTCTTCCTACTTCGCACCGTATTTGGCTGTGCCCAGCTATGCTCTGGATATTCCAGTTTATGTGGCTACGCCAGTGGGTGACTCTATTGTAGTCGATCGGGTGCATCGGTTCGTGCGTAGTTATATTTGGGGGTCTTGAGACCCGTGTTGATCCGTTGCTCTTGGATATGGTAGATTTTGATGTCATATTGGGGATGGACTGGTTGTCCCCATACCATGCTATTCTTGATTGTCATGCTAAGACCGTCACCTTAGCCTTGCCAGAATCACCCCGATTAGAGTGGAAGGGTACCTCAAGCCACTCTGTTCGCACTGTTATTTCTTATGTTAAGGCTCGACGTATGGTCGAGAAGGGGTGTTTAGCTTATTTGGCTTATGTTCGTGATTCCAATGCATAAGTTCCTTCCATTGATTCAGTCCCTATTGCACGGGAGTTTCCCGAGGTTTTTCCTTCAGACCTGCCGGGCATGCCACCCGACAGGGATATTGACTTCTGTATTGATTTGGCACCGGGCACTCAGCCCATCTCTATTCCACCCTATCGTATGGCCCCGCCGGAGTTAAAGGAGTTGAAGGATCAGTTGCAGGACCTTCTTGAGAAGGGTTTTATCAGGCCCAGTGTTTCCCCCTGGGGGGCACCTGTATTATTTGTAAAGAAGAAGGATGGCTCGATGCGGATGTGTATTGATTACCGGCAGTTAAACAAGGTGACTATCAAAAATAAATATCCACCGCCGAGGATTGATGATTTGTTTGACCAGCTCCAGGGAGCGAGGGTATTCTCTAAGATAGACTTGAGGTCAGGCTACCATCAGCTGAAGATCAGGGCGGCCGACATTCCTAAGACAGCCTTTCGCTCTAGATATGGGCATTATGAGTTCTTGGTCATGTCCTTCGGGTTGACCAATGCCCCAGCAGCATTCATGGAGTTGATGAATCGGGTATTCAGGCCTTACTTAGATCTGTTCGTGATAGTCTTCATAGATGACATCCCGGTGTACTCCCGCAGCCAGGAAGAGCACGAGCAACACCTCAGAGTGGTTCTTCAGACTCTGAAAGATAACTAGCTATATGCCAAATTTTCTAAATGTGAGTTCTGGCTGAGTTCGGTAGCATTTCTGGGTCACATTGTATCCGTGGAGGGTATTCAGGTAGACCCAAAGAAGATTGAGGCAGTTCAGAATTGGCCTCGACCAGCTTCAGTGACTGAGATACGGAGTTTCTTGGGATTAGCAGGTTACTACCGTCGTTTTGTAGAGGGGTTTTCTTCTATTGCAGCCCCGATGACCAGGTTGACCCAGAAGGGTGTCCAGTTTCAGTGGTTAGAGGAGTGTGAGGCGAGCTTTCAGAAGCTCAAGACGGCCTTGACCACCGCACCAGTGTTGGTACTACCTACAGGTACAGGGCCTTATACAGTTTATTGTGACGCATCTCGTACAGGGCTTGGAGCGGTATTGATGCAGGATGGTAAGGTTATCGCTTATGCTTCGAGGCAGTTAAAGATACATGAGAAGAATTATCCAGTTCATGATCTTGAATTAGCAGCAGTGGTTCATGCCTTAAAGATCCGGAGGCATTATCTATATGGTGTGACATGTGAGGTGTACACTGATCACAAAAGCTTACAGTATTTGTTCAAACAGAAGGAGTTGAATCTACGACAACGGAGATGGTTAGAGTTGCTAAAAGACTATGATGTTACTATATTATATCACCCAGGTAAGGCTAATGTGGTGGCCGATGCATTGAGTAGAAAGTATGCCAGCATGGGTAGTCTTGCATATATTCCGGTCAATCGGAGACCATTAGCTCTAGATGTCCAGGCCTTAGCCAACCGGTTCGTGAGATTAGACATTTCTGAGCCTAGCAGAGTGTTAGCCTGCACGGTCGCTCGTTCTTCCTTATTAGAGTGTATCCGTGAGAGGCAATTTGATGATCCTCATTTGCGTGAGTTGAGAGATACAGTACAGCGGGGAGGTGCCACACAGGTAAATCTAGATGATGATGGGGTATTGAAATTGCATGGTCGAGTTTGTGTGCCCAATGTCGAAGGAATTCGAGAGTTGATCTTAGCAGAGGCCCACAGTTCGCGGTATTCTATTCACCCAGGCGCCGCGAAGATGTACCAGGACTTACGGCAACACTATTGGTGGCGCGGAATGAAGAAAGATATCGTTGCGTATGTCGCTCGGTGTCTAAATTGTCAGCAGGTGAAATATGAGCACCAGAGACCTGGTGGTGTATTCCAGAGGATTGAAATTCCCGAGTGGAAATGGGAGCGGATCACTATGGACTTCGTTACTGGACTTCCTTTGACTCGGAGGAAATTTGATGCTATTTGGGTCATTATTGATAGGCTGACCAAGTCAACACACTTTATTCCAGTATCCGTCTCCTACTCGTCGGAGAGGTTAGCGGAGGTTTACATTAGGGAGATTGTTCGTCTCCATGGAGTGCCAGTATCTATTATCTCTGATCGGGGTACGCAGTTTACCTCGCAGTTCTCGAGAGCGGTCCAGCAGAAGTTAGGCACCCAGGTTCAGCTGAGTACAGCATTTCATCCTCAGACGGATGGCCAGTCCGAGAGGACTATTCAGATTCTAGAGGACATGCTTCGAGCCCGTGTTATTGATTTCGGAGGCTCGTGGGACCAGTTTCTGCCATTAGCAGAGTTCGCCTACAATAACAGTTACCAATCTAGCATCCAGATGGCTCCGTATGAGGCGTTATATGGTAGGCGATGTCGATCACCAGTTGGATGGTTTGAACCGGGAGAGGCTCGGTTGTTAGGTACAGACTTAGTTCAGGAGGCCTTAGATAAGGTCAAGACTATTCAGGAGAGATTGCGTTCAGCTCAGTCTAGGCAAAAGACTTATGCGGATCGTAAGGTTCGAGATGTAGATTTCATGGTCGGTGAACGAGTATTGCTCCGAGTGTCGCCTATGAAGGGCGTGATGAGGTTTGGGAAGAAGGGCAAGCTCAGCCCTAGGTATATTGGCCCATTTGAGATTCTAGACAGAGTGGGAGGGGTGGCTTACGGATTAGCTTTGCCGCCTAGCTTATCAGCCGTGCATCCAGTTTTTCATGTATCTATGCTTCGGAGATACCACGGTGATCCCACACATGTGTTAGACTACAGTACTGTACAATTGGACAATGATCTATCTTACGAGGAGGAGCCGGTAGCCATTCTAGACCGGCAGGTTCGACAGCTGAGGTCGAAGAGTTATCCTTCCGTGCGTGTTCAGTGGAGAGGTCAGCCTCCTGAGGCATCGACCTGGGAGTCCGAGTCTGATATGCGGAGCCGCTACCCACATTTGTTTCCTGACTCAGGTACTTCTTTCTTTTGTCCGTTCGGGGACGAACGGTTGTTTTAGAGGTGGAGATTGTGACGACCCAAAATGTCATCACTTGTTTATTTAATCATTCCGAGCTTTTGAGGTCTTGAAAACCTCATTTATAGTTGCCTCGATTTGCGTGCACAGTCCGGGCACAAAGCCGGAAAAGATTTATGTTGAAATATGTGAAATATGTGAAAAAGTAGAAGAATTTTGATATTAATATTGATATGGTTGACTTTGGTCAACATTTTTGGTAAACGGACCCGGATCCGTGATTTGACTATTTCAGAAAATCCGTAGAAAAATATGGAACTTGGGCATATGTCCGAAATTGAAATCCGAGGTCTAGAACCCCAGTAAAAGAATTTTTCTGTTAAATTGTTTTCTGAAAATGTTTAAGGAAAATGAAACTGAATTTTTATTAAAAAGTACTGGTATCGGGCTCGTATTTTGGTTCCGACGCCCGGTACAGGTCATATATATTGGTTAAGCGCTTCCCGTAAAGTTTGGTTGAAAACGGACGTCGTTTGACGTGTTTCGGCCTTAAATTGGAAAGTTTGGAAATTATGAAAATTTGAAAGGATTCTTGAGTTTTAAGGCTCAATTCATGGATTTTGATGTTATTTTAGCGATTTGATTGCGCGAGCAAGTTCGTATGATGTTTTTAAGTTAGTGTGCATATTTGGTTTGGAGCCCCGAGGGCTCGGGAGTGTTTCGGAGGTGGTTCGGGGTGTTTTTGAACTTAAGAAAAACTGCAGAAATCTGCAGCAGACAATTCTTCAGCGCGTTCGCGTCCAGCCGGTCGCGTTCGCGATGGTCAACTTATTTCCTTCTACGCGTTCGCGTCCACCTTGTCGCGTTCGCGAAGACTTTTCTTCCTTCTTCTACGCGTTCGCGTCCTTAGGACCGCGTTCGCGTATAACAACATGAACCCCAGTCTTTTTCCTCTACGCGTTCGCGTGAAGGCTCCCGCGTTCGCGGAGCCTAGCCTGCCTCTTCTACGCGTTCGCGTACAGCACCACGCGTTCGCGTAGGCCAAATTTCAATCCCCAGAATTTTCTTCTTCGCGTTCGCGTTAATCCCTACGCGAACGCGATGTGTAAAACTTGTTCTTCATCGCGAACGCGACCGGGGTGTCGCGAACGCGATGAAGAAATTATTGCCCAGTGATTTAAGTTCTGCAAAAACAGAACATACGGGATTATTTCCAATTCTCTCAACTCTCTCTTCTCCAACAGCCCTTAGGCGATCCTTAGAGCAACTTTTCATCAAGGTTCATCGGGTAAGTATTGTTTAACTCGTCTTCTTCACTTTTCATCAACATCAATCAAATTCTTAGGCCTAAACATGTGTAAATTGGTTGAAAAATTAGAGAAATGGATATAGTTAGGGCTTTCAAAGAAATTGCGATTTAGACCTCGTTTTGGAGTCGAACTTAAGAACAAATTGTGTATTTGAACTCATGGAAGATTGGGTGAAATTAATTTGGTTCGAAACTTGAGTTTCGATTATGTGGGCCCGGGGTCGGATTTTACTATTCCGGGCAGAATGTTGTAAAAACCATATTTAGCAATATGAACTAGTTTGTTAAGTAGAATTGATGATATTAAATCAATTGTGTATAGATACGATTGGATTGGAGTCAAATTCAAAAGGAAAAGGCATTGCTACGGATTGAATCGTTCGTAAGCATTCGAGGTAAGTGTTTGTTCTATCCTAGCTTGAGGGAATAGGATTATGTGTTATGTGTTATGTGATCGAGTGCGGTGTATGGGCCGTGGTGACGAGCATCCATACACTGGCGTCTAGTATGACCGTGAGTCGTTGGAAAATGATAATTTGAGATATATTACAGGTGAATCGTTATTGTTCTCCCTTGTTGGGACTTGTTGTGAAGATAATTATTGATTGCCCTTGATGGGACGATTTATGAATTGTTGTTTCTTTCTCTCCCCTTAACTGTGATTGTTATTTGGGTGAGGAAGAGTGATAATGCACGAAGGGTGATGCCGTGCCATGTTTATTTATTTATGCACGGAGGTTAATGCCGTGCCATGTTTATTTATTGATTATGCACGAAGGATCATGCCGTGCCCTGTTATTGAACCATGTACGAAGGATCATGCCGTACTATGGATGTGAGGATGAGAGTAAAAGCACGAAGGGTGATGCCGTGTACTTTATTTGTTTATTTGGTGAGGATGAGAGTAAAAGCACGAAGGGTGATGCCGTGCAATTGCTTGTTATTTCTTGAAGTGATATCGTTCGTGTTTACATTATACTTTGTTTTCTTTGTGAAATTATTAACTGTGGTTAGTTGTTAAATTCTTTAAGATATTTCTTGTTATTTTGTGGTACACATATATATATTGAATTGCACAAGTTTATGGGAGTGTCTGGTCCTAGGCTTGCCACTACTTCGCCGGGATAGGCCAGGCACTTACCAGCACATGGGGTCGGTTGTGCTGATGATACACTTCTGTGCGTTTTTGCACGAGTCCAGGTTACGATCAGGAGCAACAGCAGCAGTAAATCGATTGAGTGGGAGTTGATCATATTTGAGACCGAGGTAGCTTGCAGACGTCCGCAGTCCCGGCGTCTCTTTCTTTAATTATGTTAATAGCTGTAGTCTCAATTTTCCGAGACAAACAGAATTATGTTATATTTCCTTCAGACTTTTATGTGTAGTATTCCATAGTAGTTTGTGAGTTGGTGACTCCACGTCTTGGGTAGAGGATTTCAGTATAATTTTCACTCTGTGATTTGTTATATCCATTTCGATAAAGTATTCCGCATTTATTTAATTAAAATTGTGTTAAAAACAGGATGGTATGAATACAGTGGCTTGCCTAGCTACCTCGAGTAGGCGCCATCACGATCCCGATGTTGGGGGAAAAATCCGGGTCGTGACATTTTGTAATTTATATTTTATTATACAGGAAAATGTTTAAAGCAATAGCTCCTAATAACCGTTGCAATAGCTACAACGAGTAGTTGCCATAGCTTCAAACACCGTTGCCATAGCTTCAAAAACCGTTGCAAATAGCGTCAACATTCAGTGCACAAAATGCTATCGCAACGTTTTTGAACCGTTCCATTTGACTCGATAACCGTTGCAAAAGGTAGGCAAATGGCGTCGGTTTCGAAACTGTTGCAATAGATAGCTTATTGCAACGGTACAATAACCGTTGCGCGGAACCGTTGCAATAGATCTATTGGCACGCGACCGGATGTAACGGCCTCAAAACCGTTGCCGTATATCTGTCGCAACGGTTTGTCTTCCTATTGCAACAGTTTTTGTGCCGTTGCAGTAGCCCTATTTTCCAGTAGTGTGAGTTGGGAGAAACTTATACTGCTCTGTTCCACAAATTGAAGCAAATAGGTTTGTTGAGTCCTATTGAGACAAGATTGCCAAATCTCCTACCCCCAAATGTGGATCGCTCAGTATGCTGTGAGTATTGTTCAGGGGCTCTTGGACAAGATACCGAGAAATGTTAGAAACTGAAACATGCAGTGCAAAATCTTATTAACACCAATAAGATCGAGGTTCAGACACCAGAGGCACCCAACATTAATCAGAATCCATTGCCAACTCACCCTTAGACCCATATGATCAAATTGATACACAAGGGAAGGGAAAATTAAGAAGCCCGATCTGTATTCCAAAGCAAAACCAATCGGCAGAAGTTGGTATATGATAAGTCATGCTTGGTAAACAGGAGGAGTTTTCGGTGGTTTGTTTTTGTTGTCATTTCTTTTGTCCGAGTTGTTTCCAGGGTTGTGACCTAGATTTTGTCTTGTAGTGAAACCATCTTATCTTTCCATTTTGGTCATTTCAGTTTACCTAGTCTTATCATGTCTCGTTTCAGGTTTGTATTTTTGGTTTGCTTGTTTGTATTTGAACCAATTCTCCGTTTAGTAAAACTTTTGGTCTTTTATTACCCAGTTCGTCTTTTTGTTTAGTTTTTCTATCTTTAAATATGTCATTTGTTCGAACGCCGACTCTAATGACATGGCATCGCACATAATTTTGGCCTAATATTAAGGGTTAATCATGAAGCAATTGAAAGATAATCAGCTCATTTTAAAAAGAAATAAAAATGATTTGAGATTATTTGGAGCCCGAATCATGTGAGATTGGGGCAGGTAAAACACGAAGAAACCCTTAAAGGAAAATTGGCCATTCTAAGACGGGGTTCGCTCATGATACTGAAATGAAAGTGTCGTCCAGCAATACTTTAAAATGATAGATGAAAAGGCGAATGGACGATATGGTTATCAATCAGGGCACAAACAGAAGATGTCGTGAATATGTTGTTTGAACTTGGCATGTTTTGAAGATTGGAATGACGAAGGCATTTTGTTCCGCTATCCAAACACTTTATCCATCGTCAACCCTTTGAGCCTTAATTTTAAAATCTTTCATACTCCTCCTTCGGAATTAGTTGCAAAGACTAGAAACACAAGTTTGAAAGACAAGAGAAGAAAGGGATAAAGAAAAAGAAAAGAAAAGAAAACAACAAAAAGGGATTAAAAAAAAACAAAAAGAAAAATGAAAAATGGGAATTGGGAACTACCTTTGACCTGATTCCTTAAAGAGGATACGTAGGCGCTTCACAGCTCGGTCATAGTGTAAATAAAGTAATAAAAATTCCCCAAGTAAAAAACAGGGGCAAAGAAAAATTTTGTTGATTATAAATAAATTTAGGTCCGAAGGTTGTAAATTTTGAACCCAAAATTGATTTTGTTTTGAGCCTTCAATACCCTTTCTTTCTAGCCCTATCCAAATCTCACATTACGGTCCAGAAAGACCTTCTGATCAGTCTTCAAAAGATGCCACGACAGGCGAGTGAGAGAGTCCTATCAGAATATAACACTCTGATTCTCAGCAGAAAAGACTCTGATTCCCAGCAGAAAGGAAACACGAGAGAGTCTTAGCAGTGACACCCCAATCCCCACCCAAAAGTAATACAAATGAGAGAGTCTTACCGGTGAAAACCCTCACAGGCACCATAAGGCGACGAAAGCTGAGAGAAAATCAAAATGAGAGAGGCTTGAAAGTGAAAACCCTTCGGGCACTACAAGTCGAATAAAGTTGATAATCAGATGGAAATCACGAGACAGAAATCGTGAAAGGCAATTAACGACGGAGGATAGGCCATATGTGCATGTCATGACCAGTAGAGTTGGTATCCACGCTTGATAAGTTTTTATAATTGTTTCTTGTTAGAGAGTCAGTTCTCCCTTGTCTTCTATTTGTTTATTTTTATCTTTCTCCTTTTGTCAAAATTCCCCCGTCGAAGTCTGTCTAGTCAAAACATAGTGAGAAATGACTTCAAAACTTACCACCAACTTTCCAATTATTATGCAAGGCAAGGAAATGCCATTGACGGCAGAGAAGTATGGTGCAAAGAAGATTATTAAACTGGGGCAGAAAATTTTCTTTTTCATTTTGAAAATTTTCTGGAAGTCGAGTCCCACTTGGGGAAAAAGGAAGAAAGAAGGCCTTAAGGGAAGCAATATTTAAACCAATGTCATCTCCAACAGACTTCAGAAGAGTGAAACACCAATTTTGAGGAAAGGAAAATCCACCAGCGGTGTTATCTTCATCAAGTTCCGAGGTGGTCGGACAACACAGAGTGGTAAAGGAAGAAAGGAAATCTCATCTTCAACAAAATAACCCCCAGCAAGTTGTGAAATACAGAACGGGGAAGGGATAAATGGAAAAACACATCCCTAGTAGGAATATCATCTCCAGCAAAAGAAATCATTCCCCGACAAGTTTTGGGAACCCCGAGCGAGGGAAAGGAGAAAAGGAAAAAACCACCCCACAGGAGCGGCACAACCGCTCACAATGTTGTGAACTAACAAATTTTCTTTGATTTGAAACAGGGAAAGAAAGTGCTATTGATAGCAGAAAGTCATGCCACAAGGAAGAACACCAATACTGGGGCAGAAAATTTTCCGCCGTTGTTGAAAATTTTCTCGGAGAAACGAGGAAGGCAATTCAAGATGACGTGTTAGGTTTGTCCACCTTCAAATAGGATGTTTCAGGTTTGTCCACCTTCGAACAGGACGTCTCAGGTTTGTTCACTTTCAAACATTGATATCATGGGAGTATCCGCCCTCGAATAGGATACGATGGGAGTATTCGTCCTCGAATAGAATACAATGGGAGTATCCACCCTCGAATAGGATACGATGGGAGTATCCGCCCTCGAATAGGATACGATGGGAGTGTCCGCCCTCGAATAGGATACGATGGGAGTATTTGCCCTCGAATAGGATACAATGGGAGTATTCGCCCTCGAATAGGATACGATGGGAGTATTCGCCCTCGAATAGGATACAATGGGAGTATTCGCCCTCGAATAGGATATAATGGGAGTATTCGCCCTCGAATAGGATACGATAGGAGTGTTCGCCCTCGAATAGGATACAATGGGAGTATTCTCCCTCGAATAGGATACGATGGGAGTGTTCGCCCTCGAATAGGATACAATGGGAGTATTCGCCCTCGAATAGGATACAATGTGAGTATTCGCCCTCGAATAGGATACAATGGGAGTATTCGCCCTCGAATATGATACAATGGGAGTATTCCCCCTCGAATAGGATACGATGGGAGTGTCCGCCCTCGAATATGATACGATGGGAGTATCCGCTCTCGAATAGGATACGATGGGAGAGTCCGCCCTCGAATAGGATACGATGGGAGTATCCGCCCTCGAATAGGATACGATGGGACTATCCGCCCTCGAATAGGATATTTTACGTTTGTTTTATTTTACATTGTCCTATGGATATTTCGTAAATTATTGCCAGAATGCATTTTAAATTCAAAGTTGCTAACAAAAATAGGCGCCTACCTGTATAACAAGAGGCATGTCTTCAGTCTTTACATTGCAGGTCTTGAAACCAATAACCCACTATAAAGCATAGGGTTACAACAAGAGTTCCTAGCGCAAATTCAAGCACATGAGTCAAAGGAAGGGAGGGAATGAAGGAAAATTTTCCCAGCATCATTATCCTCAGCAGGCAAGTAAACAATTCTAAAGATATCCCCAACAGTCAGGAGGGAAAACGACACGACCCAGGAGGAAAGTAGTTCCAGAATAAGGTAATTTAGGGAAAAGGATGGTTTAAGAGGCGATGCATGAAGAAGAAACTGGTGCAGGAAGCAAAGGAAGACGATAGGGATGGGATGAAGTTCAAAGTTTGTTGTTGAAGTCAGGTGCCCGCCTGAAGAATGGAGTGGCGATTTATTTTCGAAGTTTAATGTTGAAGTCAGGTGCCCGCCTGAAGAATGGAGTGGCAATTTATTTTCAAAGTTCGTTGTTGAATTCAGGTGCCTGCCTGAAGAATGGAGTGGCGATTTATTTTCGAAGTTCATTGTTGAAGTCAGGTGCCCGCCTGAAGAATGGAGTGGCGATTTAGTTTCAAAGTCTATAAGTTGAAGTCAGGGAGCCCGCCTGAAGAATGTAGTGGCGATTTATTTTGAAGTTATAGTGGAAGTCAGGGAGCCCGCCCGAAGAATGGAGTGGCGATTTATGATTAGAGTTTGTCGATAAAGTCAAAAGCCTGCCGAAAAGCAGAACGGCGTCTCAGTTTCTAAGATTTGATAAGGATAGTGAACAATCGGAAAGTGACAGAGTGTAAAGGAAATCCTGAGCACGAATCCAAGTTCAAAATCACAAGGAACACAACAATGATCAGAAAAGATAGATTCAGACTTCGAAAGAAAATAGTTCGAAGATCGCAAGGAAGAGACCAACGGTCAGCGTTCGGCAATCAAGATAGGCCGAAATAACAATTGGCAGAAGAGAAGAAGCATCAGAAGGAACATCAAGTCCGACAGAATAGCAAGGAACATGGGAAAGTCAAGATGAAAAGATAGATTCAGACTTCGAAGGAAAATAATTCGATGATCACAAAGAAGGGACCAATGGTCGGAGTTCGGCAATCAAGATAGGCCGAAATAACAATTGTCAGAAGAGAAGAAGCATGTGAAGAAACATCAGAGCAAGCAGGATGGCAAGGAACATGGGAAAGTCAAGCTGAAAAGATAGATAGGAATTTGCAATACTGTAACTTAGTCTAGCTTCTTATCCTTTCGTTTAGCACGGTGTAATAAGGAGATCAGTTAAGCAGTGGCATCAACAGCAACAGCAGTAACAACAAGATTACAACAGTCATGGTAGTCCTAGCTACCAAAACTTCCCGAACTACATTGACCTGATTCCCTTTTAGCCAGGGAAATGTAGGAGACCTTCTGAAGCAAAGGTTCGGTCAAACTTTTCCGAAAAAATGCTTCATACGGAGTGCTCAAACGGGCAAAAATTGCTCGTATCCGCTCACTTATCTTTGCACGAAAACTCTTCATGTTTTCGCGCAAAGAGGGGTAGAAGTGAGCACGTGATTTTTGCCCTAAATGTGACTTACTCCCAAAATTCAAAATAAAATAATTTTTGTGTTGTTTGCAATTGTTATGAATTTTGTGTATTATTTGCATTTATCTGTGCATATTTGTTTGTTTAAATAATTAAAATAAATATGTATATATATATGTTGCATTTTGAATTTAGAATTCAATTAAGTAATTTGCTTTATAAGAAAATTAAAATCAAAATGTGTGTTTTGTGTTTTAATATTTTTAGTTTAATTTTTGTAAAAAATTACCATTTAGAGTTAATTGGTATTTGTGGTAGCCTAATTTGTTTTCATAATTAAAATTATGGTTTTTAGTTTTAATTATTTAAATAAAACAAGAAAAAAGAAAAGATGGAGATAATAAAAAGAGAAAAAGGAAAAACGGACTGGGCCAAGTTGAATCTGGAAGAAACCAGGCCCAAAACACTGCTTTACCCGGTCCAACCCATACTCTACCCGGTCTACCCGATCCGAAATGACCCAGTGTTATTAAACAACTGATCTGGGCCGTTGGATTTTCGTGATCCAACGGCCAAGATTAATCCCTACCTTCTAAACACCCAAAACCCCCCAAACTAAACTCACCTTATTCTTCTTCTCTCATCCTTTAGAGATACGCCGCCGCTGCCACCGCGCTCCGCCGCCGGAAATCGCTTCTGCTGGTGGCATTCATCCAAACATTTCCATTTTTACACCAAAGAACCCTCTCAACCTCCTCTTTCAAACCCCAAGTACGGCTTATCTCGAATCAAGCCCAAGCTCCTCGAATCGTCAATCGAAGATTCGAGTCCAAACTCAACCTACACCAAACACCCCCAAATTCACACCACGCCGCCCTTAGACCTCCCTCATCCCAAATCAATCCCCAGTTTGGTTCGAATCCGGCCCAAACCACTCAAGCCCCAAATCCGAGCCCCAAGAACCCTAGCATTTCAAAATTAGGGATTTCGTCAATTGAAGTTTAATAGATTGTAATTGGGATGTTTTCATTTGAAAACATTTCAATTAAAGTCCGTTCGACTTCAAAATCCAAGGTCAAATCCGAAGTGGTCCAAGATGTTCTCCCTTTTTTGCCACTGTTTAAGGTATTTTCCTCTGTATTTGTTCTCATTTTTGTTTGATTATCGTGTGAATGAGTATCTTGTTGCCTCTCTTTTAGTTTTCTGATTTTCTGCCCATCCCAACAGACCTTTTATTTGGTCAATTGTTTCTGTTTCTGTTTATTTGATTACGTATGATGTAGAATATGTATTCGCGTCGATTAGCGTCGTCGAATAGTTAGCTTTGTATTTTTCCAGCATTGGCCGAAAATTACTTGAATCACTGTTTTTGGTCGATTAATTAGCTTCTGTATTTAATCTTGGATCTTAATAACTAGGATTTCAGTTTTTCGTCTAAGGTTTAATCGAATCAGTTAACTTGTGTTTAATGGTATGTATTCCGAATTCAACAGGATAGTATTTTCATGATATTGTGATTCCATGCCTATGATGATTATGTCAAGGGTCGAGTTCTGTTGGTTCGAGTCCCTGTAGCGACTTGTCACTGTGTTCATACAAATTTTCATCTATAGATTCATGTTTTGTACATCTATGTCATTTAAACTTTGTGAATCTATATGGTAGTGTGTTTGAATGTTTATACCTGCCACTCATCCTGAGTTTATCTCACTGCCTTGTTATGTACCTTTATGATAAATCAACTCATGTGTTCTAATTCCTGTTGGATTATTCATGTGTACTTGATACCCTACTTGAGAAGTTACTAGCACATGGTAGGATCAGTTAAAGAGTTGTTTAATCAAAAATAGATCAATAGTGCAGATAACACCCTGTTTAAATGCTCTTTTGAGCTGGAAATCAGAGAACACATGGGGGGACTGATAAAAGGTTAAAAGTAATGCACATGGGAGGGAATAAACAGGCTGGAAAAGTTGAATTTGTTTGGAAAAAGAGTTCTATTTTTGTCTATAAAAACAGAAGAGAAACAGATAGGGAAGGGGAACTGATAGAGAGAGTTTCTTGGAGATTAAAAACACACATAGACATTTGGGAGTTTTCTGAGAGGAAAAATAGATTTGAGAGCTTGTGAGTTTTAGGAGGATAGGGGAGTTTTGAGACATACAGATAGACTTGAGAGATACACATAGAGAGGGACACACATAGGCAATATAGAATTCTGAAAAAGAAAAACAAAGAGGAGAAACAGAGAAAGGAAAAATTGATAAGGATACAAACCAGAAAATATTGTTACATTGGGCAAATGGTGAACTCTGGTATTTGTTACTCATAATTTGTTGATTTTCTAGTTGAATCCTATGTTTGCTGAAGTTCGGAGTTTCATTTCGAGTAATTTTGGGTTAAGCTTGCTTTAGTTTTGATTGAGTTTTGTTGTTGTTGAGATGTCAAAGGTTTTAAGCTCATGACTGAGTCCGTTTGGGTATCGGCATAAGGTTTTTGTTTTGTGGTTGAGCTCTTAGTACTTGTTGACTTAAAATTCATCCTGGATTGGTTGAGTTAAGCTGTGGGCTGTTGTGGATTTTTGCCCGTTACTGCTGCCTGTTGATTGCTAAATGCCAGTTGATTACTCGCTGCTAACCTCCTCTTTTCTCTTTGATTCGATTCCACGTATTTTTTCAGTTTCAATCGAAGCATAAAGAACTGGATCCATGTGTATTGGCCAATTGAATGAAAATTATATCGTGTTAGTCTGATGTTAGTTTGTTTAATATCCTTGTTAATTTGAACATTAGATACGTGGTATTAACAATAGATATTAGAGGTTCAGAACACTTTATGATATGTAATAATAGGATTTTTTTTTATTTTGTGTCTGATGTTCATCTCGGGATCACAGTGTATTATAATTTGGATTATCGTGAAACATAGAGATATGCTCATGCTAAGTCCAGCCACAATGATATTTCCTCAAGTGATAATTCCAGTAGTTTGATATCAGTATTGTCAGTTTAAATTAGGTTGAAAATAATTAATATGCATTATGTATCAAAATTATGAATCAAAAGCATGCAAGGCATAGTAGTCACAAATGTCCCAATCACTGTAAAATTAGATTATAAGTCATGTTAATTTGTTTCAAAATTGATATATGATTAGTTGTTAGTTTAAGTGATAACTGTCATCATTTTTGTAGTGAACGTTACAGTTAATCCATTAGGGGTAATCTCCGCGTAATTGATATCATATTTAGCTTGAAATAACTCATTAGTGTTTTTTAAGTTGTTTCATAATCAGTGTTGCTCGGAGTTTGATTCACACTAGTTAGGACTGAAAGTTTGGGCTTATGTGGGCTAGCTAAAAATATCCAGGCCATGGCCTCCTTTAATTCAATTAAGTGGTTATGC
Organism: Nicotiana noctiflora; assembly: GCA_032618575.1. NCBI lineage: Eukaryota > Viridiplantae > Streptophyta > Magnoliopsida > Solanales > Solanaceae > Nicotiana > Nicotiana noctiflora. Next base: position 281,529 of record JASVEL010000137.1, read on the forward strand.
TCACATGTGGCATGGGCTAATATCAAAGCCTAAGATTATTGGGTTCGCGAGTCAAAGGAAAGATTTGGAATTTAAATGCAATATTTCTTAAAATAATTAATTAACTAGGTTTCTTTTTATTAGAGATGAAAAAAAGAAGCGTAGTTTACTTTAGGTTAGGCCTTTAAAATAAATGAGGCGAGCCTCGCCAAATAAAATATACAAAATTTTAAAAGTGTATTAAAATCAGATAAATAAGCCAAATATGATAATTGAGCGACCGTGCTAGAACCACGGAACTCGGGAATGCCTAACACCTTCTCCCGAGTTAACGGAATTCCTTATCCGGATTTCTGGTACGCAGACTGTTAAATAGAGTCATTCTTTTCCTCGATTCGGGATTCCACCGGTGGCTTGGGACACCATAAATCTCCCAAGTGGCGACTCTGAATTAACTAAATAAATCCCGTGTCGATTGTCCTTTAATTGGAAAATGTGACGACCCGACCCGTCGTCTCAGGTGTAACCACCCCGTGTTTCCCACATTATGTTGCCTTATGTTTCATTATCAGTTTTGTGTGCGTTAGAATTAAATTGGAGTAATTTTATTAAGAAATGAGAAACTTAGTCTCTTTAAAGAAGACTTAAGTTGGAAAAGTCAACCGGATATTGACTTATGAGTTAGAGTGCTCGGAATCGAATTTTGATGATTCGGTTCGCTCCGGATGATGAAATGTGACTTAGGAGCGCAATCAAAAGTAATTTTGGAGGTCTGGTGAAGAAGTTAGCATATTTTGGCAAAGTTAGTATTATGGCGAATTCCGGTTGATAGGTGATATTTTGATCCGGGAGTCGAAATGGAATTCTGAGAGTTGTAGTAGCTTCGTTAGGTGATTTTGGACTTGTCCGCAAAATTTCAGGTCATTCGGACGTCATTTGGTTGGGTTTCGAATTGAATGTGAATTTTGAAAGTTAAAGTTAAACATAAGCTTGAATTTGTTGAAAACGGACGATTTTGATGTTAATGATAGAATTTTGATGATTGGAACAAGTTTGAATAAGGTTATAGGACGTGTTGGTACTTTTGATTGAGGTCCCGAGGGCCTCCGGTGAGTTTCGGGGTGGTTTCGGACCATTTCTAAGCCATTTTGAACTGCTGGTTTTTGGCTACAGCAGTGCTCTATGCGATCGCGGGGATTTGGTCGCGATCGCGGTGAGCAAAATCTGAGAAAAACCTTTATGAATCGCGATCGCGTAAAGCTCTTTGCGATCGCGAAGAAGAAATTTCTGTCGCGCAAGTCCTACTTCAGAAGCTCATATCCTTTTATCTACTAGGAATTGTGAGGTGATTCAAAAGCGAAATTTGTAGCGCATCTTGTCTAGTTTTCATAAAGATAAAGAAATAGTGATTTGGATGTCTGTGTAAAAAGTTATGGATGTTACACTATAGGCTGTCTGGGGAGGATCTTTAATACATATGTATGCATTGGGAAGAATATATCTCACAATTTATAAAGATTTAGGAAATTAGCAACAAATTCAAGTCATAGCCCTATGTGTCTAGTTTCCAGAACATCAAACCATTTGTCATTTGGAGTTGTGTGCAAAATGTTATGACCATTATACTGAAGTCTGTCCGGAAGAACCGGAATTTATGCACCGTGATCGCGAAGGGTAATTTTTGGGCCAGAAATTTGTTCTCCGCGATCGCGAAGCATTTCCCGCGATCGTGATGAACAAAATACCTGGGCAAAATGTTTTAAAACATTCCAATCGCGAAAATAACCCATTTTCCACCATTTTTGGTCACTCTTGAGAGCTTTTGGACGGGAAATGAAGGGGTTTCGACTGGGAATCGTTGGAGGTAAGTTTTATGAGTTAATTACATGTTTTTATACAAGAATAATCCATGGAATTCATGAATTTATGGCTAAAAATCAAGAAAATAGGGCTTGGAGCAAAAATCTTAAATTTATGATTTGAAGGTCCATTTGTGGTCCGAATTGAGAGTTCTTGGTATGTACGGACTCGTGGCGAGACGAGGATTCCAGAAATGAAAATTTCGTAAATTTTCGGAATGTGGGCCCGGGGCTCGGGTTTTGCCAATTTCGTGATTTTTGATATTTTTCGAGTTCTTTCGATTGGGTTATGTTCAATTAGTCTATTATGATATATTTGTACTAATTTTGGCTAGTTTCGATGCGCGTGGAGGCCGGTTTGAGTAGCAAAGATGCCGCGGGCATGAGTTTTCGCCTGTTCAAGGTGGGTAATACATGTAAATGATGTCCTAAGGGTTAGTAAACCCCGGACTTGCACATCTTAGTGTTGTGTTGAGGTGACTTGCACGCCGGATAATGGGCATGGGGTAGAGCACCATTGGGGATTGTGACTTGGTCCGTCCCGCGTAATAAATAATAACACCTAATTGTTTGAAATGAAATTGACGGCTCAATAAAGATATTAATTATCATGAATTGGACTAATTATCATGCTTGTGCTTCACGCCAATTATTTGAATCCTTCAGGGATTGGTATCGTTGTCTTGATAACACTATGCATATTTTTATCTCAATTTAAAGTTTCAAATGGTATTTTGCTACTCATCATTTTTTATAAAGTTATGAAAAAACTTGTACATGGTCTTAATGGCATTTCTAGTTGTGAGCTAATATGATACTGTTGCACGAAGGGCTTTCTTGATTATTTTTTAGACTGATTGGGCCGAAGGCCATATGTTAGGACATGACGATTTATGTGAGCATATGCATACATATGCATGGATCGGACTGCACGCCGCAGTGGTATATGGATTGGGCTACACGCCGCAGCATGAGTGATATTGATATTGCGCTTGGGATGTAGGAGCCCCTCCGGAGTCCGAACCCCCATAGTGAGCGCGGGCGCCTTTGCATGGATCGGGCTGTACGCCACAGCGTCATATGCATTGCATGGCATACATACATTGGTTTACGTGTACTAAGTGGCATAACATTTAGCACTCATACATTACTGGAACACATGCATTATTTGCCTTATTGAGCAGATCTCCTGGTGGTATTTGTTAAGGAGTGCTGAGCCCGAGGGGCTGATTTGAGTGTAGACCTGTACTGCTTGAGATTGTACCCAGGTATTGGTATGTTATCATAAAAGAAAGAAGCTAAAAATGAGATTTCTAAATAATTTACTCACATATGCTGAAAGGGGATAAAATGATAGTGTGTTGAAGTTTAAAGGTAGTTCCGTATTGTGTAGCATGAGATAGTGCTTTGCGTGGTTTCCTTTCCTTCAGCATTATTTACTTTTATTACCGCTGAGTTGGAAGTACTCACACCCGACTCCCTGCACCTTGTGTGCAGATCCAGGTACATCACAGTAGAGCTGATTCTATGGCCGCTCGGGAGTGCATTTGGACAGTCGAGGTAGCTGCCAGCGTCCGCAGGACCTGACTCTCCAGTTTATCCTTATTTTGTTCTGTCTATGCCACACTTGTGCACAGTTGTATACACTATCACAGTTTATAAATTCAGGTAGAAGCTCATGACTTATGACTCCTAATTCGGTGGGAGGTTTATACTGGTTTTGGGATATCTATCCCCGATGTGCTAGACGTCATTTCATTATATTATTGTTGTTTATGCCTATAAAGGGTAAAGTGAGAGCTGATAGCTCTGTGTTATGAATGGTTGGTCGGGCTAGCCGAGCAATATGTTGGGCGCCATCATGAACGGGTTTTGGGGTCGTGACAAGTTGGTATCAAAGCCTAGGTTACTAGGCCTCATGAGTCATGAGCCGGTTAGTATAGTCTCGCGGATCGGTATGGAGACGTCTGTATTTATCCTCGAGAGGCTGCAGAACCTTTAGGAAACACTTCACTTTCTTGGAATTCTTATCGTGCGTACTTGATTCATCTTGAGATGTAATTCTTGAAATTCCTTCCATACGTTTGTATGCGCACTCGAGTGCTTAGTAATAAATTTGCCTTGATGGCTTGTGACTCCCCGACCGAGGGCAAGATATAATCTCCGTGATTTCATGTTGGGCCAGTTTGAAGGACTTGAGGCCGAATCTTCTCCTATGGATTGAGCACCAAAGTGCTGATTTTGTGAGGTGGTATTATGAACTTATATGTTCAGTATTGTCCCTAATTGTGGGAATATCGGCTAGATAGCCAGGTGATGTGTATCATAGTGGAAGGTGTGCTGAGATACTAAATTGAGGCGAAGCAGGTGGGTTATCTCTGGCGGAGTGCCCTTAGGTAAGTTGATTCTTATGTATAATTGAAAGGTATTTGACATGTGTTATGATTCGAGCAGGTGCAACGCATGTCAGTATATCAATTTTGATAATATAATTCGTGTAGTATTGAGATTTATGTTGTTGATATACATTGTGATGTCTTGTCGAGTTGTGGACGTGTTGTTAGGATGGTTTTGGTGATTCTCTGGCAGGTGGATCGACCCAATTACAGGGGAAACTCTGCCGAAATTTTTGAAAAATTTGGGACTTAGTAAAAGAATTTTGTCGCCTAAAGAGTGGGCTTAACTGTAGTGTGAATGAATGCAAGAATTAGGGAAGAGTTAGAATTTTTGATGATTCGTGTCTCCGCAAGCTGGTGAAAGAGTGAGTTTAATCTCACCATGATATTACGACAACAATAAAGTATATGTGTTCTGATAAATATGGCTTCGAGCTATGTTGGGGAGGTTTCCATTGATTAGTTGATTGCGCAGTTGTATGCTACGTTGGTTATGTCTTAAAGTACACTGACGAACCAGTTCTGGTTGCAGAAATTGAGCCGAGAATAGCACGAGTGAAGCAAGATTTTGACAAAGGTTATACGGTGCTTTCGTAGATGTGAGAAAATAATAGTATGTCTTGAGTTGTTATTGGTAAGGAATGCTCAGTGAATTGAGGAGAATGATGTTTGTTGGTATTTGAATGAGATCATATCCTGTGGTGTCAGGGTGCTAATAAGGCACGAGTGGTTCTGTTCGTTAAGTCTGGTAATTTGCACTTTCGACAATAGTGGATGACTCATAGGAATGTTATAATATGTTCTAAGATGGTGTATGTGACTAAAGATGGTGTCTTCATTAGAAAAGATCAAGACTTGTGGTATTTTGTGATAACTACGAGACCCTAAGTATCAGTATCAGGAAAGTAGTAGTAACGAATTAAGATTCGCAGGAAGTGCTTCAAAACAAAGTATTATGGAAGGTGATATTTCTGGGAGACATTGGAGAAAGTATTCAGTGGCCTATGAGTATTAAAGAAGGTGGCCTTATGTTTGAATCTCCTGTGGTGAGCCTGAATTGATGCACTGTAATGCTATAACAAGGGAGAAAAATCATAATAATGATGTAAACCAAATATGAAGGTTGTGATGGTTGCTCTTGTGCGTTATGAAAAAAAATGGGAGTTATTATGGACCTTTGAAAGGTTATCAGACTAAGTTCAATGTGATCAGAATCGGCTTGAAGTCGATGGATAGATTTAATGTGAATAATGGCTCTATATCAGGCCAGATGTGTGCATTTTGTAATGTAGTCCTCATGAAGGAGTAGTTAGGTTAATGCTTTATTGTCAGATATCTTGCGTAGTGATGCCTTACGCCGTGTGATTTGTGAAAAGGCTCAAGAAATTGTTATGTGTTGAGAATCCGCGTAGGGATGATGTTACCCGAGCAGCTTGGCTATTGAAATTCAATTTCGTATATCACACATCAGTTGTTCTTGGTTTTGTAGCTATAACGCTAAATACCCCTCAGGGATGATATTATGAAATTAGCATGCTTATGATCGATATTTGGTATTTGGTTATGATGAGCACATTTGGCTCGATGTGTATCTCCTTATGTGAGATCTGTGTGTGGATCGGGTGGCATGCCGCCATGGGTATGTTAACTGGATCGGGTTGCACGCCGCAACAATGTGATGTTGAGTATAATTTTATATGTACTATTTCGTATGCCTTGTTCTTTGTTTTCTAAAGAAAGTCCCCTTTAATGCGTGGAACTGATAATTCATTCCAGAGTTCGTTTTCTTTTGTATTGCGTTAGAATCGGTAGCCTATTGGCACTTTGGGACATCATATGCGATTTATAGTTATGTCTGGAGTGGCTTATTGCCCAAACAGTTCGTACTTGGAAAGACGAGATCATTGAAGTTGAGATCAATGCAATCTGAGTATGTGAGGTGAAATTATAGAACTAAGACCATTGTTTGGCTCAGAATCAGTTGATAGTTCTTGTAAAGAGTATAGAACTAATAAATTGTTGTTTCGGTAGTAGTTATGAATGTGTTCAGGTCTCATCCGCTGTATCAACATTGTAAGAATTTGAACAGGACCTGTGTATGTCATACAGAGCATGTGATGTATAGTGATTCCTTCCAAGTGATTAGTTATAGAATCTTCGGATTATTAAGGAAATGGTATTGCTAAGTGGAAGTGATTTGATGAGAGTATATGTCTCAGAAAAGGGTAATGTGATTAAACTGATTATATATCAGTAGTATTGCGGCATGTTCTTGTTGGGTCCATTGGTGGTATTCGGGTCTGCTCGGCAGGTAAACATTGAGCATCTGTCATGGGATGAATGATTTTCAAATATGTGCATGTATTGCACGGTGGAAATTGGATTAGGAATGATGATTGGTGTATTATATGGAGTTCTGATGTACAGGCTATGTGGTGATGTTGGAATTCAGACTGATTGTCTTAGTGTAGGGTGATTTTGAACTATTGCATTAAGGGCAACGTCATAAATGCCACGGGTTAAGTGGTGAGTGCGTTAGAATACATTTTAGCAAAATGATTTATATTTTAAAGAATCAGCGGACAGCTGGGAAGGACCATTTTCTTAATTGGGTATTTGAGATGGATGTCAGTGCGGAGGTTGCTATCATTGATCCCATCCCGGTATGGAGGGAATTTTTTAATGCGTTTCTTAATGGTGCATGTATTATGCAGGTTGTGGTTAGGTCGTATTGATTGTGTCATGTCACCAGGATGGTGTGTTTGGTCAAAGGAGATCGTGAGGATCATTAATGAATATAGACAGATTTGATTTCAGCATATTTGATGGATAAATATCGAGATTTTGGTTCAAATTTTGTTATGGTAATTGCCAGAGGATAAATGGCCTCATGAATGGGTGACCTGAGGAATGGATATGGTTTATCGCGTGTTTTATTTACCATTGGCAATATATGAAAGTGTTGGAATAAGTCTCTAGCTAATAAAAGGGTTTTCCATCGACATCTAGTTATCGTGGGCAGCTGTTTTGAATGGAAGTTATTGCTGCATGTGTTTGAGTTATGCGGTATAATATATGATTTCACCTGAGGTTGAAGGTATGGATTATTACAGCTGATTCGAGTTTACCCTGAGTAAAAATGTGAGGTTCTGATCTTGTGTAAGATTACAAAGGGTGAAATGTAGTTCTATAGTTTATGGATCGGATGGATTGAGTAATTTCAGCTAAGTTGTGTTGTCGGACCTATATGAGATAGGGTGACGTTGGATCACCGCGGGTTATATGCGGGGTAAAGTTATTTAACTATTGGTGAATTTCTAGAACAACTCTGGGTCCGCTCGAGGACGAGCGTTTGTTTAAGTTGGGGAGAATGTGACGGCCCGACCCGTCGTCTCAGGTGTAGCCACCCCGTGTTTCCCACATTATGTTGCCTTATGTTTCATTATCAGTTTTGTGTGCGTTAGAATTAAATTGGAGTAATTTTGTTAAGAAATGAGAAACTTAGTCTCTTTAAAGAAGACTTAAGTTGGAAAAGTCAACCCGATGTTGACTTATGAGTTAGAGTGCTCGGAATCGAATTTTGATGATTCGGTTAGCTCCGGATAATGAAATGTGACTTAGGAGTGCAATCAAAAGTAATTTTGGAGGTCCGGTGAAGAAGTTAGCATATTTTGGCGAAGTTAGTATTTTGGCGAATTCCGGTTGATAGGTGATATTTTGATCCGGGAGTCGAAATGGAATTCTGAGAGTTGTAGTAGCTTCGTTAGGTGATGTTGGACTTGTCCGCAAAATTTCAGGTCATTCGGACGTCATTTGGTTGGGTTTCGAATTGAATGTGAATTTTGAAAGTTAAAGTTAAACATAAGCTTGAATTTGTTGAAAACGGACGATTTTGATGTTAACGATAGAATTTTGATGATTGGAACAAGTTTGAATAAGGTTATAGGACGTGTTGGTACTTTTGATTGAGGTCCCGGGGGCCTCGGGTGAGTTTCGGGGTGGTTTCGGACCATTTCTAAGCCATTTTGAACTGCTGGTTTTTGGCTACAGCAGTGCTCTATGCGATCGCGGGGATTTGGTCGCGATCGCGGTGAGTAAAATCTGAGAAAAACCTTTATGAATCGCGATCGCGTAAAGCTCTTTGCGATCGCGAAGAAGACATTTCTGTCGCGCAGGTCCTACTTCGGAAGCTCATATCTTTTTATCTACAAGGAATTTTGAGGTGATTCAAAACTGAAAGTTGTAGCTCATCTTGTCTAGTTTTCATAAAGATAAAGAAATAGTGATTTCGATGTCTGTGTAGAACGTTATGGATGTTAAACTATAGGCTGTCTGAGGAGGATCTTTAATACATATGTATGCATTGGGAAGCATATATCTCACAATTTTTAAGGATTCAGGAAATTAGAAACAAATGAAAGTCATAGTCCTATGTGTCTAGTTTCCAGAACATCAAACCATTTGTCATTTGGAGTTGTGTGCAAACCGATATGACCATTATACTGAAGCCTGTCCGGAAGAACCGGAATTTATGCACCGTGATCGCGAAGCCTTTCCCGCGATCGCGAAGGGTAATTTTTGGGCCAGAAATTTGTTCTCCGCGATCGCGAAGCATTTCCCGCGATCGCGATGAACAAAATGCCTGGGTAGAATGTTTTAAAACATTCCAATCGCGAAAATAACCCATTTTCCACCATTTTTTGTCACTCTTGAGAGCTTTTGGACGGGAAATGAAGGGGTTTCGACTGGGAATCGTTGGAGGTAAGTTTTATGAGTTAATTACATGTTTTTATACAAGAATAATCCATGGAATTCATGAATTTATGGCTAAAAATCAAGAAAATAGGGCTTGGAGTAAAAATCTTAAATTTATTATTTGAAGGGCCATTTGTGGTCCGAATTGAGAGTTCTTGGTATGTACGGACTCGTGGCGAGACGAGGATTCCAGAAATGTAAATTTCGTAATTTTTCGGAATGTGGGCCCGGGGCTCGGGTTTTGCCAATTTCGTGATTTTTGGTATTTTTCGAGTTCTTTCGATTGGGTTATGTTCCATTAGCCTATTATGATATATTTGTACTAATTTTGGCTAGTTTCGATGCGCGTGGAGGCCGGTTTGAGGAGCAAAGACGCCGCGGGCATGAGTTTTCGCCGGTTCGAGGTGGGTAATACTTGTAAATGATGTCCTAAGGGTTAGTAAACCCCGGACTTGCACATCTTAGTGTTGTGTTGAGGTGACTTGCACGCCGGATAACGGGCATGGGGTAGAGCACCATTGGGGATTATGACTTGGTCCGTCCCGCGTAATAAATAATAACACCTAATTGTTTGAAATGAAATTGACGCCTCAATAAAGATATTAATTATCATGAATTGGACTAATTATCATGCTTGTGCTTCACGCCAATTATTTGAATCCTTCAGGGATTGGTATCGTTGTCTTGATAACACTATGCATATTTTTATCTCAATTTAAAGTTTCAAATGGTATTTTGCTACTCATCATTTTTTATAAAGTTATGAAAAAACTTGTACATGGTCTTAATGGCATTTCTAGCTGTGAGCTAATGTGATACTGTTGCCCGAAGGGCTTTCTTGATTATTTGTTAGACTGATTGGGCCGAAGGCCATATGTTAGGACATGACGATTTATGTGAGCATATGCATACACATGCATGGATCGGACTGCACGCCGCAGTGGTATATGAATCGGGTTGCGCGCCGCAGCAGGTGTGATATTGATATTGCGCTTGAGCTGTAGGAGCCCCTCCGGAGTCTGAACCCCCACAGTTAGCGCGGGCGCCTTTGCATGGATCAGACTGTACGCCACAGCGTCATATGCATTGCATGGCATACATACATTGGTTTACGTGTACTACATGTCATAACATTTAGCACTCATACATTACTGGAATACATGAATTATTTGCCTTATTGACCAGATCTCCTGGTGGTATTTGTTAAGGAGTGCTGAGCGCGAGGGGCTGATTTGAGTGCATACTTGCACTGCTTGAGATTGTACCCAGGTATTGGTATGTTATCATGAAAGAAAGAAGCTAAAAATGAGATTTCTAAATAATTTACTCACATATGCTGAAAGGGGATAAAATGATAGTGTGTTGAAGTTTAAAGGTAGTTCTGTATTGTGTAGCATGAGATAGTGATTTGCGTGGTTTCCTTTCCTTCAGCATTATTTACTTTTATTACCGCTGAGTTGGAAGTACTCACACCCGACTCCCTGCACCTTGTGTCCATATCCAGGTACATCATAGTAGAGTTGACTCTATGGCTGCTCGGGAGTGCATTTGGATAGTCGAGGTAGCTGCCAGCGTCCGCAGGACCTGACTCTCCAGTTTATCCTTATTTTGTTCTGTCTATGCCACACTTGTGCACAGTTGTATACACTATCACAGTTTATAAATTCAGGTAGAGGCTCATGACTTATGACTCCTGATTCGGTGGGAGGTTTATACTGGTTTTGGGAAATCTATCCCCGATGTGCTAGACGTCATTTCATTATATTATTGTTGTTTATGCCTACAAAGGGTAAAGTGAGAGCCGATAGCTCTGTGTTATGAATGGTTGGTCGGGCTAGCCTAGCAATATGTTGGGCGCCATCATGACCGGGTTTTGTGGTCGTGACAGAAAAACTCCACTCGCGCCTTCGCGGGTTCGCGGAAAAAGGAGGTGTGACAGTAACTGAGTTCAGTCTAGCCCGAAGTGCATAAACGAAATTATACGCCTTCACGATGAGGAGGTTACTTACCTTGATTATGTGATGATGTGACACTGAAAAATTCTACATGATTCGCGCTGTCGACATAACAAACACGGTTTAAACCAGAGTGACCGCCACTCATTCCTTATCTGAGTTTCTAAAGTCATAGTCGATAAAGTCCGTCCATCGAGCTCGGCCAAAGCCCGACCTCGATAAATGGTGAGACTAACTATATGTGTCATAATCTGAACCCAAAATAAATAACAAATATAATTATGTCTTGAATTAGTTCATCATTTATAAAGAACATGGCCACTGGTATATGACACGAATTTATCTATTTCGAGCAAGGTGGACAAAGGTTTGGACTACTCGCCTCCACAATGAGACAAAATCCTAACGTGGTCACGACCACTCACTCGCTATTCATGGGGCTCACAATTATAAATACTAAAAGATGAACCTCAGAAAATGGGGGCTTCCTATTTGATCACTATTCTCCAAAGAGAGAAGAAAGATAGAGAAACGAAGAGAAATATTCCTTTCATTGAGAGATACAACATGATTGTAAGGTTTTGAACCTCTTCATGGAGAGGCATACCAAACCAATATCATCTATAAAAGTTGTCCATATTTCTTACCCTAATTCGGGGCATTTGTTATTATTTTTTTACATGGTTCCTGAATTATTACGACTTGCTATGATTGGCCCGTGATTTACATACGTTGTTTTGCATTCATAAAGTGTATGATAAATTTTGAGTCGAACACATGTTTTCGACTTCGTAACTCGTTTATATGTGATTAAAGGCCTAATTAGTGGTAAAAGTTTGGAAACAATCAGTGCAAAAATGGTAAGCAAGGCATGAGATTAAGATACCTTTGAGTGGGGATTTGAGGTTCGATTTTGATGTTCTTGTTATGTATAGACTCATGGGAGGATGAGGATTCTATTGATATTAATTTTGTCGGTATCTGAGATATGGGCCTGGTGGGGGGGGGGGGGTTGAGCGATTTCAGGATTTTATTGTAAATTGGATATTTTCAAGTGAACTTTATTCCCTTAGCATATTTTAATGGTTATGTACTGATTGTGGCTAGATTTGGAGCATCCGAAGGTCGATTCGTGAGGGAAAAGGCATCGCAGGCTAGTTGGGACCGGATCGAGGTAAGTAATGATTGTAAATATTGTCTTTACGGTGTGAAACCCCAGATTGCACATTGTTGTTCTATATTGAGGTGACGCACACACTAGACGACGAGCGCGGGATCATGCACTGTTGGGGATTTCAGACTTCGTCCATCCCGAGTAACTATTTTACCGCATATTTGATTGAAAACTATTTGTTATCATCATGATTTGGGTTGAATGTCATATTCTGGCCTCGTGCCAACTATTTGGATCCTTAGAGGATTTTTACTGATACTTCCTCACTGTTTTGACTTTATATTTATACTCAGTCATGTTATATACTACTATTTTCATAACTCAGCCATATTTACTCTGTTTTAATACATTAAATAATATTGTAAATGATAATTGAGCTAAGCATCATGTTTTACTGTTGCCCAAGTAGCTTATGAGATTCTGACTAAGTAATTCTGAGGGACTATGTTGTGAGGATACACTGATTACGATTATGAGGCCGAGGACCTGAGATTGTACGACACGAGGTGGATTATTGATATGAGGCCGAGAGCCTATATGATTATGCCACGAAATGGCTTGATATTGTGCTTCGACCGTAAGGGGGACCTCCAGGAGTCTGCACACCCCCAGTAAGTGTGGGTACCCATTGTGATGTGAGATATAACCCAAAGGTCTGGTATTGTTCCATGTTGTTGCCCGAGGGGCTATTTTTGTTGGTATTTGTGCCCGAGGTGCCAATTTTCTGTGCTTATCTATTCTAGCTGCTTTGCATTCAATTGCTTACTTGTGAAAAAGGCATTTTAAAGAAGCTTAAAGTTAGCTAAGATGTTTTGAAAAGATTTCACTGCTTCATTGCTTTTTACCGGTTTTATACTGCTTCTATATAGCTTGTGATGTGCTTTTACATGATTTCTTAGCGCCCAGTCGTCAATTATTGTTATTACTCACTAAGTTAGAGTACTCGCTGAGTCGGAGTACTCACTTTACTCCCTGTACTTTGTGTACAGATTCATGTATTTCTTAGCCCGATAGTGGCTATTGATTGATTAGAGGCAGAGTCATCGGATTTTAGCAAGGTAGCTGCCGACGTCCGCAGCACTGCTTCTCTCCCTTTTGATTTCAAAAGACTGTACCTAGTACATTTTATTTCAAACTTCTATTGTATTTAGGCCTTAGTCGATGCTCATGACATGTGTGTGACGACCCAAAGGGTCATCACTTGTTTTATTAATCATTCCGAGCTTTTTAGGTCTTGAAAACCTCATTTATAGTTGCCTCGATTTGCGTGCACAGTCCGGGCACAAAGCTGGAAAATTTTTATGTAGAAATATGTGAAATATGTGAAAAAGTTGAAGAATTTTGATATTAATATTGATATGGTTGACTTTGGTCAACATTTTTGGTAAACGGACCCGGATCCGTGATTTGACGGTCTCAGAAAATCCGTAGAAAAATATGAAACTTGGGCGTATGCCCGGAATTGAAATCCGAGGTCTAGAACCCCGGTAAAAGAATTTTTCTGTTAAAAATTGTTTTCTGAAAATGTTTAAGGAAAATGAAACTGATTTTTTATTAAAAAGTACTGGTATCGGGCTCGTATTTTGGTTCCGACGCCCGGTACAGGTCATATATGTTGGATAAGCGCTTCCTGGAAAGTTTGGTTGAAAACGGACGTCGTTTGACGTGTTTCGGCCTTAAATTGGAAATTTTGAAAGTTATGAAAAATTTGAAAGAATTCTTGAGTTTTAAGGCTCAATTCATGGATTTTGATGTTATTTTAGTGATTTGATCGCGCGAGCAAGTTCGTATTATGTTTTTAAGTTAGTGTGCATATTTGGTTTGGAGCCCCGAGGGCTCGGGAGTGTTTCGGAGGTAGTTCGGGGTGTTTTTGAACTTAAGAAAAACTGCAGAAATCTGCAGCAGACAATTCTTCATCGCGTTCGCGTCCAGGTGGTCGCGTTCACGATGGTCAACGTATTTCCTTCAACGCGTTCGCGTCCAGGTAGTCGCGTTCGCGATGGCCAACCATGTCCTTCATCACGTTCGGTACCGCTCCCCGCGATCGCGTAGTATAAAATTTGAACCCAACCCTTTCCTATACGCGTTCGCGTGGCTGTTCCCGCGTACGCGTAGACCAAATTGTAAGCCCTCGGAATTTTCTCTTCGCGTTCGCGACAGGCCCTATGCGAACGCGATGTGTAACATCGTTTCTTCATCGCGAACGCGATCGGGGTGTCGTGTCACGACCCCAAATCCGGTCGTGATGGCGCCCAGCACATTGCTAAGGTAGCCTGACCAATCAACATCAACAACGGAGCTAGAAGCTCTCTTTAACCCATTTAAGCATATTGATTTACGAAATAACAGTGATACATATAACGAAAACGGGAAAACCAAGTCCCAAAATATACTAACTCCCATAGACCGAAGGGTCAAGAGTCATGAGCCTCTACTGAACATGAGTGTGTAAAGGTTTACAAAATACCAAGTGCGGAAAGAAATGACAATACAAAATCAAAAGACAGTAGGAAGGGATGTCGGGTCCTGCGGACTCTGCAGCTACCTCGAATATCCACAAACGTCGCCTCGCACAGCTCCTGGATCACTGCTGAGAGGTACCTGGATCTGCACACAAGGTGCAGGGAGTAAAATGAGTACTGCCAGACTCAGTGGTAATAAACAAGGGTAAGACAGCGCAGATAAGAAATCCGCAATAAAGCACTATGTAAAGCTATAATCAGCTACCCTGTCATAGAATCAATCTTCACCGTACCTGTTCCAACAAATACCAATAATAGCATAACAGCTAGCAGATGTAGCTAAATGCAATGCAATGCATGATATGACCGCTATGGCGCGTAGCCCGACTCCAATTTTGGGTACCCGTGCTCACTGTGGGGGTTCAGACTCCAGAGGGGCTCCTACAGCCCAAGCACATCTCATAGAGATATTCTCGCGGCGTGCAGTCCGATCCAACATATATCCTGCTGCGGCGTGCAGCCCGATCCACTACTAGTCAGCTAATATGCAGATACAGCCTCGCAGGCTCAAAAATAGTTTTTGAAAACTCTTTTATCATTTTTCAGTTGGAAAACAGTAATACCAAGTTCCAGAGATTGGAATTAGCATAATAACAAAAATAGTTGCGGACTAGTAGTAAACTAGCATGTCTATATGATAAGACAATGATAACGATCCTCGCGGGATCCAATAACTGGCTCACGGCCCACATGTATACTCAACCGCCCAAGAAGGGGTTCAACGACTCAAGAGTGGCCATTATCACAATATAGATATACAACCATCCGGGAAGGAGGTTCGACGGCTCTAGAATAGCCAATAATACAGTATCAACAGGTTGGACTAATATATATAGTCTCCAGTTCATGATCGACCCCGCACTCTCAAGAGTGTGCGTGTCTCGCCGCTATACGGCGTCACAAAGTGGTATACCGGGGTTTCGAACCCGCTGGTCATCACCCACATCTATTACTCACCTCAATACGGCGCGACGACTATTCCGCAATGCCCTTGCCACGAGAATCAAGCTCCGCACGCATAGAATCTGATCAAATACAGTAGAAATACAACAAATTAGGCCAATGGGACGACACCCAATTAATACAACTCAATTTACATCAAAATTCCCAAAGTTGTCAAAACCCGACTTCCGGTACGCTTATCGAAAAATCACGAAAGTCACATATTCGGAACCCTCATCTCAATACGAGTCTAAGCATATCAATTTTACCAAATTCGGACTCCATTTGCCCATTCAAAACCTTGATTTTCTAAAGTCCAAGCCTAGGGCTAAATCCTCCATAAATTACCCCAAATTCCTCCATTTTCATGATATAATTGCATAATATTACCAATACTAATCATAGTTTAAGTCCATAGAAGATTACCTGATGATTTTCCTTGAATTTCTCTTCAAAATCGCCCAAATCGCCTCTAAAGCCGAGACCCAAAATGTGTTAAATGTTCTGAAATTTTTCTAACTTCTGATACACTTACTTACAGCGATTTTCGCTTCTGCGGAACATTTTCCGCTTCTACGCGTCCGTATCCGCGACCAAGGGGTCGCTTCAGCGGTTCCAGGCCTGGCCGGCCATTTCCGCTTCTGCGAACAAGAGGGCCGCTTAAGCGGATCCGCTTCTGCGAAGAAGCTTCCGCTTCTGCGGACACATCCGCCTCTGCGCATAATTGACCGCTTCTGCGGTCTCGCCCAAACGGTAAGATGTCCGCTTCTGCGGACCATGCCCATTTCTCCCCGTCCGCTTCTGCGATCACTGGCTCGCACCAGCGACCCCGCTTCAGCGGAAGGGCTTCCGCTTCTGCGTAACCACCCGCTCCTGCGCATCTCGTCCGCTTCTGCGGACACGCTCCTGCGTCCAAAATTCCGCAGGAGCGGAAATAACAGAAGCAGGATCCCAACCTGCAATTTTTCCACAAATTTTCTCCCGTTTAACCATCCGAAAACACCCCGAGGCCCCCGGGACCTCATCCAAACATACCAACACATCTTAATACCTCATTCGAACTTGCTCCAATGCTCAAAACACGTCTAACAACATCAAAACTCATAATTCGCATCGAATTCAAGCCTAAATTTCTTAAAACATTCCAAATTACACATTCAATCAAAAACCCGACCAAACGACGTCCGAATGACCTGAAATTTTGCAGGCACATCCAAAATCACCTAACGAAGCTACTGCAACTGTCGGAATTCCATTCCGACCCCCGGATCAAAATCTCACCTACCGTTCGGATTTCGCCAAAATTCAACCTTAGCCAATTCAAGCCTATTTCTACACCGAGCCTCCAAATTCAATTCCGATCGCTCCCCTAAGTCACAAATCACCTTCCGGAACTAACCGAATCATCGGAATCCGATTCCGAGCCCTCTAACCAAATAGTCAACTCCGGGTTGACTTTCCTTATTCAAGTTTCTTTCCCAAAGGCTATATGCCTCATTTTCAATCCAATTCACGCCTAACTCACCCGATAGACTTTAATATTGATATAAAATCATAAAACATGTATTTACAACATAACGGGGTAGTAATTCCCGTGACGACGGGCCGGGTCGTCACATTCTCCCCCACTTAAGCAAACGCTCGTCCTCGAGCGGGTCAAGAAACATACCTGAAGTCTCAAACAAGTGAGGATATCTGCTCCGCATCTCCCGCTCGATCTCCCAAGTGGCCTCCTCCACGGGTCGACCTCTCCACTGAACCTTAACTGATGCAATCTCCTTAGACCTCAATTTTCTTACTCGACGTCCCAAAATGGCAATAGGCTCCACATCATAGGATAGATCACCATCAAGCTGAATGGTGCTGAAGTCTAATACATGAGACGGATCTCCAATGTACTTCCGGAGCATAGACACATGGAATACTGGATGAACGCTGGATAAGCTGGGCGGCAAGGCTAACTCATATGCCACCTCTCCAACTCTCCTAAGTATCTCAAAAGGACCAATGTACCTGGGACTCAACTTTCCTTTCTTCCCAAACCTCATGTCACCCTTCATAGGTGAAACCTTCAACAATACTCTATCACCAACCATGAAAGACAACTCTCGAACTCTACGGTCCGCATAACGCTTCCGACGAGACTGTGCTGTACGAAGCCTCTCCTGGATCAACTTTGCTCTATCCGGAGCATCCTGGACTAACTCAGTCCCTATCAATCTATCCTCACCAGGCTCAAACCATCCCACGGGGGATCTACACCGCCTGCCATACAATGCCTCATACGGGGCCATCTGAATACTCGACTGATAACTGTTGTTGTAGGCAAACTCGGCAAGTGGTAGGAACTCATCCCACGAACCACCAAAATCAATCACACAAGCTCGCAACATATCCTCCAAGATCTGAATAGTGCGCTCAGACTGTCCATCTGTCTGGGGATGAAATGCTGTACTCAACTCAACCCGCGTACCCATCTCTCGCTGAAATGCTCTCCAAAACTGAGAAGTGAACTGAGTACCCCTATCGGATATGATAGACACCGGGACTCCATGCAACCGAACAATCTCTCGAATAAAGATCGCTGCCAACCGCTCCGATGAGTAGGTAGTACTAACTGGAATGAAGTGAGCTGACTTGGTCGGTCTATCCACAATCACCCATACAGAATCAAACTTCCTCGCCGACCGAGGGAGTCCAGTAACAAAGTCCATAGTGATCCTCTCCCATTTCCACTCAGGAATAGCAATGCGCTGAAATACACCACCGGGCCTCTGGTGCTCGTACTTAACCTGCTGACAGTTGAGGCACCGTGCTACATGTCTGACAATGTCCATTTTCATCTTTCTCCACCAATAGTGCTGTCTCAAATCTTGATACATCTTCGCGGCTCCTGGATGGATAGAATACCGCAAGCTATGGGCCTCCTCCAGAATCAACTCACGAAGGCCATCAACATTGGGCACACATATTCGGCCCTGCATCCTCAATACGCCGTCACTATCAATGGTGACATCTCTAGCATCATCATGCTGAACCCTGTCCCTAAGGACAGCCAAATGTGGATCATCATACCGGCGCTCACGAATACGATCAAATAGAGATGACCGAGATACAACACAAGCCAATACCCTGCTGGGCTCCAAAATATCTAACCTCACTAGCCGATTGGCTAGCACCTGAACATCATAAGCAAATGGCCTCTCCTCAGCTGGAATATATGCCAAGCTCCCCATACTGACCGCCTTCCGGCTCAAAGCATCGGCCACCACATTGGCCTTACCCGGATGATATAATATAGTAATGTCATAGTCCTTCAGCAACTCTAGCCATCTCCGCTGTCTCAAATTAAGGTCTTTCTGTTTGAACAAGTGCCGGAGACTACGATGGTCGGTATACACCTCACAAGACACACCGTACAAATAGTGCCTCCAAATCTTCAATGCATGAACAATGGCGGCTAGCTCCAAGTCATGAACAGGATAGTTCTTCTCATGCGGCTTCAACTGCCGAGAAGCATAAGCAATTACCTTTCCTTCCCGCATCAACACACAACCTATCCCCACTCTCGAGGCATCACAATAAACGGTATATGAACCTGAAGCTGATGGCAATACTAACACTGGAGCTGTGGTCAAAGCTTGTCTTGAGCTTCTGAAAGCTCTCCTCGCACTCATCCGACCACACGAATGGTGCACCCTTCTGGGTCAATTTAGTCAATGAAGAAGCAATGGATGAAAATCCCCGAACAAACCGGCGATAATACCCCGCCAAGCCAAGAAAACTCCTGATCTCTGTAGCTGAGGACGGTCTAGGCCAACTCTGCACCGCCTCTATCTTTTTCTGATCAACCTGAATACCATCACGAGACACCACATGTCCCCGAAATGCTACGGACTCGAGCCAAAACTCGCACTTGGAGAATTTAGCATATAGCTTCTCCTCCCTCAATCTCTGCAACACAATACTCAAATGCTGAGCATGCTCCTCCCGACTACGGGAGTAGACTAGAATGTCATCAATGAACACAATCACAAATGAATCCAAATAAGGTCTGAACACACTGTTCATCAGATGCATAAATGCTGCTGGGGCGTTGGTCAGCCCAAAAGACATCACAAGAAACTCATAATGACCATATCCGGTCCTGAATGCAGTCTTCATAATATCCGAGTCCCTGATCTTCAGCTGATGATAGCCTGAACGAAGATCGATCTTAGAAAACACCCTCGCACCCTGTAACCGATCAAACAAATCATCTATGCGCGGTAGAGGGTACTTGTTCTTCACTGTCACTTTGTTCAATTGCCTATAGTCAATACACATCCGCATGGAACCATCTTTCTTTTTAACAAATAATACCGGCGCACCCCACGGAGACACACTAGGGCGGATGAAACCCTTATCCAGAAGCTCTTGAAGTTGCTCTTTCAGTTCTTTCAACTCAATTGGTGCCATTCGATAAGGAGGAATGGATATGGGCCTGAGTGCCCGGCACCAAGTCAATACCAAAATCAATATCCCTGTCCGGCGGCATGCCCGGCAGGTCTGAGGGAAATACATCTGGGAAGTCCCTCATAACAGGTACAGAATCAATGCTAGGAGACTCGGCTCCCACATCTCTCACAAAAGCTAAGTACGATAAACACCCTTTTTCAACCATTTTCTGAGCCTTTAAGAACGAAATAACACGGCTAGGGACGAAATCGGTCGAACCCCGCTACTCAATCTGAGAAATACCAGGAATGGCCAACGTAACTGTCTTAGCATGACAGTCCAATATAGCATGATACGGAGACAACCAGTCCATACCCAATATAACATCAAAGTCCACCATTCCCAACAATAACAAATCTGCCTGGGTCTCCAGACCCCCGATAGATATAACACAGGATCTATAGACATGATCCACAACAATCGTATCACCCACGGGGGTGGATACATGAACAGGTAAATCAAGACTACCACGAGTCGCACCCAAATAATGTGCAAAATAAGAGGACACGTAAGAATATGTGGACCCTGGATCAAATAGAACAGAGGCATCTCTGTGACAGACAGAAATGATACATGTAATCACAGCATCAGAGGCAACTGCATCACGCCTGTCAGGAAGTGCATAGAACCGTGCCTGGCCTCCACCGGATCTCTCCTCGCCCCTGGGGCGACCACGAGAAGACTGACCTCCACCTCTACTAGACTGAGATGGTGCTGAAGAGGAGGGCTGATCCCTCTGCTGAGTCCCGCCCCTACGTAGTCGAGGGCAATGTCTCCTCATGTGGCCAAACTCACCACACTCATAACATGCACCTGGAGAAGTAGGTGCTGCACTCTGGGCTGGGAGGGCACTAAGTGATGACTGACCCTGCCGAAACCCCTGTCGACCACGACCATAAGAACCTCCGCTCTGCTCTGGGCGGCCTGAATGAGAAGGTCTAGATGAGCGACCTCTGCTCTGCTCTGGGAATGCCCTCTAGATGGAGCACCACTGAAACTGCCTGAACCACGAGGCCTCTTGGCCTCCCGCTCCTCTCTCTCTCGGCAACGATCCGCCTCAATGGAGCGTTCCATATCAGCTACCTACTCAAACGATGATGATAGAACTCGCTCGCCTGGTCATAAGAATACGGATAGAGTAGTTGAGGCCATCAATGAACCTCCTGATCCTCTCCCTATCAGTGGGGATCATCCATGTGGCATGCCTAGCCAACCGAGTGAATCTAAGCTCATACTGAGTCACAGACATGTCGCCCTGAATCAACCACTCGAACTGGCGACGTAGCTCCTCACAATGAGACTGAGGTACATACTTCTCTAGAAAGAGAGTAGAGAACTGATGCCATGTGAGAGGTGCTGCTCCTGCAAGCCTATGCCTCTCAAACTCCTCCCACCAATCAAATGCGGGACCGGTGAACTGAAAGGTAGTAAATGACACTCCGCTGGACTCAAGAATACCAGCCGTACGCAACATCCTCTGACACTTATCCAAGAAACCCTGGGCATCCTCGCCCTTAACGCCACTGAAATGGGGTGGCTGAAGTCTACCAAATCTCTCAAGACGACGCTGCTCATCGTCAAGCATAGCCTAAACCATATGCTCTGGAGCTGGAGCTGGTACAGCTGGAGGAATAACCGGTGCAACCACCCGAGCGAGGACCGCCTCTGGCATCTGAAGTCCCTGAACAACCGGGTCAGGTGTGCGAGCTGTAGGGGTCTGCCGACCACCCCCTGACTGAGATGTCGCTACAGTAGCGGTAGCCGAAACTACCTGAGCCAAACCAGAACACACTGATAATATCTGAGCAAGAGTCTCCTGAAGACCAGGAATAGCAATAGATATAGTCTGGCCCTGAACTGGGACTGCTGGAGCTTCAACCACTGGGGGCTGCTCCTGAACTGGTACAACAGGCGGGTCAGCTGGCACTGCCTCAGCCGCTATACCTCTACCTCTAGCACGACCGCGTCCACGGCCTCTAACAGGTGGCAATGGAGGTCGTCCACCTCGTCCCGATGCTCGCGTTCTCGCCATCTGCGGGAGAATAGAATATAGAAGTTCAGTTCTCAGAACAACAAGATCGCACGACAGAGTTCAAGAAAAGTGAAGTTTTCCTAAAGGTTCGCAGCCTCCCGAGGATAAGTACAGGCGTCCCCGTACCGATCCACAAGACTCTACTAACCGGCTCAAGACTCAGGAGGCCTAGTAAACCTAGGCTTTGATACCAACTTGTCACGACCCCAAATCCGGTCGTGATGGCGCCCCAGCACATTGCTAAGCCAGCCTGACCAATCAACATCAACAACGGAGCTAGAAGCTCTCTTTAACCCATTTAAGCATATTGATTTACGAAATAACAGTGATACATATAACGAAAACGGGAAAACCAAGTCCCAAAATATACTAACTTCCATAGACCGAAGGGTCAAGAGTCATGAGCCTCTACTGAACATGAGTGTGTAAAGGTTTACAAAATACCAAGTGCGGAAAGAAATGTCAATACAAAATCCAAAGACAGTAGGAAGGGATGTCGGGTCCTGCGGACTCTGCAGCTACCTCGAATATCCACAAACGTCGCCTCGCACGGCTACTGGATCACTGCTGAGAGGTACCTGGATCTACACACAAGGTGCAGGGAGTAAAATGAGTACTGCCAGACTCAGTGGTAATAGACAAGGGTAAGACAGCGCAGATAAGAAATCCGCAATAAAGCACTATGTAAAGCTATAATCAGCTACCCTGTCATAGAATCAATCTTCACTCTGTACATGTTCCAACAAATACCAATAAATAGCATAACAGCTAGCAGATGTAGCTAAATGCAATGCAATGCATGATATGACCACTACGGCGCGTAGCCCGACTCCAATTTTGGGTACCCGTGCTCACTGTGGGGGTTCAGACTCCGGAGGGGCTCCTACAGCCCAAGCACATCTCATAGAGATATTCCTGCGGCGTGCAGTCCGATCCAACATATATCTCGCTGCGGCGCGCAGCCCGATCCACTACTAGTCAGCTAATATGCAGATACAGCCTCGCAGGCTCAGAAGTAGTTTTTTGAAAACTCTTTTATCATTTTTCAGTTGGAAAACAGTAATATCAAGTTTCAGAGATTGGAATTAGCATAATAACAAAAATAGCCGCGGACTAGTAGTAAACTAGCATGTCTATATGATAAGACAATGATAACGATCCTCGCGGGATCCAATAACTGGCTCACGGCCCACATGTATACTCAACCGCCCAAGAAGGGGTTCAACGGCTCAAGAGTGGCCATTATCACAATATAGATATACAACCATCCGGGAAGGAGGTTCGACGGCTCTAGAATAGCCAATAATACAGTATCAACAGGTTGGACTAATATATATAGTCTCCAGTTCATGATCGACCCCGCACTCTCAAGAGTGTGCGTGTCTCGCCGCTATACGGCGTCACAAAGTGGTATACCGGGGTTTCGAACCCGCTGGTCATCACCCACATCTATTACTCACCTCAATACGGCGCGACGACTATTCCGCAATGCCCTTGCCACGAGAATCAAGCTCCGCACGCGTAGAATCCTGATCAAATACAGTAGAAATACAACAAATTAGGCCAATGGGACGACACCCAATTAATACAACTCAATTTACATCAAAATTCCCAAAGTTGTCAAAACCCGACTTCCGGTACGCTTATCGAAAAATCACGAAAGTCACATATTCGGAACCCTCATCTCAATACGAGTCTAAGCATATCAATTTTACCAAATTCGGACTCCATTTGCCCATTCAAAACCTTGATTTTCTAGAGTCCAAGCCTAGGGCTAAATCCTCCATAAATTACCCCAAATTCCTCCATTTTCATGATATAATTGCATAATATTACCAATACTAATCATAGTTTAAGTCCATAGAAGATTACCTGATGATTTTCCTTGAATTTCTCTTCAAAATCGCCCAAATCGCCTCTAAAGCCGAGACCCAAAATGTGTTAAATGTTCTGAAATTTTTCTAACTTCTGATACACTTACTTACAGCGATTTTCGCTTCCGCGGAACATTTTCCGCTTCTACGCTCCCGTATCCGCGACCAAAGGGTCGTTTCTGCGGTTCCAGGCCTAGCCGGCCATTTTCCGCTTCTGCGATATACGGACCGCCTCTGCGCGTCCGCTTCTACGAAGACTCTGCGTACAAATCCGCCTCTGCGCATCATCGACCGCTTCTGCGGTCTCGCCCAAACGGTCGAGTGTCCGCTTCTGCGGACCATGCCCATTTTCTCCCCGTCCGCTTCTGCGATCACTGGCTCGCACCAGCGACCTCGCTTCAGCGGAATGGCTTCCGCTTCTGCGTAACAAGTCGCTCCTGCGCATCTCGTCCGCTTCTGCGGACACGCTCCTGCGTCCAAAATTTCCGCAGGAGCGGAAACAACAGAAGCAGGATCCCAACCTGCAATTTTTTCCACAATTTCTCCCGTTTAACCATCCGAAAACACCCCGAGGCCCCGGGACCTCATCCAAACATACCAACACATCTTAATACCTCATTCGAACTTGCTCCAATCCTCAAAACACGTCTAACAACATCAAAACTCATAATTCGCATCGAATTCAAGCCTAAATTTCTTAAAACATTCCAAATTACACATTCAATCAAAAACCCGACCAAACGACGTCCGAATGACCTGAAATTTTGCAGGCACATCCAAAATCACCTAACGAAGCTACGCAACTGTCGGAATTCCATTCCGACCCCCGGATCAAAATCTCACCTACCGTTCGGATTTCGCCAAAATTCAACCTTAGCCAATTCAAGCCTATTTCTACACCGAGCCTCCAAATTCAATTCCGATCGCTCCCCTAAGTCACAAATCACCTTCCGGAACTAACCGAATCATCGGAATCCGATTCCGAGCCCTCTAACCAAATAGTCAACTCCGGGTTGACTTTCCTTATTCAAGTTTCTTTCCCAAAGGCTATATGCCTCATTTTCAATCCAATTCACGCCTAACTCACCCGATAGACTTTAATATTGATATAAAATCATAAAACATGTATTTACAACATAAAGGGGTAGTAATTCCCGTGACGACGGGCCGGGTCGTCACATGTCGCGAACGCGATGAAGAAATTATTGCCCAGTGAATTTAATCCCAAAACAGAACACTTACGGGATTTTTCCCATTTTCACAAAACTCTCTCTTCTCCACAACTTCTTGGGCGATTCTTGAGCAATCCTTCTTCATACTTCTTGGGTAAGTGATTCTTGACTCTTGTTCTTCATTTTCCATCAATATTATTTGAATTCCTAAGCCTAAACATGTGTAAATGAGTAGAAAAATTAGAGAATTAAGTTTAATAAGGGTTTCAAAGAATTTGCGATCTAGACCTCGTTTTCGAGTCGAACTTAAGAACAAATTGTATATTTGAACTCATGGAAGATTGGGTGAACTTATTTTGGTTCGAAACTTGAGTTTCGATTATGTGGGCCCGGGGTCGATTTTTACTATTCCGGGCAGAATGTTGTAAAAATCATATTTAGCAATATGAACTAGTTTGTTAAGTAGAATTGATGATATTAAATCAATTGTGTATAGATACGATTGGATTGGAGTCAAATTCGAAAGGAAAAGGCATTGCTACGGATTGAATCGTTCGTAAACTTTCGAGGTAAATGTTTGTTCTATCCTAGTTTGTAGGAATAGGAATTCAGTTATGAATAAATTGTTGATTAAGAGTTATTGGTGTTATGCCGGTAATGAAGATAAATTGTTGAAATTATTATCAATTATTGGTTTAAAACCGGTAATTATAAATATTGTTGATATAGAGATTATTGGCTAAATGCCGGTAATATATATATTTATGAATTAGGATCGTGTGGCGCGCCGACCACTTATATATTTATGAATTAGGATCGTGTGGCGCGCCGACCACTTATATATTTATGAATTGGGATCGTGTGGCGCGCCGACCACTTATATATTTATGAATTGGGATCGTGTGGCACGCCGACCACAAAGTGATTTAAATCTTGGCATTGGCCATAGTTGCCGATAGCCTATTGATATATTTGGGAGCGGGTGATATGCCTACCACAAGATGTAATTACTGTGATAGTTGGGAGCGGGTGGTACGCCTACCACGAGATATGAAATGAGAAAGGAATTGAGACATAAAAGTAAGATTTATTCTGTTGATTATATTATTCTGGATATCACGAGTTATTGACTATTATTTCAGAGCAAAGTCTTTCCTTATAAATATTTTGTATATATATATATATGTATTGTAACTGTACATGTTTAAGTGGGTGACTGGCCTTAGCCTTGTCACTAGTTCGCTGGGATAGGCGAGGCACTTACCAGCACATGGGGTCGGTTGTGCTGATACTACACTCTGCGCTCTTTTTGCGCAGATACAGGTTACGGACAGCAGCGGCGGCAGTAGCGACTTGTGGATTTTCCGACTAGTGAGATTACGAGGTAGCCTTGCAGGCGTCCGCAGGACCCGTTGTCTCTTCTATCTATGCTTTTCATTCCTGTTATCTCATGTAATCGAGATAAACAGCTTGTATTTTCTTTCAGACAATTATGTGTATTATTCTTAGAAGTTCGTGAGTATTGTGACACCGGTCTTGGGTAGTGTATCATGTTTGGGTTTTCTTTATCATATTTGACTAAGTCTTCCGCTAATTTTGATTATTCCGCTGTAATTTATATGTTTTTAATAATAAGTCATAATAAGAATTTGGTAATTTATGGAGATATAATTAATATTTGGTTTGCCTAGCTTCCATTTAGTAGGCGCCATCATGACCCCGATGGTGGGAAATCCGGGTCGTGACAAGTTGGTATCAGAGCACTAGGTTGCATAGGTCTCACAACTCACGAACAACCTTAGTAGAGTCTGAAGGATCGGTACGGAGACGTCTGTATTTATCCTCCAGAGGCTACGGAGTTAGGAAAATATTCCCTTTATTCTTTCCGGTCGTGCGACTTGATCTTTTAAATGTTAATTGAACTTCTACTCTGTTCTTCCGCAGATGGTAAGGACACGTGCATCCTCATCTACCGACCAGCAGCCCGAGGTCCCAGCAGTGGCAGCTCCTGCTAGGGGTAGAGGCCAAGGTCGAGGTCGTCCTAGAGGACAAGGTAGGGGCAGAGCTCAGCCCCGAGCAGCAGCACGAGTGGCAGAACCTCAGGTTCATATCGAGGAGGAAGTTCCAGCCCCAGCAGCTCCAGTAGGCCCAGCTCAGGTCCCGGGAGGAGCTTTATTTTCACCGAATCTTCAGGATGCTTTGGTCCGGATAGCAGGTTTTATGGATCATATCACCAGAGCAGGTTTATTACCGGTAGCACCAGCCACTTCTCAGGCTGGAGGAGGTAATCAGACTCCTGCTACGCGCACTCCGGAGCCAGTAATTCCCCAGGCGCAAGATCCTGTGATTCAGCCAGTTGAGGCAGCTCGACCTATTATTGCGACTCCGTCTAATGATGGTGCAGCCATGTCTGCTGATGCGTTGTGGAGATTGGACAGGTTTACCAAGTTGTTCACTACCACATTCAGTGGCACTCCTTCAGAGGATCCACAGGATTTCCTATACAGCTGCCACGAAGTTCTCCGTACTATGGGTATTGTGGAGACTAATGGTGTGGATTTTGCTACTTTTCGGTTATCCGGTTCCGCCAAGACTTGGTGGAGAGATTATTGTCTAACCAGGCCAGCGGGATCGTCATCTTTGACTTGGGAGCAGTTTGCAGAATTATTCTTGGAGAAGTTCCTTCCAGCAACTCAGCGGGAGGTTATGCGCGGACAATTTGAGCGTCTTCATCAGGGTTCTATGTCTGTCACACAATACGAGACTAGGTTCGTGGACCTGGCTCGTCATGCTATTATCATACTTCCCACAGATCGGGAGAGAGTGAGGAGGTTTATTGATGGCTTAAATCAGCCAATTCGGCTACAGATGGCTATGGGGACAGGAACTGAAATCACTTTTCAGGAGGCGACTAATGCAGCCCGCCGGATCGAGATGGCTCTGTCACAGGGAGCGAGACATGGATCAGATAAGAGATCTCGTAATTCGGGTAGATTCAGTGGTACCTCGTCTGGAGATAGAGATTTTTATGATAGAGGCCATCCTCCTAGGCCTTATCAGTCAGCTCTTCAGGTTTCTCATGATGCTTCAGGTGATCGTAATTCTCGGCCACGCTACTCTGATCAGCAGCCTATCAGTGCACCACCACTTCGCTATTTTCAGCAGCCGAGGGCTTGTTTTACGTGCGGTGATCTTAGGCATATTGCAAGGTATTGCCCTCGAGCTTCTGACAGATCTCACCAGCAGGGTTCTCGTGCCATGATTCAGGCCCCAGTTCCCTCACAGCCTGCCCAGCCGGCTAGAGGCGGAGGTAGAGGACATAGAGGTGGAGGTAGAGGTCATAGAGGTGGAGCTCAGACCGATAGAGGTAGAGACCGGCCAGCAGCTGATCGTCCTAGAGATACTGCTCAGGGTGGTGGGGCACAACCCCGATGTTATGCACTTCCCGCCAGACCAGAGGCTGAGTCTTCTGATGCCGTCATTACAGGTATTATTTTGGTTTGTGACAGAAAGGCATCAGCATTATTTGACCCTGGGTCTACATATTCGTATGTGTCTTCCTATTTTGCACCATACTTGGTTCGGCCCAGTGATCCACTGAGTGTTTCTGTTCATGTGTCTACACCAGTAGGCGATTCCATTGTGGTTGATCGAGTTCATCGGTCATGTATTATAGTAATTGAGGGTCTCGAGACCCGTGCTGATTTATTACTCCTAGATATGGTGGACTTTGATATTATACTAGGCATGGACTGGCTATCTCCGTATCATGCTATTTTAGATTGCCATGCCAAGACTGTGACTTTAGCCCTGCCGAATTCGCCTCGTATAGAGTGGAAAGGAATTTCAGGTCATACTAGCCGTAATGTTATTTCTTATGTTAAAGCTCGGCGTATGGTTGGAAAGGGATGCTTGGCTTATTTGGCCTATGTCCGTGATTCTAGTGCTGAGGTTCCTTCTATTGACTCCGTGCCTGTGGTTCGCGAATTTCCTGAAGTATTTCCTTCAGACTTGCCAGGTATGCCGCCCGATAGGGACATTGATTTTTGCATTGACTTGGCTCCAGGCACTCAGCCCATTTCCATTCCCCCATACCGTATGGCTCCGCCAGAGTTAAAAGAATTGAAGGAACAGTTGCAGGATTTACTTGAAAAGGGTTTCATTAGGCCCGGTGTTTCGCCGTGGGGTGCACCTGTATTATTTGTAAAGAAGAAAGATGGTTCGATGAGAATGTGCATTGACTATCGACGGTTAAACAAGGTGACTATCAAAAATAAATATCCACTTCCGCGAATTGATGATTTATTTGACCAGCTTCAGGGTGCCAAGGTATTTTCAAAGATAGATTTGAGATCTGGCTATCATCAGCTGAAGATTAGGGCATCCGATGTCCCTAAGACAGCGTTCCGCACTCGGTATGGACATTATGAATTTCTGGTCATGTCTTTTGGGTTGACAAATGCTCCAGCAGCTTTTATGGAATTAATGAATCGGGTGTTCCGGCCTTATTTAGACTTGTTTGTAATAGTCTTCATTGATGACATATTAATATATTCCCGCGGTCAGGAGGAGCATGCGCAACATCTCAGAGTGGCCTTACAGACTCTGAAAGATAGCCAGCTATATGCAAAATTTTCAAAGTGTGAATTTTGGCTAAGTTCGGTTGCATTCCTGGGTCATATTGTGACGGCAGCAGGTATTCAGGTTGATCCGAAGAAAATTGAGGCAGTCAAAAGCTGGCCTAGACCGACATCAGCCATAGATATTCGGAGTTTCTTGGGGTTAGCGGGCTATTATCGCCGATTCGTAGAAGGATTTTCGTCTATTGCAACCCCACTGACCAGATTGACCCAGAAGGGTGTTCAATTTGAATGGTCCGATGCATGTGAGGCGAGCTTTCAAAAACTCAAGACAACCTTGACCACAGCACCGGTATTGGTTTTACCCACAGGTACGGGACCTTATACTGTTTATTGTGACGCTTCCCGTATTGGGCTTGGTGTAGTGTTAATGCGGGATGGCAAGGTTATTGCCTATGCTTCGAGGCAGTTGAAGATTCATGAGAAGAACTATCTAGTGCATGATCTAGAATTGGCGGCGATTATTCACGCATTGAAGATCCGGAGGCATTATTTATATGGTGTAGCATGTGAAGTATACACCGATCATAAGAGTCTTCAGTATTTGTTTAAGCAGAAAGAGTTGAATATGAGGGAGAGAAGGTGGCTAGAGTTGCTGAAGGACTATGATGTTACTATCCTATATCACCCAGGTAAGGCCAATGTGGTGGCCGATGCATTGAGTAGAAAGTCCGCCGGCATGGGTAGTCTTGCCTTTATCCCGGTTAGTCAGAGACCATTTGCTCTAGATGTCTAGGCCTTAGTCAACCAGTTCGTGAGACTAGACATTTCTGAGCCTAGCAGGGTGTTAGCCTGCACGGTGGCTCTTTCATCTCTATTAGAGCAGATCCATGAGAGGCAGTTTGATGATCCTCATTTGCGTGAGTTGAGAGATACAGTACAGCGGGGAGGTGCCACACAGGTAAATCTAGATGATGATGGGGTATTGAAATTGCGGGGTCGAGTTTGTGTGCCCAATGTCGAAGGGATTCGAGAGTTGATCTTAGCATAGGCCCACAGTTCGCGGTATTCTATTCACCCAGGCGCCGCGAAGATGTACCAGGACTTACGGCAGCACTATTGGTGGCGCAGAATGAAGAAAGATATCGTTGCGTATGTCGCTCGGTGTCTAAATTGTCAACAAGTGAAATATGAGCACCAGAGACCTGGTGGTGTATTCCAGAGGATTGAAATTCCCGAGTGGAAATGGGAGCGGATCACTATGGACTTCGTTACTGGACTTCCTTTGACTCGGAGGAAATTTGATGCGATTTGGGTCATTGTTGATAGGCTGACCAAGTCAGCACACTTTATTCCAGTATCTGTCTCCTACTCGTCGGAGAGGTTAGCGGAGGTTTACATTAGGGAGATTGTTCTTCTCCATGGAGTGCCAGTATCTATTATCTCTGATCGGGGTACGCAGTTTACCTCGCGGTTCTGGAGAGCGGTCCAGCAGGAGTTAGGCACCCAGGTTCAGTTGAGTACAGCATTTCATCCTCAGACGGATGGCCGGTCCGAGAGGACTATTCAGATTCTAGAGGACATGCTTCGAGCCTGTGTTATTGATTTCGGAGGCTCGTGGGACCAGTTTCTGCCATTAGCAGAGTTTGCCTACAATAACAGTTACCAGTCTAGAATCCAAATGGCTCCGTATGAGGCGTTGTATGGTAGGCGATGTCGATCACCAGTTGGATGGTTTGAACCGGGAGAGGCTCGGTTGTTAGGTACAGACTTAGTTCAGGAGGCCTTGGATAAGGTCAAGACTATTCGAGAGAGATTGCGTTCAGCTCAGTCCAGGCAGAAGACTTATGCGGATCGTAAGGTTCGAGATGTAGATTTCATGGTTGGCGAACGAGTATTGCTCCGAGTGTCGCCTATGAAGGGCGTGATGAGGTTCGGGAAGAAGGGCAAGCTCAGCCCTAGGTATATTGGTCCATTTGAGATTCTAGACAGAGTGGGAGAGGTGTCTTACAGATTAGCTTTGCCGCCTAGCTTATCAGCTGTACATCCAGTTTTTCATGTATCTATGCTTCGGAGATACCACGGCGATCCCACACATGTGTTAGACTTCAGTACTGTCCAATTGGACAATGATCTATCCTATGAGGAGGAGCCGGTGGCCATTCTAAACCGGCAGGTTCGACAGTTAAGGTCGAAGAGTTATACTTTTGTGCGTGTTCAGTGGAGAGGTCAGCCTCCTGAGGCATCGACCCGGGAGTCCGAGTCCGATATGCGGAGCCGCTACCCTCATTTGTTCCCTGACTTCGGTACTTCTTTCTTTTGTCCGTTCGAGGACGAACGGTTGTTTTAGAGGTGGAGATTGTGACGACCCAAAGGGTCATCACTTGTTTTATTAATCATTCCGAGCTTTTGAGGTCTTGAAAACCTCATTTATAGTTGCCTCGATTTGCATGCACAGTCCGGGCACAAAGCTGGAAATTTTTTATGTTGAAATATGTGAAATATGTGAAAAAGTTGAAGAATTTTGATATTAAAATTGATATGGGTGACTTTGGTCAACATTTTTGGTAAACGGACCCGGATCCGTGATTTGACGGTCTCAGAAAATCCGTAGAAAAATATGGAACTTGGGCGTATGCCCGGAATTGAAATCCGAGGTCTAGAACCCCGGTAAAAGAATTTTTTCGTTAAATTGTTTTCTGAAAATGTTTAAGGAAAATGAAACTGAATTTTGATTAAAAAGTACTGTTATCGGGCTCGTATTTTGGTTCCGACGCCCGGTACAGGTCATATATATTGGTTGAAAACGGACGTCGTTTGACGTGTTTCGGCCTTAAATTGGAAATTTTGAAAGTTATGAAAAATTTGAAAGAATTCTTGAGTTTTAAGGCTCAATTCATGGATTTTGATGTTATTTTAGCGATTTGATCGCGCAAGCAAGTTCGTATGATGTTTTTAAGTTAGTGTGCATATTTGGTTTGGAGCCCCGAGGGCTCGGGAGTGTTTCGGAGGTGGTTCGGGGTGTTTTTAAACTTAAGAAAAACTGCAGAAATCTGTAGCAGGCAATTCTTCATCGCGTTCGCGTCCAGGTGGTCGCGTTCGTGATGGTCAACTTATTTCCTTCAACGCGTTCGCGTCCAGGTAGTCGCGTTCGCGATGGCCAACCATTTCCTTCATCGCGTTCGCGTACCGCTCCCCGCGATCGCGTAGTATTAAATTTGAACCAAACCCTTTCCTATACGCGTTCGCGTGGCTGTTCCCGCGTACGCGTAGACCAAATTGTAAGCCCTCATAATTTTCTCTTCGCGTTCGCGACAGGCCCTATGCGAACGCGATATGTAACATCGTTTCTTCATCGCGAACGCGACCGGGGTGTCGCGAACGCGATGAAGAAATTATTGCCCAGTGAATTTAATCCCAAAACAGAACACTTACGGGATTTTTCCCATTTTCACAAAACTCTCTCTTCTCCACAACTTCTTGGGCGATTCTTGAGCAATCCTTCTTCATACTTCTTGGGTAAGTGATTCTTGACTCTTTTTCTTCATTTTCCATCAATATTATTTGAATTCCTAAGCCTAAACATGTGTAAATGAGTAGAAAAATTAGAGAATTAAGTTTAATAAGGGTTTCAAAGAATTTGCGATCTAGACCTCGTTTTGGAGTCGAACTTAAGAACAAATTGTATATTTGAACTCATGGAAGATTGGGTGAACTTATTTTGGTTCGAAACTTGAGTTTCGATTATGTGGGCTCGGGGTCGATTTTTACTATTCCGGGCAGAATGTTGTAAAAATCATATTTAGCAATATGAACTAGTTTGTTAAGTAGAATTGATGATATTAAATCAATTGTGTATAGATACGATTGGATTGGAGTCAAATTCGAAAGGAAAAGGCATTGCTACGGATTGAATCGTTCGTAAACTTTTGAGGTAAGTGTTTGTTCTATCCTAGTTTGTAGGAATAGGAATTCAGTTATGAATAAATTGTTGATTAAGAGTTATTGGTATTATGCCGGTAATGAAGATAAATTGTTGAAATTATTATCAATTATTGGTTTAAAACCGGTAATTATAAATATTGTTGATATAGAGATTATTGGCTAAATGCCGGTAATATATATATATATTTATGAATTGGGATCGTGTGGCGCGCCGACCACTTATATATTTATGAATTGGGATCGTGTGGCGCGCCGACCACTTATATATTTATGAATTGGGATCGTGTGGCGCGCCGACCACTTATATATTTATGAATTGGGATCGTGTGGCACGCCGACCACAAAGTGATTTAAATCTTGGCATTGGCCATAGTTGCCGATAGCCTATTGATATATTTGGGAGCGGGTGGTATGCCTACCACAAGATGTAATTACTGTGATAGTTGGGAGCGGGTGGTACGCCTACCACGAGATATGAAATGAGAAAGGAATTGAGACATGAAAGTAAGATTTATTCTATTGATTATATTATTCTGGATATCACGCGTTATTGACTATTATTTCAGAGCAAAGTCTTTCCTTATAAATATTTTGTATATATATATATATGTATTGTAACTGTACAGGTTTAAGTGGGTGACTGGCCTTAGCCTTGTCACTAGTTCGCTGGGATAGGCCAGGCACTTACCAGCACATGGGGTCGGTTGTGCTGATACTACACTCTGCGCTCTTTTTGCGCAGATACAGGTTACGGACAGCAGCGGCGGCAGTAGCGACTTGTGGATTTTCCGACTAGTGAGATTACGAGGTAGCCTTGCAGGCGTCCGCAGGACCCGTTGTCTCTTCTATCTATGCTTTTCATTCTGTTATCTCATGTAATCGAGATAAACAACTTGTATTTTCTTTCAGACAATTATGTGTATTATTCTTAGATGTTCGTGAGTATTGTGACACCAGTCTTGGGTAGTGTATCATGTTTGGGTTTCTTTATCATATTTGACTAAGTCTTCCGCTAATTTTGATTATTCCGCTGTAATTTATATGTTTTTAATAATAAGTCATAATAAGAATTTGGTAATTTATGGAGATATAATTAATATTTGGCTTGCCTAGCTTCCATTTAGTAGGTGCCATCATGACCCCGATGGTGGGAAATCCGGGTCGTGACAATGTGACACCCCGATGTTTGGTTGTATATATTTCTGCATTGTTTTATTTTGCTGAATTTATACTTGTTATTGATTTATTCTTATAATTTACTTAAATTGACTTATTAAATTGTTATAAATGAATTTGGTAATTGTGTCGGATGTCCTTGTCTTCACGAGAGGCGCCATCACGACCGATCCGATTTTGGGGTCGTGACAGGTAGGGGATAGGAGAAATTTGAGAGGATGGGAGAAATTTGAGTATAGAGAGAAAAATAATACAAAGCTTATTTTATGGCTTAAGGGTAGATGATCATAAATAGATTTGGCTATAAAAAATCAAAAAGTAGCAATGGAATATAACTTTTTAAAAAGATAATTATTTAAAATAAATAAGGTATCAAGCTTTGCTATAGGAGGTAACTAATCCTTCTTTCTATAATGTACCTAATTCTTCAAATTTTAGCTGTATTGTAATGCCCATTTTCATATTCAAAAAAGGAAAAAAAAAATTGATATCAGATTTCTTATACCATACCTTTGTTTTTGTTGAAATATATTACAGTGTTTTCATGAAATCAGCTTGTAGCTATATAAAGCTATGAAAAAATTAGATATACCAAAAATTAAAATATCTTGTACTATATATTTGGAATTTAAGGTACTTCTTAATAAACATACATAAATAAAAATATTCTTGCTAAAATACGGCAATCGCATCTTTAGTTTCAAACACTTGGTCAATTATCACATCAAATAATAGAAACTTTTTTCATATTTGATTCTCATGCACCTTGCAAAACCAGACAAACGATTAGCATGCATGGTCGAAATTTTTTGCTATAAGGTAATTTTACTAAAAAATTCGTCAATTGTAAGAGTATCAACATCCTTCCCTACCTTAATTTGCACAATAGATATAGGTTATACACATTGACAATGCAAATTCTCTTAACATCATCTTTGTCGTCAACGCCATTATAGCATGTTAGATAGTAATTTTTATGAGGATATCAATTAATATTTATCATAGAAATTTATATATAATTATCTTATAAGTGACATTAGTATATAAATATTTTTACGATGAACCTACACTATAAAATCATATGTAATTGCAAAACTATTGTCAGGCTCGATTAAGTACTCTAAAAAAAAAAAGAAATGGATGGAAACGATCAAGGCTTCTGAATTTATGGCATTTTAAGGGCTAGAGAAAGATGAGAATCAAAGAGATAAATTACGATATTATTTTCTGCATTCTGTAATTATCTACAATGTTTCATTATCGTTGGAATAAAGTCAACAAAAATCTACTAATTTATAGAGTACGGTCGAGCAGAAACATGGAAAAATCTACTAATTTATAGAGTACGGTCGAGCAGAAACATGGATACCAATGTAATAAAAGGTAAGAGATTTGTAGTCACTTGTTACAAAAGTATGATTCCATTTCTTGCACTCAACCCATAGTTGTGACCAGAAATGCATTGACATTTTTCTCATTTGTGTCAAAAATGATATTACTATCTTACACATTCTAGCCACATGAATTATATTCTTTGGCTTCTCTATAAATAGGTTAATTGTTTCCAATCCAGAGAGAAGCATATCATTTCTTATCAACTAGCAATTGAAGACTAGTAATTAAAAAAGGTCAGTTTTCCCCTAGAGTTCTCCTGAATCACTTCATTGGGATTTAAAAAATGCCTACTGAAGTGTTTGGGGGAACTCTGGGAGCCACCTGACATCAGTCATGAGTTTATTATTTTGATTTTTATAAGAGTTCAAGATAATTCGTAAAACTCTAAATCTATTACTTTGATCTTTTATCCTCCTTACCAAAGTAATATATACATGCATGCACGGGCCAAGATAGAAGGGAGTCTTGGCGTAACAAGTAAAGTTGCTGCCATGTGATCTGGAGGTCATGAGTTTATGCCGTGGAAACAACCTCTTACAGAAATGCATGGTAAGGTTGTGTACAATATATCTTTGAGACAAATTATTTTTGCTTAATTAGATCATGTACATGTAAAAATCCTGAATTTAACGGTTAATTCAAAACCTATAAACTTTAAAATCTTTAATCCGCCTCTACTTGTAAGAGTGAAGTTCTAAGGTTTGGTATTGTTCAAGGACTTTGTCTATATTTTTGTAAACTTGGATCCCACCTATGCATGCACCCTTATTCCTCCTCTTTCTTAGTAGGTACATCAAAATGTACGCATTTTAATAAGGAAATGTTCTATAGTTATTAATATATGAATAATACACATACAACAACCATTTTCCTTTATATAATATAACTAGTGAATATGTCGTGCTTCGCGCGATAGTAAAAAATCATAATTAGAATACTCCGATAAGTTGACATAAAATAGATTAAAACACTTCACTTACGTAATAAAAACTAATTATCAATCACAATACAAAAAATGGAGCTTGGATAGATAACACTTTATACTATCACGCCGCAGCAGTATAAATATATATATATATATATATATATATATATATATATATATATATATATATATATATATCTTTGGGTGAGGAAAAGGTAAATACATGATTCTCTTATTCAAATATATATTAAGGGCCTGTCTAAAAGTATTTTATTTCGTTACTCTGGTTAACCGAACATGTGCATTACCTGCAACTGTGAGGAGAAACATTTATACTTTTTAATATTAGATCACACAAAACGGACTTTTAGCGTTCAAAAAACGAAAACTATCGATTATGACTATTTATAAGTAGCCCATCATAAATATTGGTCAATTCATAAAATATTACTAATATTAGCCAATTAGCTATTTATAGCAAAAAAAATATCAAGTTTTTGCTTTCTTTTTGAGTGAGTGGTGTTAGAATAGATTAGGTACATCTTAAGGAGCTTGAATCTCAATTTTGGGATGATTTGATGAAGTTTTGGGGTGGTTTGAATAGAAAATTCGAAGTTAAAACTGAACATGAAAAAAATGATATGTATATCACACACTATGTATCATTTGTATATTACATATGTATCATATTTGTATCAATTGTATATCACATGTATATCCATATATACATGTGTGTGAGATACATGAGTGATATATGTTTGATACATGTTTGGCAGAAGAATTTTTTGAACTCAATTGATTTACGAATTTTGATACAAAACCAGTCCAAGTCACCTCCAATCTTCCTCAAATTTTGTATATTAACTTATCTATATGTTTTCAATAAATTTCAACTATACACATTGAAAGAGTTTCTTTTTTGCTTAGATTTTTGTAATATTATATATTTTTTTGGTATTTCATCGCCTTATTTGCTAACTCATCCATGAAATTTCCTTGATGTCTTGCATACACTTAAAAATATGGAGATGATGCTTGCATGTGATTCTTTGAGAGAAAGAACCTTATTTATTTGGTTTTTTAATTTTTATACGTACTTGGCTAGTTTTGGTAAGTGTTATGATTAATGACTAGAGGTTGGTAAGTTGAGACTTATTTGGGACATTTGTGCAAGTTTCCCTTCTAAAAATTCATTTCTAAGTTAAATCAGATTTGAAACTACTCAAAGTAATATTGTTACTTCCAAAAATGCTTCTAAGAAAGAGGACATTAGTTTATCAAATGCAAGAGTTCTTCTTAGTCATAAGCAAAATCAATTGATATGAACATACTCGGTGAAAGAATTTGGTGAAGGAAAAAGCAAATAAAGAGCTACTTGCACTGAACAAAGATATGGTCATACAACTACTTCAAGTTAAAAAACAATACTATATAAATATGGATTACAAAAGCAAGCTTTGATAACAGACACATGAAAGAAATTGTTAGAAATTGATTCATTATTTGTAATATCTATTAAGCCGATTCATTAAATAACTCTGGGATAAACTATTAAATTAAATAGAACTGTGGGTAAATACTAAGTTCATTAACAATTAAAATGGAGAACAAGATAGATTTGAGCAGTCATAAAAGAGGCAAGCATCACCTCATGTTCACTAATTGGTATAATAGAAGGCACGCTCTTCACATCAATAAGCTCCACATCTTGCTGAAAAAGCTATGTTCTCGATCTCTTTGCTTGTCGCAACATCCTAGAAAATTGCATTAGGTCATGATTCACACTTTTTTGCTTATAACCAAGGAAGCAACAACAACAATAATTATCCAGTATAGTCCTACAAAGTGAGGTTTGCAGAGGGTAATACGTACGCAAGCTTTATGTTGAAGTTTGACAAACAATTTTGTCAATAGTAGTCCCACATCGGTGGGAAGAAGATTTTGGGGGGATTTTCCCCCTATAAAAGAAGGCCTAATGTTTAGGATTTAAACACACCTCTCATTTGCCTTCTTATCTCTTTAAGGCATTTGTATCTTCTCTCTTTAGTATTATTTCACTTGTATTTTGGAGTGGAATAAAATATTGGTTGTGTCCGAGGAGTAGGCAAAATTAGCCGAACCTCGTAAATTCTGGTGTTCTTTATATTGTTGCTTTATTGTCTTATTTATTATTTGGTCGCTGCCATAATTTTTGGTATAGTAGTTGTGACTCATTCACACTATATACATTTGGCTTCCGCAACAATTGGTATCAGAGCCAAGGTATTATCTCGGTATGCTCTGTGGTTGCAGCGTAGTCTGATCTTCCACATCAGAAAAGATTTATCTTGGTAACTGAGTCAAGGTTCTGTCTCAGTATGCTCTGTGGTTGCAGCTTAGTCTGATCTTCCACATCAGAAAGGAAATAATCTTGATTTGTGTCGTCAACTATTAAATAATATTTATGTCAAAGATGGGAGACAATAAACAAGAAGAATCTACATCAAGTGTCAGCAATACGTCATCATTGGCATCTTCGCTTATGACAAGAATTGTGTCAAATGCGAAATTTCCGGTAGAAATTTTTGACGGGTCCGGACATTTTGGGATGTGGCAAGGCGAGGTTCTAGATGTCCTTTTTCAGCAAGGGCTAGATCTTGCTATTGAAGAAAAGAGACCAGACGGTATTGGAGAAGAAGATTGGAGAATTATCAACCGTGTTGCTTGCGGTACCATTCGATCCTACCTTGCTAGAAAGCAGAAATATCCATACACAAAGGAAACTTCTGCAAGTAAATTATGGAAAGCACTGGAGGATAAATTTTTGAAGAAAAACAGTCAAAATAAATTGTACATGAAGAAGAGACTGTTTCACTTCACTTATGTTCCTGGTACCACGATGAATGAATATATCACCAGTTTCAATAAGTTGGTCACGGATTTGCAAAATATGGATACAACTTATGATGATGGTGACTTTGCCTTGATATTGTTGGCATCACTTCCTGACGAGTACGAGCACCTTGAAACTACTCTACTCCATGGAAATGACGAAGTTTCTCTCAGAGAAGTTTGTTCGGCTTTGTACAGCTATGAACAAAGAAAGCGAGAAAAATAGAAGGGCGGAGAAGGAGAAGCACTGTTCGTGAGGGGTCGTCCTCAAAATCAAACGAGGACAAGGAAAGGAAGATCTAAGTCAAGATCTAAACCCAGCAAAGATGAATGTGCCTTTTGTCGAGAAAAGGGGCACTGGAAGAAAGACTGTCCGAAGTTGAATAATAAGGCCAAACATAACAATGGAAAGGCCATTATGGATTCAAATGTAGGTGATTGTGATGATTCAGATTTCTCATTAGTTACAATAGAGTCGTCAATGTCATCAGACATATGGTTGATGGACTCGGCTTGTAGCTATCATATGTGTCCCAACAGGGATTGGTTTGTGGAGCTTCAAGAAGGAGAATATGGAGTCGTCCAAACAGCGGATAACAACCCTCTTACCTCATATGGAATTGGTTCAATACGATTGAGGAACCATGATGGAATGATCAGAACATTAACATATGTTCGATATGTATCGGGTTTGAAGAAAAATCTCATCTCTGTGGGAGCCCTGGAATCAAAAGGGTTCAAAATTATTGCAGAAAATGGAGTGATGAGAGTATGCTCCGGTGCACTAGTGGTAATGAAGGCCAATCGGAAGAACAATAACATGTACCGTTATCTCGGTACAACAGTTATTGCGACAGCTGCAGTGACGTCCAGTGACAACAAAGAGGCAGAAGCAACCAGGCTGTGGCACATGTGCTTGGGACATGCTGGAGGAAAATCCTTGAAAACTCTATTAGATCAAGGATTGTTGAAAGGAATAAAGGCTTGCAATTTGGAGTTTTGCGAGCATTGTGTCAAAGGGAAACAGACAAGGGTTAAATTTGGTACAACAATCCATAATACTAAAGGCATTTTGGATTATGTACACTCTGACGTTTGGGGTCCTTCCAAAATACCTTCATTGGGTGGGAAGCACTATTTTGTGACCTTTGTTGATGATTTTTCCCGAAGAGTATGGGTGTATGCAATGAAGAGCAAAGATGAAGTGCTGGGAATTGTTCTCAAATGGAAGACGATGGTGGAGAATCAAACGGGCAGGAGGATCAAGTGTATTCGCACAGACAATGGAGGTGAATACAAAAATGATCATTTCAATAAGGTCTGTGAAAATGATGGCATCGTCCGACACTTCACTGTGAGACATACACCACAACAGAATGGAGTGGCAGAACGCATGAACCGAACCTTGCTGGAGAAGGTACGGTGTATGTTGTCCAATGCTGGCTTGGGCAAAGAATTTTGGGCTGAGGCAATTACATATGCATGCCACCTCATTAATCGCTTACCATCTGCTTCTATTGATGGCAAGACACCATTTGAAAAATGGTATGGAAAGCCTGTTGTAGATTATGACTCTTTGCACGTATTTGGCTCAACTGCATATTATCATGTGACGGAGTCAAAATTGGATCCAAGGGCAAAGAAGGCTATTTTTATGGGGATTACTTCTGGAGTCAAAGGACATTGCTTATGGTGTCCTATGACAAAGAAAGTAATATTCAGCAAGGATGTTACCTTCGATGAATCATCTATGGTAAACAAGGTAACAAATGAAGATACCAAACAAGATGATGGTGCTTCTAAGCAGGTGGAGTTTGAGGGAAAATTTATTTTTCCTACACAAGAAGCAGAGGAGGAAACAAATGAAGATTATCCTCCGGGAGGAGAGCCAGTAGAGGAGATTCCAACTCAGGAACCTCAACAACAACTTGAATCAATCGCAACCAGCAGGCCAAAAAAGAAAGTAACGAAACCTGTTCGTCTCATAGAGACAGTTGCTTGTGCAACCGCAATTGCAGCTGATGATGTTCCCACCACTTATAAAGATGCAGTCCAAAGTTCAGAAGAAGATAAGTGGAGGATTGCCATGAATGATGAATTACGGTCCCTTCATCAGAATCATACATGGAGATTGGCCAATCTCCCGAAGGGAAAGAAAGCAATTGGGTGCAAATGAGTATTTGCAAAGAAGGAAGGGTTTCCTAACCAAGTAGATGTTCGCTACAAAGCAAGATTGGTGGCCAAAGGATATGCTCAAAAGGAGGGAATTGATTACAATGAAGTATTTTCTCCGGTTGTAAAACATTCCTCCATTCGAATTATGTTGGCTTTGGTAGCACAATTGGATTTGGAACTAGTTCAGATGGATGTAAAAACTGCATTTTTACATGGAAACTTGGAGGAGGAAATCTATATGACTCAGCCAGAAGGATTCAAAGTTGTTGGAAAGGAAAACATGGTGTGCAAACTTGAAAAATCATTGTACGGATTGAAACAATCTTCTAGACAATGGTACAAGCGATTTGACAAGTTTATGTTGCAACAAGGGTACAAGAGAAGCAAATACGATCATTGTGTGTATTTGCGCAGGCTTAAAGATTATTCCTTTATATATCTTCTCCTATATGTTGATGATATGTTTATAGCTTCCAAGAATTCGGAAGAAATTGATAAGTTGAAGATTCAACTGAAGAAGGAGTTCGAGATGAAGGATCTGGGTGAGGCGAAGAAAGTTCTTGGCATGGAGATAATAAGAGATAGACGTTCAAAGAAACTCTGTTATCTCAGAAAGAATATTTGAAGAGAGTACTACAACGTTTTGGCATAGATGACAAGACTAAGCCAGTTAGTACTCCACTTGCTCCCCATTTTAAGCTAAGTACTACTATGTCGCCATTGTATGAAACTGAACGAGAGTATATGTCAAAGGTACCATATGCAAATGCTGTTGGTAGCTTGTTGTATGCAATGGTCTGTACGAGACCCGACATTTCACAAGTTGTTGGAGTTATTAGCAGATATATGCATAATCCGGGAAAGGAGCATTGGCAAGCTGTGAAGTGGATTCTACGGTATATTCATAATACTGTAGATGTCGGGTTAGTTTTTGAGCGGGAAGGCAATCAGTCTGTAGTTGGATATTGTGACTCAGATTTTGCGGGTGATCCGGACAAACGAAGATCAACTACTGGTTATGTGTTTACTTTTGCAAAGGCACCAGTTAGTTGGAAGTCTACTTTGCAGTCAACAGTTGCTTTGTCTACAACAGAGGCAGAGTACATGGCTATTACAGAGGCTGTGAAGGAGGCAATTTGGCTTCAAGGATTGCTAAAGGAGCTTGGTGTTGAACAAAAAGGTATCACAATTTTTTGTGATAGTCAAAGTGCTATTCAATTAGCGAAGAACCAAGTTTATCATGCAAGGACAAAGCACATTGATGTTCGGTATCATTTCGTACGAGAAATCATAGAAGAAGGTGGAGTCACGGTGAAGAAAATTCATATTACGGAGAATCCTGCTGATATGCTAACAAAGGTGGTGATTGCGGTCAAATTTCAACATTGTTTGGATTTGATCAACATTGTTGAACACTGAAGATTGAAGATGAAGACACAACCAAAATTTGTTGTAGAGAGAAAATTGAAGATGTGAAATTTTTGTCAAGGTGGAGATTGTTGAAGTTTGACAAATAATTTTGTCAATAGTAGTCCCACATCGGTGGG
Source organism: Nicotiana noctiflora (assembly GCA_032618575.1). Lineage (NCBI taxonomy): Eukaryota > Viridiplantae > Streptophyta > Magnoliopsida > Solanales > Solanaceae > Nicotiana > Nicotiana noctiflora. Next base: position 325,300 of record JASVEL010000137.1, read on the forward strand.
AAGAAGATTTTGGAGGGATTTTCCCCCTATAAAAGAAGGCATAATGTTTAGGATTTAAACACACCTCTCATTTGCCTTCTTATCTCTTTAAGGCATTTGTATCTTCTCTCTTTAGTATTATTTCACTTGTATTTTGGAGTGGAATAAAATATTGGTTGTGTCCGAGGAGTAGGCAAAATTAGCCGAACCTCGTAAATTCTGGTGTTCTTTATATTGTTGTTTTATTGTCTTATTTATTATTTGGTGGCTGCCATAATTTTTGGTATAGTAGTTGTGACTCATTCACACTATATACATTTGGCTTCCGCAACACTTTATCCCTACCCGAAAAGGCAAAGAGCTTTTTTCCAAAAAAAAGAGAAAAAAGAGAAAAGCAAATCCTGATAAGTGAGCCTAGCCACGTCACCGGAGCTATGTCCTTCTTTTATACTCCCTCCGGTCCAAAATAAGTGATTTTGGACTTTTTTTTTGTGGTCCAAAATAAGTGATTTTTTCGGATTTCAAGATTGACTTAATAATGTTTTTCCTACATTGTCCTTGGAGTAAATAGTGTTGGAATATGTGTTATGAGTAATTATGTGAGATAGTAAGGTTAAAATGGTCAATTCTATTGATAATTAATGCTAAAAATGACTTTCTTAATATGTGTGAGAACATCCAAAAAATCACTTATTTTGGACCGGAGGGATTATATTTATATAGATTGATAAGATACCCGAGCAATACATATGCTTTGAAGGAAATTCCAATACGTAGATGGGCGACTAAAAATGTATATTGGTACGTACTATAGAAAAAAGAAAGATTAACTTTTCCTTTCGGATGAAGGAAAACTACGAAATTAAATGTACCTCTTCAAAATCTTACGAGCAAAGCCGAAGGTGCTTCATGGATTTAAGACATGAAGAAAGAAAAACCTCTAAGGTACTAAGAATCTCAGGCAAAGTGAAAGGTATATATCTTTCGTATAGGGGTATCAAATGATCTGAGTTGGCCAGATTTTAGGCTGGCCAAAATGGGTTGAATTAATAAAGAGAAATTTTTATAAACCACTATTGTTTAGTGGCTATTAAGTTCCTATAGCTTCTGTCACGATCCAAAATTCGGAAAGATCGTGATGACGTCGGACTTCACTTCCAGGCAAGCCGACACTAAACAGTAAATTTAATTCTTTTTTTATATTTCAGAAATCATAAATTCCCTTCAATTTAACTTGTAAAAGATAGAACTTTACAGAAAATTAAAGTAACAACGTTTCCCACTTTCAATACCATATATCCAATAATGATACCATAATTTGGTGTCACAAGTACATGAGCATTTATTAGAAAATAAAATAAAATACAATAACTGTCCGGAATACAAATTTGGACAGAAAAGAAAATATAAATACTCTAAAAGAGACTCTGTTTGCTGTGGATCGTGTATTAGGCCACTAGTAATACATGTGTTTGTACAATAAAATGTACAACAAGAAATAGTATGAGCAAAGAAAACAATGCGTACCAAGTAGATGGGTGTGATCATCTACCAAGGCGTTTGGCACGTTTCACAAAAGGAAAACACAATCAAAGAGTCAATCAAGTTTTACCAAGGAGCATTTATCCAAGGAAATGTCAATCCTCTTTTAACGATAAAAAAAATGAAGATTAACCTTTTAGAAATTCATTTACCAGTTTGATATGATATATGCAATTTAAATTGACAATAAGGTTTATTGCAAGTACAGCATGTTTTTGAGTCCTAGACTACCCGAACTTCAGCATAATAATAGCTACGCACGAACTCTTGTAACCTCGTGTGTACGTAGACCCCACAAATAGAAGCACATACATATATAGTTAATTCCCTCTTACAATCTTAGAAAGGAGACTTACCTCGCTCCAAAGTTCCATAACCGGCTCAAATGCCACTCTAACACCTTAAACCAATGCCCAACGCTCCAAAACTAGCCAATCAAAGTCTAGTTGTGCAAGTGGAGCTCCAAAAATACTGCCAAAATGGTTGCCTCAAGTGCTAGTATTCCAGTAAATTTCATCATTTTAATCTGTTTATATGTATTTCAGAAATTATGTTTAGTTACTTACCCATTTTTATAATGCTCTGATAGTAAGAAGAAACACGTCAAGAAAGAACATCACTTATATGCCATGTGAACTTGAATTTTTCATGTACTTCTTCCAAAAGTTCAAGTTCAATAGAAATATGTTGAAGCTTTAATGTGAATGTTTGTTTGTTCTCCAAAATTAATTATTCTAACTCCATCTTCCACCTCAAACACCTCAATCTAGTATGATAATGCATAATATCTATTGGTTTCTTTCTAATTATTAATTTTATTTTAATGTGTAAGAAAATACGGGTAATGCAATTGAAAATTGCTGTCAAAAATTAAATGATCTATTGAAGTGAATGATAAAGACTATTTGAGCAATTATAATGTTTATTTTTATGATAATATATGAATACATTCGGTTTCTAGAGATTATTGTTAGTGGACATATTAAAATATTGTTTATCAGTATGTGTAGAATACGAAAAATGTTTATTGCAATTATATGCATATAATTATTATTTTTTGTTATTTATTACTCCTATTTAATTTAGTGCTTGAGATCATTACAATATAGTTGCTTGAAATAGATGTGATTACACAAAAAAATTGTAGCTCATAGATATCATAAAAAAATTGTCACACTTTAGAAGTGCTATTATAGGGCTGACAAATGGATGGCCAATTTGGCATGTACAAGAACAATAATGGTCATGCTTCACAACTGTGGCTTATAATGTAATAAAGACCACGCTTTAAAAGTGTCGTTTTCGGAAATGAAAAATGTTGTACCTTATAGGCCACGTTGTTCAAACGTGGCTTCTAAAGCAAACACTTAAAAAGTGTGGCCTTAAAAAATAGGTTACACAACTTTAGGCCACCCAGTGGCCTGGTTCAACAAATTTTGAACCACCTTAACCACTAAACTACCCTTTTAAATTATATTAAGGGGGTTCAAAACATAATATATAGAGATAAAAAACAAATTTTGCCTTATATATATAGCGTAATTTTTTGGCGGAGGGTGAACCCCCTTGCGCCCTAAATCCCCTATGAGGCCACCCCCTAAAAGAAACTATCATTTTCTTTTCTGTATTCTGTAATTCTCTACACTTTTTTCAGTATCCTTGGAATAAAGTCAAAAAAATCTACTTGGATACCAATGTAGCAAAAGATATAAGATATTTGTGGTCACTCGTTACAAAAGTATGATTCCATTTCTTGCACTCAACCCATAATTGTGAACAGGTTCAATCTGGTGACCAAAATGCATTTACCTTTATTGCAATCGTGTCAGAAAGGATATTCCTACCTTAAAAGTACACATTTTAGCCACATGAGTTATTTTCCAATCCAGAGAATCATTTCCTATCAAAATAAAGATTGAAAAAGGCCAGGTTTCCCTAGAGTTTGATGAAAGGTTATAATTACGTATATTAATCGATTATTACACTTTAATTTATTTCTTCAATTGAGTTTGCACTTTAATCACTAGTATTTTATTAATCACTTTGTTTGGGATTTCAATAATAGCTACTGAAGTGTTTGGGGGATCTGGGGAGCCACCTCACATCCAAATTATCATAAGTTTATTATTTTGGAGTTCAAAATAATTCGAAAACGTCTTGGTACGTATCTGAAGAGAGCTAGTTAGTATATGTTATTGATCAAGCTCCTGTAATTTTCTTGAATTTTGTTGTTATTTGTCCCTAGTTATGGAAACTAAACTGGTTTCTTTTAGCTACGTCTTATAAGCATGAGGAAAACTAAAATCTATTACTTTGAAGGTGTTCTTTTATCCTCCTTCCCAAAGTAATATTATATATGCAAGCACATGCCAAGATAAAAATAATCGAAAACAAGAGGTTTCCATTTCGATGAATTCCTATCCATGCTTGACTGGGCACCAATGGAAAGGGCAATGGATACCTTGTCCAAGTGTCACGATTCAAATCCTAATCTATCGTGATGGTGTCAATTGTGGTACTAAGCAAGTCGATATCAAAATTACCTCCGACATTTAACAGAAAATAATTTAAAATTTTTTAAATAACCATAGTTTTCATAAAACATGGTAAAGACCCAAACTATTAGGACCGAAAAAACCAAGTGTCATGCGGAAGCTAGCAAAAACAAATCTTGAACGATGATAAATCCAACAACACAAGAGAAATCCACCAAAAGAGACCCAAACATTTAACGTGGTTCGGTCAACTGACCTACGTCCACAACGGAGATGAGCAATCCACTATAATAAAAGAGAGTACAAAATATCGAGAGAACAACCTCACGAAGAGACAAATACAAGTGATACACTAACACTTGTCCCGTAAAATTCTCCCCCCTAAATACTACTCTCAAGCCCCCAATGGCTACATTATGGATGCTATTGAATGAGAAGGAATGATCCTCAATTTATAGAAGTCCAAACCTTTTCCTACAAGAAAAGGGACTAGCCAAATATGGAAGAATTTCTAATTTCCTTTTACAAAATGGAAAACCCAACTTAGGTAATTATATTGTCCATTTCCTTCAAGAGATAGGAAAACCAAATATGGTAAGAAAATTATGGCAAATACCTAACAATTCTCCCCCTTAGCCTGAATTTTCTGACAAAATAAACTTGATCCCCCTTCTTCACATAGTCTTCAACAGGTCACATCTCCAGATCTCCGCTACAAAGGTTGTCCCAACGTACGTAACACACCGATCAAATTTCTCAAACAAAAATCACGATTATCGTTAAATATGTTGCGGCTAGAACTGTACCCGCCAAGATGAACCTGTTTTGAACCTTGCTCTGATATCACTTGTTAGGACCGAAAAAACCAAGTGTCATGCGGAAGCTAGCAAAAGCAAATATTGAACGATGATAAATCCAACAACACAAGAGAAATCTACCAAAAGAGACACAAACATTTAACGTGGTTCGGTCAACTGACCTACGTCCATAACGGAGATGAGCAATCCACTATAATAAAAGAGAGTACAAAATATCGAGAGAAAAAACTCACGAAGAGGCAAACACAAGTGATACACTAACACTTGTCCCGTAAAATTCTCCCCCTAAATCTCAAGCCCCCTATGGTTACATTATGGATGCTACTGAATGAGAAGGAAGGATCCTCAATTTATAGAAGTCCAAACCTTTTCCTACAAGAAAAGGGACTAGCCAAATATGGAAGAATTTCTAATTTCCTTTTACAAAAAGGAAAACCCACCTTAGGTAACTATATTTCCCCTTTCCTTCGAGAGATAGGAAAACCAAATGTGGTAAGAAAATTATGGCAAACACCTAACAATTCTCCCCCTTGGCCTGAATTTTCTGACAAAATAAACTTGATCCCCCTTCTTCACATAACCTTCAACAGGTCGCATCTCCAGATCTCCGCCACAAAGTTTTTCTCAATGTGCGTAACACACCGGTCAAATTTCTCAGACAAAAATCACGATTATCGTCAAATATGTTGCAGCTAGAACTGTACCCGCCCAGATGAACCTATTTTGAATTTTGCTCTGATATCACTTGTTAGGACCGAAAAACAAAGTTTCATGCGGAAGCTAGCAAAAGCAAATCTTGAACGATGATAAATCCAACAACACAAGAGAAATCTACCAAAAGGGACACAAACATTTAACATGGTTCGGTCAACTGACCTACATCCACAGGGGAAATGAGCAATCCACTTTAATTAAAGAGAGTACAAAATATCGAGAGAACAACCTCACGAAGAGGCAAACACAAGAGATACACTAACACTTATCTCGTAAAATATTCCCCCTAAATACTACTCTCAAGCCCCGTATGGCTACATTATGGATGCTACTGAATGAGAAGGAAGGATCCTCAATTTATAGAAGTCCAAACCTTTCCTACAAGAAAAGGGACTAGCCAAATATGGAAGGGTTTCTAATTTCCTTTTACAAAAAGGAAAACCCAGCCTAGGTAATTATATTGCCCCTTTCCTTCAAGAGATAGGAAAACCAAATATGGTAAGAAAATTATGGCAAACACCTAATAAAAACACAAATGCAGAAAACGACTCCAAAATCGGGCGGTCACTAAGCTCATGAGCATCTATACATCACCAGTTCTACAAAATTCTGGATCAAAATACAACTAAAGCAAAGATAGGGAAGGATAAACAAGAACTGTGAACGCCGGACATCTACCTCGTAGTCTTCAAAGATCAGTCATGCACAATATCAACACCCACCGTGTTTGGAAAAACCTGGATCTACACACGAAATGCAGGGTGTAGCGTGAGCGCAACCAAATGAGTAAGTAACAACAATTAATAAGGAACTGAAATATAGTGACGATTTACAAAATTATAGTTCATTTTCAATAATTTCAACAAGAAAGTTGACATGTTTTCAAATCCGGTAAATCAAGTCAAATCAATTTATACATGCCAAGTTCGAGTAAAAATTGGATATAATATCTCCTAGAAGTTCCAAAAAAATTACGTATAGCAACTATGTGCAACAACAATAAAAGAAGATATTGTCTCTAAGGGCAACAATCACTTAGTCTTTCTCAATAGCTAATCACTCGGCTCTCAGCCCTCAATACTCACACTCAATAGGTACTTGCGCTAATCGGGGTGTATAGACTCCGGAGGTTCCTACAGCCCAAGCTCTATATTTGCACAGACAACTCACGTTTTGCACGGACAACTCACGTGCTATAGTATCTTATTAGGATCTGCACGGACATCTCACGTGCTACAGTATCATATCAGTATCCGTACGGACAAATCACGTGCTATGGTATCATATCAGGATCCGCATCAATTTCAAGCCCATTAACCACCCAAAGTCAACCCGAGCCCCCCCCCTCCGGATCTCAACCAAACATACTAACAAGTCCTAAAATATGATACGAACTTATTCGAGCCCTCAAATCACCTCAAACAACATAAGAAATCCTAACGGATTCAAGGCTAATGAACTTTGATATTTTCAAATTCTACAAACGACATCAAGACCTATCAAATCACGTCCGATTGAAAATAAAATTTCGCACACTAGTCACAAACCCTCATGAACCTAGTCAAACTTTTGGAAATTTAATCCGACCCCGATATCAAAAAGGCAACTCCCGGCCAAACTTTTCAAAATTGTAACTTTCGCTATTTCAAGCCTAATTCTACTGCAGACCTCCAAATCATAATCTGGATACGCTCCTAAGTCCAAAATCACCAAACTGAACAGCGAAATCATCAAAATTCAAATCCGAGGTTATTTACACACAAGTCAAGATCCCGTTTGCTTTTCAAACTTAAGCTTTCAATTATGGATTAAGTGTCTCCATTCACTCTGAAAATTTCTCCAGGTCCGAACCAACCAACCTGATAAGTCAGATAATAGTTGTAGAGTATAAAAGGAGCAAAAAAGAAAGAAAAGGGACTGTAACTCTCAAAACGACCGGTTAAATCGTTACACCAAGTTAGACGAAATCGTAGATCCTACCAAGATCAACTGCGCATATATAATGCTGAGTACTAATGGATACTCGTAATTTGGAGGATAGAAATTTGAATTTATCTTGAACTTAATTGGGCTAATTGAAGACTTTATTTGCATCCTTATAAGCAAGGGTGGAGCGACAATTTTATCTACGATTTTGGACGAATAGTTTTTGCGTAGTTCAAGTATTTGTATTATGAAATCAATTAAATATGAATTTTAGAACCTTGACTCCGCCTCTACTTGTAAGAGTGAAGTTCTAGGGTTTGATATTGTTCTAAGGACTTTGTCTGTGTTGGCCTCCAAATGTTTTTCATGCAATCATCGATGCATTTAACTATATTTATGTAAACTCAGGTCTCATCTATGCATGCATCCTTATTCCTCCTCTTTCTAAGTAGGTACATAAGAATGTAAACATTTTAATAAGGAAATGTTCTACTTATTTGATATATGGATAATACACATGCAACAACTATTTTCCTTTATATGGTACATAATTGATAGGATACTTGAGCAATACATATGCTTTGAAGGAAATTCCAACTCATAGATGGAGATTGAAAGTTTAAAGTGGTCCACCGGAATAAAAAGGAAGACTAACTTTTCCTTTCAGATGAAGGAAAATTAAGAAATAAATGAGAAATGAGAAAAAGACTAGTGCAGAAATATTTTTGCCTGTACCTCCTCAAATTTTTACAAGCAAAGCGGAAGATGAAAATGTATTCAATATCCGAGAAAAAAAACCCTCCGTAGTAAATACAGTCACATGATCTCGATTTCCTGCTTGGTTAAATCATTCTCCTTAACGCCCGTAGTAAATACAATCACATGATCTCGAGGGTCACGCGGTTGTACCATCATATTTTGAAATATCAGGCATTTTAAACTTCTTTGTAATAGGAAGAGGAGCTGCACTTGACTTCCAAGGTTGTTGAGAGTATTTATCCGCATCAATCCCTTTGATTATTAGAGGAACTCCAGGTATTCGCTCAATCCGTTCGCTTTGTTTCTTGAGTTGTGCCTGCAAGGTTAGTACCATATTTTGTAAATAAGAGTTATTTGCATTACCTGTATCCATTTCTAGTGGTCTACTGGGGGATCCCTCGTTTGTGTTATCAAGACCAGAACGAGGATTCTCCAGTGTATTGTTATTGGGGTAGGAGTGAGTGGCGATGAAGGCAACCGGCTAACAAAAGTTTGGAGAGCTTGATTGACTCGTGCATCAATTATCCTCTGAAAAGCTTGTTCTGGCCCTTCAAAGTGTTCTGACTGCTCTCGGTCATCAGCATGTAAAATAGGTACAGGAGTACCCTCACGAGACTTGCGTGGAGAGGCTTGAGGGGAAGGAATTATATTATCATTATTCAAATCCCCTTGAATGTGAGGGTTCGGGTTTTCAACAACATTGTTGTTGTTGGTGGTGTTGATGTTGTTCGACATGATGTTAACCACAAGTAAAGTGTGTAAGCTTAGAAAGAATAGATTATCAGATTCCCGATAACGGAACCAATTTTTTAACCAAAATATAAAACTTTGATTAAAACTAAAAAATAATATAAAAATCGGGTTACTGATAATCAAGAGACCGAAAAATGTAATAAGCTTTTGGTAATCAGAATGAACAGTAAGAAAGATTGTATTTCAATAGGCTTTCAACAGATGATCGTGTCCACAAATGGTACAACTTCCTCCTTTTATAGCTCACCCCAGGTAGAAGAATGAAACCTAAGTTTTAATGACATAATTATGGGTAATAAATGATATTAAATAGGTCGTTACACAATCATTCTTATTAAATGCTAATTCTTCAATGTATCAGGTACTTAATGATTGTTTGAACTCCTTTCTTCCTCCAGATCAATGCTTTAAATAGTTTTTGATCTGTTGCCCTTGAATGTTTTGAATTGATACGGAACTCGTATCTATTTGCTCTCTGTATCCTTTGTTTTTAGAATTGCATTCCAATCCACTATAACAGGTACAAGACTCGTAGTTGAATTACGTCCCGTGTCTAATTTGTCTCCTTGCATCTTTTATTTATTCTCATTCAGAATAATAACCTTTTGAATATTCCACGTGTCTTGCCACATCATAAAAAATAAACTTTTTCCCAATACATGAGTGTTAGAGACACGTGGCTAGTATGCTATTAGAATAGGGAGTCCTAAGTTGGTTTCCTTATATGCTCTCAGTGTACTCATTTGCAGAAATTATCAAAAATATTGTCCAAATTTCACTATCTTTCTTCTTCGTCCTCTCTTCTATTATCATTTTCCAATCAGTTTCTTCACGACTGAGCTCTTCTATAGCTTAGCTCGTGACAATGGTATCAGAGCAGCACGACTCTGCCGAAAGCTCAACAGTAGAGGAAACTCATAAAATTCAAAGGACTTGAAAATGGTATAAAAAAAGCTCGAAACCCAGCTTCAAGCTATGGCAACTGATAATGCCCAAAGATTTGAGAGGCTCGAATCAAAACAGAATCATTTCTCGTTGGAGCTGCATGAGACCAAGGAGACTAATAGGAAACTTGAACTCATCATATCTCAACTTGATGTAGTGAAGATGGCAGGAGCTGTTGCTCAACCTCCATCTCCCAGATTTACAACGCCGGAAGCTCCAGGACCCGTAGTTATCCGTGAATCTGGTGATGCATCAAACTCTCGAGCTCAGGTAATTCCATTTTTTACTCCTACGAGTTACCCCATAGGAAGGGGCTTCACTTTTCCTCCCGTTTTGCCTAATCGTAGCTCACCGACCATAATATTTACATCTCTATCTTTTCCAGCTTCCCCTGTTACTCCTACCATTACAAGTATTGTTTTATTGCCCACTACTACTTTAACCACCTTCAACCTCCCTTTGCATCATTTACCTACAATTGTTACAACTAGTTATACTCCAGAATCACCCTTAAAACCTTTTAAAGAAAAAACAATTTTCCAGAGTTCACAGGATTCAATCCCAGAGGTTGGATAAGGAAGTGTGAGCATTTTTTTGAAATCTATCAAATTCCATAACAGAGTAAATTGAGCTATGTATCAGTACACATGAAGAAGAAAGTAGACATATAGTTTGATAGCTACATCTTGGAAAAAAAGGGTACCAACTGGCTGTGACGACCCAAAGGGTCATCACTTATTTTATTAATAATTTCGAGCTTCTGAGGCCTTGAAAACCTCATTCTATGTTGCCTCGATTTGCGTGCACAGTCCGGGCACAAAGCTGAAAAATAATTATGTTGAAATATGTGAAATATGTGAAAAAGTAGAAGAATTTTGATATTAATATTGATATGGTTGACTTTGGTCAACATTTTTGGTAAACGGACCCGGATCCGTGATTTGACTATTTCAGAAAATCCGTAGAAAAATATGGAACTTGGGCATATGTCCGGAATTGAAATCCGAGGTCTAGAACCCCGATAAAAGAATTTTTCTGTTAAATTATTTTCTGAAAATGTTTAAGGAAAATGAAAATGATTTTTTATTAAAAAGTACTGGTATCGGGATCGTATTTTGGTTCCGACGCCCGGTACAGGTCATATATATTGGTTAAGCGCTTCCTGTAAAGTTTGGTTGGAAACGGACGTCGTTTGACGTGTTTCGGCCTTAAATTGGAAAGTTTGGAAGTTATGAAATTTTCAAAGAATTCTTGAGATTTAAGGCTAAATTCCTTGATTTTGATGTTATTTTGGTGATTTGATCGCGCGAGCAAGTTCGTATGATGTTTTTGAGTTAGTGTGCATATTTGGTTTGAATCCCGAGGGCTCGGGTGAGTTTCGGATAGGTAACGGGATGGTTTTGAACTTGAAATTGCAGCAGAAACTCTGCAATTTTTGCACAGAGATTTTCTTCTATGCGATCGCATAGGTGAGGCTGCGATCGCATAGAGCAAAGATTAGAGGTCCCAAAAATCCTTCCGTGCGATCGCAATAGAGCCCATGCGATCGCATAGCTTCCACTTTTCATCCTATGCGATCGCATACTATTCCTCGCGATCGCATAGAGTAAGACTGAGGCCCAGAATTTCCTTCCATGCGATCGCGTACCATTCCCTGCGATCGCATAGAGTAATTTCAGTTCATCCATTTCCTGCTATGCGATCGCATTTGTCCTTCGCGATCGCATAGAGCAATTTTGCTGTCTCCTTATTTTCTTCTATGCGATCGCATCACAGGCCCTGCGATCGCATAGAGTAAATTTTCGCCCAGTGAATTTAAGACAGAAAACAGAACAGAAACGGGATAAAAATCCCATTTCTGTTCAACTCTCTTCTCCACAGCATTTTAGGCGATTTTTGAGGCATTTCTTCATCAAAGTTCATTGGGTAAGTATTGTTAACTCGTTTTCTTCATTTTTCATCAACATCAATCAAATCCTTAGGCTTAAACATGTATAAATTGGTTGAAAGTTTGAGAAATGGGTATAGTTAGGGCTTTCAAAGAATTTGCGATTTAGACCTCGTTTTGGAGTCGAACTTAAGAATAAATTGTATATTTGAACTCATGGAAGATTGGGTGAACTTATTTTGGTTCGAAACTTGAGTTTCGATTATGTGGGCCCGGGGTCGGTTTTTACTATTCCGGGCAGGATGTTGTAAAAAAAACCATATTTAGCAATATGAACTAGTTTGTTAAGTAGAATTGATGATATTAAATCAATTGTGTATAGATACAATTGGATTGGAGTCAAATTCAAAAGGAAAAGGCATTGCTACGGATTGAATCGTTCGTAAACTTTCGAGGTAAGTGTTTGTTCTATCCTAGCTTGAGGGAATAGGATTATGTGTTATGTGTTATGTGATCGAGTGCGGTGTATGGGGCTGTGGTGACGAGCATCCATACACTGGCGTCTAGTATGACCGTGAGTCATTGGAAAATGATATTTTGAGATATATTACAGGTGAATCGTTATTGTTCTCCCTTGTTGGGACTTGTTGTGAAGATAATTATTGATTGCCCTTGATGGGACTATTTATGAATTGTTGTTTCTTTCTCTGCCCTTAACCGTGATTGTTATTTGGGTGAGGAAGAGTGATAATGCACGAAGGGTGATGCCGTGCCATGTTTATTTATTTATGCACGAAGGTTAATGCCGTGCCATGTTTATTTATTGATTATGCACGAAGGATCATGCCGTGCTCTGTTATTGAACCATGTACGAAGGATCATGCCGTACTATGGATGTGAGGATGAGAGTAAAAGCACGAAGGGTGATGCCGTGTACTTTATTTGTTTATTTGGTGAGGATGAGAGTAAAAGCACGAAGGGTGATGCCGTGCAATTGTTTGCTATTCCTTGACTTGATATTACTTGTTTTTCCATTATATTTTATTTGGGTGATGCCGTGCAATTGTTTGCCATTTCTTGACTTGATATTACTTGTGTTTCCATTATACCTTGTTTTCCTTGTGAACTTATTTGATTGTTATTTGGGTGAGGAAGAGTGATAATGCACGAAGGGTGATGCCTTGCCATGTTTATTTATTTATTTATGCACGAAGGATCATGCCGTGCCCTATTATTGAACCATGTACGAAGGATCATGCCGTACCATGGATGTGAGGATGAGAGTAAAAGCACGAAGGGTGATGCCGTGTACTTTATTTGCTTATTTGGTGAGGATGAGAGTAAAAGCACGAAGGGTGATGCCGTGCAACTGTCTGCTATTTCTTCAATTGATATTACTTGTGTTTACATTACACTTTGTTTTTCCTTGTGAAATTATTAACTGTGATTAATTGTTGAATTCTTTAAGATATTCCTTATTGTGTTAATACTTGATTATTTCTTGTTATTTTGTGGTACACATATATATATATTGAATTGCACGGGGTTATGTGGGTGTCTGGTCCTAGGCTTGTCACTACTTCGCCGGGATAGGCCAGGCACTTACCAGCACATGGGGTCGGTTGTGCTGATGCTACACTTCCGTGCGTTTTTGCACAGGTCCAGGTTACGATCAGGAGCAGCAGCAGCAGTAAATAGATTGCGTGGGAGTTGATCATATTTGAGACCGAGGTAGCTTGCAGACGTCCGCAGGCCCGGCGTCTCTTTCTTTATTTATGTTAATAGCTATAGTCTCATTGTTCCGAGACAAACAGAATTATGTTATATTTCTTTCAGACTTTTATGTGTAGTATTCCATAGTAGTTTGTGAGTTGGTGACTCCACGTCTTGGGTAGAGGATTTCAGTATGATTTTCACCGTATGATTTGTTATTCCGCATTTATTTAATTAAAATTTTATTAAAAACAGGATAGTATGAATACAGTGGCTTGCCTAGCTACCATGAGTAGGCGCCATCACGATCCCGATGTTGGGGGAAAATCCGGGTCGTGACAAGTTGGTATCAGAGCTCTAGGTTACATAGGTCTCACCACTCACGAACAAGCTTAGTAGAGTTTGAGAGGTAGGTACGGAGACGTCTGTACTTGTCCTCCAGAGTCTATTGAGTTAGGAAAGAGTCTCTTATTTGTTCTTTCTTATCGTGCGAATTTGTTCTTCAAAGTGTTAAGTTAAATTTCCACTCTTGTCTTCCCACGAATGGCGTAGTCACGTATCGCTTATCCAGCCGAACAATGGCACAGGCTGGTGATAGATCAACTATGCCTTCAAAAGTTTTACGGAGGACGGATAGGTTTCACCAAAGTCTTCGCTACCACCTTCAGCGGTGCATCTTTTGAGAACCCACGAGATTGTGCTTGACAGTTCTTATGAGGAATTACAGAACGTGGGAATAGTTGAATGCGAGGAGTTCATTTTACTGTGCTACAAAAGGCACACAGAAATAGTGGGAAGATAATGTATTTACCACATCAGTTATGGTCCCAACGGAAGATGCAATTATATCAGGAGATCACCTAATAAATCGTGTTGGGTTTCAACGGACCTTGACGTCCGGTCGATGTGTTGGAGTTGTGAAGGACAAATATGGTGAGTTATTGGACTATATATATATGGTATAGAAAGGTCCTCTAAATAATTTATACATATTTAAGGTTGGTTCATTTCATGGGGTAAGAAATCGCCCCAGAAGAATAACGAAGAGTTTGTGAGTAAACGGGGTAGCTCAACGGTGTTAAGCCAACATAGCAAAAGAGGAAATTGGCCATCAATGTTTGTGACAAGATTACCAAGAGGGCAAGCCGGCCAATGCAACGCTATCTACTAAACTCTATTTTTAGAAAATGTTATGAAAACGTCACCCCGAGATTCTCTGCAATATGTGGTATGTGCGATCTGAACGGTTGTACCAGGTCACAATGACTGTGTCCGAATATATATTGCCATGAGCAATAAGTTAACCGATCCTTAAAGGAATTGCTGTGAATGTGGAATATTGGAGAAATACAATTTTAGGAAAGCACTCAGGCTACACGCTCCATTGCAGTTAATAATTATCCTACATGGCCAGCCAGATGTAGAGGTTATGATGTTAGAGGTGGAGGTGAAAATCCTAGAGGTGGAGACCCAGCCATTGATATAATTTTTATGATATGAGGGAGGTCACTACACCAAATGTGGTCATCACACATATAATTCAGATTGTTATAGACAGAATAATTTTTCCCTTAATTTAATTTGGTTTTTGAAAGAAAATTTAGGCGAGTCCTTTTAACATGCTCCATTCATGAGCGAGTATCGTAATCATCAAACCTACTTAGGGAAATACTCACGTTGAGATATTACATGAGGATAGACATCCCTATTATTATGTGTTAGTCACTAAAATATCCATGAGGCTAAGAGTGACTTTATATTACTTATTACAGTGGGTTTTGATATAATTTTCGGGATAACTAATTTTAATCGTTAATTGTGCTCCCTATCAGTATGAGGGCTTATTTTATGTCGTGATTATCTTTGACGGACAATTATTGAAAGGAAGAAAGAAAGGAAATGAAAAATTTCAGATGATATGATGTGCAAGCACTGTGATTCGGAGTTGAGGATGAGATCCTCCAATTTTTGGCATAATGTGAAATATTTCTAAGCCGAGCTTCAAGCTGCGGTGGATATCATATGAGGACTGGGTCCTGGTAGTAAGAGTTTATGTGTTTAAAATTCTTCTTTTATGAAATTAATATTTTCTTATTGCATTCGTAAATAAGAGTCATGCCCGTTAGGACTATTTGACAATTCTTGTATAGTTTCTGTTCATATTTAGCCATTTCTATTTTGAAACCGTTGAGCTTAGCCCTTGAGACGAGCACCGGGTAAGGATAAATATGACGCATTAATTCGGGAAAATAATCACGAGGTCACGATACCTCACTGTGAGTAAAGTGGGAGTTTTGGAATAAGATATTTGATAACAGGGTTAATTGACAATGTTGTAATTTAAGAACAACTCTTATGGCCGGACTTCAGAGTCATGGATATGTGCATACGCATGAGGTGTTCGTGCCTTATTTAGACTTGTTCGTTGTAGTCTTCATTGTTTCCATATTGACCTACTCCTGCAGTTAGGAGGAGCATGCGCAACATCTCAGAGTGGCCTTACAGACTCTGAAAGATAGCCAGCTATATGCAAAATTTTCAAAGTGTGAATTTTGGCTAAGTTCGGTTGCATTCCTGGGTCATATTGTGACGGCAGCAGGTATTCAGGTTGATCCGAAGAAAATTGAGGCAGTCAAGAGCTGGCCTAGACCGACATCAGCCACAGATATTCGGAGTTTCTTGGGGTTAGCGGGCTATTATCGCCGATTCGTAGAAGGATTTTCGTCTATTGCAACCCCACTGACCAGATTGACCCGGAAGGGTGTTCAATTTGAATGGTCCGATGAATGTGAGGCAAGCTTTCAAAAGCTCAAGACAACCTTGACCACAGCACTGGTATTGGTTTTACCCACAGGTACGGGACCTTATACTGTTTATTGTGATGCTTCCCGTATTGGGCTTGGTGCAGTGTTAATGCAGGATGGCAAGGTTATTGCCTATGCTTCGAGGCAGTCGAAGATTCATGAGAAGAACTATCGAGTGCATGATCTAGAATTGGCGGCGATTATTCACGCATTGAAGAGCTGGAGGCATTATTTGTATGGTGTAGCATGTGAAGTATACACCGATCATAAGAGTCTTCAGTATTTGTTTAAGCAGAAAGAGTTGAATATGAGGCAGCGGGGATAATTAGAGTTGCTAAAAGACTATGATGTTACTATATTATATCACCCAGGTAAGGCCAATGTGGTGGCCGATGCATTGAGTAGAAAGTATGCCGGCATGGGTAGTCTTGCATACATTCCGGTCAATCAGAGACCATTAGCTCTAGATGTCCAGGCCTTAGCCAACCGGTTCGTGAGATTAGACATTTCTGAGCCTAGCAGAGTGTTAGCCTGCACGGTCGCTCGTTCTTCCTTATTAGAGCGTATCCGTGAGAAGCAATTTGATGATCCTTATTTGCGTGAGTTGAGAGATACAGTACAGCGGGGAGGTGCCACACAGGTAAGTTTAGATGATGATGGGATATTGAAATTGCAGGGTCGAGTTTGTGTACCTAATGTCGAAGGGATTCGAGAGTTGATCTTAGTAGAGGCCCACAGTTCACGGTATTCTATTCACCCAGACGCCGCGAAGATGTACCAGAACTTACGACAATACTATTGGTGGCGCAGAATGAAGAAAGATATCGTTGCGTATGTCGCTCGGTGTCTAAATTGTCAGCAGGTGAAATATGAGCACCAGAGACCTGGTGGTGTGTTCCAGAGGATTGAAATTCCCGAGTGGAAATGGGAGCGGATCACTATGGACTTCGTTACTGGACTTCCTCTGACTCGGAGGAAATTTGATGCTATTTGGGTCATTGTTGATAGACTGACCAAATCAGCACACTTTATTCCAGTATCTGTCTCCTACTCGTCGGAGAGGTTAGCGGAGGTTTACATTAGGGAGATTGTTCGTCTCCATGGGGTGCCGGTATCTATTATCTCTGATCGGGGTACGCAGTTTACCTCGCGGTTCTGGAGAGCGGTCCAGCGGGAGTTAGGCACTCAGGTTCAGTTGAGTACAGCATTTCATCCTCAGACGGATGGCCAGTCCGAGAGGACTATTCAGATTCTAGAGGACATGCTTCGAGCCTGTGTTATTGATTTCGGAGGCTCGTGGGACCAGTTTCTGCCATTAGCAGAGTTCGCCTACAATAACAGTTACCAATCTAGCATCCAGATGGCTCCGTATGAGGCGTTGTATGGTAGGCGATGTCGATCACCAGTAGGATGGTTTGAACCGGGAGAGGCTCGGTTGTTGGGTACAGACTTAGTTCAGGAGGCCTTGGATAAGGTCAAGACTATTCGGGAGAGATTGCGTTCAGCTTAGTCCAGGCAGAAGACTTATGCAGATCGTAAGGTTCGAGATGTAGATTTCATGGTTGGTGAACGAGTATTGCTCCGAGTGTCGCCTATGAAGGGCGTGATGAGGTTTGGGAAGAAGGGCAAGCTCGGCCCTAGGTATATTGGTCCATTTGAGATTCTAGACAGAGTGGGAGGGGTGGCTTACAAATTAGCTTTGCCGCCTAGCTAATCAGCCGTGCATCTAGTTTTTCATGTATCTATGCTTCGGAGATACCACGGCGATCCCACACATGTGTTAGACTTCAGTACTGTCCAATTGGACAATGATCTATCTTACGAGGAGGAGCCGGTAGCCATTCTAGACCTGCAGGTTCGACAGTTGAGGTCGAAGAGTTATCCTTCTGTGCGTGTTCAGTGGAGAGGTCAGCCTCCTGAGGCATCGACCTGGGAGTCCGAGTCTGATATGCGGAGCCGCTACCCACATTTGTTTCCTGACTCAGGTACTTCTTTCTTTTGTCCGTTCGAGGACGAACGGTTGTTTTAGAGGTGGAGATTGTGACGACCCAAAGGGTCATCACTTATTTTATTAATAATTTCGAGCTTCTGAGGCCTTGAAAACCTCATTCTATGTTGCCTCGATTTGCGTGCACAGTCCGGGCACAAAGCTGAAAAATAATTATGTTGAAATATGTGAAATATGTGAAAAAGTAGAAGAATTTTGATATTAATATTGATATGGTTGACTTTGGTCAACATTTTTGGTAAACGGACCCGGATCCGTGATTTGACTATTTCAGAAAATCCGTAGAAAAATATGGAACTTGGGCATATGTCCGGAATTGAAATCCGAGGTCTAGAACCCCAGTAAAAGAATTTTTCTGTTAAATTGTTTTATGAAAATGTTTAAGGAAAATGAAAATGATTTTTTATTAAAAAGTACTGGTATCGGGCTCGTATTTTGGTTCCGACGCCCGTACAGGTCATATATATTGGTTAAGCGCTTCCTGTAAAGTTTGGTTGGAAACGGACGTCGTTTGACGTGTTTCGGCCTTAAATTGGAAAGTTTGGAAGTTATGAAATTTTGAAAGAATTCTTGAGATTTAAGGCTAAATTCCTTGATTTTGATGTTATTTTGGTGATTTGATCGCGCGAGCAAGTTCGTATGATGTTTTTGAGTTAGTGTGCATATTTGGTTTGAATCCCCGAGGGCTCGGGTGAGTTTCGGATAGGTAACGGGATGGTTTTGAACTTGAAATTGCAGCAGAAACTCTACAATTTTTGCACAGAGATTTTCTTCTATGCGATCGCATAGGTGAGGCTGCGATCGCATAGAGCAAAGATTAGAGGTCCCAAAAATCCTTCTGTGCGATCGCAATAGAGCCCATGCGATCGCGTAGCTTCCACTTTTCATCCTATGCGATCGCATACTATTCCTCGCGATCGCATAGAGTAAGACTGAGGCCCAGAATTTCCTTCTATGCGATCGCGTACCATTCCCTGCGATCGCATAGAGTAATTTCAGTTCATCCATTTCCTGCTATGCGATCGCATTTGTCCTCCGCGATCGCATAGAGCAATTTTGTTGTCTCCTTATTTTCTTCTATGCGATCGCATCACAGGCCCTGCGATCGCATAGAGTAAATTTTCGCCCAGTGAATTTAAGACAGAAAACAGAACAGAAACGGGATAAAAATCCCATTTCTGTTCAACTCTCTTCTCCACAGCATTTTAGGCGATTTTTGAGGCATTTCTTCATCAAAGTTCATTGGGTAAGTATTGTTAACTCGTTTTCTTCATTTTTCATCAACATCAATGAAATCCGTAGGCTTAAACATGTATAAATTGGTTGAAAATTTGAGAAATGGGTATAGTTAGGGCTTTCAAAGAATTTGCGATTTAGACCTCGTTTTGGAGTCGAACTTAAGAACAAATTGTATATTTGAACTCATGGAAGATTGGGTGAACTTATTTTGGTTCGAAACTTGAGTTTCGATTATGTGGGCCCGGGGTCGGTTTTTACTATTCCGGGCAGGATGTTGTAAAAAAACCATATTTAGCAATATGAACTAGTTTGTTAAGTAGAATTGATGATATTAAATCAATTGTGTATAGATACAATTGGATTGGAGTCAAATTCAAAAGGAAAAGGCATTGCTACGGATTGAATCGTTCGTAAACTTTCGAGGTAAGTGTTTGTTCTATCCTAGCTTGAGGGAATAGGATTATGTGTTATGTGTTATGTGATCGAGTGCGGTGTATGGGCTGTGGTGACGAGCATCCATACACTGGCGTCTAGTATGACCGTGAGTCATTGGAAAATGATATTTTGAGATATATTACAGGTGAATCGTTATTGTTCTCCCTTGTTGGGACTTGTTGTGAAGATAATTATTGATTGCCCTTGATGGGACGATTTATGAATTGTTGTTTCTTTCTCTGCCCTTAACCGTGATTGTTATTTGGGTGAGGAAGAGTGATAATGCACGAAGGGTGATGCCGTGCCATGTTTATTTATTTATGCACGAAGGTTAATGCCGTGCCATGTTTATTTATTGATTATGCACGAAGGATCATGCCGTGCCTCGTTATTGAACCATGTACGAAGGATCATGCCGTACTATGGATGTGAGGATGAGAGTAAAAGCACGAAGGGTGATGCCGTGTACTTTATTTGTTTATTTGGTGAGGATGAGAGTAAAAGCACGAAGGGTGATGCCGTGCAATTGTTTGCTATTCCTTGACTTGATATTACTTGTTTTTCCATTATATTTTATTTGGGTGATGCCGTGCAATTGTTTGCCATTTCTTGACTTGATATTACTTGTGTTTCCATTATACCTTGTTTTCCTTGTGAACTTATTTGATTGTTATTTGGGTGAAGAAGAGTGATAATGCACGAAGGGTGATGCCGTGCCATGTTTATTTATTTATTTATGCACGAAGGATCATGTCGTGCCCTATTATTGAACCATGTACGAAGGATCATGCCGTACCATGGATGTGAGGATGAGAGTAAAAGCACGAAGGGTGATGCCGTGTACTTTATTTGCTTATTTGGTGAGGATGAGAGTAAAAGCACGAAGGGTGATGCCGTGCAACTGTCTGCTATTTCTTCAATTGATATTACTTGTGTTTACATTATACTTTGTTTTTCCTTGTGAAATTATTAACTGTGGTTAATTGTTGAATTCTTTAAGATATTCCTTATTGTGTTAATACTTGATTATTTCTTGTTATTTTGTGGTACACATATATATATATATTGAATTGCACAGGTTTATGTGGGTGTCTGGTCCTAGGCTTGACACTACTTCGCCGGGATAGGCCAGGCACTTACCAGCACATGGGGTCGGTTGTGCTGATGCTACACTTCTGTGCGTTTTTGCACGGGTCCAGGTTACGATCAGGAGCAGCAGCAGCAGTAAATAGATTGCGTGGGAGTTGATCATATTTGAGACCGAGGTAGCTTGCGGACGTCCGCAGGTCCGGCGTCTCTCTCTTTATTTATGTTATTAGCTGGAGTCTCTTTGTTCCGAGACAAACAGAATTATGTTATATTTCTTTCAGACTTTTATGTGTAGTATTCCATAGTAGTTTGTGAGTTGGTGACTCCACGTCTTGGGTAGAGGATTTCAGTATGATTTTCACTTTGTAATTTGTTATTCCGCATTTATTTGATTAAAATTTTATTAAAAACAGGATAGTATGAATACAGTGGCTTGCCTAGCTACCACGAGTAGGCGCCATCACGATCCCGATGTTGGGAGAAAATCCGGGTCGTGACACTGGCCTTTGTTTTGTACCGAGGTGTGTCACAGATTTGGAAATGTTAGACCCATTTGCATTGTTGATGAATTCAACAATAACAAGCAAACTGGAAGTGTGGATAGATATCAAGAAGAGTTTGATGAACTCAAATGCTACATGTTACAAGTGAACCATCTTCTGAATGAAACTCATTTTATTGCTAGTTACATTAGCAGGTTAAAAACACAGTTGAAGCCCTTAGTAGGTTTAGCCAATCCTGCATCTCTAATGGATGCATATGTAATATCTAAATCTTATGAAGCATCTTTTAGAGCCTTGACTAGAAACACTACTCCTAGAATTTTCCATTACACAAATCACCATCAAACCAATTCTAGAGCTATTGTACATTACCATAGAACCTATAACCAACCTCAAACATCCAAAACTCCAATAATAAGACTTTTGTTCCTAGACTAAGAGTTCCTTTCAAACCAAACACTCCGTTTGATGCCACTAGAGATAAAACTCTTTGCTATAAATGCCATGAGAAGTATTTCCCTGGCCACCAATGTAAACCCAAAACACTTAATACCATCACGTGGGAAGGTGAGATTCATAGGGCCAAGTTCAAGTGATGGAACAAGTGCAGGCTCTGCAAGAAGAGGGTGAAATTAATGGAAACAAGAATGATGCAGGTGAGGAAATTCGGGAGGAACTGCAAGTTGTAATATCTCTTTGTGTGGCTTTGGGAATGCCTCGTTCTCCCTCTACAGTCAAAATTTTAGGTTATGCATAAAAGATCCCCTTATCTATTTTCATTGACTCTGGGTCTACTCACAGTTTTGTTGATCCCCAAGTGGTTAAGAGTCTCAAATTTGAGGTGTTTTCTTGTGCCATGAAAGTAAATGTAGCAAATGGGCAAGCAATGTACTGTGACAAAGTTTGTCCTCAATTCTGGTGGCAAATGCAAGCTGAATATTTCTGTTTTGATATGGGAATACTGAGGGTAGGAGGTTGTGACTTGGTTCTTGAAATGAACTGGCTGGATATGTTTTTACCTCTTATCCTAAATACCAGGCCCCCTAGTTTGTCCTTCTATTTGAAAGATAGATTAGTCACCTTGACGGGACTCCAGGAAGGTTCTTCTCTTGTCCACAATGAGGAAGATAAGTTATAAAGGCTTATTAGTAAAAACTTCTGTGGAAATGTGGCTGCAGTCAGTATCTTGAAGTCCAATCTTGAAACTGTGAGCACATGATTTTTGCACCAGGCAAATATTTCCAAAATTAAAATAAATATGTTTTTGAGTGCAATTACTTGCCTTGCTTGAAATTAGCTATACTTTGTGCATTTGAATAATTAGAAATTTAGGCTAGGTAATTAATTTGTTAGTTTAATTAATTAGATGTTAAGAAAAATTAGCAAAAATAGTGTTAAGTAGTGGAAATTAAGGAAAAATAGTAGAAAATTGCCAAAAAAATACTAAATAATTAGAGTAAGTAGGAAATTAGGTTTTATAATTTTCCATAAAAGAAAAGAAAAAAAAGGTATAAAAGAAAATACATAAAAATAATAAAAGCAGAAAAAATACAAAAAATGTGGTTGGTATAATGTAGTTGGGCTGATTTGAATTGAATTAGGCAGGCCCAGTGAATTGGCCCAAGAGATGGCCTGCCCGATTTGTTGAGAGATTGAATCTCAGCCGTTCATCATGTTTAATCCAATGGCTGAGATAAAAGGGCGAATCAATTAGTTAATTAAAATAGGTAGTTTTAATCTCGACCGTCCGTGTAAGTCGATCTAAGGAAGAGACTCTTGGTCTCATAAGCGTCTGAACGACGCCGTTTTAGTAACACGCATGTGAGCCGTTGATCTCCAAAATTGGACGGCCAGGATTATCTCAGACACATCGCCTATATAAGGCTTCTGTCTGAAGATTTTTGCCATTTTACTCTAACCCTAGAGACTAGCCGCCTCATCCCTCCCCTTCTCTCTCGTCTCACTCATCCAGAGAACCCTAAACGGCCATGGTGGCCACCACTCTCCACGGTGGTCGCTGGCCATTCCTTTCATCTTCTTCGCCTTCCTCTCCTTCTTCTTCATCTCAAAACATCAAAGCTCCAAAAAACAGAGACCTTTCTTCAGAACTCCGGTCACCGGAACCACACCGGTGACCACCCAAACAACGAGAACCGTTCTCAAACCAATGCCAATCGCTTCCCTTTCCTTTGATCTATCCAACCATACCACCCTCACCCTTCGAATCTTGCCGGAACTCGTCGAATATCCCAAAAAGTGTCGTCGGAACCCTAACTCCGGCGACTCGGAACTTTAACCCCAATCAAGAACACACCTTTTACCCTTCCAAATACCCCTCACAAACCCAAAAATCCCAAAAGACTTCACCTTGGAGTCTGCAAAGAAAACCAGAAAGAGAAAAATGAGGAAAAAGAAAACGAAAAAAAAACAAGAGAATAAAGAAGAAAAGAGTTCAAGAGAGAGTGAGAAAAAAGAGAAAAGAAATAGGAAGCTTGGGGGACAGACCCCGCCAAGCTAAGTACCCCATCCCTTCTCTGCTTCTTTGCTTCTTTTAATTCTTGTCTTGCATGTTTTGTTTCTGCTTCACATGTTAGTCATAGGATTTTGGTACTTGCTTCTCTTTTGTTTCTGTTTAACACTTTCGTCCATGATTTGGTTCTGTTTGGTTATGTTCTCATGTTTCTGTAGTTTAGTTTTCCTATGCTGCTTTTCTCAGTTGGCCTTTTGATATCTCTTCTACATGTCTTATCTGTTCTCGCATGTTGATTTTAGGGTTCTATTTTTTGCTTGCTTTCACTTGTTCATGCTTGCCTTCTCTGATTTTGTTTTCGCTGTTCTTGTTCATCTTCTGTTTCTTTTTGTTTATCTTCTCTGGTTTCACAGTATGTCCTGTATATCCTTGTCTGTTAGCTTGTTCATCTCTTATTTCTTAAACTGTTCTTTTGATCCCATTAGTGATAGGATTTCTGTTGGTTATCTGTTTTGTTTGATATCATGGTTCTTTACTCTGAGTTCAAATATCTCGTCTTTCTTTGTCATATTGACTGTTAGTTCCTGATTCATCTCAAAAACATGACTATGATTCTTCACGCGTTTAGCTGTTTAGTCATTTGCTATAGCTTTTCGCTTGTCTGCTTCTTTGTATGAACTCCTGTTCTGACATTTTTTTTTGTCTCTATTTTTATCCTCTATTAGTATTAGGCATTTCAATCTTGTTGGTCCTTGACATCTCCTTTTGCATGTTTAAGTTTTGATTCTAGTCTTCTTTGCTAATTTTTAATAGTTGAATGATGTTTCTTCTCTATTACTTCACATGATAGATGCAGTATGTTGCCTCACTGTTTCTTCATGTCTTTTCTTTTCTTTTCTTCACCTACATGTCTATATCAAGCTAGGATTAGCACTTAAAAGTGAATTCTAATTACCCTGTTTATGTTAGTTTGAGCTATGTTGACTGTTTGTGTGAGCCTATGCTTATGTGTGTAACTGTGTTATGAAATTTAAAGGTTCTGATGTTTTCCAAGCTATCATATGACTGAAATTGGTAGCAATTAAGTCTGGATTAACACGAATTCATACTGTAGCACATATAATCTGATGGAATGAGTTAGTTGACTAAAATTCAATCATATCAATTGTTTCCTCTGAGTTTGAGTTGATTAATGCATGTTTATTGGATCATATGTGTTTCTGTATGCAATGCATGTTAAGAATGATTAAGTTTTACTAGTTTTTGCTTCTTATGAATGTCTGATTAATTGTTTGAACTTTAGGAGAATTGGTTATAGCTGCTAGTATTAGAATCCTTGGAAATGGCTAGTTTTAAAATAGGCTAAAACTGAAAATCAAATAACAATAGGTTATAAGATAAATAAGTGACCAAAGAGTGGTCAATTTTGCAAATTGATCAACTCTATAAGGTCCAAACACACTAGTCCACCTCAAAAGGGGCTAGTTGTGCAAAACTGGTTGAGCTTACAAATGCAGGCTCACCAAGGCTCATTTGAGCCCTGAATCTTAGGTGGCTAGGTCTGCAAAGACATTGGCCCAGCCTGTGTTCAGTTAAATAGGTTAGTTATGCAAAATTGGTTAAGTCCGCAAATGCAGACTTGCCCAAGGCTCATTTTTGAGCCCTAAACCTCAAATGGCCAAGCCTGCAAAGGCTTCGGGCCCAATTAAGTTCAGCAAATGGGTTTAATTACCCAGGCTAAGTCTCAACTTGAGACTGGCCATCAGTTAAATAGTTCAATTAAGCAGGCTAGTCCTGCAATTAAGTTTAATTGACTTTAAAGTCACAAAAGTAGGCTATTAAGGGATAATTGGCTTAAGAGTGGTCAACTTTGCAAAAGGTTGACCTATTCTATAAGGCCCTAACACACAGCTCACCTTAAAAGGGGCTGGTTGTGCAAAATGGTTATGTCTGCAAATGCAGATTGGCCCAGGCTCTCTTTAGAGCCCTGAACATCAAAGTGGCCAAACCTGTAAAGGTTTTGGGCCCAGCTGTTCACTAATTGGCTTTAGTAGCCAAGCTAAGTCACAACTTGAGACTGGCTAGTTCTTAAATGGTTTAATCTCAATAATAAAGCAGGCTAGTCCTGCAATTAGCTTTAAATTGGAATAAATTGGTCTTAATTAACTGAAATAGACCTAGAAGTGGTTAAAATTGAAATAGTCTTTAAAAGTAGAACTGGTCAGCCCTTAAATACCAATGCAAGGGCTGGCTATTAGTTAAATAAGTCCCCAAAAGCTGAAACTTGACCTAGGCAGGTCTAGTAAATCAGCAGTGCCCTTGGGGGCACAATTGGGAGTTAATTTAGTAAAATAGTAAATAGTTTTGAACTTAAGAGGGTAGGGGAGTCATTTGTACCCCTGATTTCTGCAATTCTGCAGAGATTTAAGGGTATAATGGTCTCCCTAAAATGGGAAATCTGTAAAAATCTTCATCCCTTAGGGCTATACTAGTAAAAACCCCTTAAAAGGAATCTTTGGAACCTTCCAACACATGCTGGAAGGGTTTCTGGTAACAGAATTAGGGGTTTAAGTGAACATTTAATAATTTTAGAGGGGGAAAGTTGGGATTAATCCCATAACTTTCTCCCCAAGTTTTCAGTCTTTAGTTAGCTATAAATACACCCTAAAAGGGGCTGAAGAGGGGTTCGAATTTTGGGGAGCAATTCTGAAATACACTTAAGCTGGTTTTTATTGAATACAAAGCTTGAGAGATAAAAATACTAAGATAGCAGTAGGATTTCTGGAGTTAGGATCTGCCAATTGGGTTCTCTGCTCGAACACTTGCCTGGGTTTCTGCTTTGTTTGATTGTCGCTAGGTTCTATCTTATTGTGGCTGTGTTGTCTTGCTTATTTGGGAGTCATCTTCACTGTTGCATTGCTGTTGAGTCTATTGCTGATTATTTGCTTCATTTCCCCCTAGAACTCATCAATTTTCTCTACTTCAATCCAGGTACATTACTTTTCCATTTGAAGCTGTAATGCTGGTTTGTTGATATAATATGAAGCTTGGATTCGACAATATGCTGCTGCTTAGTGTAGTTTAATCCATTAATGTTAGTTTTGTAGTTTATTTCATTGTAGTAATTTAGTAGTAGAAGAACAAACACTAAAGCCCTGTAATAGCTAGTAGTAGTAGTAGTATAATAGTAGTGGCCAGTAGCACCTCACCTAGTTAGTTAGGCAAAAATCTCTAAAATAAAGCTAAAGGACCATCACATAAGTTAATAGTAATAAGCTCACCTAGTTAATCCGTTTTGTCAATCGCGAGTTCGAATAAGTCTAAAATGGAAGCAAACAGCTGAGTAATGAATTTGGTTTTGATAATATTAAATGGATTTGGTTCTTATTAAACAACAGTAGTTAATCATATGGTTAATCGGTCTCTGAATATCAAATGAGCTTAACTTACAGTAACATTAGCGTTTAGTCATATCAGTGAATTAGTATGTGGATGCAGATAAGTCCAAAAGGGAAAATATAAGGGAAAATTGATAAGTCACTTATAATAGGGTCTGTGACACAATATGAATGAGGACAAATAAGAATCAACAGTTGTGCATACACCATCAAGTCAGTTAGCTTAGATAAGTTGTCATTAACAAACAATTAGATTGTTTAAGTACAGTCTTATAGAATTAAAACAAAGGTAAAAGTAGCCGGTTAGTTTAGTTGTTCTCTCATTAATTAGCTATAATCTAGAATTAATATTGATCTTCTTGTACAATGATCTTCTCTTTTTGATAAATAAAGTGCAATTTAATTCTCAAGTCTATATGTTTGTTTCATTATAAGTTCTTTACTTCTATTTTCGTTACTGCTATTTCAATCCGGTTTGGGCCTGATGAACAACGTGGGCCTGAACTCTGTCCAAAAATTCATTGGGCCATCGAACGAAAGTCCGAATTGGGTCTGGGTCACTAAGACCCAGATATTTATCATGCCTTGCTAAGGACTGTTCCAGAAAACCAGGCCCAATTAAATAACAAACTCGATGGGCCTGGAATACCTATTGGTGAATACGATTAAGGAAAGAACAAATGTAGAAAACATAGTCAAATGCTAGTATTAAATCCTTAAATGAAAATTGGGACGAGCCTCGCCCGAACAACAAACACCGGGGCCCCCATTTAGTAATGATATAACACAAATAGACCCGGGAAAGCTAATAGCCAATTCCATAGCTTCTCCCAAAAGATTTAAAAGCCAATAGACATTACTTTAGGGCACGATTTTAATATACTTTCCATTGAACGAGTGTGCACTTGGTGTGACTCAAATCCAAATCTCGGCAAAGCCGAAATACACCAAAAGTCATAGGCGTACTGGTTGCGGTATGACTCGAGGCGTGTTTCCGCGATGTCGCAAATTCTTAAAAATAATATTTATGTAAAAAGCACATTATGTTGTTAAAATCTATAATTAAGTCAAGCAAGAGTCGAGAACGCCAGTGGAGCGACCGTGCTAAAACCACGGAATCCGGGAATGCCTAACACCTTCTCCCGGGTTAAAAGAGTTCCTTATCCGGATCTCTGCTTCGCAGACATTTTTAAGAGTCAAAATTCCTCGGATTCGGGATTAACCGGTGACTTGGGACACCATTGACATTCCTAAGTGGCGACTCTAATTAATCTCTAATAAACCCCGAACCGATTGTCCTTTAATTGGAAAAACTCCTTGCCTTACGTTATTTTATCCGTCTCGGATATTTGAGCGTCGGGGTATACCCTATGAGCGTATTTATATGCTTAAGTGTGGAGTAGTAAAAAAGGAGGTGTGACAGCTCTGGCGACTCTGCTGGGGAATCCAACCCCGAACTTCGGTTTCGGGGTTTAAGAACTCGAGCTCTTTAGAATTGCCGTTCGCGTTATTGTTTGACTTCATTATATGATTTGAACAACATGTTACGTGCTTTATCGCTTTGATATTATGTGGATTGTATATAAAATTGTGCCAAAAACCTTTCTCTCTTCACCCCCGGGGATGTGCTTACTGATTGAGACTCCCCTTTCTGTTAAGGTCACCTTAAATTAAGAAAACAGAGGCCGGATAAGTTACAAAGACGATTGACTCCGCGGGTCACCGGTACGTAGCCCCCTCCTCGGTTCGAGTTGTCCGCTCGGGTACACGGTCTAGCACTCTATGAAACCGTAAGATTTTGAACATAGGTCTAGGACGATTATTTGCATCATATTTGACTTAGGGAACTCAACACAGGGGTTGGGTCCGTCTAGGACAGGTGACCCGGTATTGGAAAAGACCGAGCATGTTATGTGTTGCATTTTTATTGTCCTTGATTGTTATGCGGACCGGCGGAAATCCCGAGGGTAAAAATTGTTGAAAAAGAAAAAAAAAAGAGAGAGGAAAATAGGATTTATAGGAAATAGGTATCCGAAAATTTGACTCTGAAAAAAAATAGGTGGAACAATTTTTTGTTGAAATAATTGGTCAAATAATCTGACCGAACTACGCAGGTTTGATTCTCGCCATTAGGTGGCATACGTAGGCAACCCTTAAACGGGTCCAACCACACTTTTAGAAAAAGACCAAAAAGATTTTCCTTTCAAATAATCGAGGTGATCGTTATTTTTGGAAATGGCCGAATGTTCCGAAAGAACGCCAGAAGGCTGTTTTGGCAAAAATGGCCACTTCGAAAGTCATTTTTCTTTTCTTTCCTTCAAAAATGAAAACTTGCATTGAAAAAGATTTTCCTTTTTTCTAAATAAAATCGCCTAAATAAATGTACAGGACGAGCACGATGATGAATGAACATTTTTCCCTAAATAAAATCCCCTTGGAGCTAAAATTATGGTGGCAGGACATGGGATCAGATGGTCAAGACTGGGTCAAAGGTTACCTAAAAGGCCTTACGGGGTTATTAGACATGGTTCCCCGAGGTGATGTGATTAGAGCGTTGGTCACGTTTTGGAATCCGGCACACAACATATTTCATTTCCCAGATTTTGAACTTACCCCTACTTTGGAGGAGATTGCCTTCTACATCGGGAAGACTGAGGTCCCGCTAAAAGGAAAATACCCGGTATCTCCGAGGACGGTAACAGTACATCGCTTCCTCGACTCTTTGAAAATTGCCCGGAATGTTCACAATGAAGATCTGGCCAACGGGTTTTGTTCCTTAAGCTTCATCTACAGTAGATTTGGACACGTTGGGGGTTTCAACGACCTCACAAACAAGTTATGTTGCAAGTCCAACAGAGCGAAATGGGAGGAACACCGGAGGTTTGCATTTCTAGTGGCATTTCTCGGAGTTGTCGTATTCCCGAGGAAGGATGGACATATCAACATAAAAGTTGTCGGAGTAGCTACCACACTGATAGTACAAGATAATTGTACTCTGGCCCCAATGATCGTCGCAGACATCTACCGTGCTCTGACTGCGTGCAAAGCGGGAGCCAACTTTTTCGAAGGATGTAACTTGATCTTGCAAATCTGGCTAATTGAACATCTATGCCACCATCCTTCATTCTCGAGCTATGGTTCGGCTGAACGGACATGTTTGGAAGAGTTCGATACGAGGACAAAAGAAGTAAAGTTGCCGGAGGGAGTCCAAGGTTGGATTGTGTATCTTCGATCACTAACTGACGGTCAAATCGATTGGACGTATGACCGGTTACCTCTTGACGAGGTGATATACATGCCAACGGAGGGATCGCCATTTTTGATCATGGGTTTGAAGAGTATACAACCTTACGCCTCATACAGAGCCCTGCGACAGTTGGGTCGATGTCAAATTATTCCGAGAGATGGGGATCTCAGTGTGCAAGCTGTGGAGATTGGTCCGGACGGGCAATTCCCGGAAGCAAAAATCCGGCAAATTTGGAATGAGTGCCAAAATTTGAGAATTGATAATTGTGTGCCGAATAGAGCAAAGGGGGAGATGTCACCTGGATACTCCACATGGTACCGACGAGGGGTGGAACACGAACGTCTTGCGAAGAGACCTCACTTGCAAGATTGGATAGAGCAATCCAAGGAAAATCAGAACTGGGTGGCCAAGGAAAAAGAATACAAGGCCAAAATCAGCTAGTTGGAGGATAAATTGAGAAATCTTCATTTCGAAAGTGGCTTACAGGCAGCATCCGATGAAGTGGAGAAGAAACAGCTGAAGAAAGAAAATGATATGTTGAAGTCTTAAATGGATCAAATGAAAATTGCATCCGAGACCCCAATTCACTCAGCCCGGGATGAAAAGTTAATTGAGATTCTCCGGTGCAAAGTAAATGACTACAGCTTCGATTTGGACAAAGCTGAAAAAGAGTTAGTCAGGGCTCGGAAGAAAATCGACAGAGACGCTGAGGAAAGAGCCAAGTTGGTTCGGCAATTACAAGACACGCACGATTTCGAGGTAGCTCAGCTTAGAAAGAAAATAATATCAGCCACGGTCAAAAGCAACAAGATTATCAAGGATCTTGAAGAGGAAAGAGAGCATTGTTACACGACTATGGCTAGATTAAAATTGGAGCTGCAGCAAGTGCAAAAAGACAACCAACATACCTTGGATGCTCGCACTGAACAAATAAGCCGGTTATTGCAAGAAAAGGGGGTCATCAGAGAAAAGATTGTTCGCATTGCCCAATACATCACCCGGAAGACCCAACTATGTGAAGATATGTCTCAGAGAACCTTTGTATCAGCAGTGAAGTTCTTCGTACAGCAAGTCATGGCTGACCTAGATAGGCTCCAAAGGGGATTAGCATATAGGCCCGCGGCAAGGCCGAACGATGCCTCGCGGGCACTAGGAGCATTAATGTACTCATATGGCATGCATCATCTTTTTATTTTTTCTTTTAAAACATCACCTTGTAATCAATGTTTTGGATTATCAATGGAAAATCAAGTGTTGTTATCAATTCTTTTGCTTTATGTCATTTCCTTTAAATTCGATAGGCAAATAAATAGGAACGTAATTATGAAAATGACAAGGAAAAAGAGAGAAAAAGAAAAAGCAGCAAAAAAAAAAAAAAAAAAAGAAAAAAAAGCAAGAAAAAAGAGAAAAGAAAAAGAAGAAAAAGAAAAAAAGAGAAAGAAAGAAAAAGAAAGAAAAGGAAAGAAAAGAAAAAGAGCGGAAAGAGAGAAAAGCGATTGGTCCAAATGAGCAGCGGCCGGGATGATGCATAACGATTCGAGGAAATGTGTCTGTTTTTAAAGTCGATGCATTTTATTCATGCGCTAACAACTAATGGGTGTTGATGCTTGTGAGTCCAGATTCTATAGGCAACTGGCATTCTGGCTACCCACCCATACAACACAAGATACAAAAAAATGACGAAAGTTGTGTCCCAGGAAATTGAGGCAACTATCGTGGATCCTGCTCACGAAGAGGAGATTGTGGATGTGGTAGGAATGAAGGAGGAAATGTACAAACTGAGGTAGCAGATGGCCGAGATGTACCAGGCCTGGTCTAGAGGTCAACCCCTGCCAGCTTACCCTGCCAACCCTGCATATATCCCTCCAGCCAACCCCAATCCTGAACCACCTACAATGAATTCATCCTCCACCTACCCCAATTACCCTCACTATTATGCCTCCACCTCCCAGGTACCGCCACCTCTAGTCAAACAAGCACCACCTCACATACCCTAAGTCGCTCCAATGTATGTGGCACCACCACCCGCTGCTATGCACAAATCCTCCAGCGAACCGATGTTTCACATACATGATCCTCACTACTACCCTCCAGAACCAACTTTCCGACAACATGAGTCTCATACTCCGTTGATAGAAACAAGTTAAGAAAGAATTGCTAAGAGCGCCGGGTAGGAAGAGATGGCCAGAAAAGTGAAAAGTCTGGAGAATGCTTTCCGCACTATGCAAGGACTAGGAGGGCAGGTGAGTGTAGCCTACAAGGACCTGTGTCTATTCCCTGAGGTGCAGCTTCCTGTGGGATTCAAGTTGCCAAAATTCGATATGTATAGCGGACACGGAGATCCGGTATCCCATCTCAGGGGATACTGTAGCAAGATGAGAGGTGCATGAGGTAAAGATGAGTTATTGATGGCGTATTTCAGCCAGAGTCTGAGTGGTTCAGCTTTAGAGTGGTACACTCGACAAGACCATACAAGGTGGTTCATGTGGGATGACCTTGCGCAAGCCTTTGCAAATCACTTTCAGTACAACTTAGAGATCATACCTGACAGACTATCCCTTACAAAAATGGAGAAGAAGCCAGGGGAAAGCTTTAGGGAATTCGGTTTCAGATGGAGGGAGCAGGCCGCAAGAGTAGATCCACCCATGAAGGAGGGGGAGATGGTGGATTGTTTTCTACAGGCTTTGGAGCCTACATACTACGGTCATTTAGTGTCGGCAATTGGGAAGAGTTTCAATGAAGTCGTGAAGATGGGAAGCTTTGTGGAGGAAGGTTTGAAAACAAATAAAATCATGAGTTTTTCGGCCATTAAGGCCACCAATCAAGCTATACAAACTGGAAACGGGGGAGCAATGGGAAAGAAGAAGAATGAAGAGGTGGCAACTGTAGAGAGCAGGCCATGGAGTCGTAACCTGCATCATCACCCAACAAGACCCTACCACCAGCACCCGCCAAACCCATCAACCCCATATAATCCACCACCATCATCTTACCCGCCAAACCCATACAACACATCAACTCCATATAACCCACCACTACCTCCATACCCACCAACAGTCCCACACTACCACCACCCACAAGTCCCACACTACCCACCACCACCACCCCATGTGTGGAGAGCCCAAGCTCCACACAATGTGTACCACACCCAGAACACATATCCAACCTCTAAACCTTACAGAAACCAAAACAGGCCCAGGCCTGACTCAGAGTGGAGAAACAAGGCAAGGAAAACATTCACTCTGCTCGGGGAATCATATACCAGCCTTTATCATAGGTTGAAAGAGTTGGGATGCTTAGCCCGGTTGCACCTAAAGTCCCAAACCCACCCCCGAAAAACCTTGATCCTTCTGTTAGGTGTGAATATTATTCGGGAACATTAGGCCATGATACTGAAAAATGTTGGCAGTTGAAGAATGCCATTCAAGATCTCATTGATGATAGGAGAATTGAAGTTCAGGCTCCAGAAGCTCCTAACATTACCCAGAATTCGCTGCCAAATCACCACGAGACACACATGATAGAATTGGTGCAAGGTGATAGCAGTCAGAAACCATCTCAGTCTGTGATGATGATAAAGTCAAGTGGCAAAGCAGAAAAGGAAGCTGTGAAAGACAAAGCGATTGCTGAAAAACCAACAGGAAAGCCAATAGTGGTGGAAGGTTTGAAAGTGGTAGTGCCAGGCGTAAAGCCAATTGTGACCGTGAAAGGCGTGAGTACGGAGCCAGTAATTATAAAGCCGGTAGTGCAGATGCCGGTGGTGAGCACAAAGACTGTACCTTGGAACTATAACAAGGTAGCAGTGGTTTACAAAGGAAAAGAGGTGTCTAGGGAAATTAATGAAACCCATGGTCTCACCCGGTCTGGAAGATGCTTTGCTCCAGAAGAATTGAGAAAAATGAAAGTAGTAAAAGAGAGCCAATTGAAGAAACCAGTGTCAGAAGAGGAAGCGGAGGAATTCCTCAAGAAGATGAAGTCATAAGATTACTCAGTAGTTAAGCAGTTGAGGAAGACCCCTGCCCAAATCTCTTTGCTATCTTTGCTAATACACTCAGAAGAACACAGGAAGGCCCTGATGAAGATTCTAAACGAGGCTCATGTTCAAGAAAAGATTTCAGTTTGCCATCTGGAAAAGATTACCAACAAGATTTTCGAGTCTAATAGGATCACATTCTCTAATAAAGAATTGCCTGTGGAAGGAACTGAGCACAACAAGGCGCTGTACCTTACGGTGAAGAGTGAAGAGTCGGTAGTGACCGGGGTGTTGATAGACAACGAATCAAGCGCTAACATTTGCCCACTGTCGACTTTGGGAAAACTGAACATCAGCCCGGACAGAATCCGGAAGAACAGTATAAACGTGAGAGGATTTGACGGTGGGGGTAAAAATACATTGGGAGATATTATTCTGGAAGTGACTATCGGTCCTGTTGATTTTACTATGGAATTCCAGGTGCTCGACATTGCTGTGTCATATAACTTGTTGTTAGGCCGACCCTGGATTCACGCGGCCAAGGCAGTACCATCGTCTTTACATCAGATGGTCAAATTTGAGTGGGAGCAGCAGGAAATTGTAGTACATGGAGAAGAAAATGCTTGTAATATGGTGACACCGTTTGATGATACTGACGGGGATAGAGGTCCTTGGGTCTACCAAGTGACAGATGTTATTGTGGTAAACAGAATTGCGGAAGGGGAGAAGTTGTCAATCCCTATGATGGCACCAACTGCTGTAATGGTGGCCAAAGAGATGCGTAGAAATGGATTTGCACCAGGGAAGGGACTGGGCAAAGCATTGCAGGGAGTTATTCAGCCGGTCCAGCTTCCAGAAAACAAAGGTACATTCGGTTTAGGGTTCAAACCCACCTTTGCCGACATCCAGAAAGCCTCAAAAGCCAAAAAGAACTGGACCTTGACTAAACCCATACCCAAATTATCCGAGACCTTCGCCAGGCCTGGTACAAAATATCGAACATATGCTGCGACAAAGTGCATCGAGACCCAACCTGAGGAAGAAGTGCTGAGTTTTGAGAAGATGTTTTGGGAGGTGAATATGGTTGAAGTAGGGGAAGGCACAAGCAAAGTGGATGTGCAGTTTGTGGGACCCGGAATCATGTTGAACAATTGGGAAGCTACTCCTTTCCCTATCAGGAAGGAGTCTTGGTAGTTAGCTTCAAATTTTTATCGTTGCTTTCCCAAAAATTGTTATTTTTATAGTTTTCCCATTCCCCTCATGAAAAGAAAATCACCATGTATCCCGAACTTTGTTCGCTCTTTTTATCAATGAAATGCAGTTTTCCTTTTCATCACTTTTGCCTTATTTTTCTTTATTTTTCCTTTTCTACAGTTTTGCATGTGTTGATTCTGATGCCATGTCATGCGTGAAGGATTCTAGACCCAGTTCTGACAATCACGTTACCATACAAGAAATCGAGGAAGATAGTGAAATAGAATGTGAGGATGAGGAAGCCCTGGAGGAAATAAGCAAGGACATGAAACAATATGAGGAAAAACCCAAACCGAATCTGAGTGATACGGAATCCGTAAATTTGGGGAGCGAAGATGATGTTCGGGAAACAAAGATTAGTGTACATTTGGAGGCACCCCTCAAGGATGAATTGATAAGGTTGTTACATGAGTTTAAGGACATTTTTGCCTGGTCCTATGATGACATGCCCGGACTTAGCACTGATTTGGAGGTACACAAGTTGCCTATCTATCCTGAATGCCGGCCGGTAAAGAAAAAGTTGAGGAAATTCAAAACGGACATTAGTGTGAAGATAAAAGAAGAGGTGAATAAGCAGTTTGAGGCAAAGGTCATAAGAGTTACCAAATACCCCACTTGGTTAGCAAATGTTGTGCCGGTCCCGAAGAAAGATGGAAAAACCAGAGTGTGTGTGGACTACAGAGACCTCAACAAAGCCAGTCCAAAGGATGACTTCCCATTGCCAAACATCCACATATTGATCGACAATTGCGCAAAGCATGAAATCGGTTCGTTTGTGGACTGTTATGCTTGTTATCACCAGATCCTGATGGACAAAGAGGACGCTGAGAAAACTGCCTTTATTACACCTTGGGGAACGTATTGTTACAGAGTAATGCCGTTTGGATTGAAGAATGCCGGGGCAACTTACATGAGGGCAATGACCACAATGTTTCATGATATGATGCATCGAGAAATTGAGGTGTATGCTGACGATGTCATCATAAAGTCCAAAAAGCAACCTGATCATGTGAGAGATTTGAGAAAGTTTTTTCAAAGACTCCTGAGGTACAATTTAAAGCTCAATCCTGCAAAGTGTGCCTTTGGAGTACCTTCAGGGAAATTGCTGGGGTTTATAGTGAGTCGGCGAGGTATTGAACTGGATCCATCAAAAATCAAGGCTATTCAAAGTCTACCTCCGGCAAAGAACAAGAAGGAGGTCATGAGTTTGCTAGGAAGGTTGAATTACATTAGTCGATTCATTGCTCAATTGACATCAACGTGTGAGCCGATCTTCAAGTTGTTGAAAAAAGATGCAGCAGTGAAATGGACCGACGAGTGTCGAGAAGCCTTTGACAAGATCAAGGAATATTTGGCCAATCCTCCGGTATTAGTTCCTCCAGAACCAGGGCGACCTCTGATTTTGTATCTGACGGTGCTTGACAACTCCTTTGGTTGTGTATTGGGTCAGCATGATGAAACAGGCAAGAAAGAACAAGCCATATATTACCTCAGCAAGAAATTTACATCATACGAGGTAAAATACACTCAACTTGAAAGAACTTGTTGTGCGTTGATTTGGGTAGCTCATAAATTGAAGCACTATTTGTCGGCATATACCACATACTTGATATCGCGACTGGATCCTCTGAAATACATATTTCAGAAGCCTATGCCTACGGGAAGACTGGCCAAGTGGCAGATTCTGCTCACAGAATTTGACATTGTCTATGTAACTCGTACGGCAATGAAGGCACAAGCTATTGCGGACCACTTAGCTGAGAATCCGGTGGATGATGAATATGAACCATTGAAAACATACTTTCCGGATGAAGAGGCAATGCTTGTCGAGGAGATGGAGCAAGATGAGAGACCAGGATGGAAAATGTACTTTCGACGGGGCCGTCAACAGCAAAGACGTTGGTATCGGAGCGGTACTCATTTCAAGTACGGGTCAACACTATCCCGTCACAGCTCAGCTTCGATTTTCCTGTACCAACAACATGGCCGAATATGAGGCGTGCATCTTGGGATTAAGGATGGCAATTGACATGGGTATTCAAGAGATTTTGGTCATGGGTGACTCGGATCTCTTGGTACATCAAATACAAGGGGAATGGGAGACGCGAGATTTGAAATTGATACCTTACCGGTATTGTTTGCACGAGTTGTCTCAAAGATTCCAGTCTATAGAGTTCAAGCATATCCCAAGAATGCACAATGAGATAGCAGATGCTTTGGCCACACTGTCCTCTATGTTGCATCATCCTGACAAGACATATATAGATCCGCTCCAGATCCAAGTCCGTGATCAAAATGCTTATTGCTTTGCTGTGGAAGGAGAATCAGATGGAGAGCCGTGGTATCATGATATTAGGGAATACCTGAAAGCTGGCAAATACCCGGATCAAGCCACTGGAGACCAGAAGAGAGCCATCAGGCGTCTATCTAATGGATTTTTCCTCATTGGAGGAGTTATATACAAAAGAACACCAGATCTGGGCTTATTGCGGTGTGTGGATGCACAACAAGCAGATAAAATCATGATTGAAGTACATGCCGTATGTGGACCCCACATGAGCGGATATGTTTTAGCAAAGAAGATTTTGAGAGCTGGTTATTACTGGCTCACCATGGAGCGTGATTGTATCAGGTATGTAAAGAAATGTCACCAATGCCAGGTACATGGGGATTTGATCCACTCCCCGCCTTATGAGTTGCATACAATGTCAGCACCTTGGCCCTTTGTCACTTGGGGCATGGATGTTATCGGCCCAATAGATCCAGCCGCTTCTAATGGGCTTAGGTTCATTCTGGTTGCAATTGATTATTTCACCAAGTGGGTTGAAGCAAAGACGTTCAAGGCGGTGACGAAGAAAGCGGTGGTGGATTTTGTGCATGAGAATATTATATGCCGATTTGGAATTCCCAAGGTGATTATCACGGACAATGGAGCCAATTTAAACAGTCATCTCATGGCAGAAGTTTGTGAAAGATTTAAGATCACACACCGCAATTCCACACCTTACAGACCAAAGGCGAATGGTGCAGTAAAGGCGGCGAATAAGAACATCAAGAAGATTCTCCGAAAAATGGTGGAGGGATCCAGGCAATGGCATGAAAAGCTACCCTTTGCTCTCATGGGTTACCGCACGACAGTGCGTACTTCTATCGGAACCACACCTTACACATTGGTGTATGGAACGGAGGCCTGTTATACCCGCAGAAATAGAAATACCGTCATTACGGATCATAGCTGAAACTGAGATAGATGACGACGAATGGGTAAAAGCCCGGTTGGAACATTTGAGTTTGATTGATGAGAAGAGGCTGGCCGCAGTTTGCCATGGGCAGTTGTATCAACGAAGAATGGCCAGAGCATACAATAAGAAGGTACGACCTCGAAAGTTTGAAGTCGGACAGCTTGTGTTGAGGCGTATCTTACCGCATTGGGCCAAGGCGAAGGGCAAGTTTGCGCCAAATTGGCAGGGACCGTTTTTGGTATCACGGGTGTTGTCCAATGGAGCATTGTATTTAACGGATGTTGAAGGAAAGTGCGTAGAGACTGCTATCAATTCAGATGCAGTCAAAAGATACTATGTATGATTCCTTTCCAATTATGTGTTTTGTATTTTGTTGTGATTTTGGAATTGAAATGATGAAGGCGTTTTATTCTCTATCCAAACACTTTATCCGTTGATAACCCCTTTGAGCCTTAATGAATATATTCTTTCATATCCCTCTCTCGGAATCGCTTACAGCGCAATAAGATCAAAATTGCCAAATGCTAAAAAATGATGATGAAAAAAAATGAAAAAAAAGGAAAAATGAAAAATGAAAAAAAAAATGAAATAAAGAAAAAGACAAAAAGACAAAAATCGGGAAAAATTCAAAAAGAAATCCATCTAACTAATGAAGTTGGATGAACTACGTCCTGACTTGATCCCGAAAGGGTACGTAGGCAGCCTCTCTGAGGTTCAGCCACAATAAAGAAAAAATCCAAAAATTCCCCACATATTGAAACTGGGGCAGAAGTTATGTTTAATAATTCCGAGAGTTGTAAATATTTTTGAACCCTCATGAGATTTTGAGCCTTTATACCTTTCTTTCTCAACCCATCCAAAAGCCACGTTACAGTCCAAAGAAAGGCCTTCTGATCAATGCCGAAATGATAACGAATGCAATGAAGGAGGAGCGAAATATTGGATAATACCCGTGGTATAGAAAACAAAATACAAAAGTAAAAATGAAAAATGAAAAAATGAGAGAGTCTCATCAGTGAAAACCTTAACCGGCACTGTGAGGCGATTGTGAGTTTGAGAGAAATAAAATGAGAGAGTCTCATCAGTGAAAACCATAATCGGCACTGTAAGACGATTGTGAGGTTGAGAGAATGAATGAGAGAGTCTTATTGGTGAAAATCTTTCGAGGAACCGTAGGGAGATCGTGAGGACTATCAGAAAAGAGAAAAGCAACAAAAAACAGTATCGGTTTGGGTTGGAAACAATTCGGAGACAGAATAATGATTGGAACGAACTGGGTCAGAGTTTAAATACATGGCATGGTCAGCGGAATCAGCTAGCAAATACCCAGATAAGTTCTATCATTTCTCCAAAACACCCTTAACTTTCTTTCATTTTTCTGCATTTCATTGTTTACCTTTTGAGAGCTAATTACCAGCTCCCGATAACGAAAGCAGAAACAACACTGGGTCAGAAAGAAGGAAGATTTGGGAAGGAAATAAAGAAGCTTGGCAAACATGGCCAAAAGAAAACAAAACAAAAATGGAGAAATGAGAAAACATAAAAAGAGTCAGCAAGGGATAAGCAGTTGCACAGTATGAAAAAAGCAAAAAAGGAAGAAAGCAATAAGAAGCGGGGACGGCAGATGCCAGTTGCGAGCAGTTTATATCTAATAAATTCTGTTTCATGCAGGAACAAATTATCACTAATCACTTTAAAGTGAATGTGGCCAATGTGAAAAAATAGAAAACGCAAAAAGAGAAAGTTCGCCGAATAAGTGGAGAAATTCATAGGCAAGAGATAATTGGTAAAAGAAAATACCAAAAAGAGGAAGGTAACATTATTTAAAATCTACTCCCCAGTCCTCAGGCTGCGGGAATATTTTCTGCATTTGCATTGCACGTTTAGATTCTGCTAGGTGCCCACCTTCAAATACGGGAATACTTTTCTGCATCGCATTGCACGTTTAGATTTTGTTAGGTGCCCACCTTCAAATACGGGAATACTTTTCTGCATCGCATTGCACGTTTAAATTCTGTTAGGTGCCCACCTTCAAATACGGGAATACTTTTCCTGCATCGCATTGCACGTTTAAATTCTGTTGGGTGCCCACCTTCAAATACGGGAATATTTTTGCATCGCATTGCACGTTTAAATTCTGTTAGGTGCCCACCTTCAAATATGGGAATACTTTTGTGCATCGCATTGCACGTTTAAATTCTGTTAGGTGCCCACCTTCAAATACGGGAATACTTTTGTGCATCGCATTGCACGTTTAAATTCTGTTAGGTTCCCACCTTCGAATACGGGAATACTTTCTGCATCGCATTGCACGTTTAAATTTCGTTAGGTGCCCACCTTCAAATACGGGAATACTTTTCTGCATCGCATTGCACGTTTAAATTCAGTTAGGTGCCCACCTTCAAATACGGGAATATTTTTGCATCGCATTGCATGTTTAAATTCTGTTAGGTGCCCACCTTCAAATACGGGAATACTTTTCTACATCGCATTGCACGTTTAGATTTTGTTAGATGCCCACCTTCAAATACGGGAATACTTTTCTGCATCGCATTGCACGTTTAAATTCTGTTAGGTGCCCACCTTCAAATACGGGAATACTTTTTTGCATCGCATTGCACGTTTAAATTCTGTTAGGTGCCCACCTTCAAATACGGGAATACTTTTCTGCATCGCATTGCACGTTTAAATTCTGTTAGGTGCCCACCTTCAAATACGGGAATACTTTCTGCATCGCATTGCACGTTTAAATTCCGTTAGGTGCCCACCTTCAAATACGGGAATATTTTTCTGCATTCGCATTGCACGTTTAATTTCAGTTAGGTGCCCACCTTCTAATACGGGAATACTTTTCTGCATCGCATTGCACGTTTAAATTCGGTTAGGTGCCCACCTTCAAATACGGGAATACTTTTCTGCATCGCATTGCACGTTTAAATTCTGTTAGATGCCCACCTTCAAATACGGAAATACTTTTCTGCATCGCATTACACGTTTAAATTCTGTTAGGTGCCCACCTTCAAATACGGGAATACTTTTCTGCATCGCATTGCACGTTTAAATTCTGTTAGTGTCACGACCCAAACCCCGGTCGTGATGGCGCCCAACACATTGCTAGGCAAGCCCGACCATCTTATCCAATTAAACCAGCCAAGTATAATTAATACTGATTAATCGGCATGATTAGCCTGTTTTCATAACAAATCAA
This sequence comes from Nicotiana noctiflora, assembly GCA_032618575.1. NCBI lineage: Eukaryota > Viridiplantae > Streptophyta > Magnoliopsida > Solanales > Solanaceae > Nicotiana > Nicotiana noctiflora. Next base: position 367,702 of record JASVEL010000137.1, read on the forward strand.
GAAGTGTATAAATGAAATACAAGAACACAGTCCCAACCAAATCGTGGTGTCACAAGTCTAAGCCTCTACAAATGATATCTACTACACAATCAAGTCTAACCAGAATGGGGACGACAAAATGATAAAAAGAAAGAGGTCAGGTACTGCGGACGTCGGCAACTACCTCGAAGTCTCCAGGGAATGGGGATAATAAAGCAGTTGCGATGGCTCAACTGCCCTCCTGAACCTGTATATCTGCACAAAAAGTGCAGGGGAGTGGGGTGAGTATATTTCAACTCAGTGAGCAACAATAATAAACAATAACTAAAAATAAGAACTCCTGTACTATCACTAAACAGTTCTAAGGCAACCCCACAGGTTAGTCATCACTATAATGAGTACTCTGATCCCCAGTCCACATCTATCTCATCTAGGTCCCACACTGACCACATCCTCGCTCGTACCACTACGGTATACAACCATCTCAATATATGGAGACATATACATCTGTCTATAGCCATCTCAATATATGGAGACATATACATATGTCTATAACATATAAATATTTCAGTATATATATGAATATGAATAAGTATAATGCTGTGGCGCGCCCGCTCCAATACATATACCGCTGCGGCGCGTAGCCCGCTCCATTTAACGTCGACGGCGCTCACTGGGGGTGTATACAGACTTCGGAGGGGCTCCCTAGGCCCAAGCACTATAATACTGCGGCGTGCGGCACGATCCACACAAATATTACTGCGGCGTGCATATATATATATATATATATATATATGTATATATCTCTATACTGCTGCGGCGTGCGGCCCGATCCCATAATATACACCAGTGCTCACTGAGAATGTGTGCAGACTCAGACTCGAAGGGGCTCCTACAGCCCAAGCGCAATAATATTGCGGCGTGCGGTCCGTCCCACATGTATATTACATGTATATTACTGCGGCGTGCAGTCCGATCCAATATATATACTGCTGCGGCGTGCAACCCGATCCAATATAGGTGTATATATATAATACCTCATAATGGGTCCTCGACCCTATCCCAGTCAGTATGTACTTGGCCTCTCAGGCCCAATATAATGTATATCACAGTGGGTCCTTGACCCTGCCTCAGTCAATATAGACTTGGCCTTTCAGGCCCAATATAACATCTCATAGTGGGTCTTTAACCCTATCTCATCTCAATCGGTATAGACTTGGCCTTTCAGGCCCACTCAACTAGAACAAGGAATTCCACCTTAGATAATCTCTCTCAATGTACACATCTAGTACGGGCTCATATTATGCTATACAGCTAGAGCTACGGCTGAGTGTATGTTTCCAACATGATATAAGGGTCACCTAGCTCTATAGGTTCCCTAATGCTCTACAGATCGGCACAAGGCCCCAAACATGGCTTTTAGCCCTATTGTACAGTTATAATCTCAGTAACAGTCATACAACACAGTATTCTATTAGCCGGGAAGGACTAAGTCCGAACCTCCAATCACAATGTCACCACGCCCGTCATAGAACGCGTGTCTTATCTCAATATAGCACTATGAAGTGCTAGTACGGGGTTTCAAACCCTCAGTACATTGTTTACTACCACCACTCACCTCGAACCGGTAGAAGCTTCAATCCACCTTGCGCTTGCCTCGCAAATCAATCTTTTCGGGTGCCAAATCTGCTCAAAATTATAGAGAATGCATCAATATATGCTAATTTCACGTAATTCATTCGAAATAACCCAAATTACATCCAAACCCACAAGTTGTCAAAATCCGACTTTCGGTGCGCTTCTCGAAAAATTATAAAAGTTATATATTCGGAACCCTCGTCTCAATACGAGTCTAGGCATATAAAATTTACCAAATTCGGATTCCAATTGCCTACTCAAATCAGTGTTTTTCTACAATTTTAGGCCTAGGGCTAAAACCCACCTTTAATCTTCCATTTTCATAGAAATAATCAATGATTTTATGATAAAAGCGCGTAATTAAACCACAAAACTTTCCTCCGACAATATCCCGATGATCTCCCAGCAATTCCCGTCACTTTCTCACTCTAGAGCTCAACAATGGGGGTTTCTAGGAGTGAAACCCGTAAATGAAAGGTTCTGCAATTTAAGGACCTGCCCAGTCATTTAACCCTTCGTGAACGCGACACTACCCACGCGTTCGCGATGAACAAAATTAGCAGCCTCCAAATTTACTCTACGCAAACGCGTGGCTTCCAGCCGCGTTCGCGATGACCAACCGCTCAGACCTACACGAACGCGTGCACTCCTTCGCGATCGCAATGCTTCCCAAGCCTGACCCTACGCGGACGCATGCAAACTTCCCGCGAATGCGATGCCTCCGGTCCTGGACTTACGCGTTCGCGTCCAGCCCATCACGAACGCGATGAACAACTTTGATACCCTTCGCGGACGCGTGCCCTTCATCGCGAACGCGATGAAGGAATTTCCTCTGCAGATACAGCAGCAATTCAGCTGCTGTCTTAGGCCAAAAATGGTCCGTTTGGACCCCCGAATTCATCCCGAGGCCCCCGGGACCCCAACGAAAACCACCAACATACTCCACAACACGATACAAACTTGTTCCAATCATAAAAACACGCACTCAAACACGGAAAACGTCGAATCCAAGCAAATTCAAGCCTAAGTTTTCATTCAAACTTCCGAAACTAACATCCAATCCAAAAACCCGATCAAACGACGTCCGAATGACCTAAAAATTTGCAGACATATCCAAAATCACATAATGAAGCTACAGGAACTGTCGGAATTCCATTCCGACTCCCGGACCAAAATCTCGCCTATCGATCGGATATCGCCAAAATTCAATTTTAGCCAATTCAAGCCTAAAACTATACCGGACCTCCAAATTCACTTCCGATCGCTCTTCTAGCTCATAAATGACCTCCCGGAGCTGACCGAATCATCAAAATTTGATTCCGAGCTCTCTAACTCACAAGTCAACATCCAGTTGACTTTTCCCAACTATTCCTTCTTCTAAGAGACTTTCTGTCTCAATTTCAATCAAACTCAACCAACATGCATATTACAACATCAACAAGCATATAACGGGGGTAACGGGGTGATAACTCACATGATGACGGGCCAGGTCATCACATTCTCCCCAACTTAAGCAAACGCTCGTCCTCGAGCGGGCCAAGAGGTCTACTGGAAATGACCCAATAGCCGAATGACCTTACCAAGCATATATTCGGGGCGATACCACTTCACCCTATCTTTCATAAGTCCGATAACATTGTATAGTTGAATTTCCACAGTCCATCTGAACCATAAACCACAATGCACTTCCTGAAATCATATACCAAATGCTAATCTCATGCCTATACTCAGGATACACCCAAACCCTCTATAATAGCCCATACTCACCACTCCGGGTGAGATCACATGATGTATCAAACAACCCAATCGCTCGAGACGATGGCCTCGGGTCACAACAATTGCCCAAGGTAACCAAGTACTAACAGAAAAACCTTTCTCATTAGATATAGTCTTATTCCAACACCTTCATATCCTGCCCACGGCAACCGCACACGCGATATATCGAACCCATCTCTCAGGTCAACCATTCATGAATCCATTTCCCTTTTAATTGATACTACAACGGAATTCGGAGCCAAATCTCGATATTACTCTTCTAACGAGCTGAAATCATATATGCTCGCTCTCATTAATGACTCGAATGATCATTTCGGTTATAACACACCACACTGATGACATGACACCTCAGCATCGACCTATGCCACAACGAGCACAACACGGGCTCCAATAAGAACGATTTGAACACACTCGAATCATGACAACTGACTCGCACAAAGAGCCATAATTCAAATTCTTCAAAACCATCACAACACATAACTGAGATCTCGTCTCACATTATAGAATTAGAGTACCTAAATCCTCCTCGAAAGGTCATAACATCACGTGGCCTTGCCACAACTCATGATTCTATCCAAACACTATTACTCATGGAGCACCTCAAGTCGCAATGCTCAAAACGGTCAGCCACACACATATTTAGGTCTGAACTCAAGCAATCAATCACACACGCGGTGATACATTTAGTATATACTATCGAATCCTGAATGGACACAACCGATATGCTATTCCCCGAGCGATACCCAATACGGACTATTCCTCAGAAGAGAGGAAGTATTGTATACAAGGTACATATAGGAAGCTATATTTCCCACATCACACTGTTGCGGCGCGCAACCCGTTCCAATAGCATACCTGTGGCGGCGTGCCACCCTATCCAGATACCATACCTGTGGCGGCGTGCCACCCGATCCTGATATTATACATGTGGTGGCGTGCCACCCGATCCACAAATACATCTAGCAATGGGAATGCACATCGAGTCAAGTTGCTCATTGCAACAACATATATATAGCCTCAAGCTCGGCCATATGAAACGCATCCGACAAAGTTCTTCAATACCCAAACCGAATCAATGGTAGATACCTCTACATTGACATCCGCCACGAAGGCCCAACTTACAAAGCAATACCTACCAGCCGTCCGCTGGCCCTAGGTTACATCTACCTTGCCGGAGCATGATCTGATGCGCTCTGCCACGCAGTTGTGACAATTCTCTAATATAGTCCATATCACATTAGTCTAGACAACCTGACTTATGACAACCAGTCTGCAATCGTATATCATTATTTGAATTCGTCATATCAAGTAACGAGGGAGCCACTAGGGCTTCTAATTTCCGATATTCGCTACACTGTGCCGATACACACGATATACCACCGCTGCGTAGGCGGGTTACGAGAACTTCTAGTCTCTAACACATACATAACAGAGGAATCACTATGCCTGATTCCGTACTTCACCGTATGATTACATAACGCACCTCAAGCGTCTATTCATACCACAAAAGCCATTCATAAATTTCACTATGTCAACAACGACTCAATTATTACAGTCGATCCAACGGGAGAATACCACCATACCGCTAGATATTATCAATTTATTTTACCTGCCCCTTTTTACCATAGACTCTGCCGAATTACTAGCATAGCAGTACCATTCTCCTAAATCACCAGGAAGATTGATTCTCAGATTATCTGCAGCTGCCCACGCTGCTTGAGGGTATTAATGACTTCCCATATAATGAATTGATCTCAAAACCTTGAACATGCCGTTATCAACTTTCCATAACACATCGCATATACCATACCACACTAAAACAACAGGGAAAATTCATATCCCTTTCCCTACGCCGCAAACATCGGCGCACTCAACTAGTCAAGGACTTTCATGATCCCATATAGAGAAAACTCATTACACATTCCAAGCTTTACATACCAACAGGAAATACACTCATTTTCAAACCACGGTAAAACACATCACAAACCCTTTCTCCCAATTACATTGCATAACTTAAATTGCCACGACTGAGTCCTTATACCCATACCGAGCTACACAACTGCCAATACTCAAAAGCTTTATTGCACAATATCGGCGAGACTCATTACTTCAAACATATACCAGGAATTAATCGTATTCCTTATCATATTGTTTCGGTTTATTAACAAGTTGATCCATTTACCCAATTTCCTTTCTGATTCATCTTTAATTTAATACTAGTCTTTATTGTAGCACCACAATGACTCAACCCGTATTACCACACAAGACTCGTACATAAGACCATACGGTCTAAGACCCATAGTCCACTGAATACTCTCTCAATTGTTTCCCAGAAATACCACATTCTACAATACTTTGTTTTGAAGAACTTCCTGCGATTTGAATTTGTTATCATTACCTTTCAACACGGATACTAAGAATCTCATCATCCCCATAACATAACAAAAATCTTGAACACTGCAAAATCATTCTCGGGCATCATTCATCCTTATTCAGCTGTAATTCCAACTATCCTATTGAGCAGAACCACTCGTGTTTTGTTAGAACTCTAACATCGCCGAACATGATTACTTACAGGTACAATTCGCTATCTTTCTTTTCTATACACCGAACATTCCTTACCAATAGTAGTTCAAAACATCCTAGTATTTCTTCACATCTACGAAGCACCATAACCTTGTCAGAATTTTCCCAACATACTTAAAGGCAGTGCCCACATAGCACACAACCGTGCAATTAGTTATTTAATAGCAACCTCCCCAACTTGGCTCGAAGCCATTCATCAAAGCACTTTTAACCACTCATATCATTATTACTCAAGTGATGCCGAAATGTTACAATGAGATTAAACTCAAGTCATTTACAAGCCTTGACAGAGACTCGAATCATCAGAGACCTTAACCCTTCTGTAATTCTTGCATTTATACACACACCAGCAATAAGCCCACTCTCTTTAGGTGACAAAAATCTTTCTAAGTCCCAAATGTTCCAAAAATTTCGGCAGAGTTTCCTTTGTAATTTGGCCTATCCACTTGCCAGAGAATCACCAAAATCATCCTAACAATACATCCGCAACTCGACAAGACATCACAATGTATATCAACAACATAAATCTCAATACTACACAATTATATCATCAGCATTAGTACATGAGCATGCGTTGCACCTGCTCAAATCATAACACATATACCTTTCACAATGATACACCTAGCACAACCAATTCAGTTTTCTTGAGTTTGAACTCAGACTACCCCACGTAGTGCATTTTACATTTTCGCTAAGAGGCAATGAACATATTTCTCACGCCCATAGCTAGTGCTACATATCAAATCACAATAAGAACCGAATACCTTACAGCTCTCCCATTATCAAACTGCCATTTTCACAATTAAGATCAATACCGATCGTATAAACTTCATAATACCGACTCGTGAAATTAGCACCTTGGTGCTCAAGCCATAGACAAGGATTTCGCCTCAAGTCTTCCAGACAAGCCCAACATGAACTCATAGAGATTATATCTTGTCCCTCGATTGGGGAATCATAAGCCATCAAGGCAAATTTATCACTAAGCACTCGAGTGCGCACATCAACGTGCAGAAAAAATTTCAAGAATCATACCTCAAGCTGAATCAAGTATGCACGATAAGAATTTCAAGAATTTGAAACTTTCCTAAAGGTTTGCAGCCTCCCGAGGATAAGTACCGGCATCCCCGTACCGATCCACGAGACTCTACCAACCGGCTCATGACTCGCGAGACCTGTTAACCTAGGCTCTGATACTAACTTGTCACGACCCAAACCCCGGTCGTGATGGCGCTCAACACATTGCTAGGCAAGCCCGACCATCTTATCCATTTAAACCAGCCAATTATAAATCAAAACTGATTAATCGGCAAGATTAGCCTGTTTTCATAACAAATCAAGAAGTGTATAAATGAAATACAAGAACACAGTCCCAACCAAATCGTGGTGTCACAAGTCCGAGCCTCTACAAATGAGATCTACTACACAATCAAGTCTAACCAGAATGGGGACGACAAAATGATAAAAAGAAAGAGGTCAGGTACTACGGACGTCGGCAACTACCTCGAAGTCTCCAGGGAATGGGGATAATAAAGCAGTTGCGATGGCTCAACTGCCCTCCTGAACCTGTATATCTGCACAAAAAGTGCAGGGGAGTGGGGTGAGTATATTTCAACTCAGTGAGTAACAATAATAAATAATAACTGAAAATAAGAACTCCTGTACTATCACTAAACAGTTCTAAGGCAACCCCCACAGGTTAGTCATCACTATAATGAGTACTCTGATCCCCAGTCCACATCTATCTCATCTAGGTCCCACACCGACCACATCCTCGCTCGTACCACTACGGTATACAGCCATCTCAATATATGGAGACATATACATCTGTCTATAACATATAAATATTTCAGTATATATATGAATATGAATAAGTATGATGCTGTGGCGCGCATCCCGCTCCAATACATGTACCGCTGCGGCGCGCAGCCCGCTCCAATACATATACCGCTGCGGCGCGCAGCCCGCTCCATTTAACATCGACGGCGCTCACTGGGGTGTATACGGACTTCGGAGGGGCTCCCTAGGCCCAAGCACTATAATACTGCGGCGTGCAGCACGATCCACACAAATATTACTGCGGCGTGCAGTCCGATCCACTATAATACTGCGGCGTGCAGCCCGATCCACACATGTATTACTGCGGCGTGCAGTCCGATCCAATATATATATATTTATATATTTATACTGCTGCGGCGCGCAGCCCGATCCCATAATATACACCGGTGCTCACTAAGAATGTGTGCAGACTCAGACTCCGAAGGGGCTCCTACAGCCCAAGCGCAATAATAGTGCGGCGTGCAGTCCGTCCCATATGTATATTACATGTATATTACATGTATATTACTGCGGCGTGCAATCCGATCCAATATATATACTACTGCGGCGTGCAGCCCGATCCAATATAGGTGTATATAATACCTCATAATGGGTCCTCGACCCTATCCCAGTCAGTATGTACTTGGCCTCTCAGGCCCAATATAATGTATATCACAGTGGGTCCTTGACCCTGTCTCAGCCAATATAGACTTGGCCTTTCAGGCCCAATATAACATCTCATAGTGGGTCCTTAACCCTATCTCATCTGAATCGGTATAGACTTGGCCTTTCAGGCCCACTCAGCTAGAATAGGGAATTCCACCTTAGATAATCTCTCTCAATGTACACATCTAGTACGGGCTCATATTATGCTATACAACTAGAGCTACGGCTGAGTGTATGTTTCCAACATGATATAAGGGTCACCTAGCTCTATAGGTTCCCTAATGCTCTACAGATCGGCACAAGGCCCCAAACATGGCTTTTAGCCCTATTGTACAGTTATAATCTCAGTAACAGTCATACAACACAGTATTCTATTAGCCGGGAAGGACTAAGTCCGAACCTCCAATCACAATATCACCACGCCCGTCATAGAACGCGTGTCTCATCTCAATATAGCACCTGTGAAGTGCTAGTACGGGGTTTCAAACCCTCAGTACATTGTTTACTACCACCACTCACCTCGAACCGGTAGAAGCTTCAATCCGCCTTGCGCTTGCCTCGCAAATCAATCTCCTCGGGTGCCAAATCTGCTGAAAATCATAGAGAATGCATCAATATATGCTAATTTCACGTAATTCATTCGAAATAACCCAAAATACATCCAAACCCACAAGTTGTCAAAACCCGACTTTCGGTGCGCTTCTCGAAAAATTATAAAAGTTATATATTCGGAACCCTCGTCTCAATACGAGTCTAGGCATATAAAATTTACCAAATTCGGATTCCAATTGCCTACTCAAATCAGTGTTTTTCTACAATTTTAGGCCTAGGGCTAAAACCCACCTTTAATCTTCCATTTTCATAGAAATAATCAATGATTTTATGATAAAAGCGCGTAATTAAGCCACAAAACTTACCTCCGACAATATCCCGATGATCTCCCAGCAATTCCCGTCACTTTCTCTCTCTAGAGCTCAACAATGGGGGTTTCTAGGAGTGAAACCCGTAAATGAAAGGTTCTGCAATTTAAGGACCTGCCCAGTCATTTAACCCTTCGCGAACGCGACACTACCCACGCGTTCGCGATGAACAAAATTAGCATCCTCCGAATTTACTCTACGCGAAAGCGTGGCTTCCAGCCGCGTTCACGATGACCAACCGCTCAGACCTACGCAAATGCGTGCACTCCTTCGCGATCGCGATGCTTCCCAAGCCTGACCCTACGCGGACGCGTGCAAACCTCCCGCGAACGCGATGCCTCCGGTCCTGGACTTACGCGTTCGCGTCCAGCCCATCGCGAACGTGATGAACAACTTTGATACCCTTCGCGGACGCGTGCCCTTCATCGCGAACGCGATGAAGGAATTTCCTCTGCAGATACAGCAACAATTCAGCTGCTGTCTTAGGCCAAAAATGGTCCGTTTGGACCCCCGAATTCATCCCGAGGCCCCCGGGACCCCAACGAAAACCACCAACATACTCCACAACACGATTCAAACTTGTTCCAATCATAAAAACATGCACTCAAACACGGAAAACGTCGAATCCAAGCAAATTCAAGCCTAAGTTTTCATTCAAACTTCCGAAACTAACATCCAATCCAAAACCCGATCAAACGACGTCCGAATGACCTGAAAATTTGCAGACATATCCAAAATCACATAACGAAGCTACAGGAACTGTCGGAATTCCATTCCAACTCCCGGACCAAAATCTCGCCTATCGATAGGATATCGCCAAAATTCAACTTTAGCCAATTCAAGCCTAAAACTACACCGGACCTCCAAATTCACTTCAGATCGCTCTTCTAGCTCATAAATGACCTCCCGGAGCCTGACCGAATCATCAAAATTTGATTCCGAGCTCTCTAACTCACAAGTCAACGTCCAGTTGACTTTTCCCAACTATTCCTTCTTCTAAGAGACTTTCTGTCTCAATTTCAATCAAATACGGGAATACATTTCTGCACATCATGGTTTATACTGCTAAAAGCCCACACTGGGGTAGAAAAAAAAAAGTAGTTTGTTGTTTTGTTTTGAGCAGGTTCAGTTCGAGATCAAGAAATACCAGTGAAAATAAAAAAAGAGAAAACAAGAAAAGAAAATCAACAAAAAAGAGAGTCAACATCAAAGAAAATCAACAAAAAAGAGAGTCAGCATCAAAGAAAATCAACAAAAAGAAAGAGAGTCTGCATAACCGGAAAGGGAAGAAGAGCAAAAGCTAGATTAGGAACAATTGTAATTGTAGGATCATAGCTTAGAATAGCTTCTTCATTTTACATTTCTCCCCCCCGGTGTAATAAGGAGTAAGTCGGCAAGTCTCAACAGTGTCAATGCAACAGTGAGTCCGGTAGTTTTTAAACTGCCGGACCTTCCCGAACTACACTGACCCGATTCCTGTTTAACCCAGGATATGTAGGCAACCTCTAAAGCAGGGTGCGGTCAAAAGGTTTTCAAAAATGCTTTCACGGAATGTGCCGATGTGTAAAAATCTCTCATTACTGCTCACTTGTCTTTGCACTGAAACTCTTCGTGTTCCCGAGCAAAGAGGGGCAGCTGTGAGCACATGATTTTTGCACCAGGCAAATATTTCCAAAATTAAAATAAATATGTTTTTGAGTGCAATTACTTGCCTTGCTTGAAATTAGCTATACTTTGTGCATTTGAATAATTAGAAATTTTGGCTAGGTAATTAATTTGTTAGTTTAATTAATTAGATGTTAAGAAAAATTAGCAAAAATAGTGTTAAGTAGTGGAAATTAAGGAAAAATAGTAGAAAATTGCCAAAAAAATACTAAATAATTAGAGTAAGTAGTAAATTAGGTTTTATAATTTTCCATAAAAGAAAAGAAAAAAAAAGGTATAAAAGAAAATACATAAAAATAATAAAAGCAGAAAAAATACAAAAAATGTGGTTGGTATAATGTAGTTGGGCTGATTTGAATTGAATTAGGCAGGCCCAGTGAATTGGCCCAAGAGGTGGCATGTCCGATTTGTTAAGAGATTGAATCTCAGCCGTTCATCATGTTTAATCTAATGGCTGAGATAAAAGGGCGAATCAATTAGTTAATTAAAATAGGTAGTTTTAATCTCGATCGTCCGTGTAAGTCGATCTAACGGAAGAAACTCTTGGTCTCATAAGCGTCTGAACGACACCGTTTTAGTAACACGCATGTGAGCCGTTGATCTCCAAAATTGGACGGCCAGGATTATCTCAGACACATCGCCTATATAAGGCTTCTGTCTGAAGATTTTTGCCATTTTACTCTAACCCTAGAGACTAGCCGCCTCATCCCTCCCCTTCTCTCTCGTCTCACTCATCCAGAGAACCCTAAACGGCCATGGCGGCCACCACTCTCCACGGTGGTCGCCGGCCATTCCTTTCATCTTCTTCGCCTTCCTCTCCTTCTTCTTCATCTCAAAACATCAAAGCTCCAAAAAACAGAACCTTTCTTCAGAACTCCGGTCACCGGAACCACACCGGTGACCACCCAAACAACGAGAACCGTCCTCAAACCAATGCCAATCGCTTCCTTTTCCTTTGATCTATCCAACCATACCACCCTCACCCTTCGAATCTTGCCGGAACTCGTCGAATATCCCAAAAAGTGTCGCCGGAACCCTAACTCCGGCGACTCGGAACTTTAACCCCAATCAAGAACACACCTTTTACCCTTCCAAATACCCCTCACAAACCCAAAAATCCCAAAAGACTTCACCTTGGAGTCTGCAAAGAAAACAAGAAAGAGAAAAATGAGGAAAAAGAAAACGAAAAAAAAAACAAGAGAATAAAGAAGAAAAGAGTTCGAGAGAGAGTGAGAAAAAAGAGAAAAGAAATAGGAAGCTTGGGGGACAGACCCCGCCAAGCTAAGTACCCCATCCCTTCTCCGCTTCTTTGCTTCTTTTAATTCTTGTCTTGCATGTTTTGTTTCTGCTTCACATGTTAGTCATATGATTTTGGTACTTGCTTCTCTTTTGTTTCTGTTTAACACTTTCGTCCATGATTTGGTTCTGTTTGGTTATGTTCTCATGTTTCTGTAGTTTAGTTTTCCTATGTTGCTTTTCTCAGTTGGCCTTTTGATATCTCTTCTACATGTCTTATCTGTTCTCCCATGTTGATTTTAGGGTTCTATTTTTTGCTTGCTTTCACTTGTTCATGCTTGCCTTCTCTGATTTTGTTTTCGCTGTTCTTGTTCATCTTCTGTTTCTTTTTGTTTATCTTCTCTGGTTTCACAGTATGTCCTGTATATCTTTGTCTGTTAGCTTGTTCATCTCCTATTTCTTAAACTGTTCTTTTGATCCCATTAGTGATAGGATTTCTGTTGGTTATCTGTTTTGTTTGATATCATGGTTCTTTACTCTGAGTTCAAATATCTCGTCTTTCTTTGTCATATTGACTGTTAGTTCCTGATTCATCTCAAAAGCATGACTATGATTCTTCACGCGTTTAGCTGTTTAGTCATTTGCTATAGTTTTTCGCTTGTCTGCTTCTTTGTATGAACTCCTGTTCTGACATTTTTTTTGTCTCTATTTTTATCCTCTGTTAGTATTAGGCATTTCAATCTTGTTGGTCCTTGACATCTCCTTTTGCATGTTTAAGTTTTGATTCTAGTCTTCTTTGCTAATTTTTAATAGTTTAATGATGTTTCTTCTCTGTTACTTCACATGATAGATGCAGTATGTTGCCTCACTGTTTCTTCATGTCTTTTCTTTTCTTTTCTTCACCTACATGTCTATATCAAGCTAGGATTAGCACTTAAAAGTGAATTCTAATTACCCTATTTATGTTTGTTTGAGCTATGTTGACTGTTTGTGTGAGCCTGTGCTTATATGTGTAACTGTGTTATGAAGTTTAAAGGTTCTGATGTTTTTCAAGCTATCATATGACTGAAATTGGTAGCAATTAAGTCTGGATTAACAAGAATTCATACTGTAGCACATATAATCTGATGGAATGAGTTAGTTGACTAAAATTCAATCATATCAATTGTTTCCTCTGAGTTTGAGTTGATTAATGCATGTTTATTGGATCATATGTGTTTCTGTATGCAATACATGTTAAGAATGATTAAGTTTTACTAGTTTTTGCTTCTTATGAATGTCTGATTAATTGTTTGAACTTTAGGAGAATTGGTTATAGCTGCTAGTATTAGAATCCTTGGAAATGGCTAGTTTTAAAATAGGCTAAAATTGAAAATCAAATAACAATAGGTTATAAGATAAATAAGTGACCAAAGAGTGGTCAATTTTGCAAATTGATCAACTCTACAAGGTCCAGCACACTGGCCCACCTTAAAAGGGCTAGTTGTGTAACAAATGGTGCAAGTCTACAAGTTCAGACTTACCAAGGCTCAATTTGAGCCCTGAATCACAGGTGGCTAGGTCTGCAAAGGCCTTGGCCCAACCTGTGTTCAGTTAAATAGGTTAGTTATGCAAAATTGGTTAAGTCCGCAAATGCAGACTTGCCCAGGCTCATTTTTGAGCCCTGAACCTCAAGTGGCCAAGCCTACAAAGGCTTCGGGCCCAATTAAGTTCAGCAAATGAGTTTAATTACCCAGGCTAAGTCTCAACTTGAGACTGGCCATCAGTTAAATAGTTCAATAAGCAGGCTAGTCCTGCAATTAAGTTTAATTGACTTTAAAGTCACAAAAGTAGGCTATTAAGGGATAATTGGCTTAAGAGTGGTCAACTTTGCAAAAGGTTGACCTATTCTATAAGGCCCTAACACACAGCTCACCTTAAAAGGGGCTGGTTGTGCAAAATGGTTATGTCTGCAAATGCAGACTGGCCCAGGCTCTCTTTAGAGCCCTGAACATCAAAGTGGCCAAACCTGTAAAGGTTTTGGGCCCAGCTGTTCAGTAATTGGCTTTAATAGCCAAGCTAAGTCTCAACTTGAGACTGGCTAGTTCTTAAATAGTTTAAATTGGAATAAATTGGTCTTAATTAACTGAAATAGACCTAGAAGTGGTTAAAATTGAAATAGTCTTTAAAAGTAGAACTGGCCAGCCCTTAAATACCAATGCAAGGGCTGGCTATTAGTTAAATAAGTCCTCAAAAGCTGAAACTTGACCTAGGCAGGTCTAGTAAATCAGCAGTGCCCTTGAGGGCACAATTGGGAGTTAATTTAGTAAAATAGTAAATAGTTTTGAACTTAAGAGGGTAGGGGAGTCATTTGTACCCATGATTTCTGCAATTCTGCAGAGATTTAAGGGTATAATGGTCTCCCTAAAATGGGAAATCTGTAAAAATCTCCATCCCTTAGGGCTATACTAGTAAAAATCCCTTAAAAGGAATCTTTGGAACCTTCCAGCACATGCTGGAAGGGTTTCTGGTAACTGAATGAGGGGGTTAAGTGTATATTTCATAAATTTTAGAGGGGGAAAGTTGGGATTAATCCCATAACTTTCTCCCCAAGTTTTCAGCCTTTAGTTAGCTATAAATACACCCCAAAAAGGGCTGAAAAGGGGTTCGAATTTTGGGGAGCAATTCTGAAATACACTTAAGCTAGTTTTTATTGAATACAAAGCTTGAGAGATAAAAATACTAAGATAGCAGTAGGATTTCTGGAGTTAGGATCTGCGAATTGCTGTTGGTTTTGGGTTCTCTGCCCGAACACTTGCCTGGGTTTCTGCTTTGTTTGATTGTCGCTGGGTTCTATCTTATTGTGGCTGTGTTGTCTTGCTTATTTGGGAGTCATCTTCACTGTTCCATTGCTGTTGAGTCTATTGTTGATTATTTGCTTCATTTCCCCCTAGAACTCATCAATTTTCTCTACTTCAATCCAGGTACATTACTTTTCCATTTGTAATGCTGGTTTGTTGATATAATATAAAGCTTGGATTCGACAATATGCTGCTGCTTAGTGTAGTTTAATCCATTAATGTTAGTTTTGTAGTTTATTTCATTGTAGTAATTTAGTAGTAGAAGAACAAACACTAAAGCCCTGTAATAGCTAGTAGTAGTAGTAGTATAATAGTAGTGGCCAATAGCACCTCACCTAGTTAGTTAGGTAAAAATCTCTAAAATGAAGCTAAAGGACCATCACATAAGTTAATAGTAATAAGCTCACCTAGTTAATCCGTTTTGTCAATCGCGAGTTCGAATAAGTCTAAAAAGGAAGCAAACAGCTGAGTAATGAATTTGGTTTTGATAATATTAAATGGATTTGGTTCTTATTAAACAACAGTAGTTAATCATATGGTTAATCGGTCTCTGAATATCAAATGAGCTTAACTTACAGTAACATTAGCGTTTAGTCATATCAGTGAATTAGTATGTGGATGCAGATAAGTCCAAAAGGGAAAATATAAGGGAAAATTGATAAGTCACTTATAATAGGGCCTGTGACACAATATGAATGAGGACAAATAAGAATCAACAGTTGTGCATACACCATCAAGTCAGTTAGCTTAGATAAGTTGTCATTAACAAACAATTAGATTGTTTAAGTACAGTCTTATAGAATTAAAACAAAGGTAAAAGTAGCCGGTTAGATTCATTATACTTTATGCTTTAACAAGGAATTTCGGATGACACTTTCATTACCTTTATCTTCTTTCTTAGGAGGGAAAATAAAAGCTTGGAACATGAGATTATAAATTTGAAAAATCATAATAGTAGTCATAGATGAAAAATGGGCCGAAAATATTGATCATTGTTTGTTAGTCGTCTAGGTTTATCATTATCCCTTCTCGTAAAATATACAAATATGTTATAAGATGACTGAGTTCAATTGTATAGTTGCAAAATAATAAAAGCTCATTTGATTCTGATTTTAAGTACGTCAAGGTAATCTCTAGGGGTCCCCTAACCGTTTCAAGAGGGCTTAATACCTTAATTTGTGATTGTAGGCCCTCCTGAAGTGTTTGGGGAACTCTTGGGGTTCCTTTGATAATGACAACTTTAAGTAGAAGTCCATATTAAGTCATGAGGTAATTTCAGTTAATTCAGCTCCTTCAATTACTCCTACTTTATTACTTTGAAATGAAATATAGACTAACATTATGTTAACTATCATTATAGTACACTATACTTTCATTTTTAGCTCTTTTCATATATATGAGAAAATGTACTTGCGTATAGGTTACTGACATTACAATCATTAAAATGGGTCATTTGGCTGATGAGGAAATGGGTCCAAAATTTGGGTAATAGGGTTAAAATTTTATGGTATAGCCAGTTTTTTACACTGGTTAATGAAAAATTACCACTGCTTACGAAGTTAATTAAAAATAGTCACTATTTTGCTACAACAGGGCACCAGTCCTGTATAATATACGGGAGTTCTAGTGCATTTGTATACGAATTCCAGTATATTATGCTGGACCGATATACTTTGCTAACTCCTGTAAAATTTGCGGGAGACTGGAGCACTAGTGCTCTAAACTCCAGTATATTATACTGGACAATTATACTGCTGGAACTCCCGTAAAATTTGCGGGAGTTCCAGCATAATTATGCTTGAACTCCAGTAAAATTTGCGGGAGTTCCAACATAGTTATCCTGGAACTCTCGTAAAATTTACGGGAGTTCATAACATGTTTATGCTGGAACTCCAATAAAATTTGCGGGCATATTTTTTCATATTTTGAACAGTGTTTTCGCTCAGATTAAAGTGGCTAAATTTCGATGACTTTTAAAATTTGGCTATTTTTCAATAACCAGTGATAAATCTAACTATTTTTAAAGTTTTTCCGGTAATAGGTGAAATGGCCCAGGAGACAAAGCCGTGATGTCTTTTGGGCCAAAGATGAACATTACGTGCCATAGACAAGAAGTGATATGCACATGTCGCTTAAGCTTCGTGTCGGAATGAAAGATAAAAGTGAAGATTTTTATAAGGCACAACATAAATTCACATGATATGCGCGTTTTTGGTTTCGATAATAGCGTAACTGGTGACAAATCCATGAGGTCTGCTGGTCTCAAATTCATGAGGTCTGTTGGTCCAAAACGGACAGTACATGCCATTTACGCGGGTCTTGATAATTTACCCTACGTTTAAAGTATGAAAATTTGTTACAATATCAGATTAACTAAAAGGCAATACTTTGTTATTGAAATATAAGACAAGTAACCTTCATTTTCCTCCATCTTTCAATTTGTTATATTCTTAGTCTCTGTTAATTAATATATATACTTAATATCATCTTGCCGTTCCAACCAGGGGCGGAGGCACACGCCTAAATACGGCACTACTGAAAAATTCACCTATGGCTACGGATGCAAGACCGTTCCAATAGGTAAGTAAACCGTTGCCATAGCTCTGTTGCTACGGTTCAGCACCCGTTCCACAAGCTGGCGTGGCTATAGAGCTTATGGAACGGTTTTTGGAACGGTTCAGATAACCGTTGCAATAGGACAGTCTATCGCAACGGTTTTTTCCTCTTCCTATTGGAACGATTATTATCATCAACTGCAACGGTTATTTTTCGTTACCATATGAGCAACTGCAACGGTCCATAACCGTTACTATATGACAGAAATGGCAACGACTTCTTCAAGAAATTGCAACAGTTGAATTACCTATTGCAACGGCTTTTAGAATATTTTGGAACGGTTCACATGTCCTATTGCAACGGTTTGTAGAATAATTTGGAACGATTACAGGTGTTATTGCAACGGTTGAACTACCTATGGCAACGGTTCTGTTAGCTATAACAGTTTAATTAAATTGAAAATAGTGTCCCCTGTTGCAATAAACTATAAAACACTTAAATTTATATATATAACAAAATAAAACTATTCATAATTCAAATTATCTAACAAGCTAATTAATAATAAATCAATAGATAGTGATGAAACCAATAAGTACATACAATTCATCTTTCAAGTCCAAAATTTTAAAATGTTTTGATAACAAACATATATTCTTAGAAACAAACCACATGCATCTACAACAATCAACAATTCAAAAATCTCTTAAGTAAGATCAAGATCTTCATCACTGTCTTCATCTTCTGCTTTCCATTGCTTTATCTACTCCACCTACAAAAGAGTATAAATAAAATGTGGTCTCAGTCTTGAAGTTCGGAAGTAATGAGTCAGATTGAAGTTCGGAAAAGATTACCGGACCAGCTTGAGGTATGTATAAACTCATTTACTAGCACTATTTGTATTCCTCATGAGCGAAAACCATGAACACACACACACACACATATAATGGTGTTGTGCGATAATCTGTGAAGTAATGATCTTAATCTTGTCTTACCCTAGCCCTCAGCTTTCATTTTGACATGATCCTCATCCTAATTGCCGGACTAATTGTCTGGTCTTTACACAGGTGCAACAGAAATTGCAAATGAGAATAGAGGCATAAGGAAAGTATATGCAAGCAATATTAAGTAAAGCTCAGAAGAGCATTCCAGTCAACATGAATTCTCCTAGTGCAGTGGAAGCAACAAGAGCTCACCTTACTGATTTCGATTTACCTCTGTCAAATTTAATGAATTATACAAATAGAGAGAACCGGGATGATAACATTATCGATAAAAGAACACATGATAATATGAATGAGGAGCTACAAAGAACACATGATAAAAGAACACATGATAATATTATCCATGAATTCTTGCATATTATCCATATTTAAAATGGAACTTATGAGATCACAATATATATGGTGCCACCAACAGAAATACTGTTGGTGTTTACCAGACCAAGCAAACGGTAGACCAAGTAAGATATTACTCTACAAGTGCAAAAGCAGAGACTTTATAACAGTACTAGTAGCTTGTTTTGGCAACATCAGAATAAGCATCATTACCTGAAAGTTTCCCATTAACAAAGACATAAACTACATGGCACATATGAGTAGGTGGCGAGGGTTGACTTTTCTCATCGCAGAGATGATTATGAGGAACTATTAATATCGACATATGCTTTCTACGAAGGACTAATATGAACAAATGCTTTCAAGGAAGAAGGGGAAGGGGGTGGACTAATTAGAATCCATGTATGTTAAGTATAGTAGTGATGAGAAATGCAATACATGTATCCCAAACTCTTCAGTAGGATAGGAATGCTTACCATGTTGTGCCAAAGGACAGAGAGCCAGTTCAACACGACGCCTGATCATTGAAGCTTCATTATTGGAATTTTGAACAATCCATGGAAGTGCACCATCTTCTAACAGTAAAGAACCTCCAGCTTTCTGGCCTGTTGTAGCAGACCACCCTTAAGAAACATGGTAATAATTTGATAAACAAGATTGACATGTACAACACTTACCTTGAGCTGAAGATCTGGATTCGCACTTTGCAAAATTGGCAATTCCCCGTGCAACTTGCGACAAAACATCTCGATGTCCACATCTCACCATCCCTAATAGTGCCTTGATACCACCTTCAGACCTCAGTCTTGTCTGTTTTACTATCTATCCTTCACTACTGATGTAAATTGCCATACAAAAAATGATGCTCTCTCTTCAGAATCTGAATGAATGAATGCTTCTTGATTCAACATGGAAAAAAGATTTTGCTGGACCGCAACTACAACAACAAAAATTGATGGAGCTATTCCAACCATGATCTGAAAGGTTGAGTGGGGACGGGGAGAGGGGTAGGCCTACAACAATGTGAATGAGCATACCATTACCACACAGATTAGCAATGGTTCCGGCAACCCTGCGTAATGTTTGTGGATCCTCAGTGTCAGCAGCTGTCACCGCTAACAGAGCAATCCCACCTTGAGTCATTATAAGTTCCTGGTTTGCTTCTGAAAAGACAGAAACTAATCCTCAGAACATAGTAGTTTTACCAGACAAAGGGCCTCGACAAGGACATAAATTACCCTCTGCAGGAGAAATAAAGAGGAAAAGAAAATGAGAGCTATAGATTGAGTCACCACTCATTGCAAGATTTGCAATTGCACCAGCTGCTGTTCTGCGAATTGTTTCATCCTCTGAACTACCAAGCAGAGTTCAAAAAGTAATAAAGCTGGATAAACAATATTTTCTCATCAAATCACGCTTCATGGTTGTTGATAAAATATCAAGTTGGCATGAATCTGAACTACATGATTATTTGGAGCTTAAATCTAAAACCATAAAAGTGAAAATTACCTATATGGATAAGAATCCCACCACATACAGTTGACTGATGTATAATTGATGGGCAAAAGCTGAACCAAATGAAAGCCAGATTCAACGGCCCAATCTACAAGTAACTTCAGGTCAAGAAACTCCCCCACTCCAAGATCAGCCTCTGATTGTACAGAAAATATAGGTATTTCGACACCCGCACCCCTCCAAGGCATTTCCTGATAATAAGAGAGGTTGAGATTTTTCTTTTCAACTTATACTCCAGTATCAGATTGAGGAGTATAGCATGCCACTGATTATATCTTGTTGCTGATTTACTCGCATTAAGCCATTTGAACGAAGTACGATCTAGATTCACCTGTTGCAACATTAACAGAATGCTCTCCACTTGCACCACATTCCATTGAGGTTCCAGCCATACCATATTTACAATATTTGTATGTTTAAAGCATTAAGGATGAAAGCAAGTAATGGGAAGAAATTACTATCAAGTTTATGACAATATGGAACGGCATTTTGCCAACAACTCAGAAGGAAAAGGACATTTTAAAGAAAAGTCATCTTTTCCCATAATGCAATCTGCCTGCCAAAACGAATCACCAGCATACGCGAGCTTAAGGCCATCCCGAATCTTCCATTACCCAAGTTTTAAGGAGATACCAATCACAGAAATCTACAGGATAACATGTATGTTAGGTCTGACTTCTAGATGAATTGCAAGGATATTATTGACCACATATACAAGCAAACATATAGCAAAGGTTGTTTTGTGAAAAGAGATCTTACAGATGTTCCTTCTTCTAAATAGGGGCAGCAGATTCTGAATTGCAGAATTGAACCTGTTTCAACAGTAGTTTTAGAAAGCACATTCCAAATAACATTGTTTCAAAAATAGAGAATCAAACAAAGAAAATTACCATCCTAGTCAGACTTATTCTGAGTGATCCCTAGGGGCCTTTCAACACCCAAACTCCAACTTCTCCCAAAAAATGACATCTTTAAATGCACTACTAAAAGGGATATTGTCAGAACCAGACTGCAACAAATGGCATTCACAACCTGTAAAGGAAAGACAAATAAATGCATAGAACTTCAGTGAGGGTCTTTTTCCTATATATCTCAACCTAAATTTGTGAAATTTAAGAGAAGGGATTTTTATGCACAGAACCAGCCCATGCTTGGTAAGGATTATGTTCACTTTCTCTTTCAAAGAACAACTACTAGTTAACAAGTCGTTAGGCATAACATAGAGATGAATACTTACTGTTTGATAGCAAAAAAGGACAATGAACCTGAAAAATAGAATCATGTAACAAAATCTTTTTGTTGGGAGGAATATAGGTTCCAGAATGTGACATAGCTTAGCAAAACTTACTAAGTATCAACAACAATCTATCAACCAATTAAAACCAATGGACAAATAGGAACATTATACCAGATTATAATTTTCTTAAATGCATGAAAACTGCCAAGTAAGGTGATAAGACACTCCATTGCGGTGTCTATATCAGCTTTGCCTCAACAATAAATTTCTTATTATACCATAAAACAGTGCACATTTTATGTCCAACAAAAGATATTGCCCATTAAAACAGGTAATTCTCTTAGTTAAAGAAAGTAATCAAGATCATGACATTGCACTATCTTTCTAGCACAGAAAATGCAGTAGTTCATGTCAACCACATAATTTGATGCAAAGGTCTCATCCAACTCGAAAGAAGTTTCAAAGGAGGTCCGCACTAATGTCATTTTTCCCTAGAAATAACAACTTTACTTGCTTCTCATAGTTGAAGTCCAGTGTTACCACAGAAGAAAGAGCCATTAGCTCACTATAACTTTTCTAACTGAAAATACTAAAACAGAAAGATCCAAGAAATGTGAGCTTTACATAAAACCTCTTTTCTACTTTTGACCACTGACAACCTAATTGATGCACAATCATTTTAGTCTCTAAAACGAAAGAAGAGATTTTTACTCCACCAGACAAAATGACAGATAATATCCAAAACTCAAGAAAACTCTAAAATGTAATCTTTAACAGAAATGTAATTAATTAAAGAAACCTAAACCAAGGAAAAGGAAAATGGGCTATGAAGAAATGGAAAACAATTCAAAGGGAATTCACAATCTTTCATAAACGAATGATAGACATCAACATTGTTTGTCATATTTAGCAGACATCAATATCTTAATGACATCAAAAGCAAAAAGAAAGACTAAGAGAAAACTTGAACATGAAAGACCCTATTAGAACTCTAACTTAGATTTGAAGTTTCAGTAGAAAATACTCACCATTTTAAGGAAGGAAGAAATTAATAAGTTAAACAAAAAAAGAATAAGGGCTCTTAGATTTTTTACTTGTCTTTCGATTATCTGACCATAAACTCGAACAAAATTTGGAGAAACCCTAAAGGATTAGCATGCCGACGCCGATGCTGTCAGTGATGGATGGTTGTTTAATCTCCTTGTAATTTCTGGAAGAACCAATAGAGGTGTAGGTTTGGAAGAGAATGGCGAAAGATCGGTCTAAATTTTGTGAGTAGGGCTTCTACTAAAATTAGGGGTTTAGATATTGGTTTTTATTAGATATAAAAACTAAAAATAAAAAATCAGATTTTGGGCCTCTTTAGTTTCAGCGGGTGTCTAAAAATTTGGTGAAAAAGGAGGAGGGAATTAATGACCGTTGCGATAGCAAAAACGTTTTATCCAACCGTTACAGTAGATATAATTATTGCCACGACTATATAAACCGTTGCCATATAAGCCTCTATTGTAACGGTTTGTATACTATTGCAACAGTTAGGTTGCTAAAGTGTCCCAATAGTTCCAATAATCTTTGGTAACGGTTATAACCGTTGCAGTACATAATCTATAGCAACGGTTCTTGATTCGTTGCTATAAAAAGTGTTCCCATAGCCTCAATTTCTAGTAGTGCGGGTTCGGGTGAACCCGGTAGCTTTTGCTCAAACAATATATTTTGTATTTATAATTCATTAAATATATACTAATATTATATTTAGAACTCAGTCACTAACACTTAGTTATAAGCCAAAAAAAAAGTTTCTAATAAGAAACCCTCTGAACAAACAGATCAGGCTTCGGGATAGAAAGATTTTCTTACAAGAATAATCCCAATTCGATGTATCTAGTTAATGTTAAATTGAAATAATAGCATAAATTAAAATTTCATCATAGCCAGAGGTGGATTCAGGATTTGACACTTATAAGTTCCTACCGTAATCTCAAATTAATATGCACTAATAATAACTGGATTCACAATTAGATATTTAAAAATATTTTAGTGAATTTTTTTATATAGATATAAGTTTTACGCAAGAGTTATTGGGTTCTCGAGAACCCGTACTCCATGCTCTAGGTCCGCCCTTGATCACAACAATATTAGTGGATGTAAGCTAAATCTATTTTCCGATACCCTCTTTATTTGAGTACTTAATTTCTAAACAGGGTCGAATGTGACATTAACTCATGACATATATCCTTAAAAATTGCGAGTTTCAAATGAAAAAGAAAACCAATATGGAAATAAAAGGGTACAGCCAAACTGTTTTTCAGAATGTTACCAACTTTAGCGTAGAAAGCTTTTATGCATAAAGAGAAAAATGATGTTATTTTAAGAGGACTAATAAATTGCTCTTAAGAACTCTTTCGAAGAGTGACATCTAAAGACAATTCTTCTATAGGTAAAACATTGTTTCATTAATAAAAAAACGAAAATTTTCAATGCACAAACATGACTTTCTTGACATTCTAGTCCTATAATATCTTTTTGAGTAACTTTAACTGAAATATTGACTTAATTCAACTTGTTTATACTATAACTATCAGTATACGGATATAGGGTATAAGAACATGTTATATCTGCAATTATAACATGCAACTCTCAGCATACTAATATTTTCCTTTTTGATACTCCCATTTTTTGTATTACGCTATTTACTTTTGGACTCAATAGGTACTGGAACTATACGTTCAATCCCTCAATGTTGTAACATTTTTAAAAAATAAAATGCTTGTTCACAGCCAAAAAAAAAAAATAACCCCCCACGATATTCTACTAATCAACTATAGTGATCTTTATGATCTGATCTCTTATAATTTAGCTAGATTCATATTTAATACTTTGGTAACTAATTAAGAGTAGTTAGTTGAAATAAGGCAACAAATTAAAAATGAGACATAATAAAGCAACAAATTTTATGGCAAGTAGTTGTTAGGCCACGTCACAACCATATCTGAATTATATGTGAAAGTTAGACCAAAATTCTATATATAGTACAGTCTAATAAATGGATTATTATTACAATTGAACAAAAAAAAAAGTTTTGAAATATAGTAATATCTAATCAAAATGCAGGTTTACGTTTACCAAAAAAATCCCAGATTTGCTTACCAACTTGAAAAACCCAGTCGTAGATCTGGTTTTGTCAATTCTTCTTCTGCACCAAAAATCATTCAAATCAACTTCTTTTGCACAACTTATCATAATTGGAACGTGAATCTAAGGATACCACCAGACCCTACAATGGTAGTAAAAACCCCAAAAATCTCAACCAGTATAACCATGGAGGCCCACGATTTTGCTAACAAAGAAGAGACTCGTGAAACCATTTTCAAGGTGCTAAACATTCCTTAAAAAATATTCCTTTGGTTCAAAATATATATACTTGGTTTGATTTCATTTTTTGTTGTACTATTTACTTATTAGTCCGTTTCAAAAAGAATGTCACCTTTTTATATTTAAAAATAACTTATATTTGCAGGTGCTAAAGAATTGGCATGCTTCAGATGTTAATTGCAAAAAGATCTTCGATGAAATGAACGTGGTGGCACAAAATTCTAGGGATTGCTTAGCACTAGTCGATGGTCGACCAGCACTACAACTAACTATTAATGTTATATTACTTTATCGGTATGTTCCGATGGGAAATAATAGCAATGGTGTTATCATATCAACTAATTGGAGTGAAGAGAATTGCTTGCTTTGCAAAAATGAGTTCGTTGGTGCTTTGAAAGTTACAAGAATGTCATGTTCTCATATGTTTCATATAAATTGTATTAGAACATGGCTTAGGGAAAATAATAGTTGTCCATTTTGCGTTGCCAATGTTAATGCCCTAGCTGATTCCATGCTATCCAGCATGATATTATAAATTTTGGTTTTATTGGACAAGATTTTTAGTATTCATTGAAGAACTACTGAATTACTGAATAAAACTGGAATATGGTCTAGTTGATAATTTAATATCCTTTTCATTAGAAATGTCCGGAGTTGTAATGTGATCAATAATATTATAGTAAAAGTTGTTATTCTTTTGTAGCCAAAAAGAAAGTGTTTCTTCTGCTTTTAGTGTAGTTTAGTGTTTATTAATTTCCAATTATAACTTTGTTATATTGTCGATCCAATTTCCAAGGGCTGTTTTAAGGATAAAATAGGCCTTTTACATTTTGCACTTTTTTTGGGTTATAACATTGTTTTAATCTTTAGCTTAGATAAACGAATGCAAGCTATAAAGAAACTAGAACTGAATATTTACACTAAAAAAATAAATTTGTGCTTATACAAGTCATCAATGTTTGAATTGAAAAAAAAAAATTAATAAAAAAAAAAAGAACTATCCTTCCTATATCAACATATAGTAAATAGTGATGTGGAGACATGTGTAAGTTATTTCTTATAAATAATGTGGCCCAATAAGTTAAGGCCCATAATTAATATTTAATTAATGAATAAATCTCATCCGTCCGATTGGTTACTTGATGGACGTACCAGATTAAATGAAAGTCTCTATAAATTGGTCCTCTCCCCACCCATTAGGGTTACCGCTTTTCCTCTCTTCCATCCCTAAAGA
Source organism: Nicotiana noctiflora (assembly GCA_032618575.1). NCBI lineage: Eukaryota > Viridiplantae > Streptophyta > Magnoliopsida > Solanales > Solanaceae > Nicotiana > Nicotiana noctiflora. The sequence goes on from JASVEL010000137.1 coordinate 394,074, forward strand.
CGGCGGTAACGAAAGCTAGGGCAAGGGGCGAGAAACCAATTGCCGATTAACGCTTCCGCTCAAAGATGATGGCTCACGATTCAGGTATGTTTTCTATGACGATTATATGTAAGATTATCATGTTCAAGATCCTGGTAGAATTAAAGTTTATGCTTACATGTGGTATCATGAGCATGGAATTTGATCTGATAATCTTCGTTATAAAAGTACTATTTACGAATAAAGCATCAAGAAGCATTAGAATAAATTTTCGCTTAGGTTACTGTAGTGATTACGGGAGGAATTTTTCTTTAAAATACTACGGCTAATTTTTTCTTGGGGTTTTCCCAGAAGAATAATTCTTATAGAATTAAACCCTAGCCCACCGAAGAATACCTTGAAAATTAGAATGAACTTATGTGCTTCATTTTTTTTTAATGATTATCTCATTGAAAATTAGTGTATCGAGATTTAACTTTTTGTATCTTTGATACTTTAATAATTTATTAATGGCTTGGGTGAATCACTTTGCCCAGTAAACTTGTTCTCCTATATATTCACATCGCAAGTATCCTTGCCACTGTATATTTGGGCTAGATCAAATTTGATTTATTAATGTTTATATTTTATTAATGTTCCGGGCATAATAGTTGATGTTTGTTATCGTTGGATTTTTAATGTAATATGGATCATTAAGTAGATGAAATTAAATTTCATTTTGAAGTTACCAGACACATGTTTTAAGATTGCACTTTGGCCCTGCAACAACAATTACATAGAAATCCATCATAATGTGCTTATTGTAATTTGATTCTTATACTGTAAAATAAAAAAATTAATGTATGTGCTTAAATTTATATAGTTTGTTAGTCACCAAAGTGGCCAAACTATTTTGTTTATGAAAATATGCATACATAATATTATAGTTTATCCATTAAATTAATGAAATGCCTCTAATCAAAATTAGTGGATAAATCAATTTTCACTATTGCTAGAAATTAAGGATTTACCCAAAGGTGAATCAATTATTCTATGAATAGTGAATATGATGAGGTAAAACTAATATTCTTAGTCAAATATATATTGTTTGTCCAAAAATGGCATATATATTTGGTTAAAAATATTTAAATACCTATTAAAGACCAAGTGGCATTTAAATTATGATAGTGTGTCGTAGTATTTACCCAAAGGTGAACTGCGATATGCTTTAGTTGTTTTGTTGAATCCATATTGATTTGTGAGCATCTATTATCTATTTTGCAGCTATTCCTTTTCATTCGCTTGCTTCGTCTGTTACTATGTTCAATGGATTGAACTTCTCTGAATGGCGTGAGCAAGTTCAGTTCCACTTAGGTGTGATGGATCTTGACTTGGCTCTACTGAACGATAAGCCCGCTGCCATTACTGATTCGAGCAGTGCGGATGAGAAGTCATTCCATAAAGCATGGGAACGCTCTAACAGACTAAGCCTTATGTTTATGCGAATGAATATTGCCAACAACATTAAGAGTACTATTCCACAAACAGAAAGTGCCAGGGAATACCTGACGTTTGTGGAAGAACGTTTTCGTTCTGCAGATAAGTCTCTCGCTGGTACACTAATGGCTGAACTCACGACCATGAAGTTTGATGGGTCGCGCAAGTATGCAAAATCATATCATCGAGATGACTAACATTGCAGCAAGACTTCAGACCTTGGGGATGAAAGTAGATGACTCCTTCTTGGTTCAGTTTATTCTGAACTCGTTACCTCCCGAGTATGGACCTTTTCAAATTAACTATAACACTATTAAGGATAAGTGGAATGTTAGTGAATTGTCCAGTATGCTTACTCGGGAGGAGTCACGACTTAAGAAACAAGGGAGTCATTCAATTAACCTCATGGGTCAAGGAGCTGGTAAAGGACTTAAAGTGAAGGCCAACAAGTTCAAGAAGAAGAAAGCACCTGCTAAAGCTCAACAGAATGCTAACAAGGAACGTAAGGCAGATACGTGTAGTTTCTGTCACAAGGAAGGACACTATCAGAAAGATTGCCTGAAACGTAAAGATTGGTTCGAAAAGAAAGGTACAATTAGTGCTTTTGTATGTTTCGAATCAAATTTAGTAGAAGTTCCTAATAATACTTGGTGGCTTGATTCTGGGTGCAACTGCTCATGTATCTACTACATTGCAGGGATTCCTTACGATCCAAACCACAAATCGAAATAAGGATTTCTTGTTCATGGGAAATCGTATGAAGGCTCCAATTGAAGGCATAGGGACTTATCGTTTGATCATGGAGACTGGACATCACCTTGATCTATTACAGACTTTTTATGTACCTTCAGTTTCTAGGAATTTGATTTCTCTTTCAAGACTTGATGTTTCTGGATTTGATTTTAAGTTTGGAAATGGATGCTTCAATTTATATAAAAATGCTATTTTTTATGGTTCTGGTTTTCTTAGTGATGGTTTATATAAATTGAAACTCGATATTGGTTTTTCTGAATCCCTTCTTAATGTTCAACATAATGTTGGAATTAAACGTAGTCCACTAGATGAAAGTTCTGCTTACTTGTGGCACATACGTTTGGGTCATATATCCAAAGAAAGGTTAGAGAGATTAGTAAAGAATGAGATTCTTCCGAATCTAAATTTTACTGATCTTACTATATGTTTGGATTGCATTAAGGGAAAGCAAACCAAGCATAGTAAGAAAGGTGCCACAAGAAGCACCCAGCTTCTTGAAATTATACACACCGATATTTGTGGACCCTTTGATGTTCCATCCTTTGGTGGAGAAAAATATTTTATCACCTATATCGATGATTTTTCACGTTACGGATACATCTATTTGCTGAAAGAAAAATCTCAAATAGCAGATGCTCTCAAGGTATTTGTTAATGAGGTTGAAAGGCAATTAGATAAAAAGGTGAAAATTATTAGGTCAGATAGAGGTGGTGAATATTATGGAAAATATAATGAGTCGGGACAATGTCCAGGTCCATTTGCAAAGTTCCTCGAGGAACGTGGCATATGTGCACAATATACTATGCTAGGAACACCTCAACAAAATGGTGTTGCAGAAAGGCGTAATCGAACACTTATGGATATGGTTAGGAGCATGATAAGTAATTCCTCATTACCCAAATCATTATGGATGTATGCTTTTAAAACCGCTGTATATTTATTAAACAGGGTTCCTAGTAAGTCAGTTCCAAAGACCCCTTTTGAACTGTCAACAGGAAGAAAACTTAGTTTAAGGCACCTGCATGTTTGGGGTTGCCCAGCGGAAGCTAGAGTCTATAATCCACAAGAAAAGAAATTAGATTCTCGAACAGTAAGTGTTTACTTTATTGGTTACCCAGAGAAATCTAAAGGGTATGTGTTTTACTGTCCAAACCATAGTTCAAGAATTGTTGAAACCGGTAATGCAAGATTCATTAAGAATGGTGAAGTTAGTGGGTGTGTTGAAAAGCAAAGTGTGGAAATTAAAGAGGTAAGGGTCAATATTCTATTACCCAGAAATATGCCTACTTCCACACAAATACCAAATATTGTTCCAGTTGTTGAAGAACACTTTGACAACGCCGAGCAACATTTGGATGAAACACTTCATGAAGAAACTAACTCACAAATATCCGACACAAATGAACCACAAGAAATGCCATTAAGAAAATCTCAAAGAGTTAGAAAATCGGCTATTTCGGATGATTACGTGGTTTATTTGCAAGAGTCGGATTTTGATATTGGTCTTAATAAGGATCCGGTTTCATTTTCACAAGCCATAGAAAGTAATGAGTCTGACAAATGGATTGATGCCATGAAGGAAGAGTTAAAATCCATGGAATACAATAAAGTCTGGGATCTCGTTGAATTGCCTGAAAGTTCTAAAAGAATCGGGTGTAGATGGGTCTTTAAGACCAAACGCGATACAAATGGCAACATTGAGAGATACAAAGCCAGACTTGTTGCCAAGGGTTATACTCAGAAAGGAGGCATTGATTATAAAGAGACCTTTTCACCGGTCTCAAAGAAAGACTCATTAAGAATTATTATGGCTTTGGTGGCTTATTATGATTTAGAGTTACACCAAATGGATGTGAAAACTGCCTTTATTAATGGAGATCTCGAGGAGGAAGTGTATATGGACCAACCAGAGGGTTTCGAAACTAAAGGGAAAGGTCAAATGGTGTGTAAACTGAAAAAGTCAATATATGGACTTAAACAAGCCTCATGACAATGGTATATAAAGTTCAATGATACCATAACATCTTTTGGATTTGTGGAAAATACCGTTGATCGGTGTATATACCAAAAGATCAGTGGGAGCAAGTTTATATTTTTAGTCCTATATGTTGATGATATTCTACTTGCTGCTAATGACTTAGGTATATTGCGTGAGACTAAAGATTTTCTCTCTAAGAATTTTGAAATGAAAGATATGGGTGAGGCATCCTATGTGATAGGAATAGAAATATTCCGTGATAGATCACAAGGATTATTGGGATTGTCTCAGAAAGGCTATATCGAAAGAATTCTTGAGAGATTTAACATGAACAATTGCTCAGCAGGAATTGTCCCAATTCAAAAAGGGGACAAATTTAGTCTCATGCAATGTCCTAATAATGATGTAGAGCGAAAAGAAATGGAATCAATTCCTTACTCTTCTATTGTTGGCAGTCTAATGTATGCTCAGACTTGCACAAGACCGGATATTAGCTTTGCGGTCGGAATGTTAGGAAGATATCAGAGTAACCCAGGAATTGATCACTGGAAAGCTGCAAAGAAAGTTTTGAGGTACCTGAAAGGAACGAAGGATTACATGCTCATGTATAGGAGATCCAAGCATTTGGAAGTTGTTGGATACTCGGATTCCGATTTCGCTGGATGTATTGACACTAGAAAATCCACGTTTGGTTATTTGTTCCAATTAGCTGAAGGAGCAATATCGTGGAAAAGTGCCAAACAGTCTGTCATTGCTACATCCACAATGGAAGCAGAATTTGTGGCATGTTTTGAGGCCACAATTCATGCATTATGGTTGCGAAACTTTATTTCAGGACTTGGGGTTGTCGACACCATTACCAAGCCGCTGAAAATTTATTGTGATAATTCTGCAGCAGTATTCTTCTCCAAGAACGATAAGTACTCCAAAGGTGCCAAGCATATGGAATTAAAGTACTTTACCGTCAAGGAGGAAGTTCAGAAACAAAGAGTGTCACTTGAGCATATTAGAACAGATCTCATGATTGCAGATCCGTTAACGAAAGGTTTACAGCCAAAGATATTTAAAGAACATGTACATAGAATGGGTCTTGTCTATATTTATGACTGATGTATTTATGATGTTTTGACACTCTGAGCTCATTTATATGTTTCTGATATACATTAGTGATTTCCTGTTTCTCATAATGGTGTGCACATTATTGTTTTGAGATATTACAAGATAAGTCTCAAGGAGACATTATTGTGGACCATAAAAATTTTATAGCTTATGAACCCGATACGGTAAATTTCTAATGTTGTAGTATATGGAAGGGAGTATGTAGACAAATTATGTATAACCGCCATAACTCACATTTACTAGTTTATCGTATTGTGGTATTTATGATGGACATTATAGAAGAGATTTGTTTATGCGCAACTAATGTTCTTATATTAAATATTAATATTATGTGATTATTGGGCCAAGTGGGAGAATGTAAGTTATTTCTTATAAATAATGTGGCCCAATAAGTTAAGGCCCATAATTAATATTTAATTAATGAATAAATCTCATCCGTCCGATTGGTTACTTGATGGACGTACCAGATTAAATGAAAATCTCTATAAATTGGTCCTCTCCCCACCCATTAGGGTTACAGGTTTTCCTCTCTTCCATCCCTAAAGACGGCGGTAACGAAAGCTAGGGCAAGGGGCGAGAAACCAATTGCCGATTAACGCTTCCGCTCAAAGATGATGGCTCACGATTCAGGTATGTTTTCTATGACGATTATATGTAAGATTATCATGTTCAAGATCCTGGTAGAATTAAAGTTTATGCTTACAACATGCGCATGGTTAAAGGCCATCATTCTATCAACTATTATTCTTTTGCTTCTTGAATGACTATGATTGTCATCTATATACTACTCAATTTATTGGAATCTATTTCCTTTTTAGTCAGTGCCAAAAAGAAATGACTTCTTTCCATATTTGGAAATAATTTACATTTATGCAATAATTTATAGCCACACAAAATATATGTGCTTCATTTTACACCACAAATTTAAAAGTCTTCTCTCTTTTCTTAAACTCCGTGCCCAGTCAAATGAGTTCACAACTTCACATAAATTAAAACGGAGGAAGTATTATTTATTACTTAGTAGTATTGCTTGGTTCATCCTACGCTCCACCAGGCTGTATTTGTTTTTTCTTTTTTCAAATTAAAATAGTTAAAATATCTTAATCTTGTCGTTATTTTGGTATGATACTTTAAATTTTTTAAAAGAAAATTGACTTAAAAAATGTTTGAGAAAAATCTTAGTGAAAGAAAACATTTTTGACTCCTTTTTCCATTCTTTTACTCATTAATAGTAGTAATAAAATTGTCATATAAAATAGGAGAAAAAGAATACTTTACCTACATGGAGTAGAAATTTTTTCCTTCCCAACGATAAATTAAATCATAATTATAGAAAGCCATCATAGATCTGTCAGAATGTCTTATATCGATTGAGGGCATGAGCAAGTCTTTTTCTCTTGTTATTTTTTTTATTTTTGTCGAAGGATTAGCTGTTGTCTTCTTATATCATCTTCTGCAATCCATAATATATAAGTTTGTTTACTATTCAATTTGTTCTCATATTATTAGGGTCAGACTCATCTTTATTCTTGGTGTACTCACAATTGTGACCCGATCTATACTATCCACATAAGTAGAGACTCTCATCAAAACTGTACTAAGTATCTATTATATTACAAGCTTAATTCCTACATGAATATTACAAAACACCAAAAAGTTCAACTATGAAAGATAGAAAGGGAAATAGGAGATGAAAGGGTTATGTTCTGGAATCTGGAGATGATAGGAGAATTAAAAGTCATACAGGAAGTTGCTTAACATGGCCACTCACTGTTAGAAATATTCTCTTTGTTTACCCATAAAATGGCATAGTTGAATTTGTAATGTGGTTTATAGACACTCAAACTAATTTGATCCTAATATAATAAATAAATTACATAAATGCAAGACTTATCATAGAAATCGAAAAAACACAGAAAGTAGCTTGGTTCACTTCGGGGTCTTCCCGGTGCCAACCGAAGCTGCTGCCACCGATCTTGATTTTTACTTGCCTCGCTTTCCGTCTATCTCGGGCTCCACGTGTTGCTCTATTATTCGAGTATTTAATACAAATCGATTTTACACTATACAGATAGCCCCCTGCTTTTCGGTGGCACATCTTTGTGTCCTCGGGAAGTTGGTGAAAATACCTTTCTTTGCGGGAAATTTTTTAATCCCCGTCTGAAAATTTTCTGAAGCTTGATTAGACGCACATTTTTCCACATTAAATGCACTGAACACGCGTCACTCTATCAATTTCTTTTCATTCATCTCTTTCTTGCTTTTAATCTTTTTCGTCAAAGACCACTTATTACCTTCTGCTAATCATGCCCCCTCCTCCAAGAACTCGATTTCTCATAAAAACAAAGAAAGCACCTATGATGTTGTCCCTCCTATGATGAGCATCATCACTCATAGAAAGCTCAGTACAACCAAGGTTTTCGAAGAGAAGTTTTCTTCTATAAACTCTCGTACATGGGTTGTTGGTGTGTACATACCCTTCTCCATCCGTCCTTCTAGCATTCCTGCTGTGAAGAAGGATTGTGGTTGCCATGATCTGAACATCTTCGCTCCCAATCTGATAGAGCCGCTTCACTTTGGGGCCTTTGGGCCCATCTTCATTGAGAGGGAGGACTTGAACCGCAATCCTGAAGTTTTGCAACCAGTATTAAGTCTGCTTAGTACAAGTGAGCCCCTCTTTATGGAGGACAGTAGCCTACCTACGGCGGCTATGCCAGGAGATGGGGGAAGAGCTCTTCTTGGCTTACATGATGAACCTTTACTCCCTCAAGATTTTTCGTTGGGGATTAATAAACTTTAGCAGACGTGGCCGCCATGCTTGGCTCACCAATATCGAATTGATAACTACCTGGATGGATGGCGCCGTTCATTATTGTTACCACTAGGGATATTATCCCGGCCGCAACTCTATCTTTCCTTGATTCATGGACTCGTACACGTAAGGTCAACATCTGTCTTTTGACTGATAAAAGGTTTTTTCATGTTGTTACTGATCTTTCTCTTTTCATTATTGCAGCAACTCAGTGAAAATCTCCAATAGCTGAAGGCTCGGACTAGTAGGTTCAGAAGATTCTTGATATTACCATGCCTAAGGCTCGCCGATGGAAAGATCTGGCCCTCGAATATAGGCGGAAAGCCAAAAATCATGGTAAGGTTATTCGCAAAACTAATCTTGTCTTTATCTTATTTTGGGGCATAAAAAAATTGGTTAGCTTCCTTTCCCATTTTATTAAGGTCTTCTGCAAGGCTCTGTTACCATCCGAGAAGCGGATGTTTTGGCTGATTTCGTATAGGTTCAAGGTTGCTGAAGGAGACCTTCACCCAAACAGGTGTCATCGGATCCGCTTCTGGTGTAAGTACTTCTTGTCGGAGTCCCATCTCGGAGAAAAAGTAACTAAAAAGTGGGTGTTCCTTCCGAGCGATGGCAAATATAAAAAGGTGAAGAGTGACGTGCCCGAGCCAGCCGTAGCCACTACGGTGATTGATGATGATGGGGCAAACCAGTAATGAAGGGGAATCCCTACAAAGGAGACAATAACCTTCATCAGATCAATACAATGCTCAATCTGAAGCGCTAATAACACAAACAGAAGATGACGTCCAAGTGCTCAAGGGACAACGTGATATAGTGGAGAATGACAATTCTTGCTTTCGAGCCCCAATTCCTTTTCCCGGTACTCTGAGGCTTAGTACCGGTCCTCTTCCATCTTTGGTTGATGAGCAACATAAAACTAACACTGCCTTTATCGCAGTTACTTGTCATCCCACGCCGGTGATACCTTTGTCACCAACAACTGCTATATCAACCCCACCGACTACAGACACCCGAGAGGAGGATGCCCCTTCCCCGATCCCTAGAACATGGTAATATAGGCCATAACTATTCTCTCCTACCCCACCCCCTCTGTAGATCCCTAAAGGAGGAGGAACGTATCACTCTACGTCTTTACCGAGTGCCATCTACTGTCTCAGTCGGTGGAATTTGCCAATTACCTGAAGTCGTTGGCTTTACAGAAAGATAAGAAGAAAATCAATTGTCTTTCGGGGAGTGTATCATAAACAATGCCATGTACAACACAACAGCGGTATTATCTTTGTTCGTTTTACTGTTTCTTCTTGTCTTGTTATGACAAAAAAATTTATTTGAGTTTTTTCTTTACTGGCTATCTTCCTTACTTTCGTGACCTTCAGAAGTTGATCATTGATAAATAAAGACTTACGTACGAGAGGGATCAACTATTATCCGAGCAGGACCAAACAATTGCCTCCCAACACTGGAAGCACAAGCTACTGAAGCCAGCGAGTTAGTTGTAGGCTCGGTTGCACCAGAGCAAACAAGAAGTGGTGGCCCTCAACCAAGAAGCCCCCCAGTTAAGTACACAATTTCATGAAGTCAAGGCTAAATGGTCTAAGGTCCAAAATGTTGTACTTGCTGCTGCAGAGCGCGAGGCTGCCTCAATGAGATATTGAATAATTTGGAGGCAACTTGGAACTCCAAAGCTAAAGAGGATGCTGCGGCTGAAGCGAAGCATGCTCGGATGAAGGATAAGTATAAGAAGGTCATAGAGCTCAATAAGGTTCGTATCTCCACTCTCCGTGATCTTGACCTCTGCCTTAGGGCCTCAAGGTCCAAGAGGGATAGCCTTTCCAACGAGATTTATCGGTTCAAATTAGAAGTCCAGCACTCAGCGGATTCCTTCACTATTGAGAAAACATATTCTATGTATTGCACGATGAGAAAAACCTTGGAAGAGGACAAAGAGGGTGTCACTAATTTTGATGCTGAGATCACTAAGGCCCGAGAGCTGGAGTCAACTGCCCGAAGGTGCCTCCCGACTCGACCAAATAGAACTGACTCTTCTAGTTCTAATTTTATGTTCTCGGGAACTAAAGAAGAACTAGAAGAGGACAAGGATGAAGATCAAGATCCCGCACCCGCAGTAGATAAACCTGGGTGCAGATGCTTCTCTTCCCCCGAGTTTTGAGGATGTAGTAGTTTAGTTTTTTGATTTACTTTTTTTTTTGTTATTTTCTTTCTATAATCTTGTACTTTTTTTGCTTGGCGCGTTTTTTTATATAAAAGTGTTTTTTCTTTAAGCATTGCGCAAAATTTTGTTTTGCATCGTTCCTCTTTGGTGTTGAAGATCTTGTGCACTTGATATACTACCAGTTGGGAATCACATTTGATTTCAATGACCTTGGAGTCCAGTCCCTGGGCCAGTTTAAGTACTGCAACCAAAGCCACATGCTCGAAGTCATTGTTAATCAAGGGAACAGTTCTTATGGCCTTTCTTAGGGTTTCTCCCTAGGACATTATTAGTTCTACCCCGAGCTCGAATCCTTTCACGTTGGTGCCCAAAGGCAGCAGTACGGGACAAAAATTGGCTACGAAGTAAGCCAAAACTTGCAATTTGATTACAGTCCTGGGTTTATGATCTATGTCAAATTCACTCATCTCGACTTCCCATTTAGCCAGTCGACCAGATAGTTTAGGTTTGGGAAGGATATTTCGCAGGGGAAAGGTTGTCATCAGGGCTATTGTGTGGCATTGGAAATAAGGCCTAAGTTTCCGAGCGGCAACTACGAGAGCTAAGGCTAATTTTTTGAGGTATGGTTAGCGATTGTTTGCTCTCGTTAATATTTTACTAATATAATAGATAGGAGATTGCATACTTTCGTCTTCAAAAACTAAAACAACACTTACCGCTACCTCCGAGACTGCTAAGTAAATCAATAACTGTTTGCCTTTCTCCGGTTTCGGTAGTAACGGAGGGCTTGGTAAATACCTTTCTAAATATTTCAAGGTTTACTGGCATTCTGGTGTCCATTCGAAGTTGTTCTTTTTTTTTATAAGTGATAAGATGTGATGATATTTTTCTGAAAACCGTGATATAAACCTCCTTAAAGCGACCAGTTTTCCAGTTAACATTTAAACTTCTTTCATATTTCATAGCTGGTCGAGAATGTTCTCGATGGCTTTAATTTTATTGGGATTGACTTCAATCCTCCTCTAGGAAATCCCAGTACTTACTGAAGCTGACTTTGGATGCACAGCTCTTGGGGCTAAGCTTCATGTTGTGCTTCCTTAAGATGTCAAAGTTTTCTTGGGGTTCTTCAAATGATCACCTGTATTCAAAGAGTTAACCATCATATTATCTATGTAAACTTCCATTGTATTCCCTATTAGCTTCTCGAATTTTTTTTTCACAAGCCTCTGGTAAGTGGCTTAAGCATTTTTAAGCCCGAAAGGCATCACATTATAGCAATATGTGCCAAAGTGCATTATGAATGAAGTCTTTCCCCGATCCTCTTGGTTTATTTTAATTTGGTTGTACCTAGAATAAGCATCGAGGAAACTCATTAACTCATGCTCGGTCGTCTCATAAGTCATTTGATCAATGCTTGGCAATAGAAATGAGTCTTTTGGGCACTCCTTATAATGTACACGCATGCAAAATTTATTATTCTTTTCTGGAACTATCACTGTGTTATCTAGCCAGTCAGGATACTTTATTGCCTCGATTGAATCGATATCAAGTAATCGAGTTACCTCTTCTTTGACAAACCTGTTTTGAACCTTGGCAATATGGCGTTTCTTCTGCCTTACTGAAGTGATGTTAGGATCCAAGCTTAATTTGTGAACGACCACCTCAAAGCTCATGGTTTAATCCTGCTCCCCAGGGGAACTTCCTCTCCAAGAACTTCTCAAACTATGTGACTTGTTTGATTTCTTCCGTTTTGGATTTGGTTGTGTCTGTTTCTTCTGGTTCCTGGAAATACCTTGGTACTTGATATGATTCAGATGGCTCCCCTCTTTATCGACTTCATTTGGCTTGGAAGAAGGCGTCAGTTCTTATAATTGCTATGCCGCATGTTCCTTACCTTTATTACTAGAAACTGAAATCACATTCATCTTCCTTGTGGCTGGTTGATCTCCTCTTATTTGTTTAAGTTCCTCGGGAGTTGGGAATTTAAGAAGTTGGGCTATATTGATGGCACAAACTTCATATCGTATAGCCATGGCCATCCGAGAAAAATGTTATAGCCCATGTGGTCATTTACTACTTCAAACAGGGTCATTTTCATCACCCTATCGATGTTCGTGGGTACCGGGATATCCTCTTGGGTTGTCAGGCTTGCTAAGTTGAACCCGGCGATGAGCCTTTTTGCCTGAATGATGCTTCCGCTTAGCTTGGATTTTTCCAGCACTCTCTATCAAATAATATACTGGTTCCGCAGATGCAAAGATAGGAAAGTAGGTGCGGATTTTGGCCAGTTGGGGGATTTCCGTAGAAGCGGACGATCTCTGCAGGAGTACCGTCCGCAGATGCGAATAATGACTGCAGAAGCAGTTCGTGTGTTTGACGGAAGTTTCGCAGAAGTGGATAGTAACCACAGAAGCGGAACTAGACTGTAGAAGCGGTCTTAGGTAACATTAGAAAATCCACGGAAGTGGAGAGAATTCTGCAGAAGCGGTAGCCATATATGCGGTATAGTGATCGTAGATGCGAAAAGGGCTGGACAGAAAGGGTTCTAAAAGGTTCATCTTGTTCCATAAACTAAGGTATATTTCTACCATTTTAAGAAAACTTGTCACACCTCCTTTTTCCGCACACCGCGCGGGCGCAAGGGCTCAAGGGAAGGAGTTTTTTCCAATTAAAGGACAATCAAAACGGGATTCATTTATTAAGAGATTCAGAGTCGCCACTTGGGAGATTTATGATGTCCCAAGTCACCGGTTTGAATCCCGAATTGAGGAAAGGTTTGACTCTATTTAACAGTCCCCGAACCAGAAATCCGGATAAGGAATTATGTTATCCCGGGAGAAGATGTTAGGTATTCCCGAGTTCCGTGGTTCTAGCACGGTCGCTCAACTGTCATATTCGACTTATTTATCTGAATTACTATGATTTGACTTATGTGCAAATTTTAACCTTTAACCACTTTTAATATTATTATTTATTATTTTAATAAAAGAATTGCAACATCATAAAAATGCATTTCAAACCACGTCACAATCAATGTACCCATGATTATCGACACATTTCGATTCTGTTGAGATTTGGATTTGGGTCACATAAATGAGCACCCGAGTTTAGGGATATACAATAATTAAATATGCGCTCAAAGCTACTAACACGTTATTATTTTGAGAAAAAGCCGTGAAAATTCACTAAATGACCAATCCCGAATTTCTAAATATTTTTTTTATTTAAAAAATGAGGGTCCCCGCATTTGTACATTTTTATATGGTGAGACGCGCCTCCTTTATTGTTTAAAAGGCAAATATAAGGCAACTATAATTTTTTACTTTGCGAGGTCATAGAAAATTCAACTGATGGCATACCTCAATTTCTAAGAGATTTAAAATTAATTAAATGAGGACCATGCAATTGTCATTTTTGTTTGGCATGGCGCACCCCAAACTTTACTTTGAGAAGAGGAGAATTAATCAAAGCTAATGCTACTACACAAGACTTAAGAACTCATTTAAAGTAATTTAAACAATTTTATATTATAGATAAAATATAATGCAAGGAATGACTAGCATCCTTCCAAATACATATGCTGCACTTAAAGCTTAGACCAAACAAATAACGAATTAAACAGTAACACCTTTCTTAAAGCTTGAACAAAACACACGGAAGAACAAAAAACTGACCCATCAACCAAGCTACCATCGAAATGCTCTATTAGAGAGTGAATTGCTAATTAAATGTTAGAGGCTATAATCCTAACACTTATGAAAATATCCGCAAATACAGAAACCAAAATAAAGAAACGAGCAAGTTTTATCTACATGAATACCACTTCAGGATAGATATGATTATTTCTAATTTTATGCTAAATGTTCAATGATTAAACACAATTCCAGTTATTCCACCTATTGATTTCACATTGAATTCTCATATGCTATTAACGTAAAGACACAACCAAATGGAAAGTAATCTATACACAAGATGGACCAGTTTTGAACAAGGTTATCCAAATTATTGCAAACAAATTATGTAAACATGATGTTGATACTGTATTCCATTACTCATGTAAACTAAAAAATGATCAGCTTAATTATGAAGTCTCTTCAACATCACTTGAAATTAACAGCCTCTAAGTGAATAAGAACAAATCACATTCGAAGTTCTAGTTAATACAACCCAACAGTTCAATGAGCACAACTCTAAACAAACTACAAATGTCTTGATTATATAGCCAACTAACTACCCTAAAAATCACACAGCCTTGTACCAAAAAATTAGTTACGATCTAGCAATCAATAGGAGTCATTCGTTAGCAAATAGAACCGATGAAACTTCTTTATTTCACTTTCCAGCTCACAATTAACGTTGCATCGAGTTCAAAATGGTACCTGATAGCTGATATCTGGAAACAGGGAATGAAAAAGGAGGATCAAAACATCAACAGTGTAAGCAGCACTAAAGCACAGCGAGTCAACGGCAATAATAGAAATCCAGCGATATAACAGCAAACGTAGCAAATTGGAATTCCAAGGATAACTCAAAGTAACAGGGGACTTAATAAAACCACAGCAATTCCAGAAAATCAGGTAGCAAACCAACAAAAGGCTCAAATGAAACTCAACAGAATCCTTCAAACAACTTGAACACTCAAGATTGGAAATAGGAACAGAGAAAGCTCGACTATATCTGATTTTGGGACCAATGCAACAGTTTTATAGGGGCTCGAGTTGCCTAGGATTGACTTGAAATTTTTGGGAGCTAAATGTTTTCAATGTAACAGTGTTATGCCTGTGTTTTTTTTTCTTCAGAATCTCCCTCCCTGTATCTTTTTGTATGTGTGTCTGTTTTTCTTCCTTTAGTAAGTGTGTGTGTATCCCCTTTTATAGCCTAGAGATCCCAAGTAACAGCCCTACTTTCTTAGTTTTAGATCTGTCCAGCCTATGTTTTTTTCACCTTTTCTTCACTTTTCAGTTGTACAAGTATGGCTTTTTAATTAAAGAACTCTGAAAGGCAGAAATTAATGGTATAACCTGCTGTCCAGCAGGTTCCACTAGCCCTTCCATGTGCATTGCACTCTTTGAAATTTGGTTGTTAGTTTCATTTCTGAAACTTATCAGAATTACAACTCTTTTCTCCTTAAAATCCTATTAGAGTTATAGCTATATCTTCCTTAAAATTCTATTGGAAATACAGCTATATCCAAACCAGACTTCCTAGTTTAACATCAGCAGAATTCAAGGACTAAACAGAACAGTTCAATTCAAGCAAAACAAAGCACTGCCCGAGATTTCAAACAACAAATTCGCGAACTTAAACGACGACATTCGTTAAGTCGAATCACAACATGTATGACTGATAAACAAACCAATCGCAAAGACAGTGAGTTCAAAACTCTCGGCCAAAGTAGTCCAAAAATGAAGAGTTAGCTATTCGACGAAATATCGAATCGAATTCCTATCTCATAACTACGTCATTCATGACAAAAAATCAGAAGCAAACAAGTCGACCAATAAAAGGTCCCAAAAGAAGAAGAATTTGAAGATGTCCGAGGAAAAATCAATCAAATAAATGAAAGTACGAAAACAATTAAACTAAATAGACAACTATAAGTAAATAAAAATAGAAAAAGAAAAGAAAAGAAAAGAAATACCTTGAAACAAAAAATGGAGCTCGGCCGACTTGGTCTTCGGCATTCGAGGTCGAAAGGACCTTAATTGAAATGTTTTCCAAGTGAAAACATATCAATTAAGGTCTATTAGACCTCAATTCGATAAAATCCGGCGAAGGAAATTCCCAAATCGATTTTTAGGGTTCTTAGCTCGGTTTTTTTTTGGGCTTAATGGTTTGCAGTTAGATTTGAGCGGAACCAACGATGGTTTGGGTGTTAGGGAGGCGAGGTGAAGGTATGATATCAATTTGGGACGGTTTGGCCTTGATTGAGTTTTGACTCGAATCTTCAATTGAAGATTCGAGGAGCTATGGATGGATTTGAGGTAAGGGGTTTACGGATTTGGGTTTGGGGTGTGATGGGGGTTCCGTGGTGTTGTTTTCACGGCCGACGGCGTTGTTGCCGCCGGCTTTCCGGCGACGGAGTGTGGAGGCGGCGCTAGGGTTCTTTGGAGAAGAGGTGTCTCTAATGAAGGGGGTGAATGAAATGGGTGATATGGGTTTTGGGGGTTTTGGGGTAATTAAAATTAAAGTTTCAATCTTAGCCGTTGGATCAAGGAGTCCAACGGCTCAGATCAATGGGGAGGTAGGTCGGTTCGTTTGGTTTGGACGGGTAAGGGGAGATGGGCTGAGGGTTATTTGGACTGGGTTGGGGCGTTGGGCCTGGTTTTGGGTCCAAATAAGTGGCCCAGTTCCGATTTGTGTTCATTCTCACTTGTTTTCTTCTACTTCTTTTATTTTCCTTTTGATTCTTAATTACCAAAACTTCTAAGATAATTTGTAAAGCCAAAATATTAATTAACTCTTAGTAATCTTTATCACAGATGATTAAACACCAGTGTTATACGAAAATCACACAATTAAATACTAAAATGTAAGATACAATATTATTAATATTTTCCACTTTATAAAATACTTAGTTTACTAATTAATTCCAAATTGTCCGATTAAACTGTAACTACAATGGCACCTTCTATATATATATATATATTTTTTTATTTGTTTATTTAAACAAATAGTCATGTACACACAGATGCAACCAACAATAAAAGTAACACAAAATCCACAAATATTGCAAACAACATAAAAATTATTTTAGTTTGAATTTTGGGAGTAATTCTCGTATAGGGCAAAAATCACGTGCTCACAGCTGCCCCTCTTTGCGCGGAAACATGAAGAGTTTTCGTGCAAAGATAAGTGAGCGGATACGAGCGATTTTTGCCCGTTCAAGCACTCCGTATGAAGCATTTTTTGGAGAAGTTTGACCGAACCTTGCTTCAAAGGTCTCCTACATATCCCTGGCTAAAAGGGAATCATGTCAATGTAGTTCGGGAAGTTTTGGTAGCTAAGACTACCATGACTGCTGTGATCTTGCTTTACTGTTGTTGCTGCTGTTGCTGCTGTTGCCGCTGCTTAACCGATCTCCTTATTACACCGTGCTAAACAAAAATAAGAAGCTAGACTAAGTTACAGTACTGCAAATTCTTATCTATCCTTTTTAACTTGATCTTGTCATGTTCCTTGCCATTATGCTGGCTCTGATGTTTCTTCACATGCTTCTTCTCTTCTGACAATCGTTATTTCGGCTTATCTTGATTGCCGAACTCCGACCATTGGTCCCTTCTTTTGTGATCTTCGTACTATTCTCCTTCGAAGTCTGAACCTATCTTTCGGATCCTTGTTGCCTTCCTTTGATTATGAACTTGGATTCATGCTGGGGATTCCGTTACACTCAACCGCTTTCCTCAACCAAATTCAAAAATAAATCGCCACTCCCTTCTTCCGGCGGGCTCCCTGACTTCAACTACGACTTCAAAATAAATCGCCACTCCATTCTTCAGGCGGGCTCCCTGACTTCATCTACAACTTCAAAATAAATCGCCACTCCATTCTCCAGGCGGGCTCCCTGACTCTGATTACAACTTCAAAATAAATCGCCACTACATTCTTCAGGCGGGTTCCCTGACTTCAACTACGATTTCACAAATAAATCGCCACTCCATTCTTCAGGCGGGCTCCCTGACTCCAATTACAACTTCAAAATAAATCGCCACTCCATTCTTCAGGCGGGCTCCCTGATTACAACTTCAAAATAAATCGCCACTCCATTCTTCAGGCGGGCTACCTGACTTCAACTACAACTTCAAAATAAATCGCCACTCCATTCTTCAAGCGGGCTCCCTGACTCCAATTACAACTTCAAAATAAATCGCCACTCCATTCTTCAGGCGGGCTTCAACTACAACTTCAAAATAAATCGCCACTCCATTCTTCAGGCGGGCTCCCCGACTTTAACTACAACTTCAAAATAAATCGCCACTCCATTCTCCAGGCGGGCTCCCTGACTTCAACTACAACTTCAAAACTAAATCGCCACTCCATTCTCCATGCGGGCTCCCTGACTTCAACTACGATTTCACAAATAAATCGCCACTCCATTCTTCAGGCGGGCTCCCTGATTCCAATTACAACTTCACAAATAAATCGCCACTCCATTCTTCAGGCGGGCTCCCTGACTTCAACTACAACTTCAAAATAAATCGCCACTCCATTCTTCAGGCGGGCTCCCTGACTCCAATTACAAAATAAATTGCCACTCCATTCTTCAAGCGGGCTCCCTGACTTCAATTACAACTCACTAACTCCATCCATATCACCTTCCTTTGCTTCATGTACCATTTTCTTCTTCCTACATCGTCTCTTGGGCCACCTTTTCTTCTGAATTACCTTGTTTTGGAATTGCTTTCTTCCTGGATCGTGTTATTTTCCTTTGACTGCTGGGGATATCCTTGGGACCGTTTACTTACCTGCTGGAGATAATGCTATTGGGGAAGTATTCTTTACTTCCTCTTTTTCTACTTCCTTTAACCTTTATTCTATCCCGAGCTCGCTGGGGGTTGAATTTTCATTGAATGAGGATTACCCTGGCAGGGACTCCCTTTTTCCTTCCTCTTTCCCAACCTCCTTCGGGACTTGCTCTTTGCTTCCTTGAAAACTTATGGTATATATTGTTGTTGGGGAAATCTCGAAGATCAGTGTTTCATTCCTCCAAGAACTGCTGGGGATAATACTAGGCTTAAAGATCACTTCCTCGTGTTGTCCTGGCCTCTTTCAAAACTATTCTGCTTGAAACTGGTATTTTCCCAAAATCTTGCGTTGCTTTCTATCCTTGTCCACCGGGTATTTGCTTTCGAGAAAGTTTTCGCAATGGGAGAAAATTTTCTGCCCCAGTTTGATAACCTTCTACGTGGCATGCTTTTCTGCCGACGAACCCTCTTTTCCTGCTTTAAATCAAAGAAAAATTGTTAGTTTCAAAACACCGTGAGTGGTCATGCCGCTCTTGCTGGGGCAATTTTCCTTTTCTCTTTTAGCTGCTTTGCTTTCCTCGAACTTCGGGACGACGTTGATACTTGCTGGTGGATGGCGCTCTTTCTACAGGATCTCTTATCTCTCGTTCTATTCCAAACTTCAGTGTGGTCTGACACTCTTGGTCGGTGATCTGTTGTGAGAAACTATCTTCCGGGTGTGTAATATGTGTCCATCCTACTCCGTAATTCCCGTGAACCTTCCAATCAACCTATCGTTCCAATCTTAATATCGGAATGACTTTTGTTTTATTGCCTTGTTCCATGCCTATTCATCTTCATTGTAACGCTTTGGGAGACTTGGTAGTAAGCTTTGAAAAGTCAATTTTCGACATAAATATAAAAATCTTTAAAAGAGAGAAAAAATGGTAAATAAAAATGCAATAAAGAGTGTGGACTGCAAAAAAGAAAAAAAGGAAAACTTTTCTGAACTTTAAATTGGGAAAAACTTATCTGAATGTATAACTGATCCAATGGTTACGCCGTGCCTTCGAGATTAATCCACCCAGTCTCTTTGTGTCAATCACTTTCTGACGGCTGTGTTTTGCTAGAGGCAAACGAATGTCCCAACCTTGTCTCATGCAGACACTTTGTAACCATCTCGCCTTGTCACCTCACAGTGCCCTTTCAAAGGGTTTTCACTAATGAGATTCTCTCATTTCTCTCGACCTCCCGTCGCCTTAGGGTGCCTGTAAAGGTTTTCACCGTAAGACTCTCTCATTTTTATTTCTCTTAGCTTTCTTCGCCTTAAGGTGCCCGTGAGGGTTTTCACCGTTAAGGCTCTCTCGTTTCGCTTTCTTTCCAGGCTGGGGTATTACCCACGAGATTCCCTCTAAAGTATTGTCCCTTTTTCGGCTTGTGCATCCTGGATTCAATCGAGGATCGGAGTGCCGCTCTTGGCTTTCATTCGCATGACTTGGCATTTGTCCAATACTGATCAAGAGGTCTTTTTGGTCATCAATGTGGTTTTTGTGCGTGAGGCTAAAGAAAAGAGGTTTCACCTCAACGGTTAGCTCATTACAACTTTCGGAATTCACATCATCTTTTCAAATGAAACCATGACTTCTGCCCCAGTTTTGTTGCTTGGGGAATCTTTGATTTTTTATTTTATTATGACCGAGCCGTGTGGCGCCTACGTATCCTTCTTGAGGAATCAGGTCAAACGTAGTTCACTTTTCTTGTGTTTTTTTTTCTTTGTTTCTTTTCTATTTTGTTATACATCTTCCTTGAGGATTCCAAAAGAGGGTATATGAAAGAATAATTAAGGCTCAAGGGGAAGACAAGGGTTAAAGTGTTTGGGTAGTAGAAAAATTGCCTCTGTCATTTCATTCTCCGAAAAATGCCAAATTCACACAAACGAAACACACGTTGACAAATACATTAAAGAATTACACATAATATCTCTTGACTGCATCGGAATTGATAGCCATATCGGTGCATCTTCCTTCAATATCAGTTAGACATAGGGCGCCGTTGGATAATACTCTAGTCACAACAAATGGTCCCTGCCAATTTGGAGCGAACTTGCCTTTCGCTTCGGCCTGATGTGGTAGAACTCTCTTCAACACATGCTGTCCCACTTCAAATTTCCTGGGACGTACCTTCTTGTTATATGCTCTCGCCATTCTCTTTTGATACAATTGGCCATGACATACTACTGTCAATCTCTTTTCGTCGATCAAGCTCAATTGCTCCAATCGGGTTTTGACCCACTCATCGTCGTCAATCTCAGCTTCAGCGACAATACGGAAGGATGGAATTTCAACTTCTGTTGGTATTACTGCTTCAGTCCCGTACACCAACAAGTAAGGAGCTGCACCTACCGAAGTCCGGACGGTAGTGCGATAACCTAACAGTGCGAATGGTAACTTTTCATGCCATTGCCTAGACCCTTCTACCATATTCCTCAATATCTTCTTTATATTCTTATTTGCTGCCTCAACCGCACCATTTGCTTTGGGACGATATGGTGTGGAATTTCGGTGTGTAATCTTGAACTGTTGGCAGACCTCTTTCATCAATCCGCTGTTAAGATTGGCACCGTTATCCGTGATGATTATCTTTGGAATTCCAAACCTGCAGATGATGTGGGAATGTACGAAGTCCACCACCGCCTTCTTGGTCCCTGATTTGAAGGTTTTGGCCTCCACCCACTTGGTAAAATAATCGATCGTTACCAAAATGAACCTATGACCATTGGAAGCCGCAGGTTCTATAGGTCCAATAACATCCATACCCCATGCAACAAACGGCCATGGTGCCGACATTGTATGCAATTCGGTCGGTGGAGAATGAATCAAATCTCCGTGTATCTGACACTGATGGCATCTTCGCACGAAACTTATACAATCACGCTCCATAGTGAGCCAGTAATATCCTGCTCGAAGAATCATCTTTGCCAATACATATCCGCTCATGTGTGGCCCACAAACTCCGGAGTGTATATCTGTCATCACCGTTGTGGCTTGACTCGCATCTATACATCTCAATAATCCCAAATCTGGGGTTCTTTTGTACAGCACCCCTCCACTAAGGAAAAAACCGTTAGCCAATCGCCGAATAGCTCTCTTTTGATCTCCAGTTGCTTGCTCTGGGTATATTCCTAACCCGAGGTATTCTTTGACGTCATGAAACCATGGCTCGCCATCCATCTCTTCCTCTATCATATTGCAATAAGCATGCTGATTCCAGATCTGAATATGTAATGGATAAACACGAACCTTGTCCGGGTGATGCAGCATTGACGCCAAAGTAGCCAGAGCATCGGCAACCTCATTATGCATCCTTGGGATATGCCTGAATTCTACTGATCGGAAACGCTTGGTCAGATCATGCAAACATTGACGATACGGGATAAGCTTCAAATCTCTGGTTTCCCATTCTCCCTGAATCTGATGTACCAGAAGGTCCGAGTCCCCCAAGACCAAGACGTCCCGTACATCCATGTCTACCGCTAATCGCAACCCTAAGATGCATGCCTCATACTCAGCCATATTGTTGGTACAATGAAAACGCAGTTGAGCAGTAACAGGATAATGATGTCCCGTTTCAGAGATAAGTACTGCTCCTATTCCGACTCCTTTTGCGTTCGCCGCTCCGTCGAAGAAAAGCTTCCACCCCAGATCCTCGGTTAACTCCAACCCATCAATTTGCAATACTTCTTCGTCTGGAAAATACGTCCTCAAAGGTTCGTATCCGTCATCAACAGGATTCTCGGCTAAGTGATCGGCTAGGGCTTGAGCTTTCATAGCCGTCCTTGTCACGTATATGATGTCGAACTCTGTAAGTAATATTTGCCATTTTGCTAACCTCCCTGTAGGCATAGGTTTCTGGAAAATATACTTCAACGGATCCAAACGCGAAATGAGGTAAGTGGTGTAAGAAGACAAATAATGTTTCAGCTTTTGGGCTACCCAAGTCAAAGCACAGCAGGTCTTTTCCAAATGAGTGTACCTAACCTCGTGGACCGTGAATTTCTTACTGAGATAGTAAATGGCCCGTTCCTTCCTGCCAGTAAGATCATGCTGCCCTAGTACGCAGCCGAACGAATTCTCCAAAACCGTCAGATAAAGAATCAGGGGTCTACCCGGTTCAGGCGGAACTAGTACGGGTGGGTTTGACAGATACCCTTTGATTTGGTCAAACGCTTCCTGACATTCTGTCGTCCATTCTATCGCAGCGTCTTTCTTCAACAGACGGAATATGGGTTCACAGGTTGCTGTAAGCTGAGCAATAAACCTACTGATGTAATTTAACCTTCCCAACAAACTCATTACCTCTGTTTTATTCTTTGGCGGGGGTAACTCCTGAATGGACTTGATTTTGGATGGGTCCAACTCAATGCCTCGTCGGCTGACGATGAATCCTAGCAACTTTCCTGACGGAACTCCGAATGCACATTTGGCTGGATTAAGCTTGATATCATATCTTCGCAGTCTTTGGAAAAACTTCCTGAGATCGGCAATGTGGTCTTCTTGACGTCTAGATTTTATGATCACATCATCCACGTACACTTCAATTTCCTTGTGTATCATGTCATGGAATACCGTAGTCATCGCCCTCATGTATGTTTCCCCTGCGTTCTTCAAACCGAACGGCATCACCCGATAGCAATAAGTCCCCAATGGTGTGATAAAAGCCGTCTTTTCTGCGTCCTCTTCATCCATCAAGATCTGATGATATCCCATGTAGCAGTCCACAAAGGATCCGATTTCACGTCCGGCGCAATTATCAATCAGGATATGGATATTGGGAAGCGGGAAATTATCCTTAGGACTCGCCTTGTTGAGATTGCGATAGTCCACGCATACTCTGATCTTTCCGTCTTTCTTTGG
The DNA here is from genome assembly GCA_032618575.1 of Nicotiana noctiflora. Taxonomy (NCBI): domain Eukaryota; kingdom Viridiplantae; phylum Streptophyta; class Magnoliopsida; order Solanales; family Solanaceae; genus Nicotiana; species Nicotiana noctiflora. The sequence continues at coordinate 417,724 of JASVEL010000137.1, forward strand.
CACCGGTACTACGTTAGCCAACCATTCAGGGTATCGAGTGACACGAATGACTTTCGCCTGCAACTGCTTGGTTACTTCCTCCTTGATCTTCACACTCATCTCCGTCTTGAATTTCCCCAGTTTTTGTTTGACGGGAGGATATGCCGGATCAGTGGGTAATTTATGAACCACTAGATCAGTGCTGAGTCCCGGCATGTCGTCGTACGACCATGCGAAAATGTCTTTAAACTCCATGAGTGTTTTGATCAACTCTTCTCTCAGGTTGGGTTCAATATGGACACTTATTCTGGTTTCTTTGACGTCATCTGTGTCCCCCAGATTAACAGCCTCAGTATCATTCAAATTTGGTTTGGGTTTTTCCTCGAAGTGACTTAATTTTTCACCGATTTCTTTTACGGCTTCATCATCACCGTATTTCGATTCACTCTCGTCACCTCTTATTTCATGCGTTATTATTTCCAAACCAGATTGACTTTCTAGACCGGGTTGATTAATCTTTAAGCACGCCATATCATTAAGATCAGTTGAAAGAAAGCTACTCAGAAAAGTAAAAAGAAAGAAAAATAAACAAAATTAGGAACAAAGGGAACAAAATTTCATTAAATGGGAACAGTACAATGAAAAACAAGCTTGCACACTCAAACGAACTAAAACAAATGGATTTTATTCCGGGGACAGCCCCCACACAAAATTTGAAAGAAAACAATCCAAAACAAACTACCAAGACTCCTTCCGGATAGGGAGAGGAGTAGCCTTCCAATTATTCAACTTTGCTTTCGATCCCACAAACCGTATATCGGCATGGCTGGATCCTTCGCCATCCTCTACCATGCATACGTCTGTGAATAAGTCCTCAAACTTTCTTAAGAACTCTTTGTCTGGCCTAACCATAGGACTGGGAACCTTTGTCGTCGGATGTCCTCTTACTCTAGACCTGACAAAAGATCGGGAAAGGCGCGGAACAGGCTTCGGGAGCACCCATGTCTTCTGCTTATTCCTCTTGGCTCGCTGGATGTCCTCTAATGTCGGCTTGAATCCCTAGCCAAAGGTTCCCACATTTTCGACCATAGATACCGGTTGTATGATTCCTTGCAGAGATGCACCTAAACCTTTGCCGGGTACGAAACCGTTTCTCAACATTTCATGAGCCACCATGATGTCTGCAGTAATTATTCTGTCATTGAGAATGCATTCCCCTTCTGGAACTCGGTTGACGGATACCGCATCGCAGATCTGGTATACCCATGGCCCAACATCCTCTTCTGTCTCAACAAAGGGGACGATGGTGCCCGGTTGTAGATCATTCTCTCCATGGACTACGATCTCCTGTTGGTCCCACTCAAACTTGACTAGTTGGTGTAGGCTGGATGGAACTGCTTTTGCGGCATGGATCCACGGTCGCCCTATCAGAAGGTTATATGAAACTACCATGTCCAGCACCTGGAATTCCATGGTGAACTCCATTGGTCCGATTGTTAAGATTAACACTATGTCCCCGACCGATGCCTTGCCTCCTCCATCAAACCCTCGGACACATATGCTGTTCTTGCGTATCCTGCCGATATCCAATTTTAACTTGTGTAGTGTAGAGAGAGGACAAATGTTCGCACTGGACCCATTGTCGACCAGGACTTTGCTGACCACCGACTCCTCACACTTCACAGTAAGATATAAAGCACTGTTGTGCTCGGCGCCTTCCTCAGGCAACTCGTCTTCGGTGAAGGTGATCCGATTCGCTTCGAAGAATCTATTGGTGATCTTCTCCAAATGACTCATTGAGATTTTATCAGGTACGTGGGCCTCATTCAGAACTTTCATCAAAGCTTGCCGGTGTTCTTCAGAATGTATCAGCAAGGACAACAATGAGATTTGCGCAGGGGTTTTCTTCAGCTGTTCTAAGACAGAATAATCATGCATCTTCATCTTTTTCAGGAATTCTTCTGCCTCTTCGTCAGTTACCGTCTTTTTTAGTGTTGCCGGAGTGGTCTTCCTCAATTCCGTAGGGGCAAAACATCTCCCTGAGCGGGTCAACCCTTGCGCTTCGCAGACTTCCTCTTTAACTTCTTTTCCTTTGTAGGTTGTCGTGACCCGACCATAATTCAATGGAATAGCTCTGCTATCAGCTATTGGCAACTGTATTACTGGCTTGATGATGAAAGGATCCACTCGAACACCTGCTATAGTTAAAACGGGCCTGGTCGCTGCCCCTGGTACAACTATTTTTACTCCCTCTGACCTCATAGGCACTTTGTTCACACTTTCCTTTTCTGCTTCCAACCCTTCTTGTACGTCTTTCTTGCAGATGAGTGACTCATCAAGGCTTGGCCCTTTTTCCATTCTTACCCCACTAGACTTGATCATCATTATAGTCTGAGAGGTTTTCTCCTTTCCCTCTTCTACCCGTACCAACTCGATCATGTTGGTCTCATGATGAGTTGGAAGTGGATTTTGGTTGATGTTGGGCTCCGCCGGAGTCTGGACCTCAATTCGGTGAGTGTCGATGAGTTCCTGGATGGCTGTTTTCAACCGCCAACACTTTTCTGTGTCGTGCCCCGGACATCCTGAGCAGTATGCACAATTTATTGAATGATCTAGATTCTTTGGAAGAGGGTTTGGTAGCTTAGCCTCGACCGGATTTAGCAACCCTACTTGCTTCAAACGGTGGAACAAACTGGTGTAAGACTCTCCCAAGGGAGTAAAAGTCTTTGGCCTTGGTGCCCTGTCGCTCTTGAAGGCTTGATTCGGATGAAAGCCCGCACCCGTGGGATTTCTATAGGCTCGTGGGGGTGGATAATTATTTTGTGGATTTGGCGCACGCCATGGTGCCTGGACGGAAGGTGGAGCATATGATTGGGCATGATGGACGGTGAAGTGAGCATTTGGTGTTGGGTAATAGTGTTGTGGATGGCTGTATGGATTGTGAGAGTAATTTTTTTGGTGGGGCTGTGGCGAATTATATTGGGGTGCGGGGCTTCTGTTCCTGAACCATGCTCCGGAATCAACTGTCGCGACCTCTTCTTTCCTCTTTTTCCCAAGCACCCCTCCGGTGCCACTTTGAATAACTTGAGTGGTGGCTTTCAACGCTGCATAACTCATGATCTTGTTAGCTTTCAAGCCTTCCTCGATCATAGCCCCCATCTTTATCACCTCAGTGAAGGACTTACCCACGGATGTCACCAGATGTCCGAAATAGGTTGGCTCCAGTGTCTGTAGGAAGTAATCCACCATTTCATTCTCTCTCATCGGCGTATCTACCCTCGCTGCCTGTTCCCTCCAGCGGAAACCAAATTCCTTAAAACTTTCAGCGGGTTTCTTCTCTAACTTTAGCAATGATAAGTGATCGGGGATTATTTCAAGATTATACTGGAACTGGCCGATGAATGCTTGAGCCAAGTCATCCCATGTAAACCATCCGCTGGGATCCTGCCTAGTGTACCACTCTAGTGCAGACCCCCCCAAACTCTGACCGAAGTAAGCTATCAGAATCTCATCTCGCCCTCCGGCTCCTCGCATTTTACTACAAAAACCTCGAAGATGGGCTACTAGGTCACCATGCCCTTCGTATAGGTCAAACTTAGACGTTTTGAACCCGGCTGGCAACTGAACATCTCGGAATGGACACAGATCTTTGTAAGCGACACTGACCTGGTTACCCAAACCATGCATATTCCTGAAGGACTGCTCCAGGCTTTTAACCTTTCGAATAACTTCCTCATGCACCGAACTTTTGACGTGCTTTTCCGGTTCTGCCGTGTTATCCCAGTGAGGGGTGTGTGAATGCGGTTCAGGAGCCTTAAAGGTAGGCCCAGGAGAATAACAATGATTGTCGTGGATTTGAAAAAGCGGCTCACTGGATGATTTTTGTAAAGTAGCAGGTGGAGGTGCCACAAAAACAGGGGTAACCGGGGGAGGAGGATTTTGCCTGGCTGGTGAAACCGGGGAGGTATATGGGTTTTCCCCTTGATAATAAGGATAGATTGGTGCACTGGTCGAGGGGTCAATGGGCGGATGCTCTGGTGATGGTGGAAAAGTAGGAAGGTTTGGTGATGATTGTCCCCTAGCCCAGGCTAGGTGCATCTCTGTCATTTTCTGTCTCAACCGGTCCACCTCCTCTTTCATGATTTGTATCTCTGTTTTCTCCCCATCGATACTTTTGCCGGAACTAGACATGCTTGCTGGAATTGGACCTTTTGATCTAGTATGGTAAGGGTGATCGGCCAGTATACTCTGTCAAGTCAACTGCTAAACTTTTCTGGAATTGCAACAAACTTGTTAGCTCACTGAATTTAACAGGCATGTTATCGCACGTTGGATGCAATGCACCTAATCAATTAACCATTTCTACATGTATTCCTCGCATGCGTCATTCCGGCTTTTTTTTTTCTTATCCTTAAAAACTTTATTGTTATTAATCTTCCCATTTCCTTTTCTCTTTTTAGCGGGGGTCGAATCTTATGTGGATTGCCTACGTATCACGTCCCCGCGTGAATCAGACTGAGCGTAGTTCTAATAACAAGATTGTGGCGAAATTCGGTAATTTTTGTATCAAAAACCCTTACAGTTCAAAACATGTCTTACAATAATCAACAAAACAAGAGAAATGCTTGACTCGAAAAAATAAAATGCCAACCAGCTTGACTCAATATTTCAAAATACATCTATTAATCAACAGTCTAATGCTCTTAAATTCCTGGGGGCCCGCGAGGCATCGTTTGGCCTTGCCGCGGGCCTTGGTGTGAGGTCCCCTGTGTAGTTCCCTTAACTCTCTCATGATCTGATGAACGTAGTCCATAACCGAAGCAAAAAGGGCGGTGCGGGGCATTTGTTCACAAGCTAAGCATTTCATGGTGACATAATGCCCGATTTCTCCAATTTTGTCCTTGATCCTGTCCCTTTCTCTGAGTAGCTGTTCTATTCGCTGGTTCTTCGCCCCCAATCTTCGAGCATTGTTGGTGACTTGGTCTAAGAGCCTATCCACTTGTTCTTGCAGTCGGGCCATCAAATTGTGGCAACGGTCGAGGTCCGCTCTGGCATCTCGGGCTTGCTTGAAAACCCGCTCCCTAAGGACAACATTTGCTTCCCTTAGACTAGTGATGATATCAGTGTAATCTTCTTCCACCCGTTGTAGGTGAACTGCCTGTTGATGTGCCTCCTTTCTCCAGCTGGCACGAATCCTCATTGTTTGGGTCGTCGACTCTTCCAATTCTCTTTGGACATCGGCAACTTGGTTTTTTAAACCCTTTATCAATTTTTCATCTGATCGACTCCTCAACTGTCTGTCAGCATCCCTTTTTATTTGCTGGATTTGAGCTCTCAAAAAGTCATTTTCTTGTGCCAACTTCTTTTTATCTCCTTCGTCGGCGGCAGCTTGCATATCCTTTTCAAATTGGAGATCTTGGACCCGTTGCTCTATCTTGCCAATCCTTGTTCTGTAAACCTCTTCCTTAGCTAACCAGTCCCATTGTTCTTGTGACGCTTCAGCAAATTCCCCGAGGTGAGGTCTTTTGGCTGGTCTTTCACCCGATGTTTCTCCTTTGTACCAAGTAAGATATCCGGGTACAACCTCTCCTCTAGCTCGATCCTGCACACAAGTGTTTGCCTCCAGATATTGGCATTTGCTCCAGATCTGGCGGACCCTTGCTTCTGGGAGTTGACCGTCGGGACCAATTTCGATAACCCGGGTACTCAGGTCTTCGTCTTTGGGTATTATCTGGCACCTCCCAAGCTGTCTTAAAACCCGATGGGGCGCATCAATGATAAGCGATCGGGGATTATTTCAAGATTATACTGGAACTGGCCGATGAATGCTTGAGCCAAGTCATCCCATGTAAACCATCCGCTGGGATCCTGCCTAGTGTACCACTCTAGTGCAGACCCCCCCAAACTCTGACCGAAGTAAGCTATCAGAATCTCATCTCGCCCTCCGGCTCCTCGCATTTTACTACAAAAACCTCGAAGATGGGCTATTGGGTCACCATGCCCTTCGTATAGGTCAAACTTAGACGTTTTGAACCCGGCTGGCAACTGGACATCTCGGAATGGACACAGATCTTTGTAAGCGACACTGACCTGGTTACCCAAACCATGCATATTCCTGAAGGACTGCTCCAGGCTTTTAACCTTTCGAATAACTTCCTCATGCACCGAACTTTTGACGTGCTTTTCCGGTTCTGCCGTGTTATCCCAGTGAGGGGTGTGTGAATGCGGTTCAGGAGCCTTAAAGGTAGGCCCAGGAGAATAACAATGATTGTCGTGGATTTGAAAAAGCGGCTCACTGGATGATTTTTGTAAAGGAGCAGGTGGAGGTGCCACAAAAACAGGGGTAACCGGGGGAGGAGGATTTTGCCTGGCTGGTGAAACCGGGGAGGTATATGGGTTTTCCCCTTGATAATAAGGATAGATTGGTGCACTGGTCGAGGGGTCAATGGGCGGATGCTCTGGTGCTGGTGGAAAAGTAGGAAGGTTTGGTGATGATTGTCCCCTAGCCCAGGCTAGGTGCATCTCTGTCATTTGCTGTCTCAACCGGTCCACTTCTTCTTTCATGATTTGTATCTCTGTTTTCTCCCCATCGATACTTTTGCCGGAACTAGACATACTTGCTGGAATTGGACCTTTTGATCTGGTATGGTAAGGGTGATCGGCCAGTATACTCTGTCAAGTCAACTGCTAACTTTTCTGGAATGCAACAAACTTGTTAGCTCACTGAATTTAACAGGCATGTTATCTCACGTTTGGATGCAATGCACCTAATCAATTAACCATTTCTACATGTATTCCTCGCATGCGTCATTCCGGCTTTTCTTTTTCTTATCCTTAAAAACTTTATTATTATTAACCTTCCCATTTCCTTTTCTCTTTTTAGCGGGGGTCGAATCTTATGTGGATTGCCTACGTATCACGTCCCCGCGTGAATCAGACCGAGCGTAGTTCTAATAACAAGATTGTGGCGAAATTCGGTAATTTTTATATCAAAAACCCTTACAGTTCAAAACATGTCTTACAATAATCAACAAAACAAGAGAAATGCTTGACTCGAAAAAATAAAATGCCAACCAGCTTGACTCAATATTTCAAAATACATCTATTAATCAATAGTCTAATGCTCTTAAATTCCTGGGGGCCCGCGAGGCATCGTTCGGCCTTGCCGCGGGCCTTGGTGTGAGGTCCCTGTGTAGTTCCCTTAACTCTTTCATGATCTGATGAACGTAGTCCATAACTGAAGCAAAAAGGGCGGTGCGGGCATTTGTTCACAAGCTAAGCATTTCATGGTGACATAATGCCCGATTTCTCCAATTCTGTCCTTGATCATGTCCCTTTCTCTGAGTAGCTGTTCTATCTGCCGGTTCTTCGCCCCCAATCTTCGAGCATTGTTGGTGACTTGGTCTAGGAGCCTATCCACTTGTCCTTGCAGTCGGGCCATCAAATTGTGGCAACGGTCGAGGTCCGCTCTGGCATCTCGGGCTTGCTTGAAAACCCGCTCCCTAAGGACAACATTTGCTTCCCTTAGACTAGTGATGATATCAGTGTAATCTTCTTCCACCCGTTGTAGGTGAACTGCCTGTTGATGTGCCTCCTTTCTCCAGCTGGCATGAATCCTCATTGTTTGGGTCTTCGACTCTTCCAATTCTCTTTGGACATCGGCAACTTGGTTTTTTAAACCCTTTATCAATTTTTCATCTGGTCGACTCCTCAACTGTCTGTCAGCATCCCTTTTTATTTGCTGGATTTGAGCTCTCAAAAAGTCATTTTCTTGTGCCAACTTCTTTTTATCTCCTTCGTCGGCGGCAGCTTGCATATCCTTTTCAAATTGGAGATCTTGGACCTGTTGCTCTATCTTGCCAATCCTTGTTCTGTAAACCTCTTCCTTGGCTAACCAGTCCCATTGTTCTTGTGACGCTTCAGCAAATTCCCCGAGGTGAGGTCTTTTGGCTGGTCTTTCACCCGATGTTTCTCCTTTGTACCAAGTAAGATATCCGGGTACAACCTCTCCTCTAGCTCGATCCTGCACACAAGTGTTTGCCTCCAGATATTGGCATTTGCTCCAGATCTGGCGGACCCTTGCTTCTGGGAGTTGACCGTCGGGACCAATTTCGATAACCCGGGTACTCAGGTCTTCGTCTTTGGGTATTATCTGGCACCTCCCAAGCTGTCTTAAAACCCGATGGGGCGCATAAGATTGAATGCTCTTAAGTCCCATTAAGAGAAAGTGGGACCTAGCCGCTGGCATGTACACGATTCTGTCTATCTGTAACCAACCCAATGTCCATTGTATTTGACTTGCGCTGAGAGCCTGAAGGTATGCCCTCCACGCCAAGGTTCCTTCAGGCAGGACGGTCCTATCAATCCTTGAATAGAATTCGCTTATGCAAGTTTTCTCAACCAACCCATATCTCAAGAATTGGGTGCGGCGACACAGGTGCTCGATCATCCACATTTGTAGCAATAAATTACAGCCTTCAAAAAAATCTAGTCCGGCTTTGCAGGCTGTGAGAGCTCGATATATGTCTGATAGTATCATGGGGGCAAGAGTACTTTCGCTTTGGTCAAGCAAAGTACTGACAATTCCGACTATCTTTATATCAATATTCCCGTCTTTTCTCGGGAATACCATAAGTCCTAAGAAGGCTATCATGAAGGCAATTCGTCTATGCTCCTCCCATTTCTGGCGATTACCCTTGCTGCATAACTTATTCTCTGGCTTGTCAAAACCTCCCACATGACCGAACCTTTGATAGATGAAGCTTAAAGTACAAAACCCTTGTGCTAGATCTGGGTTACGTACCGTTCTGGCTATCTTCAGTGAATCTAAAAACCGGTGTATGGCAACAACCCTAGGAGCGATTAGATATTGGTGCCCCAATGGTATATCAGTGTTTCCAATGTATCCGGTCATTTCCTCCAAAGTTGGGGTAAGCTCGAAATCCGAGAAATGAAAGACATTGTGTGCAGAGTCCCAGTATGTGACTAATGCTCTTATGATATCCCCTCGAGGCTTTATTACAAGCAGACCTGTGAGACCTTTCAAATATTTCTTAACTTCATCCTGCTCTTCTTTGCCTAGATCATCCCACCATAGTCGTATTTGTACCGGGATTTTAGTCATGAGTGAAAAGGGTTCATTTCGAATCGTGCTCATCCTGCACATTTATTTAAAGAAGAAGATTATTTTGGCTGGCAATGATTGGACTATTTTTTCAAAATTTTAGGATTTTGGTATTTTTTGAAAAAAAAGGGCAAGTTGGACCCGACGGGGGTTGCGTACGTATCTCACATCCGGTGAGAATCAAACCCGCGTAGTTCGGTCCGTCAAAACAAACTATATTTTTTCTTTTATTGACCGACAAAGAAAACATATTTTGTTAAGAAAACCATTTTGTTGGCAAAGTCAACCTTCCGTCGTCTTTTATTAGCAGACTAAATTTATTGATTTGTTGGTAAAACACATTTTTTTTGTATTTTCTGAAAAATACCTATTTCCCCATACTATTTCTTTTTCCCCTTTTTTTTCTTTTTTTTCAATATTTAAAAGCCGGTCAGCATGCGAGTCCAAATAAATGCTTAAAACATGGTGTAGCAGGATGGTCTTTTCATATCAGGTTGCCTGTCCTAGACGGACCCAACCCCTGTGTCGAGTCCCCTAAGTCAAATGCAACGTGATGCAAATAAGCGTTTCCTACTAGGGATCCGGTATGCGGTTATGTTATTCTAAGTTAAAAACCTCGGTGCATGATCTAGACTGTGTACCCAAGCGGACAACTCGGGTTGAGGAAGGAGCTCCTTTCCGGGAACCAAAAGGCCAGCCGGCTTAGAAACTTTCCGAGCCTCTTTATTATTTCGGGGTATGACACTAACGGAATAGGGAGTCTCAACCAGTGAGCACATCCCCGGGGGTGAGAAGAGAAGGGTTTTCGGCACAGTTTATATACACAGTTCACGTAATATCAAAGCGGTAAACATATAGGACATTAATCAAAACATATAATGAATTCAGATATAAGCAAAAACAACAATTTTAACTGAGCTCGAATTCTTAAACCCTGAACCGAAGTTCTGGGTCGATTTTCCCCAGCAGAGTCGCCAGAGCTGTCACACCTCCTTTTTCCGCACACCGCGCGGGCGCAAGGGCTCAAGGGAAGGAGTTTTTTCCAATTAAAGGACAATCAAAACGGGATTCATTTATTAAGAGATTCAGAGTCGCCACTTGGGAGATTTATGATGTCCCAAGTCACCGATTTGAATCCCGAATTGAGGAAAGGTTTGACTCTATTTAACAGTCCGCGAACCAGAAATCCGGATAAGGAATTCTGTTATCCCGGGAGAAGGTGTTAGGCATTCCCGAGTTCCGTGGTTCTAGCACGGTCGCTCAACTGTCATATTCGGCTTATTTATCTGAATTACTATGATTTGACTTATGTGCAAATTTTAACCTTTAACCACTTTTAATATTATTATTTATTATTTTAATAAAAGAATTGCAACATCATAAAAATACATTTCGAACCACGTCACAATCAATGTACCCATGATTATCGACACATTTCGATTCTATTGAGATTTGGATTTGGGTTACATAAATGTGCACCCGAGTTTAGGGATATACAATAATTAAATATGCGCTCAAAGCTACTAACGCGTTATTATTTTGAGAAAAAGCCGTGAAAATTCACTAAATGACCAATCCCGAATTTCTAAATATTTTTTTTATTTAAAAAATGAGGGTCCCCGCATTTGTACATTTTTATATGGTGAGACGCGCCTCCTTTATTATTTAAAAGGCAAATATAAGGCAACTATAATTTTTTACTTTGCGAGGTCATAGAAAATTCAACTGATGGCATACCTCAATTTCTAAGAGATTTAAAATTAATTAAATGAGGACCATGCAATTGTCATTTTTGTTTGGCATGGCGCACCCCAAACTTTACTTTGAGAAGAGGAGAATTAATCAAAGCTAATGCTACTACACAAGACTTAAGAACTCATTTAAAGTAATTTAAACAATTTTATATTATAGATAAAATATAATGCAAGGAATGACTAGCATCCTTCCAAATACATATGCTGCACTTAAAGCTTAGACCAAACAAATAACGAATTAAACAGTAACACCTTTCTTAAAGCTTGAACAAAACACACGGAAGAACAAAAAACTGACCCATCAACCAAGCTACCATCGAAATGCTCTATTAGAGAGTGAATTGCTAATTAAATGTTAGAGGCTATAATCCTAACACTTATGAAAATATCCGCAAATACAGAAACCAAAATAAAGAAACGGGCAAGTTTTATCTACATGAATACCACTTCAGGATAGATATGATTCTTTCTAATTTTATGCTAAATGTTCAATGATTAAACACAATTCCAGTTATTCCACCTATTAATTTCACATTGAATTCTCATATGCTATTAACGTAAAGACACAACCAAATGGAAAGTAATCTATACACAAGATGGACCAGTTTTGAACAAGGTTATCCAAATTATTGCAAACCAATTATGTAAACATGATGTTGATACTGTATTCCATTACTCATGTAAACTAAAAAATGATCAGCTTAATTATGAAGTCTCTTCAACATAACTTGAAATTAACAGCCTCTAAGTGAATAAGAACAAATCACATTCGAAGTTCTAGTTAATACAACCCAACAGTTCAATGAGCACAACTCTAAACAAACTACAAATATCTTGATTATATAGCCAACTAACTACCCTAAAAATCACACAGCCTTGTACCAAAAAATTAGTTACGATCTAGCAATCAATAGGAGGCATTCGTTAGCAAATAGAACCGATGAAACTTCTTTATTTCACTTTCCAGCTCACAATTAACATTGCAGCGAGTTCAAAATGGTACCTGATAGCTGATATCTGGAAACAGGGAATGAAAAAGGAGGATCAAAACATCAACAGTGTAAGCAGCACTACAGCACAGCGAGTCAACGGCAATAACAGAAATCCAGCGATATAACAGAAAACGTAGCAAATTGGAATTCCAAGGATAACTCAAAGTAACAGGGGACTTAATAAAACCACAGCAATTCCAGAAAATCAGGTAGCAAACCAACAAAAGGCTTAAATGAAACTCAACGGAATCCTTCAAACAACTTGAACTCTCAAGATTGGAAATAGGAACAGAGAAAGCTCGACTATATCTGATTTTGGGACCAATGCAACAGTGCTATAGGGGCTCGAGTTGCCTAGGATTGACTTGAAATTTTTGGGAGCTAAATCTTTTCAATGTAACAGTGTTATGCCTGTGTTTTGTTTTTCTTCAGAATCTCCCTCCCTGTATCTTTTTGTATGTGTGTTTGTTTTTCTTCCTTTAGTGTGTGTGTGTGGATCCCCTTTTATAGCCTAGAGATCCCAAGTAACAGCCCTACGTTTTTAGTTTTAGATCTGTCCAGCCTATGTTTTTTTCACTTTTTCTTCACTTTTCAGTTGTACAAGTATGGCTTTTTAATTAAAGAACTCTGAAAGGTAGAAATTAATGGTATAACCTGCTGTCCAGCAGGTTCCACTAGCCCTTCCATGTGCATTGCACTCTTTGAAATTTGGTTGTTAGTTTCATTTCTGAAACTTATCAGAATTACAACTCTTTTCTCCTTAAAATCCTATTAGAGTTATAGCTATATCTTCCTTAAAATTCTATTGGAAATACAGCTATATCCAAACCAGACTTCCTAGTTTAACATCAGCAGAATTCAAGGACTAAACAGAAGAGTTCAATTCAAGCAAAACAAAGCACTGCCCGAGATTTCAAACAACAAATTCGCGAACTTAAACGACGACATTCGTTAAGTCGAATCACAACATGTATGACTGATAAACAAACCAATCGCAAAGACAGTGAGTTCAAAACTCTCGGCCAAAGTAGTCCAAAAATGAAGAATTAGCTATTCGATGAAATATCGAATCGAATTCCTATCTCATAACTACGTCATTCATGACAAAAAATCAGAAGCAAACAAGTCGACCAAATAAAAGGTCCCAAAAGAAGAAGAATTTGAAGATGTCCGAGGAAAAATCAATCAAATAAATGAAATTACGAAAACAATTAAACTAAATTGACAACTATAAGTAAATAAAAACAGAAAAAGAAAAGAAAAGAAAAGAAATACGTTGAAACAAAAAATGGAGCTCGGCCGACTTGGTCTTCGGCATTCGAGGTCGAAAGGACCTTAATTGAAATGTTTTCCAAGTGAAAGCATATCAATTAAGGTCTATTAGACCTCAATTCGATAAAATCCGGCGAAGGAAATTCCCAAATCGATTTTTAGGGTTCTTAGCTCGGTTTGTTTTTGGGCTTAATGGTTTCCGGTTAGATTTGAGCGGAACCAACGATGGTTTGGGTGTTAGGGAGGCGAGGTGAAGGTATGGTATCAATTTGGGACGGTTTGGCCTTGATTGAGTTTTGACTCGAATCTTCAATTGAAGATTCGAGGAGCTATGGATGGATTTGACGTAAGGGGTTTACGGATTTGGGTTTGGGGTGTGATGGGGGTTCCGTGGTGTTGTTTTCACGGCCGACGGCATTGTTGCCGCCGGCTTTCCGGCGACGGAGTGTGGAGGCGGTGCTAGGGTTCTTTGGAGAAGAGGTGTCTCTAATGAAGGGGGTGAATGAAACGGGTGATATGGGTTTGGGGGTTTTGGGGTAATTAAAATTAAAGTTTCAATTTTAGCCGTTGGATCAAGGAGTCCAACGGCTCAGATCAATGGGGAGGTGGGTCGGTTCGTTTGGTTTGGACGGGTAAGGGGAGATGGGCTGAGGGTTATTTGGACTGGGTTGGGGCGTTGGGCCTGGTTTTGGGTCCAAATAAGTGGCCCAGTTTCGATGTGTGTTCATTCTCACTTGTTTTCTTCTACTTCTTTTATTTTCCTTTTGATTCTTAATTACCAAAAATTCTAAGATAATTTGTAAAGCCAAAATATTAATTAACTCTTACTAATGTTTATCACAAATGATTAAACACCAGTGTTATACGAAAATCAGACAATTAAATACTAAAATGTAAGATACAATATTATTAATATTTTCCACTTTATAAAATACTTAGTTTACTAATTAATTCTAAATTGTCCGATTAAACTGTAACTACAATGGCACCGTCTATATATATATATTTTTATTTGTTTATTTAAACAAATAGTCATGTACACACAAATGCAACCAACAATAAAATTTCTATTTGTTTATTTAAACAAATAGTCATGTACACACAGATGCAACCAACAATAAAAGTAACACAAAATCCACAAATATTGCAAACAACACAAAAATTATTTTAGTTTGAATTTTGGGAGTAATTCTCGTATAGGGCAAAAATCACGTGCTCACAAAACTTAATAGCTTTTGGACGAAAATTGAAGGTGATTCGACTGGGTGTGATTGGAGGTGTGTCTTATGACCAAAATACATGATTTAATGGTATAATCAACCTAGAAATTCATGAAAATTTATCAAAAAGTGGGAACTAGGACTTGAGTTTTGATATTTCAAAGTGGGATTTGATGGGTCATTTGGGCTCGCATTTGGGAGTTTTTAGCATGTATTGACACATGGTGAGATAAGGAACCCGATGATGTTAAATTTTCTAATTTTTGAGAAGTGGGCCCGGGGCTCAGGTTTTGCAAATTTCGTGAATGTCTATATTTTTTGAGTCATTTCGATTGGCGTATGTCCCCTTAGCCTATTATAACGTATTCGTTGTGGTTTTGATTAGATTCGACGCACGAGGAGGTCGATTTACGAGGCAAGGGCATTATGAGCTAGGATTTTGGCCGGCTTGAGGTGAGTAATGATAGGAAATGATATCATGAGGGTTTGAAACCTCAGATTTACACAACGCAGTGCTATGTTGAGGTGAAACACATGCCTTATGATGAGCGCGGGGTTATTTACTACTGGGGATTATGACTTGGTCTGTCCCGTTTGATATTTTACCACGTATTTAACTCAAATATGTTTGTGATCAACATGGTTTGTGCTTGTTGCTATATTTGGGGCTTTATGCAGACTACTTGAGTCCTCCGTAGATTTTTATCACTCTTTCCTCACTATTGAATGTTTACTTGAACTCAGTCATATTAATTATACTATTTTACAATCTCAACCACTTTAATTGCATTTAGAGACATAATTGATATTTTCACTGTTGTTTGGGCTGAGCACTACTATGTTTTTTATGCCTGAGGGGCTTATGATATTTTCTGGAATGAGTGAGGCCAAGGGCCTTAGATACATTTATATGCCACGAGGTGGCTGGAGTGACGTGAGGAGGCATTCAGGCCTTGTGAGTGATGTGAGGAGGCTTTCAGGCCTCGTGTGTGATGTGAGCATGCTTTCAGGCCTTGAGTATGGTGTACAGAGGCTTTCAGGCCTCGGGTGTGATGTGAGAAGGATTTCAGGCCTTATGTTGATATAGCGCTTGGGTCGTAAGGGGCCTCTACGGAGTCTGCACACCCATAATAAATGCGGGTACCCATGTGATATTATACGGAGCCCGAGGGGATGATATTATGCTGAGTGATTTATACTGAGGCCGAGAGGATGATATTATGCTGAGTGATTGACACTGGGCCTGAGGGGCAGATTTCTACTCACTATTTACTTGTTATTTTACCTAATTTACCTATTTTTAAAAGGAGATTTCATTTGACTCTTTACTATTTTACTGATTTACTGGCTGATATAGAATTTCTTTGTGCAGTTATGTGTTTTCATGCCTTCGATTATTATTTATGTAGTATACACCTTGGAACAAATTGTGTCTCCTGGTCATCGATGAAGCAGAACACCATTGCAAGGTCAACTGCTGAAGCTAAGTATAGAGCACTGGTAGCAACTGCAGTTAAACTTACATGGATAAACTAAATTCTACAAGACATTGGAATATATATCAAGACTGCTAATGTTATATTCTGTGATAAATTGAGAGCTTTACACATGACTATAAATCCAATAATACATGTTAGAACTAAGCATGTAGAACTAGATTATCACTTTGTCAGAGAAAAAGTAGATCAAGGACAATTGGATTGATATGTGCATTAAAAGGTTAAAAAAATGTTTTTTAGAAGGGTGCATTTCTGCGATCCATTATTCAACTGCATAACAGCAGTGCCACAGAGTAATACAATATGTAGGCTAATTTTGAGGTCAATTATGCGATCCCATAATCAATATACGGGCTGCATGGTCATCACATAATCTCCTTAAAATTTTTGCGAGGGCCGGTTCTGCAGTGCATTATGCGACTGTAGAACAGGTATGCATACCGCATTCTTGTCAGATAACCAGGCAGTGTGTTAAGGTTTTGGGACCATTTTTGCGGTCCATTTTGCGGACCGCATGTCCATTATGCAATCGTAAATGCGATCGCAGATCTGTTCTGGGGCTCCAAGCTTCTAATTTTTCTTACTCGACCCCATGTCGATATATTACACACTGCCCTTTTATTTTAGGCCTATTATCTGATACATTTAGGGGGGGGTCATAGAGGGAGAAGGGGGTTCTTCATTAACATTCCTCCTAAGATATTGCTTAAACCTTGAAGATTTGTCAAGAAAGGCACCTAGGTCTTCTTCCTAAAAAGTATGGTTCTATAACCCAAGCCCTTAATTACTAGATATAACTTGGGTAGACCATTAGAAGGGTAATTGCTGAGGATGGAAGTGGATATCTTGCATGCATGACTCCTTAAAAGTATTTGGTTAGGTCTTGAGCTAAGGATGGGATGGGAGATGGTAGGGTCTTTCACAAAATTAGTTAAGAAAAAGCATAATGCAAAATTAGTGTTTTAGAATATGCTTAAGTGATCTAGAACTATGATCACCTCTCTAATTTGTGGTTCAATTTATCATGTTCCTGAAAGATTGACGTTGCTAAGAGTCTTAGAGTACAGTAGGACTTAAGAGCTAAACTTACTCTCTCGGAAGTGAATTCCATAATGTATTATAAGTTTAAGTGTGGTTTGTATACCAAAATTGTATAGCCTTGAGTCACATTTTAAATGAAGGATAGTATACAAAATGGGTAAGAAGAATTCGATCTACTAAATGCTCCTAATTGCTCTTATGTGTACTAAATGCCTTGATTGAATGTGCATATTTGTTGATAAACTATAATGATACTTGGAGATGAATCGAATAAGGGAATGTGAAACTATTTTGAAATAAGTCTCAACTCTTATGAACTAGCTTCAGAAATAGAATGGACTAAAGGCCTTGTACCTGAACTATACCCATAAGTGACTGTTTTAGATAATGTTTTGCCTTATAAATACATTAAATGTAATAATAGTCCATACACATGTAATGACCCGGCCCGTCGTCACGAGAATTATCACCCCGTCATGTTGTAAATGCATGTTTGATGATTTTATATCAGTGTTAGAGCCTATCGGGTGAGTTAGGAGTGATTTGGATTGAAAATGAAACAAATAGCATGTTTGAAGAAAGCTTGAATATGAAAAGTCAACCAAGAGTTGACTATTGAGTTAGAGTGCTCGGAACCGGATTCTGATGATTCGACTAGTTCCGGGGATCATTTGTGACTTAGGGGAGCGATCGGAATTGAATTTGGAGACCCGGTGTAGAAATAGGCTTGAATTGGCTAAGGTTGAATTTTGACGAAATCCGAACGGTAGGTGAGATTTTGATCCGGGAGTCGGAATGGAATTCCGACAGTTGCAGTAGCTTCGTTAGGTGATTTTGGATGTGCCTGCAAAATTTCAGGTCATTCGGATGTCGTTTGGTCGGGTTTTTGATGGAATGTGTAATTCGGAAGTTTTGAAGAAACTTAGGCTTGAATCCGTGTGTAATTGGTGATTTTGATGTTTAGGATGGTGTTTTTATGATTGGAACAAGTTCGTATCGTGTTTTGGAGTGTGTTGGTGGTGTTTGTTGGGGTCCCGGGGGCCTCGGGATGATTTCGGACCATCAATCGGGCATTTTTGGAACTTGGAAGTCTGCTGTAAATTGCAGGTTACTGCCCGGGCATTTTAGCCTTCGCGTTCGCGTGGAATGGGCCGCGTTCGCGAAGGCCAGGCTGATCAATGCATCGCGTTCGCGATTAGGTGCGTCGCGTTCGCGTAGGCCAGGAGCCTTGTGCTTCGCGATCGCGTTCCTGGGGTCGCGTTCGCGTAGGCCAGATGGAGGGAATCATCGCGTTCGCGTGACTGGGAGTCGCGAACGCGTAGAAGGAATTTAGGCGGCTGGGAGTTTGAGCATCGCGAACGCGTGGTTGGCGTCGCGTTCGCGAAGGGTAACTGGAGGCCGAGCATCGCGAACGCGTGAGAGCTCACGCGAACGCGTAGAGCAAATTGCTCCGGCAGTGAATTTATATCACAGAACAGAGGGCTCACGGGTTTCACACCCCAAAACATAATTTTGAGCCCTAGAGAGAAGAAATCACGGGAGATTGCCGGGATTTCATCGGAGATTCGTCGGAGGTAAGTTTTGTGGCTTAATTACATCATTTTAACATGAAATCCTTGGTTAAATTTCTGTAAATGGAAGATTAAATGTGGGTTTGAGCCCTAAGCCTAAATTGAAGAAAAACACCGATTTGAGTGGGCAAACGGAGTCCGATTTTGGTAAATTTTATATGTATGGACTCGTGGCGAGACGAGAGTTCCAGAAATGTGAATTTCGTAAATTTTCGGAATGTGGGCCCGGGGCTCGGGTTTTGACAACTTTGGGAATTTTGATGTAAATTGAGTTGTATTGATTGGGTGTCGTCCCATTGGCCTAATTTGTTGTGTTTCTACTGTATTTGATCAGATTCTACGCGTGCGGAGCTTGATTCTCGTGGCAAGGGCATTGCGGAATAGTCGTCGTGCTGTATTGAGGTGAGTAATATATGTGGGTGATGACCAGCGGGTTCGAAACCCCGGTATACCACTTTGTGACGCTCTATAGCGGCGAGACACGCACACTCTTGAGAGTGCGGGGTCGATCATGAACTGGAGACTATATATTAGTCCAACCTGTTGATATTATATTATTGGTTATTCTAGAGCCGTCGAACCTCCTTCTCGGATGGTTGTGTATATATATATTGTGATAATGGCCACTCTTGAGCCGAGGAACCCCCTTCTCGGGCGGTTGATTATACATGTGGGCCGTGAGCCAGTTATTGGATCCCGCGAGGATCGTTATCATTGTCTTATCACATAGACATGCTAGTTTACTACTAGTCCGCAACTATTTTTGTTATTATGCAAATTCCAATCTCTGGAACTTGATATTACTGTTTTCCAACTGAAAAATGATAAAAGAGTTTTCAAAAACTACTTTTGAGCCTGCGAGGCTGTATCTGCATATTAGCTGACTAGTAGTGGATCGGGCCGCACGCCGCGAGCAAGATATATGTTGGATCGGACCGCACGCCGCGAGTGATATCTCTATGAGATGTGCTTGGGCTGTAGGAGCCCCTCCGGAGTCCGAACCCCCACAGTGAGCACGGGTACCCAAAATTGGAGTCGGCTACACGCCGTAGCGGTCATATCATGCATTGCATTGCATTTAGCTACATCTGCTAGCTGTTATGCTGCTATTTATTGGTATTTGTTGGTACAGGTACAGTGAAGATTGATTCTATGACAGGGTAGCCGATTATAGCTTTACATAGTGCTTTATTGCGGATTTCTTATCTGCGCTGTCTTACCCTTGTTTATTACCACTGAGTCTGGCAGTACTCATTTTACTCCCTGCACCTTGTGTGCAGATCCAAGTACCTCTCAGCAGTGATCCAGTAGCCGTGCGAGGCGACGTTTGTGGATATTCGAGGTAGCTGCAGAGTCCGCAGGACCCGATATTCCTTCTTACTGTCTTGATTTTGTATTGACTTTTCTTTCCGCACTTGGTATCTTGTAAACCTTTATACACTCATGTTCGGTAGAGGCTCATGACTCTTGACCCTTGGTCTATGGGAGTTGATGTATTATGGGACTTGGTTCCCCGTTTTCGTTACATATATCGCTGTTATTTCCTGAATTAATTTGCTTAAATGGGTTAAAGAGAGCTTCTAGCTCCGTGGTTGATATGGATTGGTCAGGCTGGCTTAGCAATGTGCTGGGCGCCATCATGACCGGATTTGGGGTCGTGACAAGTTGGTATCAAAGCCTAGGTTTATTAGGCCTCATGAGTCTTGAGCCGGTTAGTAGAGTCTTGTGGATCGGCACGGGGACGCTCGTACTTATCCTCGGGAGGCTGCGAACCTTTAGGAAACACTTCACATTTCTTGGAATTCTTATCGTGCGCACTTGATTCAGATATAATTTTTGAAATTCCTTCTACACGTCTGTGTACGCATCGAGCGCTCGGTAATGTAATTGCCTTATGGCTTATGATTTCCTCGAACGAGGGGCGAGATATAATCTCGGTGAGTTCATGTTGGACCAGTCAGGATGACTTGAGGCTGGACCTTGTTTATGACTTGAGCATTGAGGTGCTGATTTTGTGAGTGGTGGCAATAGATAATGTATTGAGGGTTTGAAACCCCGTATTTGTACTATAAAGTGATGTGCTGAGATGGAATACGCGTCATGTGACGAGCGTGGTGGTATTGTGACTGGGGATTTGGACTTGATCCTTCCCAATTGATAAATTACTGTGTAAAGTGACTAAGACTGGGCTTATATCTATGTACTCGGTCTAGTAGCCATGTTTGGGGCCTTGTGCCGATCTGTAGAGTATTATGGAAGGTTTACTAATGGATGAGTTGTTAATTGTTCGACTCTTATCTAAACCGTTGTGTAGCCCCGAGCTATGGGCGTGGTGAATATTTATCATATCTCGTAATTGGATGGTAAAATGCCTTATTTGTAGTGGAACAAGTTTAAACTCAGGAAGACTAAAGTGATTTTGCTATGTGTATCCTGGTGGAAGGTATTGTGATGAAATGCTAAATTGAGAAAGAGGTATGTGGATTGATTCTCATGTGTAATTGAAATGTAGTTGATATGTGTTATGATTCGAGCAGATACATCGCAGGTTCAAGTATAAATTGTGATGATATAATTCGTGTAGTATTGATATTTAATGTTGTTGAAATACATTGTGATATCTTGTTGAGTTGTGGAAGTATATCTAGGATGGTTTGGTGATTCTCCGGCAGGTGGATAGGCCAATTTACAAAGGAAACTCTGCCGGAATTTTTGAAAAATTCGGGACTTAGAAAAGATTTTGTCACCTAAAGAGGGGGCGTAACTGTTGTGTGTGAATGAATGCAAGAATTGCAAAAGAGTTAATATTTCTGATGATTCGAATCTCCGCCGAAGCTTGTAAATGACTTGAGTTTAATATCATACTAACATTTCGGTATCACTTGAGTAATACTGATATGAGTGGTTGAAAGTGCTTTGATGAATGGCTTCGAGCTAAGTTGGGGAGGTTGCTATTAATTAACTGATTGCACTATTGTGTGCTATGTTGATTCTGTCTCTAAGTATGTTGGGAAAATTCTGATAAAGGTTATGGTGCTTCGTAGATGTGAAGAAATACTAGGGTATTTTGAACCGAGGTTGGTAAGGAATGCTTGGTGTATAGAAAAGAGTGATAGCTAATAGTATCCGTATGTAATCATGATCTGCAGTGTCAGAGTTCTAATAAGGCACGAGTGGTTCTGTTCAATAAGACAGTTGAATTACAGCTGAATAAGGATGACCGACGCCCGAGAATTGTTTACGGTGTTCAAGATTTTACTTGTAACAGTCAGGTGTCTCAAAATTGTGCATGTGGCTAAAGATGGTGGGTTTGTTAGAAGAGATCGGTACTTGTGTTATATTATGTGAATGATGGGATTCTATGTAATCCGTATTGGAAGGTAATGATAACGAATTCAAATCGCAAGAGGTTCTTCAAAATAAAGTATTGTAGGATGTGATCCTTCCGGGAAATATTGAGAGAGTATTCAGTGGCCTATATGTCTCAGACCGTGTGGTCTTATGTACGAGTCTCGTGTGGAATGAGTTCATGTGTTATGGTGCTACAGTAGTGGCTAATATTAAATCAAAGATGAATCAGAAAGGAAACCGGGTAAATGGAATGACTTGTTAATAAACCGAAGCGGTATGATAAAGAATACGACTAATTCCTGGTATGTGGTTGAAGTAAGGAGTCTTGCAGATATTGTGCAATAAAGCTTTTGAGTGTTGGCGGTCGTGTAACCCGATATGAGTATAATATGGGTATAAGGACTCAGTCCTGGCAGTTTAACTTATGCAATGAATGGGAAGAAATAGTTTGTGATGTGTTTTATCATGGTTTGAAGATGAGTATATTCATATCGATATGCGAAGCGTGGAATGTGTAATGAGTTTTCTTCTATATGGGATCACGAAAGTCCTTGACTAGTTGAGTGCGCCAATGTTGAGGCGGAGGAAAGGGATATGAATTTTCATGTTGTCTTAGTGTGATATGGTATACACGATGTGTTATGGAAAGTTGATAATGGTATATTCTAGGTTTTGAGATCAGTTCATAATATATGGAAAGTCAATAAAATTATTGAGCAGCGCGGACAACTGCTGGTGATTTAAGAAAATGGTACTGCTATTCTAGTAATTTGGCAGGGTATATGGTGCAAAGGGACAAGGTAATGTAAACTGATAATATCCATGGTAGAGTGGTATTCTCTTGTTGGATCGACTAAAATAATTGAGTCGTTGATGGCATAATGAAATTTCGGAATGGCTGTCGTGGTATGAATGGACGCTTGATGTGCGTTATGTATATGTACGGTGAAATACGGAATCGGGCATAGTGATTCATATGTTATATATGTGTAGGAGACTTGAAATTCTCGTTAATCCGCCTATGCAGTAGTTGTATATCGTGTGCATCGACACCGTTTTGTGATTATTGGAAATCGGAAGCCTTAGAGGCTCTCTCTTGACTTGATAAAACGAATTCGGATTATGATACTTGATTGCTGACTGGTTGACATAAGCCAGGTCGTCTAGACTAATGTGATATGGGCTATGTCGGAAAATGGCACAAATTGCGTAGCAGAGAACATCAGAGTATGCTCCAACAGAGTAGTTGTACACAGGACCAGCGGACGGCTGGTAGGCATTGCTTTGTCAGTTGGACCTTAGTGGCGGATGTTAGTGTAGAAGTATCTACCATTGATTCAGTTCCAGTATTGAGAAACGTTGTCGGATGCGTTTCATGTGGCCAAACTTGAGGCGATATATGTTTATTATGATGAGCAACTTGACTCGACGCGTATTCATTTGACGAGGGTTACTTGGATCGGGTGGCACGCCGCCACAGGTATGGTATCTAGATCGGGTGGCACGCCGCCACGGGTATGTCATTGGAGTGGGTTGCACGCCGCAACAGAATATTGTGAAAATATAGTTAGTTATATGCTACTGGTATACAATACTTCCCCACTTCTGAGGAAAAGACCGTTTGGAGTATCGCTTGGCGAATGGCACATCGGTTGTGTCCTTTCAGGATTTAATAGCATACATTAATTGTTTCACCGTGAGTGAGATTGATTGCTTGGATTCAGACCTAAATATGTGTGTGGCTGACCGTTTTGAGCTTGGTAAATTGAGGTGCTTCATGAGTAATAGTGTTTGGATATAATCACGAATCGTGGTAAGGCCACGTGATGTTATGACCTCTCGAGGAGGATTCAGGTACTCTTTCTATAATGCGAGACGCGATCTCAGTTCTATGTTATGATGGCACAGAGGAATTGAATTGCAGCTCTATTTGCTGGAGACAGTTGTCATGATTTGAGCTGTCATGATTCGAGTGTGTGCAGACGTTTCTATTGGAGCCTATGTTGTGCTCGTCGTGGCTTAGGCCGGTGTTAAGGTGTTTATCACCAGTGTGGTGTGTTATAATCGAAATGACCGTTGGAGTCATTATTGAATACGAGCATATTGGGTCTTAGCTTGTTAGAAAGGTAGAAACCGAGGTTTGGCTCCGAAACCTATCGTGGTATGAATTTTAAAAAGGGAAATAGATTCACGAATGGTTAACCCGAGAGATGGGTTCGGTATATCACGTGCTTCAGCTGCCGTGGGCAGGATATGGAGGTGTTGGAATAAGACTCTATCTAATGAAAGAGGTTTTCAGCTAGTATTTGGTGATTATGGCTTATTGCAGTGGAATCTAGTGTATCCTGAGTACAGGAATGGGATTAGCAATTGGTATATGATTTCAGAAAGTACAATGTGGTTTATGGTTAAGATGGTCCGTGAGATTTCAGCTATATGGTGTTTCAGGCTTATGAGAGATAGGGCGACGTGTGATCGCCCGAATATATGCTTGGTAAGGTCATTCAGCTATTGGGTTGCTTCTAGTACAACTCTGAGTACGCTCGAGGACGAGCGTTTGTTTAAGTTGGGGAGAATGTAATGACCCGGCCCGTCGTCACGAGAATTATCACCCCGTCATGTTGTAAATGCATGTTTGATGATTTTATATCCAGTGTTAGAGTATATCGGGTGAGTTAGGAGTGATTTGGATTGAAAATGAAACAAATAGCATGTTTGAAGAAAGCTTGAATATGAAAAGTCAACCAAGAGTTGACTATTGAGTTAGAGTGCTCGGAACCGGATTCCGATGATTCGACTAGTTCCGGGGGATCATTTATGACTTAGGAGAGCGATCGGAATTGAATTTGGAGACCCGGTGTAGAAATAGGCTTGAATTGGCTAAGGTTGAATTTTGACGAAATCCGAACGGTAGGTGAGATTTTGATCCGGGAGTCGGAATGGAATTCCGACAGTTGCAGTAGCTTCGTTAGGTCATTTTGGATGTGCCTGCAAAATTTCAGGTCATTCGGATGTCGTTTGGTCGGGTTTTTGATGGAATGTGTAATTCGGAAGTTTTGAAGAAACTTAGGCTTGAATCCGTGTGTAATTGGTGATTTTGATGTTTAGGATGGTGTTTTTATGATTGGAACAAGTTCGTATCGTGTTTTGGAGTATGTTGGTGGTGTTTGTTGGGGTCCCGGGGGCCTCGGGATGATTTCGGACCATCAATCGGGCATTTTTGGAACTTGGAAGTCTGCTGTAAATTGCAGGTTACTGCCCGGGCATTTTAGCCTTCGCGTTCGCGTGGAATGGGCCGCGTTCGCGAAGGCCAGGCTGATCAATGCATCGCGTTCGCGATCAGGTGCGTCGCGTTCGCGTAGGCCAGGAGCCTTGTGCTTCGCGATCGCGTTCCTGGGGTCGCGTTCGCGTAGGCCAGATGGAGGGAATCATCGCGTTCGCGTGACTGGGAGTCGCGAACGCGTAGAAGGAATTTAGGCGGCTGGGAGTTTGAGCATCGCGAACGCGTGGTTGGCGTCGCGTTCGCGAAGGGTAACTGGAGGCCGAGCATCGCGAACGCGTGAGAGCTCACGCGAACGCGTAGAGCAAATTGCTCCGGCAGTGAATTTATATCACAGAACAGAAGGGCTCACGGGTTTCACACCCCAAAACATAATTTTGAGCCCTAGAGAGAAGAAATCACGGGAGATTGCTGGGATTTCATCGGAGATTCGTCGGAGGTAAGTTTTGTGGCTTAATTACATCATTTTAACATGAAATCCTTGGTTAAATTTCTGTAAATGGAAGATTAAATGTGGGTTTGAGCCCTAAGCCTAAATTGAAGAAAAACACCGATTTGAGTGGGCAAACGGAGTCCGATTTTGGTAAATTTTATATGTATGGACTCGTGGCGAGACGAGAGTTCCAGAAATGTGAATTTCGTAAATTTTCGGAATGTGGGCCCGGGGCTCGGGTTTTGACAACTTTGGGAATTTTGATGTAAATTGAGTTGTATTGATTGGGTGTCGTCCCATTGGCCTAATTTGTTGTGTTTCTACTATATTTGATCAGATTCTACGCGTACGGAGCTTGATTCTCGTGGCAAGGGCATTGCGGAATAGTCGTCGTGTTGTATTGAGGTGAGTAATATATGTGGGTGATGACCAGCGGGTTCGAAACCCCGGTATACCACTTTGTGACGCTCTATAGCGGCGAGACACGCACACTCTTGAGAGTGCGGGGTCGATCATGAACTGGAGACTACATATTAGTCCAACATGTTGATATTATATTATTGGTTATTCTAGAGCCGTCGAACCTCCTTCTCGGATGGTTGTGTATATATATATTGTGATAATGGCCACTCTTGAGCCGAGGAACCCCCTTCTCGGGCGGTTGATTATACATGTGGGCCGTGAGCCAGTTATTGGATCCCGCGAGGATCGTTATCATTGTCTTATCACATAGACATGCTAGTTTACTACTAGTCCGCAGCTATTTTTGTTATTATGCAAATTCCAATCTCTGGAACTTGATATTACTGTTTTCCAACTGAAAAATGATAAAAGAGTTTTCAAAAACTACTTTTGAGCTTGCGAGGCTGTATCTGCATATTAGCTGACTAGTAGTGGATCGGGCCGCACGCCGCAGCAAGATATATGTTGGATCGGACTGCACGCCGCAGTGATATCTCTATGAGATGTGCTTGGGCTGTAGGAGCCCCTCCGGAGTCTGAACCCCCACAGTGAGCACGGGTACCCAAAATTGGAGTCGGGCTACATGCCGTAGCGGTCATATCATGCATTGCATTGCATTTAGCTACATCTGCTAGTTGTTATGCTATTTATTGGTATTTGTTGGTACAGGTACAGTGAAGATTGATTCTATGACAGGGTAGCTGATTATAGCTTTACATAGTGCTTTATTGCGGATTTCTTATCTGCGCTGTCTTACCCTTGTTTATTACCACCGAGTCTGGCAGTACTCATTTTACTCCCTGCACCTTGTGTGCAGATCCAGGTACCTCTCAGCAGTGATCCAGTAGCTGTGCGAGGCGACGTTTGTGGATATTCGAGGTAGTTGCAGAGTCCGCAGGACCCGACATCCCTTCCTACCTACTGTCTTTGGATTTTGTATTGACATTTCTTTCCGCACTTGGTATTTTGTAAACCCTTATACACTCATGTTCGGTAGAGGCTCATGACTCTTGACCCTTGGTCTATGGGAGTTGATGTATTATGGGACTTGGTTCCCCGTTTTCGTTACATATATCGCTGTTATTTCCCGAATTAATTTGCTTAAATGGGTTAAAGAGAGCTTCTAGCTCCGTGGTTGATATGGATTGGTCAGGCCTGGCTTAGCAATGTGCTGGGCGCCATCATGACCGGATTTGGGGTCGTGACAACACATTCCGATGTTAAAATTATGCATTTGTCATGATGGAAAAGGGGGTAATTTAAGAATAATTGGGGTGATTGCTTGCTTATAACATCAATATGTATTTCATTGTTGGTTGGCATGTTCCTCTTTGGGAAAAATCTCTTATGTCTGATGATTGTCTTTCTATTGAATTCGAAAGTATATGATTCCCGAAATATTTGGTACATTGATATTGGTTGGTGATCCTTAGAAATAAAGGGATGAATATGTGGAAAATCAAATGCGGCCTTCGTGCCATGAAAAAGACGAACCTTGTGAAAGGCCCAAAGGGCCAAAGAAATACTGTTTATCGAGGGAGATTGAAGACATTTTTAAAAACCATAAAATGTGAGAGGTATTGAGGTAAGCATGGTTGTGTCTATGATATATTTGTATACATGTATTTATACTATAATTGTGTGCAATCTCAAATAAAATTAAAAATATTTTTGGGAGTATCATTAGAAAATCGAGGAAGAGTGGGTAATAAGGCTCACAAATGAAACTACATGTGTCAGTGTAGGGTGTATTGTGGTTATTCCTTTTAATTGGGATGAAATTGGTAACATTTGTAAATAAGTAATGCCAACCCACACGACATATGTGGGAAGGAAGCTTAGCCGATCGGGCGTGATCGGACATCATACCGCACACATGGTGGTATTGTGATGGAAAATTCAAAAACTAGAAATTTGTTATTGTGGTACATGTCTCTAAAGGGACGACTTAGCAGATCGGGTTGTGATCGAAATTCGTGATAGCAAAGACGGTGGTATAACTCATATCGGTGCTACTGATCTCTCAACAAAAAATTATATATATTATTTTCATAAACTAGAAGATTTACATGTTTCAAGTTGGATGCTAATATATTACTGATTTTGACTTGGTGTTTTGTGTTTTCTTTGCTTGTATGTTTATTTTATTCTGAAAGAGTATTTTTAGCCTTACATATTAGTTCTATTTCACGATACTAACGTCTCTTTTTCTGGGGGCGCTGAATCGTTTTATGATGCAGAATGTTCCACAGCGAGCGACATCGCTCAGTGATAGCAGTATTCTCTTCCCAGCGGACTTGGTGAGCACCACTCTATCCTGGTGTCATGTCGTGTATCTTTTGTTCATTTCTCATCATGTTTTGAGGTGCCGGAGCCTTGTTGGTGGTATTTGGCTATTTCTTTTCTATTGTTCTTAGATGCTCCATAGACTGTTTGTGGGTCGTGGTTGATGTTGGGCTTCAAAACTAGAAATGTTGGTATTCGACAAGCATGCTTTTCATTAAACTTGTAAACTTGTAATATCTTGAAAATTTTGATTGAAATCATTAACGGAAATAAAATAAAAGTTGCTAATTGCAGGGGTGGATCTACCTTAGGTGAAGCAGTGTCACGTGACACCACTTCGTCAGAAAAGTTTACTAAATATTTGTATATGATTGAAGTGTCGAAACAGAAACTATAATAAATAAAATAAAGTGACACCACGTGACCAAAGAGTCAAACAGGTCGTCTGGTCAAGCGCTTCAGTTTTAGAAACGAGGTCGTGAGTTCGAAGGCACATAGTATCTTTTAATATATTAATAATTATTAATTTTGTAAATCTAAAGAGGCATATTTGCTTGCTTCAGCAACATAAAATTAATTGAAAATCAAAAGACGATGGGCAATTGTTTTTTGTTCATCTTTGTTCTCGACGAAAAAATTTATAAAAATATTTTACGATATCAAATGAATGATGAGTTTTGAATTAAATATTTTATGCCTTAATTCTTCGAAAATAATATTCTAATGAGTCTATTTTGTATGCCTTTCAAAAAATAAAAACTTATCTTGTAAATTTGTAGTAATATGCTTGAGTTATTAATATGATTCAAAGCGTGTTCTTTTTAAATAGATTTATTTACTTATTCACAGTTTAAATTTGTGACATCGCTTACGAAAATCATGCGTACGCCGTTGCTTATAGGCAGAAAATTTGTTATGCCTTTTTCACTGGTAATATGTCCGATGTATACAAAGAAAGAAGAAGTCACCCTAAGAACCCTAGGAACTAGGATAACTAATTACAGAATATTATTTACAAAAAGAAATGACTTGGCATAGTGTATATAATGCGCTGCACCCAACATAGTACTACATTTGGGTGCTTTCTTGGGTGCAAGGCACTAAGGATGATATTGAATTTTGGTGCTATTTTGGGTGTTGTATACTGAAAATGCCACCCAGTATGTGTACACATATTTTTTTAAGTGTTTGGTTCGAGTTGGATCAATGGCCAAAGAGGGCTTTATGTGTGCGGATATATATACATAA
The DNA here is from genome assembly GCA_032618575.1 of Nicotiana noctiflora. Lineage (NCBI taxonomy): Eukaryota > Viridiplantae > Streptophyta > Magnoliopsida > Solanales > Solanaceae > Nicotiana > Nicotiana noctiflora. The sequence goes on from JASVEL010000137.1 coordinate 447,236, forward strand.
TGAATATTTTCGTCATTATTTGATTGTGCCACAATTGCTAGCACTAATCTTTTAATTAGCCGGTTTCTTTTGTATAATCATATAATATTCGAAATTTACTATTTCGATTAAGTTAAATTTGTGATGTGTAAGACTTTTAAGAGGAGGAGAACACTTCCTACTAGTATGAGTTTCTCAATTTTAAACACCAAATTCGATAATTATTAAGGGCGCAACCATATCCATCACAGAATTCGAGGATTCATGAATGAGGAATATCCCCATCAAACTCTTCATTTTGAGAGAAAACTAAACATGTTATGAAATAATTATATCGTGGATCTTCATTTTAGTGAGCAACAAAAATCTGAAGCTAGAAATGCAGTATTGGAGTTGTTTGTGTCCCCAAAAGGGATAAGGATCGAGGAACCTTCCGCAAATTGCACACCGAGGAACATGCAGAATGAGATGAGCAAGGAAGAGGAAGTTTAAGCTCGGAGCAAAGGTAAGGAAAAGAAAGTAGAAGTCACACCTATAGCTAAACAAGCTGTAGGTAGTGGATCTGCAAAGGACAAGCTCAATCTCAAGACCGGATGTTGAATAGCAATGGAACAGTACCATACATAAGCACTGTTGACAATAAAAAGATTGTGGAGAAAATGAAAAGTAGCATGAATAAAACGTGGGCAAATGTGGTAGGGGGTAATAACCTAGCAAGGAAAGTTATGAATCGTCAATTCATTGCTCCAATTATTCAGAATGGGGAGAAGATTGTTCGACATGATTTAGAAAATATTGAGCAGCTGAATGAAAAATGGAAGAATGCGATTGTGATGTATGTGGTTGGGGATTCTCCTACTATAGGGGTAATGGAGAGATTCCTGAGTTCAGTAGGGTAGTATACAGCTAAATTACTGATCTATTATCATAATGAGGACTATTTTTTGATTAGGTTTAGTAATGGGGAAGAGAGGGATCAGGTACTATACTCTGGACATCATACTATTAATAATCGACCAATAATCATGAAGGCTTGGGCTGATGACTTCAATATGCATGATCAAATTCTTAAAACAATTCCTATATGGGTCATATTCCCAAACTTACCTCTCAACTGTTGGATTATGAAAGCACTAAGCAAATTAGGTAGTGCATTGGGAAACCCCGTGTATGTAGAAGAATGTACAACTGGGTCTGCAAGAATTTCATATGCTAGGATGTTGATAGAAATGGATGTTACAAAACCTTTGCCAAGGTTTGTGAAGTTACAGGATCCAAAAGGTAAATTCATTCAACAAGAGGTCACATATGATTGGGAGCCTGTTTATTGTTCTAAATGTCTGAAGATTAGGCATGACTGCTTTGAGGTTAACGATCCACAGTAATAGAAAATAACATATCGGAGAAAGGCAAATAATTTCAAGCAAGTTTGGATTAGAACAGATTGAGTTAGATTAATGGAAACTAAATAGAAGGTTGAAATGCAAGGAAAGAAGGCAAATAATCAAGTGTCAGAACAAACCAACGGAAATGAGAATCAAAATATGGATGATGGATGGGTGACCGTACTAGGAAAATATGCAGCAAGAGCATCCAAAAGTAAACAATCTGAGGATCATGTTTTGTTTGGAAATAATGGTTTTCAGACACTGGAAAAAGATACAATGAATAGTGAACAAGGAACCAGTAGCAAGTAGGCAAGTAGTGAGGGAATGCAGGTATGGAATTATGACACTCTCCAATATGAGTGTGGTCACATGGAATGTTAGGGAAATAAATAAGGCTTATAAGAAGAAGGAGATAAAGGAGTTTATAAGGGAGAATAAAAAAGCAGTAATTGCTCTTATTGAACATAAAATAAAAGAACAAAAAATAGTAGAAGTAATAGGGAGAATCGCACCTGGATGGAAGTAGATATCTTATTTCAGAACTAATAATATAAACATGATTTGTGTGATATGGGATGTTAGGATCTATATGTACAGTCCTCTTGATGTTGATGAACAATTTATCCATAGGCAACTTAGCACAAGTTCCAAGCTATTCACAATAGGATTTACAGCTATCTATAGGCTTCACACTATCAAAGATAGGCTGCAGTTATGGAATAAGCTGAGGGTAATACATAGTACACAACAGGGTCCTTGGTTAGCCATGGGTGACCATAATGTTGTATTGCATGAACATGATAGGATGCATGGATAAACAGTGCAAGATATGGAAATAAAAGATTTCAAAGAATTCTTACAGGATGCTGGTATGAATGAGCTTCAAACAGCGGGTATAGATTACACATGAACCAATAATCACACTTACAACATGATTGAGGATAACTGAATGCTAACTGGATGCAAATAATGCCAAGTTTGAGAATACAAGTGTTAGAACCTTCCATTTCTCATCATTCTCCACTTAAGCTGAGGATCACTCATATACAAGGGAAGAAGAATAGGCCATTTCAATTTTTCAATTGTATAGCTGACCATCCTCACTTTATGCAATAAGTTGAGCAAGTATGAAAAGAGGAAGAGAATCAAGGATTGATGCAACAAGTGTGGAACAATCTTAAAAAGGTTAAGGAAATCATGAATGGGATAAACACTAACCTTTTTCAGGGAGCAGAGAACAAAATAAAACAAGCAAGGGAGGAGCTAAAAGAAGTCCAAGAGGAGATGTGAAGCAGACTCAAATAGCAAGACCTGATTGATAAGTAGCGAGGTCTTAAAGAAAAACTGGAAAAATGGATGTTGATTGAAGAAAGCATCTACAAGCAAAGATCTAGAGTATAATGGCTGAAGCTAGGTGATTCTAATTCTTCACACTTCTTTGCCCAAATGAAGAATAGAAACTATTTAAATGGAATCCAATCATTGACTAATGAAATGGGGGATCAGCTATGGTTAGAAGAGGACATAGAGGCAGAAGTTCTGGGGTTTTACAAGAAATTGTTGGGTTCAAGAGCATATTCAATAACAGCTATTAATCCTAATGTCATGAAGATGGGGGCAACACTTAGTAGGGATCCGCAGGTTAGTCTGATTGAATCAGTGACAAATGAGGACGAATGGCTAGCTTTGAAGGGCATAAGTGATCTAAAGGCACTTGGACATGATGGCTTTAATGCAGTATTTTTCAAAAAAGCATGGGAAATTATATGTGAGGATGTGATAAAGGCTGTATTGGATTTCTTTGAGACATCTCAAATGTACAAGCCAATAAACTGTTCTACTATTACTTTGATCCCAAAGGTTAAGAATCCTGCAAGCATTAAGGAATTTAGACCAATTTCCTGTTGCACTACTTTGTATAAAGTAATTTCTAAGATTCTTACCAAAAGACTACAAATGGTTATTGATGTGTTAATTGATAAGTCTCAGGCATCATTTGTTCCTGGTAGAGTGATAACAGACAACATTATCCCTAGCCATGAACTAGTTAAAGGGTATGGAAAGAGAGGGGTGTGACCAAGGTGTATGATAAAACTAGACATGCAAAAAGCTTATGACTCAATTGAATAGGGATTTATTGAGCATGTGTTGAATGCGATGGCTTTTCCAGAACAATTTGTGAAATGGATCATGTGCTGTATGCAGACTGTGAACTATTATATCATAATCAATGGTTCACTTACAAAACCATTTGAAGTTAGGAAGGGATTGAGGCAAGGGGATCCATTATTCCTATACTTGTTTGTGATTGATATGGAGTACCTGACAAGGAAATTCAAAACCCTGAGCCAGATCCCTGATTTTAACTATCATTCCAAATGTGAAAAGCTGCAAATTGTGCAGTTTGGTTTTACTGATGACCTTCTTCTTTTTTGCAGGGCTGACATAGGTTCCATTAAGCTAATGTACAACTGCTTTATGGAATTCTCTAAAGCTTCTAGATTGGAGGCTAATAAATAGAAAAACTCTATCTACTTTGGAGGAGTATCTCAAGAGATGCAAGAAGGAATACTTGAGTTTCTGGGAATTCAAAGAGGGGTGTTACCAGTCAAATACATGGGAGTTCGCTTAAGTTCTAAGAGAATGTCAGTAGCTCAATGCCAGCCATTACTTGATAAGATTGCTGGAAGAATAACTTCATGGACAACTAAGTTCCTTTCATGTGCTGGAAGGATTTAGTTGATCAAAAGTATTCTATTTTCCATTCAAACTTTCTGGGCACAGATATTTATTCTCCCAAAGAAGATCACCAAGCTACTTGAAGCAATTTGCAGAAGCTTCTTGTGGACTGGTGAAGGAAACATATCCAAGAAGGATTTGATTGCTTGGGAGAAGGTGTGTATGCCAAAATCAGCAGATGGATTCAATATCATCAATATAACATTGTGGAACAAGGCTGCTATATGTAAACAGTTTTGGAACTTATGCAAAGAAAAAAACAAGCTTTGGATTCAATGGGTACATAGTTATTACATTCAGAACAGGAACATATGGGAAGTACAACTGAAGTACACATCATGGATGATGAGTAAGATTCTGAAAGAGAAGAAGACCTTTGAAGAAACAGGATTCAATCTTGAAGATATCAGAAGGATAAACAAGTGTACAATCAAGCAAATGTATCATGCTTTGAGAGGAAATTTCAACAAAGTGAGATAGAGAACAATGGTGTGCAGAAATGCTGGATGTCCAAGGTGGATCTTTACACCAACAATAGCAGCTCATGGGAAGCTATACACTAAGGACAGGTTGAGTAAACGGGGAATGCATGTAGATCAGATATGTGTCCTGTGTACAAAAGAGAATGAAACAGTACAACATTTATTCTTTGGATGCTCCTTTGCAGCTAAGTTGTGGGTCAATCTGTTACAATGTGAAGGAATAAATAGAATAGTATATGGATGGAATGAGGAGTTAGCTTGTGCTGAGGACTAGATGAAGAAATATAATGCAAACACTGAGTTGTATAATAGACTTTGGCAGCATGTGTATACCATATATGGCTGGAAAGAAATGCAAGGATATTCAGAGAAAAAGAGAGGAATTAGGAGATGCTGCGCAAGAGGATTATACAAGAGTTGCATTGTAGAAGAAACAAATGAGTAGAAAAGGCTTTAGGTAGATTAGATTAGTATTCAGTGTAAATAGTTTAATGATATAGATATAGGAAAGAAGGAAAGGGGAGTAGTACTAGAGAATGCTTTATTTTAAGAAAGCAATCTGTAGTACTACCATGTAAACATTGAGTTTATATAGATATAGTACTACAGATGAAGAAATATAATGCAAACACTGAGTTGATATAGATATAGTACTACAGATGCAGAAATATAATGCAAACACTAAGTTATATAAGATGACTTTGGCAGTATGTGTATACCATGTATGGTAGGAAATAAACGCAAGGATATTCGGAGAAAAAGAGAGGAATTGGGAGATGCTGCGCAAGCGGATTATATAGGAGTTGCATTGTAGCAGCAACAAACGAGTAGAAAGGCTTTAGGTAGATTAGATTAGTATTCAGTGTAAATAGTTTAATGATATAGATATAGGAAAGAAGGAAATGGGAGTAGTACTACAGAATGCTTTGTTTTAAGAAATATGTAAAGGGTTATTGATTTACTTGTAAAATTTCCCTGGTAAATGAAAATTTTCATTACCAAAAAAATATTATATAGTTCACTATAAATAATCTTCCTCAATAAGATTATCTATTTAGTACCAGGGGCGGATTTAGGGGGCGCAAGGGGGTCGAACCCCCTTCACCGAAATATTACACTGTATATATAAGGTAAAATTTGGTTTTATCTCTATATACTAAGTTTTGCACCCCCTTAACACAGTTCTAAAGTGTAGTTTAGTGGTCAGGGGGGTTCAAAGCATTCCTAACGTAAAAAATTTGATTCCCACTAGCTACAAAAAAAAATATTTTGAACCCCCTTTGTGGACATCCTGCATCCGCCACTGGCTAATGGAAGATTGTTTAGTATTTTGATTAAATGGGATAACATTCCCTCGTTATTTATGAATTAGTTCGGCTAGAATGAAATCTAGCCGGCTTGCTTAGTCGGGTTTACTCGGTTGAGCGCCGGAAACATTCCATGGTTTTGGGGCGTGACAATTAGCTAATTAAGCCCAAGGTAATTAGTGCAGGGCGAGGGGAAACTAATTATTTCATAAATTTTTCAATTAAGGCGACTTCAATATTTAGACCAAATCGATTGTCTTAGGCCTCATTTGTTTGCACTTAATGGAGGTCTGAATCTTAATCATTCAGATCTTACACATTAAGTGTGTTTATTTTTAAAATCTGAATCTTAATTATTTCGATCTTAATCATTAAGTGTGTTTGGTTTTTTACTTCACAACCACTTAATGTGTATGTATCATTCAGATCTATAACAGAGACTTAATTTCATTAAGATGCTATCATATATTCATTATTAACTGCCGCCACCGCCTACCATTATCAACTACCATCATGCCACCATACTCAACCACCCCACCACTGCCGCTTCCACCACCACCGCGCCACCATCATACTCAATCATACTCATCACCACCATCGACCAACACCACCCATTATCCCCACCACTTTGATCACCATCACCCATAATCAACACTCATTCACCTCAACTAACACAACTGACCATCCCATTACCATCAACAACCACGACCGACACTGCCCACCATTATAACCTACCTCACGCACCTACCACCTTCCTCAGTCACAATTACTATCTCCACCCGTCATTATTAACTATCACCAACCACCACCATCACCATCCTCAATCATAATCGCCACCACTATCAATTACTACTAGCTACTAGCATGAATCTACCATCATCAACCAACACTACGACCAACCACTGCCTCTAGTCGGTATTCACTCGTTAACTATCACCACCAACAACTATCATATTTTAAATTATTATATATAATATTAATAAAATATTAGATTAGTTAGTATTTCATTTGAATTTTATGTTTATTAATTTTCAAATAAGGATAAATTTTATATATTCAGATGTTATAAATCAAACAGTCTTATTTATTTAGTATTCAGATCTTAATACATATCTTAATATATTCAGATGTGTATTCAGATTCAGATGTCCTAATCTTAATACACATCTTGACATTCATATGTGCATTCAGATTCAGCCGTCTTAATCTTAAAAAAAACAAACTAAGCCTACTTGTACAATAATGGAGCTGAAATTATAGTCCAAATACAAAAGATTTAACTCTTTACATAGATATAACATTTTTTCATTATATCTAAATAAGAGAAAAATTATATTATTTGTGTATTTTAACTTGTTGTAGGTTACCTGTCTCACTTTTCAGAATACTAATATCATTTATGTGAATTACCTATAGTTATTTTTAAATAAACTTGATAGTATAAAAATTCTTTACTCATGTGCGGAAGTTAAACTCAATAATAGACATCTATTAGCCCAAAGAGTCGATGTGCAGTGTTGAAGATCCATTTGTACAGAAACCTCTTTTACTTGTTTTATTTGCCCAATAACCAATAAAACACACGATTAATCTTCTTCTTTTTTCCTTTCTATTTTTCCCTTGATGCATTTATCATCCATTTTCTTCCATGTTAATGCTAGAGAATGACCATTCATCAAGTGGTCAACAGATTCTCTGTCCTTTCAAAAGAAAATTTTGTACTGCACTATGAAAAATGATGTATGGAACCTAATTAGACTTTCATAAAGGTATACGCTTAATTGGTCTATACAACAAAGATTTCCAGCAGACTTGAAAAAAGGAAGAAGAAGGAAAGTGAAGATAACAACTGATTAGGTTGTAATTTAATATCACAAGTTAAAATACTATGTATAAGAATTAGCAACTGAAGCCATCACTGAACTTTAAGACACAAAAAATAGAAATGGTAAAGTACAATATGCATGGGATGAAAGGAACTACGTACTTTTCCTGATATATTCTCAAACTTTAATATTACCCATATTTGTAGCCAGATTCATTAGTGTCACCCCCTATCCCTGTACAAACCCCACTTTTAACATTTGTCATGGAATATCTTTTATGTGGGTATTGCTTCTCTTGAAAATACAATATAAATAAGAGTGTTGTAACCAGATTAAACAGCACAAATAGAAATGTAAGAGTACTAGCCAGTTTTCAAGGTTTTCCCTAGAGTTCCCTTGACCGCTTCATGAGGGCTTACTTCTCCATATATTGTTGTTTGAAGCCCTGCTGAAGTGTTTGGGGGAACTCCAGGGTTCACTTTGAAAGGGTTTAATTTATATATTATGAGAGCGTAAAGAATTTTTACATAACTACTACTCGTCTACTCCTTGTGTTCCATTTTATTTAAACCCATTTCTTTTTTTTTTTGGTCCGTTTCTAATCACTTTTTAAATTTAGAAACAATTTAGCTTAAATTTCTGATTTTGATTTTAATTAGAAGCTTTTATAACCACACAAATACTCTAAACCTCTTTTTGACTTGTTTCGGATAAAAAATTTTAAGTCTTCAATTTTTCTTAATATTCGTATCCAGTCAAACAAGTTCACATAAATTGAAACTGAAGGAGTAGCTGTTTGAAGCCCTGCTGAAGTGTTTGGGGTAACTCCCGGGTTCACTACGAAAGGATTTACTAATTTATATATTATGATAGTGTAAAGAACTTTAACATTATAGCAAGTAAAAGCTTCTTTATAAAGTCATCAGGACGACCCCTATAGTTCTCTTGACCGTTTAATGAGGGCATACTTCTCCATAAGTTATTGTTTGAAACACTGCTGAAGTGTTTGGGCCGGGGGAACTCCTGGTTCACTTTGAAAAGATCTAATTTATTTATATTCTGATAGTTTAAAGCACTTTTATATTATTAGTATCTTTTAATATGTTGTGGCAAGTTGCATATTTTATTTTTAATTTCTTTTCTATGACTTTGAATTTGTTATATCAAGTAACATGTTTTATTTTTCGAGTTACTGATCTCACTATAATGATTAATAATTATTTTTCAGACAAACTAATGGTCCGAAGATTCGCTTATGCTATCACGAAACATACAGAACTTAGTATACTGGTGCCACTGTTTGTGTAATAATGAGGAAAAGAAGAAAGAGCCCAAGGAAGAAAGTAATGAAGGATTCAATACGATATGATTCTTTTTAGACAATATTGATATATATATATTAGTGATAGCATTCTGGCTCGGTGGCAGCTTTTGTTTCTTATTTAGGTTAGTATTTATCTAGTGTTGATGTAGTTTCTATTAGGGATATGCATTTTTAACATTAAATATATAAGAACATTTAAAATTCATCATGGATTTAAAGAGGTGAATTAAGTAGCCTATTGAAAATCCACATCATGTATTTACATCAGTCAATACTATACCTCAAGGAGCTAAGGGACTATATAGGTCAGATTTGATGCAAATGACCTCTCTAAGACATAAACATAGGAAAAACTATTTTTTATGATTGGATGTGCACTTTGTTAGGACCGAAAAGAATTAGGTGTTATGCGTAAGCTAGCAAGCAAACTTTGAGCGACGATAAATCCAACAGCAAAGAGAAATCTACCAAAAAAGACACAAACATTGAACGTGGTTCGGTCAATTGACCTACATCTACGACGGAGATGAGCAATCCACTATAATAAAAGTGACTACAAAATATCGAGAGAACAACCTCACGAAGAGGCAAACACATGTGACACACTAACACTTGTCCCGAAAAGTTCTCCCTCTAAACACTATTCTCAAGCCCCCTATGACTACACTATGAATGCTACTGAATGAGAAGGAAGGATCCTCAATTTATAGAAGTCTAAATCTTTCCCTACAAGAAAAAGGACTAGCCAAATATTGGAGATTTATAATTTCCTTTTATAAAAAATATAAAGCTCAGTTAAGGTAATTACATTGCTCTTTTCCTTCAACAAATAGGAAAACCATATATGGTAAGAAAATTATGGCAAATACCTAACAATTCTCCCCCTTGGCCTAAATTTTCTAACAAAATAAACTTAACCCACCTTCTTCACATAGCCTTCAACAGGTCGCATCTCCAGATCTCTGCCACAAAGTTTGTCTCAATGTGCGTAACACACCGGTCAAATTTCTTAGACAAAAACTACGATTATCGTCAAATGTGTTGCGGCTAGAACTGAACCCGCCAAGATGAACCTGTCTTGAACCTCGCTCTGATACCACTTGTTTCTTGCAATATTTATCAAAGGGACCACAATATTCACCACTATTGTTAGTGTGAATACATTTTAATTTCCCCGTCTGTCTCTTAGTTAAGGCCTAAAATTCCTTAAACCCGCCAAGTGCTTGATCTTTAGTTCTTAAAGGATACACCCAGAGCTTACGAGAATGATCATCAATGAAGGTCACAAAGTAAAATGCACCACCTTTTGACTTTACTTTAAAAGGACCACACACGTCAGAGTTTACCGGCTCTAATAAATCGGGCTTTCTTGAGGGAGGATGGCTAAGAAAGGAAACCATTTTCTATTTACGAGGTAAACAATGTATGCACCTTTGCAGCTTTGCATTTTTTACTTTAAAAAGAAAACTTTTCTTAGCCAAACACATAATTCCTCTCTCACTCATATGACTCAATCTTCGATGCCACAATTCTGCCAAACTATCACTTTCCACCATATTTATTGAGTAATTAAGAATAGAGCCTCGTGTCACATATAATTGACCAGACTTGACTCCACGAGCCACTACTAACGAGCCCTTAGTAAGCTTCCATTGGTCATTAAAAAGAGCATTATGGTAACCTTCATCGTGTATTCTTCCTGTGGAGATCAAATTGAAAGGAAAGTCTGGAGCATGCTTCACATTTTAAAGAACTAACATTATACCATTATTAGTTTTTAAACAAACTGTACCAATACCAAACACCTTAACTTCACTAGCATTGCCCATCTTTAACACTCCAGAATCAACAGCAGTATAAGATGAGAAACAATCTTTTTCTGGTGTGACATGTGAGGTAGTTCCAGAATCTACTATCCAGCTAGTCTCATGGGATACCAAACTGATGACGTTTTCATCATAAGCAAAAAAAAGGTCATCTCTGTAATGACCTGGCCGGTCGTTTTAGAAAATTTTTCCCCAATCCCCAATTTAACTGTTCCCCTAAGTTCATTTCTACTATTGTGGTTTGCCGGGAGGGTCGGTTCTGGAATTCGAAGCATTTTGGGACACTTAGTCCCTAAATAGAAGCTTTATAATTGAAAAATGGCCCGTAGTCGGAACAGTGTTAAGACGACCTTGGAACGAAAATCCGATGGTTCTATTAGCTCTGTTAGGTGATTTCGGGGTTGGGAGCGCGTTCGGAATGTATTTTGGAGGTCCGTGGCTCAATTAGGCTTGAAATGCCGAAGGTTGAAATTTTGGCGAATCCGAACGATAGGTGAGATTTTGATCCGGGGGTTGGGATGGAATTCTGACAATTTCTGTAGCTTCGTTATGTCATTTTGGATATGTCCGCAAATTTTCAGGTCATTCGGACGTCGTTTGGTCGGGTTTTAGAACGAATGTGTAATTCGGAAAGTTTTAAGAAATTTAGGCTTGAATTCGATGTGAATTATGGGTTTTGATAATGTTAGACGTGTTTTGAGGATTGGTACAAGTTTGAATAAGGTATTAGGATGTGTTGGTGTGTTTGGATGAGGTCACGGGGGCCTCGGGGTGGTTTCGGATGGTTAAACGGGAAGAAAACATGAAAATTGCAGGTGTAGGAGTTCTGTTGTTTTCGCCCCTGCGGAAATGGGACCGTAGAGGCGAGTCCGCAGGAGCGGATAAGGGAGCTCTGAGGCAGGTCTGTTCGCAGGAGCGAACGTTTGTCCGATGAGGCGGCATCGCAGGTGCGAGGTGGAGACCGCATGAGCGGTCAAGAGGCGGAATTGGGAAATCCACACAGGCGGATGCATGATCGCTTATGCGAGTCCGTAGAAGCGGACTCTGGTTCGCAGGAGCGAGATTTATCGCAGAAGCGGCTGCTCGATCGCAGAAGCGGACGCGCAGAAGCGTCCCTGGGACAGCTAGGCCTGGGGATTCGTAGGAGCGACAAATTGTCGCGGAAGTGGTTCCGCAGAAGCGGAAAATAGTCCGCAGAAGCGAAAATCGCAGAGGCTTTAATTATACCAGAAGTTAGAAATTTCAGAAACATTCCAAACATTTGAGGGCTCGGCTTAAGGTGAGAATTGGGCAATTTTGAAGGAGAATTCGAGGGGTTTCTTCAGGTAATCAATTATGGACTCCAATTATGATTCACTACAAGAAAAAGACTTTTTAGGGACCAACATTTAGCGACGGGGTATGAATGTGGTCCTTAGAAGTACACTAGTAAGGACGAGAATACTACTGGTCCTTAAATCTCTCTATTTTTTAATTAAAATATTAAATAGAAATAATTTTTTTAGAATGTACGGTCCTTAATTATAAAAAATTACCGGGAGAAAGTGGCGCCATACCTAAATTGGATAAAAAACAATAAAATTAACCTAAAAACTCTAACGTTTATCAATCCTAAATCTACCGTCAAGTCTCATCTCCTCACTCCTCATAGAAGTAAAAACCCTAAATCCCTTAAATTTTCATACTTCTCTCAAAGGCATTTTCCTTGTACGTTAAGAAAAAGTTTTCTTGGTATGTTAAGGAACATTTTTCTTTTATTTGTCTTACGATAGGTTTGCTAAGCTCATATTTTGCAGGTTTGGGGAAAATATCAATTTGAAAAACTGCTACCCATCTCACCACAAGTAAGCACACTATCTTTTTCTATATATTTTCTTGGGTTAACCTTCTGTTATTATTTTTCAACTACCCAATTTTGCAGGTTTGTGAAATCTTTATTTTTTTAAAATTTTTTTGTTGGTAGAAATTGATTATTAGTCAGCAAATATTTTTGCAATCAATTTCTTTTCTAGATTATATTTGTTTGGGTGTCCCTTTGTGGGTTTTTCCCTTCAAATGTGTTCTTCCTCTGCTATATTCTCTGTTCTTATATTTGAAACTTATACTTAGAAGAATTTTTGGTTTTATTTAAGTTGGAGTAAGGATTTGTCTGCGAATGTTTATGTTCTATAAATTTTTTGATCTTTACTTCATTTTGTTTAGATTGTTTGTGAGTGTATTTATATGTTTTAGTCCATTTTTAGTAGGAATTTAGTATTAGATTTTAGGAATTTGAATACAATACCTGATGCCTAGTGTTGTGCTTCTCTTTTGAGTAGAATGCTGCGTGCTATCTTGTTGTAAAGCTATCCTAGATGAAAAGTTTTATTGTTGTTACAAATGACATTATTAGTACTCTTGCAACTAGTGTATTACTTGGCTTAAAAGTTGTGTTTTAGCTGCAACTAATAGTGAGACTGCTGCAACTAGTCTCAACTAGTAATTATCACTATTACATTATGTAAGACTTCTCTTAATGGGCGAACATCTGATAATTAGACTACGACAACTAGTAAGATCATCTTAATGTAATTAGCAGTTGTTGGCTTACGTTTTTGTTTTAGCTTTTCACTATAAGTGCTATGTTAAGTTTTTGGTCTTTATTGGATTGAAGAGGTACATATTGCTTAATGTGTTAGTAAGCTTAAAAAACTTGTTTAATGTAATATTTAGCTAGTTTTTCTCGACTTCTCTAACTTTTAGTAAACTAGTTTTGAATGCATTGGTTTACTTTTAGAATTTTTATTGTATTCAACTTCTGGAGTATTTGTGGATAACCAAACAAAGCGAGAACTAGAAACTTTATTTTCTGTCAACCCTATTTTAGTTTTAATTTTGTAAATTCAGTTAATAATTATTTATTCTAGCTAAATGTTCTTATAGGAATGTACTCCTAATGGACCAGAGAAATTGTTAAGGGGTAATAAGTACACTAGTTGATGAGTGTTAAATAGAAAAATTGTGTGTTATGTCTATTTTGACATTTAATTTGTATCATATCTCACTAGTCATATACTTTTAGTTTTAGTTTCTTTAATGTATCAATTTTTCTGGATAATTAATATTAACTTCTTGTGGCTCATGACACTTTGTTTCTTACAGAAATCTATATTACAATTATATAATTTTTCCTAAAAGGTTATGTGCATCTTACAGTGCTTTCATTATCCTATATTTATTTCCTAATTTGATTCATATGTAACCTCCAAGGTTATGGCACTTAGTAAGCAATGGATGCAACTTGTTGATAATCAACTTGGTGAAGCCAAATTTAAGAATTGGTGTAGTCCGAACCACCTCTTCTAATATAGAGATAGTGGAAAAGTGCTTTGGACCTCAAACTCGTAGTCATGTATTTGGTTTTGAGGGTGGAGTAAAAGCAAAAGACTTAAAAGATGGTGGTTCCTCGAAGGCTGAATTAAGATCCGAGTTATGTTCGGCTCTAGAGCAAAACGAGTCATTGAAGGATCGGTTGTCTACTGTAGAAAATGAGGTGAAAGAACTGAAGGAACTAAAAGAATTTTTCTTGAGCCAATTGTCTAATGTCCACCCTCTGGTGACTCAACACGTTAATGTCCAGCCTTCGGCATCACCATATCAAGAGAATGACCATTGATGAACATACCAAGTTAGTAACAACTTACTCATTTCGAATATCATTTAGTTAGTAAATATTTAAATGCAACACCTAATGTCTAGCATCGTGCTTCTCGTTTAAGTAGATTGATGTGTTCTATCTTGTTGTAATTGTCCTAGATGAAATGTTATATTGCTGCAACTAGTAAAATCCCTCTTGTCTTTTAGATTTTCACTGTAAGTGCTATATTGAATTTTTGGTCTTTTTTGGATTGAAGAGGTATAAATTGCTTAATGTGTTAGTAAGTTTCGTGCTACTATAACGGCTAAAGAATAGCTTTTTAAAGCTGAAAAATCTCCCATATGTATTCCATTCAACTTGTTGATCAATGAGTTGAATCAACAAGGAATACCATTGACAACAAAATGCAGCTCAAACCCCATCCATGAAGATTCTTAAATCCCGCACCAATTAATTTTTCTTAATTTCAATTTCCCCCATGCTCACCCAGCGTGTGTTACCAAAGAGTTCCATCTAATTGACGTGGAATGAAAATAGGTCAATTCCACCATATGCAAATAATATGGATGGAGAAAATCTGCTTCACCAGAAGATGAGTCCAATACATATATTTAAGAATGCTTGTTTTACAACATTTACTGGTGTAAATTTCTTTTTCTAATTGATATAAAAGCCTCATGGACTATTTACTATAGCTTCCTCCCCGTTGCAATGCTCCCATTTTTTCATATTTAGTGATACAAGAAACATCCACCATTACTGTGATAAGAGGTTATGATATGTTACCCGCAAGTGCATCATTTCTGCATGAATACCTACCAAGCTAAATGCATAAAAGCTATCAAACTTCATTAAAAATAAAATATTTCCTTATAGCATTACTGCTTGATATTTCAGATGTGCCTTGTGTACATATACACTATTGTTTAGATTTTCATTAAGCACATATAAACTATTGTCTAGATGTTCAATTTGAAATAAAATTTGTGGTTCCTGGTTGAGGATTATCTTTCTAGGTTTGCATAAATGCTACGACGGTTATATAACACAGTTTTTCCAATTTATTTTTGTTTATATTCATGCAACCTCGTTTACATTGCTATTTTATTTTTGAAGTGTATATATATTACAATTGGTGAATTTGCATACCTTTTCAGGTAAAAGGTCAAATTATTAATAGAGTAAAATTGAAACAATTATTCAATATAATTTTCTAGTGATCTTTATAATTTCTCATTAAAGAAATTTTTGTTGAATATTTTTACAGGTTTTGGAGGCTCTCAAGATGCAGGTTTTGAAGACATACAATCAATAGACTTTTCCTTTGCTAGGAATGTTGGACAAAATATCATACATATTAAGTTTAGGGATATTTGCTAGAAGTACTTTTGCTAAAGGGGTGTCCAAAATATATTTCACCATGTTTGTACAATGCTACTAATTTTTGTCAGTAATTATTATATATGAAACCATATCTTTCATTATATTATTTTTTTGTGATTAAATTTTCTATTTGCAGAATGAATATATCTGATTTGAAAATTTATAAAAAATTAGAATTTTGGACCACCCATGCTTGATCCTGAATAAAATCAAGGACCGGATCTTCTTGTCCTTAAAAGCTCTTTTCGACCGGTATACTCGTCACTAAATGTGTGAAGACATATTATATGACATTGATTTGCAATAAAGACCATATTTCTCGTCCCTAAAAGTATTTAAGGACCACATTCCAGCTAGTCATTAATACCTTTCAAGGACCAGTATTAATCTGGTCGCCAAATACATTTAGGGACCAGATGTCAAACTCATCGCTAATAACCTTTAACGACGGAGGATCCAGCGACCGGTGACGACCAGTTTTAACTGGTCGCTATAGATATTTTAGGACCAGAAATAAGCTTTTAGGGACCATTATTCTCGTCCCTAGAAGTCATTTTTCTTGTAGTGATTGTTGTTGATAATATTATGCAAGATTTTCATGAAAATGGAAGAATTTGGGCTATTTAATGTGGGTTTTCACCCTAGGCTTAAACCTTAGAAAATCAAAGGCTTGAATGAGCAAATGGAGTCCGAATTTAGTAAACTTTATATGCTTAGACTCGTATTGAGATGAGGGTTCCGAATATATAATTTTCGTGATTTTTCGATAAGCGTACCGAAAGTCGGGTTTTGGCAACTTGTGGATTTTGGTGTATTTTTAGTTGTTTTGATTGGGTAATGCCCATTTGGCCTATTTTGATATGATTCTATTGATTTTTATCAGATACTACACCTGTGAAGGCCGACATTCGTGGCAAGAGAATTGTCTCTTAGCGGTTTTGTACAGGAGTTGAGGTAAGTGGCTTGACTAACCTCGTGTGGGGGAACTTACACCCCTAGGATATTATGTGATAGTTTAAATGCCTTGTACGCGAGGTGGCGGGCATGTACATGCGCTGGTTGTTGTAACACATGATTTACTTGAATTGTTCGATTAGTGATATTCCTCCTCTTAGCTGATTAAATCGATACTCTTACTAGGTATTAGTTAGAAAAACATGATTAGATAGGATTTAACTGTCTAGTTGCCTAATTGTCTTACTTGAACTTCTTGATAATTGTCGGCACTAGTTTCGGTGAAGTTGTAGTTAAGCATATTATATTCTCTCTGTGTATTTCATTATTTGTGGTGTTTGTGGACTGCGGGTTCGATTCCCGGAGATCCCAGGGATGTGGGTTCGATTCCCTGAGACCCGGAGTGGTATTGTTTATGGACTGCGGGTTCGATTCCCGGAGATCTTGAGTTATTGAGATATGGACTGCGGGTTCGATTCCCGGAGATCCTGAGTTATTGAGATATGGACTGCGGGTTCGATTCCCGGAGATCCTGAGTTATTGAGATATGGGCTGCGGGTTCGATTCCCGGAGATCCTAAGATATTGATATATTATTGAGATATGGACTGCGGGTTCGATTTCCTGAGATCCTGAGAATGATTGAGACATGGGCTGCGGGTTCGATTCCCGGAGACCCAGGGGTACTGTTAATGGGACTGTGGGTTCAATTACTACAGGTCCTGGACTTGTTAATTGCGTTTTGTTACTTGTTGCTAGCTTAATTGTAGACGATTGCAGTAATCACTTTATTGTTGTTATTTCGGAATTATTATCATTTAAACTACTTATTATTGTTATTTTCATTTTGTAATTGTTTTCTCTCAGTATGGCCCTGACCTTCCTCGTCACTACTCCATCGAGGTTAGGCTTGGCACTTACCGAGTACCGCCGTGGTGTACTCATGCTACTCTTCTGCACACTTTTGTTGTGCAGATCCAGGTACATCAGGACAGGCTCATATTAGGTGATTCAGCAGCACTTTGGGAGACCTCGAGGTATGATCCGCTACGTCCGCGGATCCGGAGGCCCTCCTTCTATTCTGATAGTATTAGTAGATGTTTTCCTTCATTTTGTTGTTAGATACTCTTTACACATAGAGCCACAATTGTATATTCTCTTTTAGTCTGTGTTATCCGTGGGATTCCGGGTCTTGATGGTATTTTTATATACAGTGTGTTTGACGGGTGTATGTGCCAAGCGGCACGGATTACATTTCTTTTTTATATTATTTTTCCGCTATTTCTTATTTAATGTTCATAAACTTGTATATTCCGCAACGTGTTAGGCTTACCTAGTCGTGGGGACTCGGTTCCGTCATGACATGTTCACGATTGGTGAACTAGGGTCGTGACAATCTCGAACACTAGCGACAACATTGTTCTCGTTATTTTCAACTTTCTTTCCTTCTCTAATGACTTGATTGAACTTGCAGAAAAACCTTTTGATGTGTCCTTTCATGCCACAATGGTTGCATGTAACATTATAGTATTTGGACCTTGACTTACTTCTACTTTTATCTCTATTCCTTGAGCCTCTTGTTCAATCTCTCCTCCGGTCTTCTGTAACCAAGATATCTACTTGTGAGGATGAACTTTGAGATTTTCTCCATAATTCCTCGTTCAACACACCACTCTTGGCATATTCCGTGGTCACCTTACCTTTAGGATCTGAATTTGTCAAAGAAAGACGAAGAGTTTCCCAAGAGTTTGGCAGAGTATTAAGAAGCCAAAGTCTTTGTATCTCATCATCAAAATTAATCCTCATTTCAGATAGCTGATCAAGGACGCCCTAAAAATCATTTATGTGATCAAGGATAGGGCTGCCTTCTAGGTATTTAAAGGTCATCAATTGCTTTAGCAGAAATAATTTATTGTTTCCAATTTTTGAAGCATAGAGAGTCTCTAACTTTTCCCACAATGATCTCGCATGTGTCTCGTTCACAATATGGTTGTGAACATTATCTTCAACCCATTGCCGTATATATTCACATACTTTTTGGTGCTCGAAATCCCAATCTTCATCGGATATACTCTTAGGTTTATGAGCTAAAAAAACGAGTAGATGCATCTTCTTCACGAACAACAAGTCTTTCATCTTGCTTCTCCAGACATTATAATTTCTCCCATTTAAACATACCATCTTGCTCATATTCACCTCCATTTCATAATAACCCGGATAAATAACCAAGGCTCTGATACCACTGTTGTGTCAAGGAAGAGGCAAACCCGAAAATAAAGAAGATAAAGAACACCAAATTTTAACGTGGAAAATCATTCAAATAGAAGGTGAAAACCACGGGATCACAAAGATCCAAAAAACTCTACTATAATAATAAGAGGGTTACAATGTTCTCCAAATTGGCTATACAACAAGGGCCAAACACGGAACAATAATAGCAACAAGAGCAATAACTAATCAATTGAAAAAAAGTATAATCCACAAAATGAAGCTGTTGTTCGAGGCACGAAATAAGATGCTATGAGCCTTCAAATCCGATCTCCACTGTTCAAGTCCAAGACCAAGATGTTACAAACACTCAATTAAAATTTCAGCCCGATCCAACTATTAACTAATCCGGAAACACGATTTTAATATTGGTTGGTCGGAATAAAAATCTGCAGCAAAAGAAAATATTTTTCTTCTCTCTTCTCTATTGTTAGGTATTTTGTGGGGAAAAGAAGGGTAGGGTTTGTAGAAGTTGATTCCCATAAGCTGGGTCGAAGTGAGCTGGTAGACCCCAATGGGTCTGCATGGCTTGAATTAGTGCATGGGAAGTATTTGGAGTTATGGGGTTTAGCATCTTGGTCAGCCATGTCTTGTTGACATAGTTGTTTCTAGCTAGTTACATGCCCTCCATGATCAGTTTGGACGCGGTACGTTGAGTAGTGTTATTCTTCTTTGGAGGGGGAGTGATAGACGAGGAATTTGTGTTATTGAGGGTGTATATAAGATGGGGTTCTTGGTAGGCTAATTGAGTATTCGTCTCTTAAAGGATTTGTATGGAAGATATAGTATAAATTTGCATGTTGTCTGAGTCGACTGGCATAAAGGTTTTTATCTTTGGTATGCTAGGAGGTGTAGGTGTCATTTGTTGCAAGGGAGGCGTATTGTTTTGCATACAAGAAAATTTAGTGGTTTCTTGTTAAAACCATAGGTACTGTGAGTATTAGGGGAGTTCTGGGTAGCCAGTGGCTAGCTGAGTTGGAAGCTTATTCTTGTGTGGCCACGTGGCATGGATTAACTCCCATGCAAACCGGATGTTGCATCGGTAATGTCGAATGAGTCGATTGCCTTTTCAGGCGTATATTGTTGTCTCACTTTCTTTATTGGATGATGGCAAAAGATTATCCACATCATTGTACAGTAGTGCAAATTTGTTGTCAATGCCCAGATCAATATTAGAGGTATTGATTTGATTAGTTTTAGACGAAGCTTTTTCTCTTGTAATAGGAATTATGAAAGCGTGAAGGTTTGTCGATATTGGGCTCAGGAGATTTTTGCTTGAGGTCCCTACTCGCTTTATAATCTACACTCATCTGAAGATGTTTGATTGGTGAGTGGTTTCTGGAGGAGCATTTTTATTTTTTTAGAAGGAGACTACCCTCCACTGGTCGTCTTCTGTAGTATTACAAGTGACTTTGGCATGATTTATAGAGGGGATATCTTTGGTAGTATTGTCCTTAGTAATGACATTGCAACTTGTCTCAATATGGCCTAGTCTACCACAGTTCCTACAGAGGATGTTTTTGCCCTCATAAATAATAGGTTGTTTATGGCATCCTATGCAGATGAAGGGTATGACAGGATGTCCTAGAGGAATTTCTACACATAGTCTAGCGTATCTCCCTCTAAGGATCCACTTTTAAGAGTTTGCCTATTTTATTTCCAATCTTAGAGAGGACTGTCTTAGCGTAAAATTCTGTGGGAAGTTGGGTTAATCTTAACTATATTGCGGAGAAGCTAGTGTAATTTTTTATTTGAAGCTACGAAATTATGAACCCCTTTTTTGACAGACAAGAAATGCCCATTGGTGAACCAGGGTCCCTCATGATGGCTTTGGCCATATTGGGTTCTTGTGAAAATTTGACTATGTACAAGTCAATGCCCAGATCAATAAGAGGAAATTGCTCAGAAGGTTTCAATTTTCTTGTACCTTTTTTTAAGTTATTTATTTAGGATACGTTTACCAAAAAACTTGATAATGACCGAGAATTTCCATGGTTCATATAGCTTTTGTAAGTTTACTGGTTAGAGCATATTGCTTGATCGCCGGTTGGAAGATCTGTTTGGCCTGGATAGCTCGGCATGTCCTCGAGGCAATGATCATAGTTTTCTAAGGAGAAAACTTGTTGATCATGCAAAAAGTTTATTGGGTGTTGAGATAGGAGTTTGTCCTTGAAGGGTGTTGGTGGCGTATTGGTATCCATTAATGAAGATTATGTTTTGAGTTGAGACATGGAGAAAAAGAGTGAGGAAAGAAAGGGAAATTAAAGAGAAGGGAGAGCTTCTCTCACTTGAAGAATTGTAATGAAAACTGTAACTTTTATCCATAAATATTTAATATCTTGTAACTTGTTATTTTTGTGGTCTTCATTAATTGATTTACATTACTTAGCACCATCGTGCCGCTCGATAAGCAAAAACCAGGTTTCTAATAAGAAAGTTGTATGAGCTACAATTCGACCTTATAATACTCGGAATAAATTAATTATTCCCCTCGGCCCAAATGCGTATAACGGGCGTCGAGGTCGTTTCCAATTGGGTGCAGACGCCATAAACAGCGAGGCTGTCCTCAACCACAAGTTATTGTCTGTAGCCGCCTATAATTCTTTCGTCAGAGACGACGCCTTGCGGGTGCGGGTACACCCGCAATAGTTTCGTGATACGGATTCAATCTCCAAAGAAAGTCAACTATCATAATTAAAGACCTATAAATACCGAAGCAACCATCAGAAATGGGGTTCCACTCTCCCCCATGGGGGCTCTAAGAAATACAGAGTACAACGGAGTGTGAGAATCAATATGAACAATATAGGATAATAGTAGATCCATGAAAACAGGATTGTAAGGATCTGAACCTCTTCATGGAGAGGCAGATTAACCCATTATCATGAATGTAGATCATTAAATATCCTCTGTTATCTCTACATATGTCCCAATTATCTTTTCCTTTACTGAATTTCAGATATGCTACGACCTGCTATGATTGGCCCTTTATTTTTAATAATTGCTTTGAGTTCATAAATGTTCGTAAATATTCTGAGCCAAACAATTTGGCGCCGTCTGTGGGAATTTCATAGCAAGGTCTCGTAGCTGTTACTGAGGTCAGAAAACCAAAAGAAAATAAACACCAGGGCAAGCCCGATTCATCTCCTCCATACTCGGGGTACAAGCCCTCGACTCAAAGGAATCAATAAAAGTACGTTCAACTACGGTTGAACTGGAACTCAGACCATGAGCCTTCGCCAAATAAAAACTCAACAATATTTGAAGTAAAACTCGGGCTACGAGCCCTCAACTCAAAAGAATCAACAAAAGTTCAACTATAGTTGAACTGGGACTTAGGCCATGAGCCTTCGCCACGATTAATTCAACAACAGTTGAAGTAAAACTCGGGCTACGAGCCCTCGACTCAAAAGAATCAACAAAAGTTCAACTACGGTTGAACTAGGACTCAGGCCATGAGCCTTCGCCACGATTAATTCAACAATAGTTGAAGTAAAACTCGGGCTACGAGCACTCGACTCAAAATAATCAACAAAAGTTCAACTACGGTTGAACTGGGACTCAGGCCATGAGCCTTCGCCACGATTAATTCAACAATAGTTGAAGTAAAACTCGGGCTACGAGCCATCGACTCAAAAGAATCAACAAAAGTTCAACTACGGTTGAACTGGGACTCAGGCCATGAGCCTTCGCCACGATTAATTCAACAACAGTTGAAGTAAAACTCGGGCTACGAGCCCTCCACTCAAAAGAATCAACAAAAGTTCAACTATGGTTGAACTGGGACTCAGGCCATGAGCTTCGCCACGATTAATTCAACAACAGTTAAAGTAAAACTCGCGCTACGAGCCATCGACTCAAAAGAATCAACAAAAGTTCAACTACGGTTGAACTGGGACTCAGGCCATGAGCCTTCGCCACGATTAATTCAAAAACACTTGAAGTAAAAATCGGGCTACGATCCCTCGACTCAAAAGAATCAACAAAAGTTCAACAACGGTTGAACTGGGACTCAGACCATGAGCCTTCGCCACGATTAATTCAACAACAGTTGAAGTAAAACTCGGGCTACGAGCCCTCTACTCAAAAGAATCAATAAAAGTTCAACTATGGTTGAACTGGGACTCAGTCCATGAGCCTTCGCCATGATTAATTCAACAGCAGTTGAAGTAAAACTCGGGCTACGAGCCCTCTACTCAAAAGAATCAACAAAAGTTCAACTACGGTTGAACTTGGACTTAAGCCATGAGCCTTCGCCATGATTAATTCAATAACAGTTGAAGTAAAACTCAGGCTACGACCCCTCGACTCAAAAGAATCAATGAAGTTCAACTACGGTTGAACTGGGACTCAAGCCATGAGCCTTCGCCACGATTAATTCAGCAACAGTTGAAGTAAATCTCGGGCTACGAGCCCTCGACTCAAAGGAATCAATAAAAGTTTAACTACGATTGAACAGGATCCTAGGCCATGAGCCTTCGCCAAATAAAAACTCAACAACAGTTGAAGTAAAACTCGGGCTACGAGCCCTCGACTCAAATGAATCAACAAAAACTCAACTACGGTTTAACTAAGACTCAGGCCACGAGCCTTCGCCATGATTAATTCAACAACAGTTGAAGTAAAACTCGGGTTACGAGCCCTCGACTCAAAAGAATCAATAAAAGTTCAACTACGGTTGAACTGGGACTTAGGCCACGAGCCTTCGCCAAATAAAAATTCAACAACAGTTGAAGAAATATTCGGGCTATGAGCCCTCGACTCAATATAAATTCAACGACAATCGAAGCAAAGCTCAGGCCATGTTCTCTCGATCCAGAAACAACTAATGACCACATAAATAAAAATACGCACAACATAACGAGGAGTAAGCAAACGAATGGAAAAGGGGGGGAATTCCCCCTATTTTAAATTAAAATAGGTGAATGCGGGACACGTCCGTCCACCTCGAAGCAAGAATTGACTGAAGTTAACCATAACAATCAGTCAAATAAAAAAAAGGAAAGAAGAGAAAAATAGCCACACACGACAACAAGAAAAAGAAAGTAAAACCAACTAATCACCAATTAACTGGGGATTGCCAACAATGCCATCCGTTCCAGTTCCATCATCACCGGCGTCGCTCCATCACCAGCTATATCCACGTCGGTCCTGTATCCGCTCCCTCGAGCCTCCACTGCGTCTCCGTCATTCTCGGCCCCGGCTCCGCTCCCACCAGGAATATCATCGTTACCAGGCGTCGCGGTATCAAAACCGCACTCCTCACGGGCCACTCACGCTTTCTGGCACGCCTGCTCGAAGGCCCCTTCAGTAATCACGCCGGCCTCAAACAGATGTATATATATGTCCCGCTGTGCTTCGGCATAAACCCAAGCTTCACGAGAACTACCCAAGCACGCGGACTATTCCTAGACACGCCGGTTTTCCTGTTCAAGGAGCGCTATCTG
Organism: Nicotiana noctiflora; assembly: GCA_032618575.1. Classification (NCBI taxonomy): domain Eukaryota; kingdom Viridiplantae; phylum Streptophyta; class Magnoliopsida; order Solanales; family Solanaceae; genus Nicotiana; species Nicotiana noctiflora. The sequence goes on from JASVEL010000137.1 coordinate 471,795, forward strand.
CCCCGCGGCCTCTTGGGCACTCCTCTCCAGCATCCTGATCCGCTCCTCGAGGCCGTCCTCCCTGGAAGCGGCAGCAACTCTTACCGCCGATAGTTGTGAGTCGTGGGCTCGGATGATCCCCTCAAGCTTGGCTCCCTTGGCAGAAGCCTCGACCAGCCTGTGCCTCGAGTCGGCCAATTCTTCCTCCACAGCAGCAACCTTCCCGCTCCACTACGAGGTAGCCGCCATCACCTTGGCCAAGCACTGACGCTCGCTCTCCCAAGATGCCTTCCTCACAACCTCCAGCTCATCGTTCGCCTGGCGCAGCCGCCCCTCTAAGGTCTCCACACGGCCGAGCGCCTGGTCCCTCTGCAACTCCGCCCGCGCTAACTCCCCGACCAACTATTGGTTGCTAGGATCATCCCTCAAGTGCTCCTCAAGATCCCTACATTGGAGCCGTAACTGGCGACACCTCTCGAGAATGCGGAGAAGGACCTTGGTTCGAACATTGGTGCGACGTAGGCACTCTACCTGCAGCAAAAATGCTTGCGAAACAAAAACATATAGAAGTGTCATAGGCAGAAATTCTGGAAGACGCAAAGGTTATGAGAAAGTAGTCAGCCCGGAACGCGTACCTTCATACACAGCGACGCTACCTCATTCATTATACTAACATCTGTCACCTCTCTCATCGACTGATTCTCCATAGAAGAACACCACTGGCCTAACAGCGGCAAAATGGAAGCCTCCCTCAGCAGCAAATTCTCATCTGCGGGAATTTCGATCACTACGGCCTCCCGTCTGGATGGACAGTCACGTTCGTGATCCCATCACGAAACATACGAATGTCCTCGAAGTCCAAGTAGGAACCAGATGGGGATACCTCTCCCGTCATCGCCGCCCCCGTCGACGGGGTGATAAAATCTAAAAGATCTACGACCACTCGAGAGGGCTCACACGCCTCAAATCTATGGGTAGAGGACTGGGCAGTAGGAGCAGCGTTCCCTTCCCGCTTGTCCCAGTCTCTTAGATAATTTGGCCCGCCCGTTAGAGTGCGTGCCACCTCAACAATCTCCCTCGCCCCGGAGGGAGGTGGAGGGGTCACGCCTACCGCCTCATTAGCGACTGACCGCGCCTCTGGAGGAGCCTGAGGTGGAAGGATCCGCCACCTGACCAAGGGCCTCTCCTCCTCGACTCGAGAAGGCGACGCCTCTCGGGAGCGGACAATTCCCGACACACTCCCGCCATCAAGCCGAGGGCGAGCAGGAGAGGGCGCAGCTATAAAATCGACGGAGACAACCCCGGGAGCCCGATCGGCCACCGCCGGAGTGAAAAACCTGGCAATCTCCCGATGACACCGGAATACGGGCTGAGGAGCCCTATCGTGGCTTATCCTCCCCACAAAGATAGAAAATGGGTTAGCATTGAGCCATGATGACTGCTAAAAGACGAATGTGCACCACTAAAGTAAAACGACTTACCTACGACCAAGCTGTGGCCGTACCTCCTCGAGAGGGACACCCATGAGCGAACCCCCTCGGTATGCGGAAGGATAACTTCTAACCACCCGCGCAATCTAGTGAATAGAGGCGGGGGCGACCTGTCAGCTACAGAAATGACAAAGCAGCAACCAGTCAAAGACAAAAATAAAGCATAAGTTTAATCCGCCTCAAAAACAAAATAAGGAAAGACTTACGACCATGATTCCAAGCCTCCGAAAATCCCGAAGGGGACGTCACCAGATGACTGGTCCGAACGAAGAAAACTTCTTCATATTGCCGTCACCAGTCCCTGTCACCCAGGCGGGACCATCCGAATCATGCTCCCCCGAGTCCGTTGAGGAGCAAATAGAGTAAGGACATGCTTAAAATTGACCAACCTGCCGACCAGCTCCGAGAACTTAAGCAGCATAGCCAAGAGCCTGTACACAGACGGGGTAAGTTGCCCCTGGCAAATGCCATAGTACCGGCATAAATCGACTAACAGATTGGGAAGGGGCATTCTGAACCCCAGCTTGAACGGGAATGAGTAGAACACGCAATACCCGACGCGGTCGGTGTGTACCCTGTCTCCGGGCTGAGCCAACACAGTGTCGGCATGGGAGGGGATGAGCCCCTGCGCGCGCAGCTGGGCCATACTTACCTCCCCCATCAGTGGGGCCTCATCGATAGGCTCAACACCACCATCTGCGGTGAAATCCACCGCCAAGCTCCCCGCCCCTGGGAGTATATCATCCACTGAGGGCATCCTCTCAATATCGCTCCGATCAACGACCGGAAGCACGGGGGACAACCCCTAAATCACCGGATTGTCTGCTGGCAGCACCACCGGAAGACCGTCGCGAGGAGAAAGGCCAGCCATCAATTTAGGTCATCGGGAAAGTTAGATGAAGAACTGAGAAGATAATTAAGAACGGGAAATGATTATGCCACAGAAAAAGAAAGATTATTTGAGAATCTGCTAGAGAAAGAAACAATCAGTAAATCAAAGAATGAAGAATGTCTCACATACCAGACTCTCTTATAAGAAAAATCGAATCAAAACCTCGGAAAACTGACAGGCGTCATTTAATGCGAAACTCAACCATCAGAAACGGTTCAATGCTCATCAAAATCGTCGCTTCCACGATCAGAATCGGAGAGTGTGCGCCGGAATTTAAGCCGTCGCTTCATACACCCCTGGTACGGCAACACCTCAACCGGACACTGCATCCTGAAGACTGCGTAAAGCAAGAGCATATCCGGACCCGCACCCGATGAAGAGGCGTCCTGAGAGGTCGTCGTATCCACAATCGAAAAGAGACGTCGTACGGACTATCATATCCGTTCATCCCGGCCCGTCTCGACGTGACCACGATAAGCTGAGGGACTATCTGTATGAGCTACAATTTGACCTTATAATACTCGGAACAAATTAAATATTCCCCTCGTCCCAAATACGTATAACGGGCATCGAGGTTGTTTCCAATTGGGCGCAAACGCCATAAACAGCGAGGTCGTCCTCAACCACAAGTTGTTGTCCGTAGCCGCCTATAATTCTTTCATCAGAGATGACGCCTTGCGGGTACGCCCATAATAGTTTCGTGATACAGATTCAATCTCTAAAGAAAGTCAACTATCATAATTAAAGACCTATAAAATACCAAAACAACCATCAGAAATGGGGTTCCACTCTCCGCTCATAGGGGCTCTAAGAAATACAGAGTACAACGTAGAGTGAGAATCAATATCAACAATATTGGATAATAGTAGATCCATGAAAACATGATTGTAAGGATCTGAACCTCTTCATGGAGAGGCAGATTAACCCATTATCATGAATGAAGATCACTAAATATTCTTTGTTATCTCTACATATGTCTTCATTATCTTTTCCTTTACTGAATTTTAAATATGCTACGACCTGCTATGATTAGCCCTTTATTTTTAATAATTGCTTTGAGTTCATAAATGTCCGTAAACATTCTGGGCCAAACAAAAGTCTTGAATAAGCGAGGCTGTCATGATAGAATGATTTACGTGCAATAACAACGTCAATTCCATGTATTCAGTTAAGATTAAATTGAACTAAAAGCCTAAATTAAGATTTCATCATAGTATTATCGGTGAATAGAAGTTAATTCTATTTTGTCATCTTCTGTGTTCAAGAAGGGACGGATCTACCTTGTGAGGTAGGGTGCCACGCCACCCGTTCGCTTCGCTAAAATCCTTAGTATGTACATAATATCTCTGTGAAAACACTTATATATTGATAAAGTCACAAAGCGGCACCCAAAAGTCACAAAGCGGACGCGGGTACTAGTGGTTCAGTGTCCATTCTTAAGGGTGTCCCCCGGCCTCATGAATGCAAGTTCAATTCCCTGCTCGATAATCTTCGTTCTTTTTCCTGTTTTTCTTCTTATTAAGGTTTTCCTTATTATCAGCTCCTTTCCTTTTTCGGTTCTCGCCCTCCTTTTTTTCTTCCTCTCATTTCTAAATCTCTCTTCTTTTTTTTTATCTTTAAGTCCTCATTTTGTTTCTATCATTATGAGCAATTATTTCAATAAGTAATTTGAATTGATTTTAAGTAGCGTATAATTTCTTTCTTTTTAGTAAAACAATATTAATTTATGTATTAGAGTATAATTTGAACAATATCTTTTATTCGGTGAAAATTTATAGTCGTTTTGAGTCGAATATCATAGGTTGAGTGTTGAAGGTTTTTCTTTGAAAATAATTGTCATATAAATCAACAATTAAAATGAAAAAGATTAATTCAAGAACAATACAAGTAAATTAATCTAGTCAAAGAATATATAGTAGTTAACCTACTCTTTAAACAAGTTTTTATATTTGAGGCACTCTTTCATGAAATGCTATTTTTCTTTTGCTTTTTTAGTTTTAAAAATTGAACTAAAATCGGACTTATTTGCTTTGTGAATAAAATGTCAATTCAAATTAACAAAAAACTAACTGAACCTATCTATTACACCTAATCTGTCTTTGTAGATAGTGATATGTATACTATATGCATAATATGTTGGCACCCGCAACCTTCGAATCCTGGATCCGCCTCTGCGTTCAAAATATTTAGTTTTCCAAATAAAATCGAATGTGAGATTAACTCAAGACATATAACCTTAGAAATTGCGAGTTTGAAATGAGAAAGAAAACTCATATGGAAATGGAAGGCTACAGCACGTGCATTTAAGATTAGTGTACCAATTATAATATACTTAATCTGGTATGCCATTTTTGTAAACCTAGCGAAAATTTTGTGCACCGAGCGTCCTTTTAAAACAGTATGAATTGGCTAGTTTTGTGCTGATTGATATAGCCTACCGCATGTATATCCTAACCCACGATGATTCTACTAACCAACTATTGTGATCTTTATTATTATGTGATTTTTTATAATTTAGCTAGATTCATATTTAATACTTTGGTAACACATTAAGAGTTGTTAATTAAAATAAGGTAACAAATTAAAAATGAGACTTAATAAAGCAACAAATTTATGGCAAGTAGTTGTTAGGCCAAATGAGGACCACATATGAATTATAATAGGAAGTTAGACCAAAACAACTATATATAGTACAGTCTAATAGATGTATTTATTATTACAATTGAACAAAAAAAGGTTTAGAAATATAGTAGTATCTGAAACCAGAATGCAGGTTTACGTTTACCAAAACACCAGATTTGGTTATCAACTTGAAAAACCTAGTCGCAGACTTGGTTTTGTCAATTCTTCTTATGGACCAAAATTCATTCAAATCAACTTCTTTTGCACAACCTATCATAATTGGAATGTCAATCTAAGGCTACAACTTGACCCAGCAATGGTAGTAAAAACCCCAGAAATCTCAACCAGTATGACCTTGGAAACCCATGATTTTGCTAATAAAGAAGAGACTCGTGAAACCATTTTCAAGGTGGTAAAGATTTTTTTTAAAATTTTCCCTTTGATTCAAATTAAAATGCTTAAACTCCCTTTGATTTCATTTTATGTAGTACTATATACTTATTAGTCCTTTTCAAAAAGAATGCCATTTTTTTTGTATTTATTAGTAATATGCCTTTTGAATCTTATATGAACTATATTACGTCATTACAAAAAGGAGGGGGGGGGGGGATTTAAAAAAATTGAAATATCGTGATTATATACTTAGCTAATGTTCATATTTGCAGGTGTTAAAGAATTGGCATGCTTCAGATATTAACCGCAAAAAGATATTTGATGAATTAAATGCGACGGTACAAAATTCTAGGAATTATTGCTTGGTGTTGGTCGATGGTCGACCAGCACTGCAACTAAGTGTTAAGGTTGTACTGCTTTATCAGTACGTTCAGATGGGAAATAATAGCAATGGCGTTATCATATCAACTAATTCTACTGACGGGAATTGCTTGCTTTGCAAAAATGAACTTATTGGTGCTTTGAATGTTACAAGAATGTCATGTTCGAATATGTTTCATATCAATTGTATTAGAACATGGCTTAGGAAAAATACTGGTTGTCCATCTTGCGTTGTCAATGTAAATGGCCTAGCTGATTCCATGTCCAGCATGATACTATAAAGTTCGGTTTTATTGGACAAAACTTTAAGTATTCATTATACCGAATTGCTGAATAAAACAGGAATATGGTTTAGTTGTTAATTTAATATTCTTTTCTGGGTATATGTTTTTCTTTTTTATGTATGCTTTTCCTGAATTAATATGTACTAGATTTTAAAGGGACAAATTTCACTAGAAATGTCCCAACTTGTAATGTGATCAGTAATATAGTAAAAGTTACAAATCTTTTGTAGCAAAAAACAAAAGTGTGTTTGACCCAAAATGTTTGCAAGCATTTATGAATTCAAAGCAATTATTAAAAATAAAGGGTCAATCATAGCAGATCGTAACATATCCGAAATTCAATAAAGGGAAAGATAATAGGAATATATGTAGAGACAATAGAAGATATCAGTGATTTTTACTCATGATAATGAGTTAATCTGCCTCTCCATGGAGAGGTTCAGATCCTTACAATCATGTTTTCATAGATCTACTGTTACCCTGTATTTTTGGTATTAGGTTCTTACTCTGCGTTGTACTCTGCATTTCTTAGAGCCCCAATGGGAGAGAGTGGAACCCCCTTTTCTCATGACTGTCTTGGTATATATAGATCTTTTCGTGCCAGTTGACTTTATTGGAGATTGGGTCCTTGTCAGGATATTATTTCGGGCGTACCCGGAAGGCGTCGATCTCGCCCAAAACCTCTGGCGGACGCGGATAGTGTTTCCTGGTCGAGGGCGGCCTTACCGCATGCGACGTTTGCGCTAGTCGAGGGCGGCCTCGCTGCTTGTTGCATGAACTTGGGTCGAGGGGGACGATTAATCGACTTGACTATTATAAGGTCGAATTATGACTCATACAAAGTGTTTCTTCTGCTTTTAGTGTGATTTCGTGTTTATTAATTTCCAATTATAACTTTGTGGCGCTTTCTAGGATAATATCGGTCTTTTACATTTTGAACTTTTTTGGGTTATAACATTGTTTTAATCTTTCATTTAGATAAACGAATGCAATAAAGAAAAGAAAATTAAATATTTACACAGAAAAATAAATTTGTGCTTATACAAGTCATGAAGGTTTAAATAGAAAGAGAAAAAAAAACTATCCTTAATGTGGATATATGCGCATATTGCTAAAGGCTATTAACGATTTATTTTTATCTTTCTGGTTTCACATTCGGTGTCTAGTACCTGTATTGGAGCCCGACTATATCTGTATTTGTGCGGCTAGGGCCTCATTCGAGGGAAAGCGCTCCCTACCAAGGATTTTTTCTACCTAAGGCTCGAATTTGAAACCTCTGACTAAGGGAAACACAGTCACATCTGTTGCACCACATCCTTTGGTCGTGGCTAAACAATTACTCTTTCTATCAGTAACTCTATAATTATCATCTATATATTACTTAGTATTTGGTAGTATTTCTTGGTTCGTCCCGGACCCTGCACCGGGCTGTGTTTCTTCTTTCTTTTTCTTTGTTTAATTTCTTGGTTAATGTTTTCATGTTCCCTAACACAATAGCAGTCTAGTTCCAGTTTAACTAATCATTAATTTTGGATTTAATAATGGCTATCCTAGAATTTTAGCGCTTGACGTCACGAGAAAAGCCTTATCATATATAACTATAGGGATACGTCGAATCATGTTAATTTGTTATTGTCAAATAATATATTAATGAAGAAAGCATACATAAAAATTTATTAGTCTTATACTACTTTATGTTTAAAAGTGATTCCTAAAAGTATTTTATTGAAATAGTTGTTAACAAGTTGATTTTATTCACGCAAAATCAGGTAAGTATCTAAACACTCAAAAATCTTTTAAGCCTAAATATCCTTATAATTTGAAGCAGGATAAGTTAGAGGATTCAAATCTCTCTAACACTGATCAAAATATTCCTATTGTGACTCCTATAATTGGTATCCGAACGACTAACAAGTTCTCTTCATTGCTGACTAATAACAATGATCTCTGACTAATAACAATGATCTACCTAAGGAAGCAGAATCTACTAGTATGGATTTGGATGAAATCCCTCATAGCCAATCCACGGATCATTCCCACTCCATTTCCCACAAAAACTCAGTATTACCCCATATTGATAAGCCACGTTGTATTAGGAAAAAGTTTTTTATGATGTAGCAAGACACGTGAAATGGTCAAAAGGTTGACGGACAATAATTAAATAAAAGATGCGGCAAGACAAATTAGACACGGGACGTAATTCAGCTACGAGTCCCGTACCTGTTTAAAATGGAATGGGATGTAACTCTAAAGACAAAAGATACAGAAAGCAGTTTAGACACGTATTTCGTATCAATTCAAGACATTCAATGGCAACGGATCAAAAAGCATTTAAAATATGGATCTGAAGACAGGAAAAAGTCCAAATTCAAACATTAAATACCTGATACGTTGAAGAATTGGCATTTAATAGGAATGATTGTGTAACGACCTATTCAATGTCATTTATTACTCATAATTATGCCATTAAAGCGTAGGTTTCATTCTTTAACCTAGGATCGGCTATAAAAGGAAAGAAGTTACATCATTTGTACGACACGATCAACTGTTGAAAGCATACTGAAATACAATTTTTCTTTATTGTTCATTCTAATTATTGAAAGCCTATTACATTCTTTGGTCTCTTGACTATCAGTAACCCGATTTCTCTTTCATTTTCTAGTTTTAATCGAAATTCTATATTTTGGTTAAACAAATTGGTTCTGTTACCAGGAATCTGATAATCTATTCTTTCTAAGCTTACACACCTTACCTGTTGTTAACATCATGTCAAACACCAATAACAACAACAATACTGTTGGAAACCATATCCCTCATGTTCAAAGGGATTTGCACAATGTTAACATAGTTCCTTCAAATCCAACTTCTTCACACCAATCTCGAGAAGATACTCTTGCGTCAAATACACCATTGCCAAAAATGACATTGAATGTCATCAATGGAGGAGAAGATATTTACAGAGTAACGTACACGGCTTCAAATAAAATTTCTAAAGTGACACACGGGAAGCGAGTACGCCAAACCTTAGAAGATGAAAGTATGGGTTTTGATAATGCGGATATAGAAGGAATGATCACTCCTCACAACAATGCATTGGTTATATCCTTACTCGTACACGATACTAATGTAAAACGAGTTTTAATTTATCCCGAAAGATCTGTCAACATCATTTTGCTAAGAGTGTTGCAGGAAATACAAGCTGAAGATAGAATGATACCCAAAGCACATACGTTATCAGGCTTCGACAATACAAACGTGAATAGGTGAACTAATTCTAACAACTTATGCTGCAGGTGCCATTAAAGAAACTAAATTTCAGGTAGTTAATATGGAAATGGCCTATAACTTAATAATAAGGAGACCATGGATTCATGATATGGATGTTGTCTCATCAACTCAACATCAAGTTATCAAGTTTCCATCGCCTTGGGGAATATGTCAAATTCGAGGAGATTAACAAACAACTAGGAGTATCAACGTTGTGACAAGTACGAGTACCGTAGGAACAGTTAGAGGCAATAACAATCAAATTTCAACTGAAAAAAATGGATTGTTTGGAAGAATCGCAGCCCTAGGGAGATTTATTTCTAAGTCTTCTGAAAAATGCTTTAAATTTTTCTCGACATTTAAGAAACAGGATTATTTCGAGTGGAATGAATATTGCCAACGAGCCCTTAAGGATTTGAAAATCTATAAGTTAAACCCCCCTCTATTGGCAAAGCCAAAGGAAGGCAAGAAATTACTTATTTATTTTGCAGTTTCAGAAGTAGAGGTAAGTGCTGTTCTAGTTCGTGAAGACCAAGGTAAACAATCTCCTATCTATTATGTAAGTAAGACTTTATTAGATACGGAGACAAGGTATCCGCAGTTGGAAAAGTTAGCGTTAGCTTTAATTATGGCATCTAGGAAATTAAGGCCTTACTTCCAATGTCATCCTATTGTTGTAGTTACAGCTTTTCTATTACGAAATATTTTGCATAAGCATGAACTGTCATGTAGATTAGCAAAATGGGCTATAGAATTAAGCGAATATGAAATAATTTATCAACCTAGAACTGCTATCAAATCACAAGTACTTGCAGATTTTGTAGCTGATTTTAGTCAATGGATACATTTAGAGGCATAAAAAGAATTACAAGTTTTTAATGGGGCGAACCCGAGGATTTGGACATTGTTTGCTGATGGTTCATCTAATATAAAGGGGGCAGGCTTAGGAATTTTTCTAATACCACCAACGGGAGAAACAATTAGACAGGCTATAAAATGTCACCCTATTACTAATAATGAAGCGGAATATGAAGCAGTGATTACAGGTTTGGAATTGGCACTCGAACTCGGCATTATGCAAATCACAATCAAAAGTGATTCTCAGTTGGTAGTAAATCAAATACTAGGGACTTATGTAGCCAGAGAAACCAGAATGCAGGAGCATCTCGAGAAGGTGCGAGAATTAGTAAGACAATTCGAAACTTGGAAGGTAACGCAAATTCCAAGAGATGAAAATGCAGAAGCTGATGCTTTGTCCAACCTCGCATCCGTGGCAGGTATAGCAAACGATGCAAATGCTTCGATTATACATTAATTCCATTCCATTATCGAACATGATACGAACGTGGTAAATTTTAATCATTTGACATGGGATTGGAGGAATGAAATTATTGCTTTTTTGAAGTATGGAACTGTCCCTAATGATAAAACAAAGGCTCATGCATTACGTAAGAAAGCTGTCTATTATTGTTTATATCAAGGAAATCTTTGTCGAAAAATGTTCGGAGGTCCTCTATCAAGGTGTCTCGGTCCTTCACAGACGGAGTATGTAATGAGGGAAATACATGAAGGACATTATGGAAATCATGCGGGAGGTAGATCATTGGTAAAAATGTTGATACGGGCCGGATATTATTGGCCTAAAATGGAGGAGGAAGCAAACGACTTCGTATCTAAATGTGATAAATGCCAGAGGTATGGAAACATTATGCATAGGCCAGCTGAGTTACTACACCCAGTCATAGCTTCATGGCCCTTCATGAAATGGGGAATGGATATCGTAGGTCCATTACCTCAGGCAAAAGTATAGGTAAAGTTTCTACTTGTGCTTACTGATTATTTTACTAAATGGGTAGAAGCAGGGGCATTTAAACAGGTATGAGAAAAAGAAGTGAAAGACTTTCTTTGGAAAAATATACTATGCCGCTTTGGGGTACCAAAGGAAATTGTGTGCGATAATGGTCCACAGTTCATAGGAGCATAAATTACATAATTCTTTCAAATCTGGCAAATCAAAAGAATAACATCGAAACCATATCATCTGGTGGGTAATGGAAAAGCGGAATCTACGAACAAGATAATCATCAATAATTTAAAGAAAAGGTTGCAAGATTCAAAAGGCAACTGGCCTGACGTTCTATCAGCTGTGTTGTGCGCTTATCGGACAATTACGAAAACAAGTATGGGCGAAACACCGTTTCAATTGTCTATGGTGCAGAAGCTCTAATTCCAGTAGAAATAGGAGAACCAAGTATAAGATATGATCAAGCAACGGAGGATTCAAATAAGTAAGAGTTACGGGTTAATCTTGATTTGATTGAAGGTAGGAGAGAAGCAGCATTGATAAGAATGGCGGCTAAAAAACAAGTGATTGAACAATACTATAACCGGAAAGCATGTCTCAGGTTCTTTAAAATTGGGAACTTTGTGCTCAAAAAGGTGTTTCAATCTACGAAGGCTGCTAATTCAGGAATGCTATGTCCAACATGGGAAGGACCATATAGAATCCGTAACATTTCGGGAAAAGGTGCGTACGAGCTAGAGACTATGGACGGCAAAATTTTACCTTCACATTGGAATGATGTACATTTAAAAAGATATTAATTCTAAGGGGGTAGACACGATCAGGTATCTTCATGTCAAATTCTTTTTCTTTTAAATTAGTAAGGTTTTACTAACAATTTTAGATGCTAGGCAAAATCCCTAACCCATGCCAAATGATGAGCCACAACCTGCATGGAAAAATAGAATATTCTTAAATTCTAAGCCTAGAGTTATATCAATATGATGGAAATACATACGGGTAGGTAGTCTTCATCAAAAGTTGTACCTCCGAAGTCCCGCATATTTTCTGTTTCAGGGAAAGGACCATCATATGAGTACTAAACAAGTGTTCAGGGCTTTATTCTTCAACGCTTAAACACTTGGGGGATTATACAGTATAAATAGCTTTGTGTAGAAAAATAAATGCGGGTTCATAGAGGAAAAAAGATAGGGTGTTCAAGCAAAAGTTGACCAAATTCAGCTATAAATTGCACGTATCAAGATTCAGTTGTGAATAGCTACGCATATAATATTCTTCAATGTTACTTTACATAAAACATTTTTTAATGTTGTAAACACTTTCTAAACCCTTTCTAAGTATATAAAGATAGGGCTATGGTTATGTGCTAAAACAGGTTACAATAAAAGAAAACCTTGTATATTTTATATTAAGAAATTTGTTACACGAAAATAGTTGCGAGGAAGTTATAGACATACTACAACGCATGTATCATTCGAAAATTTGCTCAAGTTCATAAATAAAAACTTGTCAAAGTTATTTCATACAAAAAACATGTGTTTCCTATTTCTTTCATCGTATTATAACACCATTACGAAGTTGAGACGTCTTCTTTATTAAGTGTCAATATATAAAAAGGGCCCTCTTTTAATAACCCTCATGTTGATAGTCCATGAGTAGAATCATAAAGCATTTTCAAAAGATAAAAATGTAAAATTATTCTATAAGTCCTAAACACGAAAATAGGCAAGAATAGAACACAAAGAAGTATTAATTAACCTCTAAAACATAAAAGACTAAAGGAAAAGAGAGATTTAGTCATTCAAATATAATCGTCCTTAAATAAATACCCAATTATGAAAATTGGGGACTTCATTGCAAAAATCCTTTAACAAGGATTATACCACCAAATATAAAAAAAAAATATGAAACTTTTTCAACTGGTCACTGGGGGAGTTGGAACATCAGAGGTTGCAATAGGAGCAGTAGTTACGGGAGCCTCAAGTCCAATAAGCCGCGATGAAAGTGATTCACCCTCAGACACTTGAACCACTACTTCAGTCGCTCCAGTAGTAGCTTCACAATCCACTTCACAATCCACCAGCTCTGCAGCTTCAGGAGTTCCACACATTGGAGAAGAAATGTCAATTGGTTGCTCAGGAGTGTCAACAGGTTGGTTACTCTTCTCAATCGCATCTAAGATTTTGGATAATTCAGATTGTAAGTTAAAATTCGCTTGAGTAGCCTCTAATAATGCATCACAATGCAATCTAAGAAAAGCCCAATTGACCTCGTAATTGAAATTCTCTGCAAGAGAATTATATTCCTTCTCCAAGGTTTCATAATCCTTTTCTCATATAGCAAGAGAGTTTTTCATTGATTCTTGCTCAGTTAGTTGGGAATCGAGGGAAGTCTTGAGCATAGTGTTGGAACTCTCCAAAGCATGAACTTTGTCTAAAGAAATTTTCAAGTCAACCCGAGCTTGATTCAAGTTCTGCTCCAACTATCTGGCATATTCCTTTTTCTCTTCGTAGGTGCTTTAAGTCCCTTGATTTCTTCCTTAGCCCTTGATAATGATTCATTTAAAGTATTTTTATCCTTTTTGACATGACTTAAGGTGGCCTGAGAGATCCCTAAGTCAGTGGATAAAGTGCAATTTTGTCGTTCTAAATAGGCTTTGTCATCTCGAAGTTCATCCATGCACATTAAAGCACATTCATACTGCTCCTTCCAATTTTGAGCTTCAAGATGGGCTTCTTCAATGGCTTTTGCAGATTCCCAAGCCTTTCTTTTCAAAGAAGTAATCATACCCATTAGCGCAGTACCAATCAAATTAGCCTACAAATATAAGACATAAAAATAAAAACCTACGGTGAAAGGAAAGCTAATACTCAAATTTAAAGAAATTACCTTTAAAGTTGAATGAACTATGTCATTCATCAAAGTTAAGTAGTTATGGCTTTCCATCTTTCCCCTCTCTATATCTCATATTAAGGGTTCAAGCCAGACATCAGCATTACCAATCTTTCTCAAAAGGCTATGAGTGGCAGGTACTTCGAGTTTGACTTTTCTCATAATCATACATCTACTACTCGGGCCAGTTTCTGAATGCACCACATAGGAAGAAGGGGCAGTGGAAGGAGGAGTATTAGGAGAGAAAAAAATGGCAGAAGGTACGGGAGCCAAAATGGGAACAAACACGGGAGTTGAAATCGAAACTGGAATAGAAGCATTCACCATAAGTGAAGGAGCAAAAGAAGTCAGCGTGGGATCAAAAACACTTACGGTTGGAGATGATGTAAAAGAGGTAGGAGAAATGGGAATTGAGAAAGATAAGGGAACTTCATTTAGAATAGAACCCGGCTCTCCACCTTTGAAATTGTCAGTAGAAAGACAGTGAGCAGACTCACTAAAGTCTACTGATGCAGCCTCTCTATCAATCAGAATATTCTCGACAGGGGAGGCACGAGTAGGAGCATCCTCAATCTCATTCCCCTCAATAACATGTCTCCTTGCTCTTGGTCTGGGTAACGGCGAGGTACCATCTCCTTCTTCAGTATTAGCATCAACTGCCAATATTCTTCTCTTTGCTGCTATTAAAGTTTTAGTCTTGTCTAAATCAAGAGAAACATTGGCAGCAGTACGCATAGCTAAAGATGCGTTAGGTAATATACCTCTCATGCCAAACCCTGATACAAAAAGTGGGGAAAATGAATTCAATTTTATAAAAAAATTGGATTTGCTGTGTGTATTTAAGAATAAAACATACATACAATGTGTTTTCACTTTCCAATCATGAAGAGAGGAAATAGATTTCCAAGTCCTTTCCTCTCTGGGAGCAGTTTTCAAAATTAAATCTACCCAACCACGAAAGTTGGGAATAAGCTCTACATCTCCCATGGTTGCTACAAAAAACCAAAAAGGGATGACATCAAAGAGAAAATCAAAATCTCTAAAAATAACTAGAAGCTTACGTGCAAAGTTCCACTTCTCAGGGAAGGGACTGTTTGTTTTGCCCAGCAAATCCTTTGTGCGAACAGCAATGTAACGAAGATACCATCCACGGTCATTAACATCATGAAGGTTTACTAAAATCTTTTTACTCCTGGCAGTTAAGGTAAAGAAACCATGACGCATCAAGTTGGGATGGCATAAATGAATAAGATGGCCAAAGGTAAAGTCGATTTTGGCCTTTGAAGATAAAAATCTCAAGCAAGCCACTGCCCTCCATACTAATGAACCAACTTGACCTAAGCAGATGGGAAAAAATGGAAGAAATCAAGGATAGCTGGATCTATGGTAGGCTTTAACCCCCAAGTAAAAGGATAGGTATAAACAAAGGAATATCCATTCCAAAAAGAAGAAATCCTCTGATTTATAGTAGGAATTGATAGGCGAAGATTTTCCTTCCAATAACAATCTTTCCTAATAGTTGAGATTGAGAGTTCAGTTATAAGAGAAGGATAAGCATCAAGTTTCTCTAGTTTTTCAACTTGTTTTTGAAGCGATGTTCTATCACCCACAAAGGATAAATCATTTAGTACAATATCTTCAACTAAAGGTTCTTGAGAAGGGTCGAAAATCTCTTTACTTTTAGAAGAAGATGTTTTAGATGAAGAACCTTTGACATTCGTGTTCGGAGAAGGAGGAGCATTGCCAATGTAATCTCCACATGTGGATCTTAAATTCCAAAGTCTTCTCCCTTTATCTCTATTGTGCGTAATTAGAGTAGGAGCATTGAGAAGGGAAGAGAGTAATTATAGTGTGAAAGTTGTGAGAAATAAGGTAAGAAAATAATCAAAGTCTGATTTTCAATCAACCATATAAGATTCCCTTTAACTAAGAGATTCAAATTCAAACGGGTAAAATAATTAAGGGAAGGGATTTTGAAAGAATATTTTCCCAGCAGCATAATAAAGGGTAAGTACATAGTATCTATTTAAGGAAACAAACCAATAGTACACAGTTTATAAAAAAAATAAAGGGAATCAATCAGTAAAACCAAAATTACATGCTTGATCGAATGAATCAGGTTGAGAAAAAGGGTAAAGAAAGGTTCACTTAGGGAAAATCAAAACACCATCTAACGGATTTGAGATTAATTAGTAGTTGGCAAAAATCATTTTGAAAGAAGAGTGTCATATATAAAGCACAAAAACATGTAAATCAAGAAGAGACTGTCGAGCTATGTAAAAGAAATAGGAGTTCAAAATCATAAAAACTCAGGATCTTAAGTAAAGAGATACAAGTTCAATTTTGCAGACTCATAGTGAGTCTAAGAGTCCAGGGTCCCAAAGTGGAGCCTTAACTCGAACACAAGGAATCAAAATCATCAAAGGAAACTCCTAAATCCAAGGTTTTCAAAATGAATCAAACATGTAAGTGAGTCATTTGCTTCAGAGTCTCAACAAGGCAGATACGATAGCATGTTAAAAGACAAAGGAAGAAAAATCAAGAAGAAAACGTTTTAAGAAAACTCGGGAACCTAAACAAGTTCAGAAGAAGGAGATAATACAGACGTGAACACAAGTAGATGAAGCATGTAAAAACTTGAACAGAGTCCAGTAACAAAAATCAAATAAATTAACAGTAAACACACATAGTAAAGAGTAGAGAAAATATAGCAAAGTTAAACAGAAATAACATGCATAGTAGAAAAGAAAAGGTAGAAGACAGTACATGCGTAATAAAAATATCACATGAGCGGGATATAAAAAAACACACGTAAAACAAGGAAAAGAGATATCAGGAAGATTTTTTTCCAAAAAATCCTTTCAGAAACCCTAAAATTGAAGAGAAATAATTTTTGAAAAGAAGCTTTTGGGGAAAACACCTTAGGCAAGAAAAGTATAGACAACGCATTGATCTGGACAAATAATGATGAAAGAACCTTGAATAGGCTAGGGTTTCTAAGAACCCTAAAGGACGAGAAAGGCTTGGAAGTTAAGAGATCAAATTTGAGTCGATAAGGTCGAAACCAGACTTAGGAGGATAAGATACGCCAGAGCAAGGCCAGAAATGGTCGGAAACCTCGAATCGGTGAAGCTCTGAGCAGACTTCGTAGAGGTCAGACCTCGAAACGTTGAATAGCCAAGGTTTACTAGTGAGGATAGGTAAGTACCAACTATCCATGGTCTGAGAAGTCATGGATTCCGGTGACCGGTGGTTGAAAAAGGGTAGGAGAAGACTAGGGTTTCAGAGAGTTTGAGAGGGTTTGAGAGAGGGAAAGTATCTAAAGGTGGCTATCAGAAGAGAATGAGGAGATTAGGGTTGGGTTAGGTGAATTAAAAAGGAAATGGGTGATCTGGACCGTGATCAAAATAATCAACGACCTAGATTAAAAGTAATCCGGGCAGGTTAGATAAACGGGTTATTAGGTTGGGTTAAATGGGATTGAGCTGGTCCGATTTTTGGTTTGCAATTGGGTTAGTTTTAAGCTAAAGTTAAAATGTAAATGGGACTACAATTGAAACGAATTGGGGTTGTATTTTAAATAGCCATTTTTTCCCTTTCTTATTATATAAAAATAGTGAAAATAATTTAAAAGAAAACTGAAGATGCTAAACCAATTAATAATACATATGTATTAATTAAAAAATACTGAAACTAATTTTACAATTATAAAACACTATTAATCATAAAATAGGCTATAATTACATTTATATGCAATTTAAGTGTAAAAATACCAAACTATTTTGTAAAAATATACAAAAATTACCTTAATTATATTTTTGTGTAAATATAAGAATAAAATAATTTATTTCCCACAATGATAATTTTGGCAATAATTATTGGATTTTCTATTGTTAAAATAAATAATAAATTAATTTTAAAAATCTTAAAAAATTTGGGAATAATACTAAAATGCTTGGGTAAACTTATATATGCATGTATATAACATTTTGAAAGTATTTTGGGCATATAAAAAACATAGGGAAAAATTGGGTTTCAACAGCAAGTAGGCTTGCCTAGGGATGACAAACTGGCCCCAAGGGCAAGAAGGATAGTGTTGATGGGGTATTCTAAGGTTCAAAAGGGATATAGGCTATTTGACCTGGATTCCAAAATCCTTTTTGTTAGCAGGGATGTAACTTTCAGAGATGGGATCCTTCCTTTCAGAGCCATGCCAGTTGAAAATTAGAAGGAAGTCATATTCATGCAAGTAAATGATGCACCATCACCACTAGACCACTCTCATGTGATGCATCATAACCATAATAATACTACAGCAGTAGAAGAACCAAAAGAGCAGACAGACGCTGAACCTCCCACCATTGACAATCAAGAGACAAATGCAACAGATAGCACATCAACTTCTCAATATGCAGGATCCTACAGATGTTGATAATCCAATGGAGGCACCTAATATTCATTACAAGAGGCTGAATCAATGGTGGAAAAGCCTCATACTAAAGAACAACCTAGTACTACTGAAGTTGGTGCAGAAAGTAGTAGATGCCACATAATCATCAACCCACCATTATGGCTTAATGATTATGTAACTTCTAGAAACAAATGCCCCCAATTACTTATACTCCATCAATAACTATGTGGAGTATGATCACTTACCCATTGGTTATCAAGAACACATAAGTTTGTTCTCAGCACCTATAGAGCCCAAAAATTTGAAGGAAGCATCTCAAGATCAAAATCGGATTGAAACTATGCAGTAGGAAGTCAATGCCTTAGAACAAAATCAGACTAGCGAATTGGTATACCTACATAAAGGGAAGCAGGCAGTTGGATTAAAGTGGGTATAAAAAGTCAAATACAAACAAAATAAAGAAGTAGACAAATACAAGGCCAGACTTGCAGCAAAAAGGTACACTCAACAAGAAGATTTAGATTATCATGAGACTTTCTCACCAGTTGCTAAAATGGTGACTATCAAAACAGCGATCAGTGTTGCAGCCTCAAGGAATTGACCTCTATATCATATGGATGTAAATAATGCTTTCCTACAAGATGACCTATTATAGGAATTCTATATGGATTTACCTCCGGGGTTTCTAAAGCAGGGGGAGTAAAAAGTATGTAAGATGTTGAAGTCATTATATGCCTTAAAACAAGCTTTCAGACAGTGGAATATCAAACTCATTGATACACTATAATCAACCAAGTACATTCAAAGTCCACATGATCAGTATTTATTTGCAAAGAAAGAAGATGATGAATTGGTCATTGTCGTAGTGTATCTACTCTTTAATGGAAGCAACAAAAGACTAATTAACCAAGCAAAGAGTACATTGCATAACACTTTCAAAGTCACAGACCTAGGTGAACTAAGACATTTCCTAGGAATTAAAGTTTTGAGATCACATAATGGCATATTCCTCAATTAGAGAAATACACTCTCGGATTGATCTCTGATGTTGGTTTGAGTGGAGCTAATCCTATGAACATACCTTTGGAAGTAAATGCTAAGTTCACTACTGTAGACTATGATGAACATGTGAGGGGTATCACAGATTCTACACTTCCAAATGCTACTCCTTATTAGAAGCTCATTGGGAAATTACTCTACCTAACCATCAGTAGACCTGATATTAGCTTTGTTGTACATTTCCTAAGCCAATTCATTCAAGCCTAAACCTTCACACTGGGAAGAAACACTTAGGCTGGTTAGGAATTTGAAAGGGTCACCATATCAAGGGATTTTGCTGAAGAACAATCCTTGCACGGAGCTGACTGCATTTTGTGATAGTGATTGGGCAGCCTGCCCAAACACTAGAAGATATGTGACTGGATACATAATAAATCTAGGGGAATCTATCATATCGTGCAAACAAAAGAAGCAACGTGAGTCGAAGCTCAGCAGAGGTAGAGTATAGGAGCATGGCAGCTGCAATTTCAGAGGTAATATGGATAACAGGGCTACTGAGAGAACTAAATGTGCCTGTCACAACACCTCTGAAGTTGTTTTGTGATAGTAAAGTAGCTATACAGGTTGCCTCCAATCCCATCTATCATGAGATGTCGAAACAAATTGAAATTGACTGCCAATTTTCAAGAGGCATGATCAATGAAGGGTTGATAGTGCCTGAGCATGTCAATAACAAATATCAACTAGCAGATTTGTTAACTAAAGCTCTAGGAGCTACTCAACCTCAGTTCCTTCTATCCAAGCTCGGAGTGTTGGATGTATTCCACCCTCCAGCTTGAGGGGGATATGGAAATAGTTGCTAACTAAACTGAGTTAACTGTAGTTAAAATTCTAGTTATATTAGAGGTTTGTCATTACTGTTAAAGAAGTAGTTAGAAGTACTGTTAATAGTAGTTAATAGCACATGTTGTGCACGTGAGGTGTAGCTGTTTTTATTTATAAAAGCAGTCATTGTACTCTTCTGCTCAACAAGAAAACATTTTCTCCTTCTTCTTCATTTCTCAATCTCAAATTCTAGAAGAATCTTCTCTGCATGTGTCCTAATTCACTGCTCCATTAATAGAGCAGTAAAAACTTCATCCCTGTCACAAATTCTTCATATTTGCCTGTATGCATTTATTGTATGCAATGGTAAGTTTTATATATGAATTATTACACTATTAATTATAATTTAATATGTTATAATAGATTATTTACCATTTATTTTAAATTAACAATTAACGCAATTAAATAAAGTTACTTGCAAATAATTACCTTTTAAGCGATATAATTATGGAAATATTTTTTAGATTTTACCTTTCGTGTATAGAACTTGATATCTAAAAAGATTACTATGTGATTTTAAAATACCATTGCAAGAATCCAGCGTAACCAATTGCATTAAAGCATAATTCAAATACTTGAATGTGCCGTTATTCCAAGCATTTTTTTCTATTTGAATTTCCACTCTTTACTTAGATATTCACAAAGCTAATAAATCTGTCTCTTGTGCTCTTATAATTTTATGTCGAAATTCTTCTTATTCCACTGGTCTTTCTCTTTCATTTCTTGTGAAAATATCCCTTGCTCTTTTCGAACATTTTCTTTAGACTTCAATACAGTTGAATGTTAAAAGGGATATACAAATATGTATCCACAGAGAAAGTAAATTTGTATGCTATTCACATAATCTTCAATATATTCCCATGGTAGAAACCTTTGACTAAAAAAATTAGTATGCAGACAACAGAACACTCATCCAATTAAATGTAACACATAAATAACAACCATCATACAATAAAAACAATTCTTTTATTCTGAAAAACAAAGTAACGAGAGCTAGTAGATAGAAAAGCTAAACCTCCTTCTTCCAACTACATACTCCTAACCATAGCAGAAAAACAAATTAAAACGCGAGCATTCTAACAAAGTACATAATTATTTTCTCTTCTTAGCTGGTGGCCGGTCCTCATCATCCTCATCCTCTTCATAATCGTAATCGTCGTCGTCGTCATCATCGCTCTCATCATCATCTCCATCATCACTATCATCATCGTCGTTGTCATCGTCATCGTCGTCGTCGTCATCATCATCATCCTCAGTATTTCCTTTGTTTGGAGGCACAAAATCGTCCCCCGAATCTTCATCATCGTCACTTTCTGATTGCTCAGATAAATCTCCGTCATCACCTGAATCATCATTTTCCTCGTAGATGTAACCATCATAGTTAACATCATCATCTTTATCATCATCAACGTCTCCATCTGTATCACTGTTATCGTTATTATTCTTAAGTCCAGTTTTATTTGTTTTCAAAAGCTCATTAAGCGAAAACATTTTTTCGGGGCTAATTAACATAATAATAAGTAGCAGCTCATTAGCTAAAAAGATTTGTGAAACAACAAATTCCGCTATAAAAGTAGTTATTATATTAAAACTAATGCCGTTTGCTTTCATTTCTAGTCCTAAAAAGGAAAAATAGCTCAAAAAGGAGATAAGACCTAGAGTACCAAAAGCCATTGAGCTTTTAGCAGATTAACAAAAAGGAAAAAACAAAGATTGAATGGAAAAACTCCAAATTTTGTTCGTACGGACATATAGTTTGGTGACCATGGTCAAATTTATAGGAAAAATTCTGTGTGATATTATGTGTAACATTATTACAAGAATCCAGTGCTAACTAACTGCAATTAGTATCCAAAAACGAAATAAAGTAAGTTGTTAGTAATGGTTTAGTAACATTCCAAAAGAAGGTGGCAGCAAATCTATTACAACTCATCACTGCTTACGCATTATTCATATGATATGAAACATTTTCGTGATCTTTATTCCCCTTACCCTTAGATATCAAAAAATTTGTTCATTTGATTCTAAAACCTGATTGTTTAATAATTTTATTTCGAAACAAGGAGTTCATGTTGCGAGTTGCGACCAAACGCACACGTAAGTATACGCATTCGTCAAGTAATAAAGTGACTAGAAATCGAATGTCAAACTCACGAGGACTTGTTATCAGCATTAACTAAATTAGACTACCCACAAGGACTTGTTATCAATTTTAACTAAATTAGACTATCCTATTTATCTAAACAAGGATTAAACTTAGAAGTGTTTCACTCTAAACTAATTAAATAAATAGTGAACTCTAAATAAAAGAAGAGCAAACTATTATATTACCAATGGGATGAAAACGGTCTAGGATTATAGGCTATCTAATAATCATATTGTATTTTTCATTTATATTGACTAATTAATTTATCTGATTTATTGGTTGATAGGGTTAATATTGCTCATAAGAATCTATCTAGTTCTTACTCACATATTCAAGCTAACCCAACGCTTATATATCTCTAGAGTTAGAATTAAAAATACATTCATTATTCTCGTATAATAACCAAGCAAGGCAATTAATATATGTCTAACCTAGCCCCAAATCCATTGCTTGATGCAAGTTAAAGAACTTTATCTACCCAATCCTATTTGCAATCCAGAATTTTTATTTTCGAGTTCAATTATAAATTTGTATATAGCATTCAATTTTTGATCAAACAATCAAGTAAGTAAGAGCATGACTAAATAAATAAATAAATCAATAGAATAAATTAATATAATAATATTAGTCATGAAAGATCACAACCTTAGAACGTGAAGTTTAGGTCCATATAAATATGATAGTCAAATGTTATATCATCCAAAGAAACATAAGAGTTGCTAAGTTTGGTGGAAGAAAGATAATTCGATTATCTCTGGCCTCCACGGTGGCTCCTTACTCTTCAAAGTAAAAACTGCCTCTCAAAAATAATTTCAGGACTATTTATAGGTGTAGGGTCGAAGTGTCCGAGTCCAAACTCAAAAAGGAAATAATTTTCTCTTGGACAAAGCATCTGGCAAGGTCTAGTGTGGGACAAGGTTGTACTCCTCGCGAGGCCTGGTATGAGGCTTAGTGAGGGACCTCGCTAGGCAAGGTCTGAGGCGAGATGGACCATGCCACTGGCCAAGTGGGACGTGGTCTAAGGCCAGTTATGGACCTGGCAAGGGCTGGTCTAAGGCCATGTCTTTTTCGTTCCTTGCACCGATTTTCCTATTGCGCTCTTTTCTTGTATTCTTAACATTATTGGCGCAACTTTAATTACCTTTTGCATTCAAATGGTCTTACATATAAAATCAACTTAATTAAGCCCAAGTGTTACACAATTTATCATTAAAGAACCAAAATATAAGGTAAGTAATACAATAAAGATAAAAAATCATCGCCAAAACATTAGGTATAAATTAAAAATCATCATTGGCTATGGATATATTCAATGATCATCGATTCTATACATTTTTGTCATCTTTATCCCCTAAAATTTTTATACACTGCTTCCAGAAATTTGATCAAACATCTAATTAACTAAAAAAAACTACCAAAAAAACTAAGAACTAAGCATTTCTAATTCATCAAAACCTTGTCTAAAATTGTTATAAATTTATAGTAGGGTGTACTTATACTTCCTGTGAAACTTCAATTGGATGTTACATAATAGTATCCCGTGGGTAGAAATATAGTTTAACGGCGTGAATTTCTCTCTCTATAATGAGAGCTTCTCTCAGCCACATTGATGATGAGAAAATCATACACTACAAGAAAGGGACGTAAATCAAAAGGTAGAAATCAAGGAATAACCATGTAGAAAATGGGAATACCGAACTCTAGTTATGTAAAGAAATAGTGTAGCATTAATTCAATCCAAGGAATAATACCATTAGATCTAACCATGCTGTCCATATCAAAAACACAGCAAATGAGCAATTCAGCAAATATAGAAGGGGGAAATGTAGGTCTAAGCTCGGGAAAACATCTTAAGCTGACATGGTGGAACAAGAAGCCATAGGTAGCAAGAACGGTACGCAGTCGAATTCAATTGCAAGCCCTAAATCATGGAGTTGTGTAGTTGGAGCAATTCCGAGTACAGAGGGGCTATATAGGAGCAACCATTAGAGCCATATGAATGTGAAAATTACTTTGGATGACCTCAAAAAATGAGGTTGAGTATTAGGCATCGGCAATAGTTTGCTATGTCCTAGGTTCCAATCATCCACAATGTATAATCGATGGAGACTTCGGAGGATATGGGGAAAATTAGGTATTAATATGGTTTCACAAATTAGTTGAGGTGTGTTCATTATTCTTTATCATGATAGGAGAATAGGAACAGAGAGGTAGATGAGGAAGTCCAAATGTTCGACAGAAAGTCAGTCATAGTAAAGCCATGAAAACTAGATATGGACTACTCTAAAACTCAAATGGAAAATATACATATGTGGGTGAGACTGTTGGGGTTGGACATTAAATACTGGGCAAGTCTGATGTGATGATCCAAAAGGTCATCTTCTGTTTTAGAACTCGATTCCATATTTTGAGGCCTTGAAACCCTCATTTTATCTCTCCTCGATTTGATGCGCAGTCCAGTCATATATTCGAAAAGCCTTTATGGAAAAATTTGAGGAAATAACAATGTTTGTCCTAAAAGTTGATTTTTTGTTAACTTCGGTCAACATTTTGAGTAAACAGACCCGAACCCGTGTTCTAAAGGTCCCGGTGGGTCCGTAGTAAAATATGAGATCTGGGCATATGTCCGTAACCGAATTCTGAGGTCCCTAACAAAAGAAATAAATTTTAACAAGAGAAATGAATTTTTGATGAAAATTGTAAGATTGAAATTATAATGGTTTCGAAAAATTGATTAATGTTTGATATTGTTTGTATCGGGCTCGTATTATTGTTCTGGTGCCCGGTAAATGTTTAACATAATATTTAAGTCATGTATGTTAAATTTGGTGAGAAACGAGACTGATTTGACATTATTCGGACCATTGGTAGAGAAAATAGAACTTTTGAATTTGGTGCTAAATTCGTAATTCTAGGTGTTATTTTGGTGATTTGATCATGCGTGCAAGTTTGTATGAGGTTTTGAAACTTGTATGCATGATTGGTTTGGAGCTTTGAGGGCTCATGTGAGTTTCAGATAGGCTACCGAGTGATTTAGACTTAAGAAGTTTTGCTGGTATGCTTCAGGTCTACAGACTTTTCATTTGCGAAGTATGGCTTGGGAGCATCGCATTTGTGAAGAAGTTTTGCATTTGCGTTTAGAAGGGCTGGGAGGGGACCTTCACAATTCCAAAGCTCAAGATCATATTTGCGATAGAAGAAGTCCTGGAGATTCTTCGCATTTGCGAAGGGATTTCGCATGTTCGCATTTGCGAACCCTTGATCGCAAATGCGATATCTCCCACTATTCAAAAATGACTTTGGACAGGATTTTTAATTCGTTCTCTCATTTTTCAAAACCTAAACCTCAAGAGGCGATTTTCCAAAGGCTATTTCTTCCCCAAATTATAGGTAAATGATTCTTTACTCATTTCTTTCAATCTTTTACTTCTTTTCACAAGATTTCATCCTAGAATCTACAGTTCTTCATGGTGGAATTGGTGATTTTCGCATAGAACTTAGGAATTTCAAAATTTAGAAATTTATACATCAAATTGAGGTTAGATTCCAAAACCAATTGTATATCCGGGCTTGGGAGTGAATGGGTAATTGGATTTTTGGTACGAACTTTGAGTTTTGATAAGCAGTCCCGGGAGGTGATTTTTTACGGGAAAAGTTTTGGGAAGCTTATACTTATGCATTGGAATTTATTTCTGTAGCGATAATTTATGTTCTTAAGTTAATTATAACTAGATACGAGTGGATTGGAGGTGAAATCTAGAGGAAAATAGGTAATTGAGCTTTGAGGCGGCCGTTAGATTGAGGTAGGTGTTGTGTCTAACTTTGACTCGAGGGATTTGGGATCCTCGACCTATTTGCTATGTGAAAATCCATGTGTATGGCGTATAGGTGAGATGACGAGTACCTATGCGCCGCCAAAAATCTATTTAGCTTATCCCTTTCCTCGTTCCTAATATATTGTCTTCTTGTCTTAACTGATACATGCTTATTGGTGCTTCCATGTTTAATTGTTTCTTGTTAGATGTTGTTTTATGTATTAAAGGTAGTAATTTTTGTATAGTCTCATTGTGTTGCACTATTGGTTTAAATTGGTTGATCGGTATTTCATGGTGTATATTTGTTGGTCTCGCTGCGTAGTAGTAATTGACTGAAGTTTCACAAGTGTATCGCCTTCTATTTGTTTTGTTTGAGGCATAAATATTGTGGACGGTATTAAGCAAAATTGTGAAATACTTTTCTTATTGTGTGATTGGTACTGATATGGTGGGATCAGAATGCATGTCGCAACATGAGGAATAAGGGTGAAATGTGATTGTATGGTTGGATCGGTTGGGTGCTGCAATAGTAGTAATAAGGGTGGATTGGTCTAATCGGGTTACACACCGCAACAAGAAGAATAAATATGATATATATTAAGGAGTAATAAAGGTGGACAGGCGGGATCAGGTTGCACACCGCAACAGGAGTAATAAGGGTGAATATTCATATTGTTACTATTATATGGTGGGCTCGGGATGCGCGCTGCACCATTATATTGTTCATGTATTCTTCCTCTAGCGTAATTTTATTCTATGACATTGTAACTCTCTTAAGGATTGGTTATAGTTTAGTACTGGCAAGATAACTGAGTTTCGTGTTAATTTTTGCTGCAAATTATTGTTCATTTTCGTCTCGTACTTCTTTTATGCTTTATTATAAATTGTATGGAAGTTATATTATAAATGTCCCGTTGTAGCCTCTTCACTACCTCGTCGAGGTTAGACTCGGCACTTACCATTACATGGGGTCAATTGTACTGATACTGCATTCTGTACTTGCTATGCAAATTTTGGAGCTGGTTGTGGCTGGTTGCGAGGTCGGTTATAGATACTTCATCTAGGAGACCCAAGGTAGTCCTGCTGGCATCCGCAGGCCCTGGT
The DNA here is from genome assembly GCA_032618575.1 of Nicotiana noctiflora. Taxonomy (NCBI): domain Eukaryota; kingdom Viridiplantae; phylum Streptophyta; class Magnoliopsida; order Solanales; family Solanaceae; genus Nicotiana; species Nicotiana noctiflora. Next base: position 499,159 of record JASVEL010000137.1, read on the forward strand.
GTCCCTTCCTATGTTTGTATTTTACTATTTTCTTATCTTTTGAGACAGATGTAATTTCTTTCAGACCAGTGTTTGTAGTAAGTCGTAGTATGTTCATGGATTATGACTCTAGTTTTTGGGTGTAATTGTTTTGATATTGTTACTTATGTATAAATGACTGGTTTTTATGTACGTCTGTATTTATTTCTGTTTCATTTAGTTTTGTTAACTTTAACTATGAAATTTAAAGGCAAAATGTGAAGAGAAATCTAACATTGGCTGGCCTAGCGAGTGCGATATTCGGTGTCATCATGGTCCCGACAGTGAAAACTTTTTGTCGTGACAAGTTTATATCAGAGCACAAGGTTGCTTAGGTCTCTCAATTCATGAACAAGCTTAGTAGATTTGGAGGAATCAGTACAGAGACGTCTGTGCTCATCCCCCAGAGGCTACAAAGTTAGGAACAAATTCACTTTTATTATTCTCTATCATGAAATTTAATCTTTCAATGTTAATTGAACTCATTACTCGTGTTCCTTCGCAAATGGTGAGAACACATACCGCATCATCAGCTGATCAGCAGTTCGAACCTCTAGTGGCAATTCTTACGATGGAAAGAGGATGATGATATGGCAGTACTAGAGGTCGAGGTAGGGGCAAGGCTCAACCTTGAGCTTGAGCAGCAGCACCTGCGGCAGAGCCTTAGGTAGATTTTAATGAAAAGGCTCCGGTCCAGACCATTCCAGCAGGGCCATCTCAAGTAAAAGATGGGTTCATCGCTACCCTAGTACTTTAGGATGCTATGGTCCACCTAATGGGTGTTATGGAGAGTGTTACTCAGGCTGGCACATTTCCTATAGCACCAGCCGTCTCTACGGCTAGGGGAGGAGCATAGACCCTAAACCCTAAACCCTAAACCCTAAACCCTAAACCCTACACTTCGGAGCATATGGCATCCCCAATTTCAGACTCCAACAGCTCTACCAGTTGGGAGAGTCTCACCGGGTGTCGTAGCACAGACCGACAAGGGATCAGCTATGTCTTATAAGGCCTTGTGGAGAAACACTACCCATGTTGGTACATCTTTAAATAATCCCCATGGCTATTTGGACAGTTGTCACGAGGTATTGCGGAACATGGGGATAGTGGAGACCAATGGGGTCAACTTTTCTACCTTTCGTCTGTCAGGTTCCGCCAAGAAATGGTGGAGGGTTTTTTGTTTGGCCACACTAGCTAGGTCGTTTTCTCTTACTTGAGACTTGGTCTCTTAACTATTTTTGGAGAAGTATCTTCCTATCATTTAGAGAGATGACTATCGGAGGCAGTTCGAGCTCCTTCACTAGGGTTCTATGATTGGCACTTAATACGAGACTAGATTTGTTGATCTGGCCTGTCATGCTCTTCTTATACTTCCTAGTAAGAAAGAAAGGGTAAGAAGGTTTATTGAGAGATTTCCTCAGCCTATCTGATTGTAGATGGCTAAGGAGACAAGGAGTGAGATTTCTTTCTAGGATAGGGCCAATTTGGCCAAATGAGTGGAGATGGTTTTAGCTCAGGGGAGTGGTCAGGGGTCTGACAAGAGGCATCGTCGCTCAAGTGGATTCAGTGGGGCCTCATCTTGAGGTGGGGTACCTTTGATAGAGGATATCCTCCCAAGCCATTTCATTCAGCACTTCAAACATCCCATTGGGCTTCAAGGGGTCGTGGCTCTTATGTACTTCCTTCAAGGCAACTAGTTTTTAGTATACCACCAGCTCATATCAGTGCACCTCCTCTTTAGAGTTATTTTCACGGTCAGCTGGCCCGTCAGGGTTACTCTCTGTTTCCTTAGCTACAGTATCAGGATGTATGTTTTGAGTGTGGTGAATATGGCCATATCCGGAGGACCTGTCTAAGATTGGTGGGTGTTTGGTCATAGTAGGGTTCTCGTACCATGATCACGGCACCGTCCGCTCAACTAGCTAGAGTTAGGGGTCAGGGAGCCAGAGGTAGGGTTCATCCTGCTAGAGGTGTCGTTATAGGTGGAGGCCAGACCACTAGAGGTGGAGGCTAGCCAGCAGGAGGTCATCTAGGGATATGGTCTATAGTGGTGGGGCCTAGTCCTGATGTTATGCTTTTCGAGCCAGGCCTGAGGTTGAGTCATCTTATGTTGTTATCACATGTACTATTTCGATTTGTAGTAGAGATGATTCACTTCAATTTGATCCAGGATCTATATTCATACCTGTCATCTTATTTTGCTTCATATTTGGTTGTGCCTCATGATTCTTTGAGTGCTCCCGTATTTGTGTCCACATCGGCGTGGGATTCTATTATTGTATATTGCATCTATTGTTTATGTGTGATTATTATTGGGTGTTTTGCGACTAGCGTAGATCTCCTATATCTCGATATGTTTGATTTTGATATCATCTTGGGGATGGATTGGTTATCACATTATCATGTTATATTGGACTGCAACACTATGTCCATGACCTTAGCATTACCGGGGTTGCCTCGATTAGAGTGGAAAGGGACTCCTAGTCGTTCTACTAACAGTGTTACTTCTTAATTAAAGGCTCGGCATATGGTCGAGAAGGGGGTTTTGTCTTATTTGGCTTATGTTCATGATTCTAGTGCGAAGGTTCCTTCCATGGATTCTGTACCAGTTGTTCGGGAGTTCCCAAAAGTATTTCTTGCAGACCTTCCAGGGATGCCACCCGATAGGGATATCGACTTTCACAATGATTTGGCTCCAGGCATTCAGCCCATTTCTATTCCGCCATACCGCATGGACCTACCAGAATTGTAAGAATTCACGAAGCAGTTGCAAGATTTGCTTGATAAGGTTTTTATTAGGCCTAGTGTGTTGCCTTGGGGTGCGCCGGTGTTGTTTGTAAAGAAAAAGAACAGGTCAATGAGAATGTGCATACACTATTAGTAGTTGAACGAAGTTACCATCAAGAACAAGTATCCATTGCCAAGGATTGATGACTTATTTGATCAACTTTAGGGTGCCAAGGTTTTTTCAAAGATTCATTTGAGGTCTGGCTACCACCAATTAAGTATTAGGTCATCCAATATCCCTAAGACAGCTTTTGGGACTCGGTATGGGCATTATAAGTTTCTAGTGATGTCATTTAGGTTTACAAATGTGCTAGAAGCATTCATCGACTTGATGAACCAGGTGTTCAAGACCTATCTGAATTCCTTCGTGATTGTCTTTATTTATTATATCTTGATCTACTCCTGCAGTCGGGAGAAGCATGAGCAGCATCTTTGGATCATTCTTTAGACTTTTTGGGATAGCCAGTTATATGCTAAGTTTTCAAAACATGATTTTTGGTTGAGTTGAGTTTCTTTCTTGGGTCACGTTGTTTTAGTAGAGGGTATTATGTCCTAAGAAGATTGAGGCAATCAAGGCAGCCTAGACCCTCAGCTACAGAGATATGGAGTTTCTTGGGTTTGGTGGGTTATTACCATCAGTTTGTAGAGGGGTTTTCATCTATGGCAGGCCCACATGACCAGGTTGACTTAGAAAGGTGCCCCATTCAGGTGGTCGAATGAGTGTGAGGCAAGCTTTCAGAAGCTCGAGGCAGCTTGCTACAGCTCTGGTGTTGGTATTGCCCACAGGTTTAGGGCCTAATACAATATATTGTTACGTATCTCATATTGGAGTTGGTACAGTATTGATGCAGTGTTGCAAGTTTATTTCATATGCTTTGCGACAGTTGAAGATTTATGAGAAGAATTATCCATTTCATGACCTTGAGCTAGCAGCCATTGTTCACGCGCTAAAGATTTGGAGGCACTATCTATATGGCATATCGTGTGAGGTATTCATAGATCATAAGAGTTTGCAGTATTTGTTCAAGCAGAAGGAGCTCAACTTGAGGCAAAGAAGGTGCTTGGAGCTATCGAAATACTATTATATCACCATCTTGTATCATCCCAGGAAGGTCAGTGTGGTGGTTGATGCTTTGAGTAGGAAGCCAGCTAGTATGGACAACCTTACGTATATTCCAGTCAGTGAGAGACCGCTTGCCATAAATGTTCAAGCTTTGGCCAATCAGTTCGTGGGTTAGATGTTTTTTAGCCTAGTCGTATTCTAGCTTTTATAGTTTCTTGGTCTTTCTTATTTGAGTGTATCAGATATCGGCAGTGTGATGACCCTCATTTGCTTGTCCTTAGGGACATAATGTGGCACGGTGATGCCAAGGAAGTTACGGTTAGAGATGATGGAGTTTTGAGGATGCACGGTCATATTCGTGTGTTTAATGTGGATGGGCTTCGTGAGTTGATTCCAAAGGAGGCACATTGTTCCTATATTCTATTAATCGGAGCGTCTCTAACATGTATCAGGACTTGCAACAGCATTATTGGTGAGGAAGATGAGGAATGATATTGTTGCGTATGTAGCTTGGTGTTTGAATTGTTAGCAAGTAAAGTACGAGCATCAGCGACTTGGTGGTTTGCTTCAGAAGATAGATATTCTTGAGTGGAAGTAAGAGCGTATCACTATGGACTTCATTATTGGACTCCCACATACTCAGAGAAAGTTCGACGCGGTTTGGGTCATTGTAGATAGACTAACCAAGTCAGTGTATTTCATTCCTGTGGTAGTTTCCTATTCTTCAGAGCGGTTGGCAGAGATTTATAACCGTAAGATCGTTCGTCTTCATAATGTGCCTGTGTCTATCAGTTCAGATATAGGTACGCAGTTTACCTCACATTTTTGGAGGGCAATAAACTGTGAGTTGGGTATGCGGGTCAAGTTGAACACAACATTTCATCCTCGGACGGATGAACAATTTAGGCATACTATTCAGATCTTGGAGGATATGCTACATGCTTGTGTTATTAACTTTGGAGGTTCTTGCAATCATTTCTTATGTTAGCGGAGTTTGACTCTAACAACATTTATCAGCCAAGCATTCAGATAGCTCCCCTATGAGGTGTTATATAGTACATAGTGTCAATCGCCGGTTGGACGATTTGAGCTTGGGAAGGCTCTGTTATTGGGTACGTATTTAGTGCAGGATGTCTTGGATAAGGTTAAGATAATTCGGAATAGACTTCATACATCCTAATCCAGGTAGAAGAGTTATGCCTACCGTAAGGTCTGTGATATGGCATTCATGGTCAAAGAGAGAGTGTTGCTTTGGGTGTCACGCATGAAGGGTGTGATGCGGTTTGGGAAGAGGAGCAAGTTAAGCCCTAGGTTCATTGGGCCTTTTGAGATCCTTGATCGAGTGGGAGAGGTGGCCTATAGACTTGCATTTCACCCAAGCTTATCAGTGGTACATCAGTGTTTTATGTGTCCATGCTTCGGAAGTATCACGACAATCCATCCCACGTGTTAGATTTCAGAGCTATCCAGTTGGACAAGGATTTGACCTACAAGAAGGAGCCGGTAGCTATTCTGGACCGGCAGGTTCATCACTTGAGATCGAAGAGTTATCCTTCAGTTCGTGTGTAGGTCAACCTGTTAAGGTAGCTGCTACCTGGGAGTCTGAGTCCGATAAATCGAGTAGATATCCCCATCTTTTCACTAGCTTAGGTACCTTTTCCTATGTCTGTTCGAGGATGAACGGCTATTTTAGAAGTGGAAAATGTGATGACCCCAAAGGTCATCTTCTATTTTAGAACTCGATTCCATGTTTCGAGGCCTTAAAAATATCATTTTGTCTTTCCTTGATTTGCATGCGCTGTCCAGGCGTATATACGAAAAGCTTATAGGTGAAAATTTGAGAAAATAATAATTTTTTACCTAAAAAGTTTATTTTGTTTAACTTTGGTCAATTTTTTGGGTAAACAGAACCAGACCCATGTTCTGACAGTCCCGGTAGGAATGAAGTAAATTATAGGATCTGCGCGTATGTCCAGAATCAAATTTCGGGGTTCTTAACCCGAGAAATAAATCTTTGATGAAAATTGTAATACTGAAATTATAATGATTTAGAGAAATTGATTAATCTTTGATCTTATTGGAATCGGGCTCATATTTTGGTCAGAGAGCTCGATACAAGTTCAATATAATATTTAAGTGATGTCTGTGAAATTTAGTGTAAAACAGAGCTGATTTGACATGAATTAGACTTTTGGTTGAGAAAATAGAAGTTTCAAAACTTTCTTGAAAATTTCATGCAATTTGGTGCTAAATTCGTTGTTCTAGGTTTTATTTTAGCAATTTGATTGCGCAAGCAAGTTCGTATGAGGTTTTAAGACTTGTGTGCATGATCGGTTCAGATCACTGAGGACTCGGGTGACTTTCATATAGGGTATGGAGTGATTTGGACTTAAGAAATTTTGATGATATGCTTGAGCTCTATAGACTTTGCATTTGCAAAGTCTCGCTCGCAAATACAAGTATCGCATTGCATTAGCAATAAGAAGGGCTAGGAGAGGACCTTCGCAATTGCGAAGCTCAAGATCGCAATTGCGATAAGAACATATCGCATTTGCGAAAAATTGTTCGCATTTATGAAAGTAGCAGGTCCTCGACATTATTTGCATTGGTGAAGGGATGTTAGTATTTGCTGGGTTCGCATTTACGAACCACTAATCACAAATGTGATATCTACAACTGTTCAAAAATGATTTTGGACGGGATTTTTCATTTGTTCTCCCATTTTTCAAAACCTAAACCTGAAGAGGCAATTTTCCAAAGGCTATTTCTCCACCAAATCAAAGGTAAAAGACTTTTAACTCATTTCTTTCAATCTTTTACTTCTTTTTACAAGATTTCATCCTAGAATCTAGGGCTTTTCATGGTGGAATTGGGGATTTTTGGGTAGAACTTAGGAATTTCAAAATTTTGGGATTTAGACCTAAAATTGGGGTCATATTCTAGAACTAATTGTATATTCGGGCTATGGGTGAATCGATAATTAGGTTTTTGTCCGAACTTCGGGTTTTTACCAAGAAAGCCTGGGGGCGGTTTCTAACTTTTTGGGAAAACTATTGGAAAACTTATGCATTGGAATTGATTTCTTTAGGGATAATTGGTGTTATTAAGTTAATTATGACTTGATACGAGTGTATTGCAGGTGTAATCTAGAGGAAAAGAGGTAATTGAGCTTTGGGTTGGTCGTTAGATAGAGGGAAGTATTGTGTCTAACTTTGACTCGGGAGATTAGGGATCCATAACTTATTTGCTATGTGAAAATTCATGTGTGTGGCGTATAGGTAAGGTGACGAGTACCTATGTGCCGACAAATTATCTGTTTAGCTTATCCCTTTAGTCATTCCTAATATATTGTATTCATGTCTTAATTGCTACATGCTTATTGGTGCTTTCATGTTTAATTGCTTTTTGTTAGATGTTATTTTCATTATTGAAGGTAGTTATTTTTCCGTAGTCTCATAGTGTTACATTAATGGTTTAAGTTGGTTTATCGGTGTTTCATAGTATATTTTGGTTGATCTCGCTGTGTAGTAGTAATTGCGTGAAGTTTCATAAGTGTATAGCTTTCTATTTGTTTTGGTTGGAGGCATAAATATTGTGGAGGGTATTAAGCTGAATTTTTAAATACTTGTTAGTATTGTGTGATTGGTACTGATATAGTGGGATCGGGTTGCACGCCGCAACATGAGAAATAAGGGTAAAATATAATTTTTTTGTGGGATTGGGTTGCATGCTGCAATAGGAGTAATAATGGTGGATTAGTCAGATCGGGTTGCATGCCCCAACAGAAGGAATAAGGGTGATATATATTAATGAGTAATAAGGGTGGACTGGTGGGATCGGGTTGCATGCCACAACATGAGTAATAAGGGTGAATGTTCATATTTTTATTGATTATATGGTGGGATCGGAATGCGCGCTGCATCATTTTATTGTTCATGTATTCTTCCTCTGACGTGATTTTATTCTGTAACATTGTAACTGTCCTAAGGATTCGTTATACCTGAGTACTGGCAAGATAATTGAGTTCCGTATTTATTTTTGCTGCAAGTTATTGTTCAATTTCGTCTTGTAGTTCCTTTTTGCTTTATCATAAACTGTATGCAGGTTATATTGTAAATGATCCGCCATAGCCTCGTCACTACCTCGTCGAGGTTAGGCTCGTCACTTACTAGTACATGGGGTCGGTTTTACTGATACTGTACTTTGCACTTTCTGTGCAGATTTCGGAGCTGGTTGTGGCTAATCGAGAGGTCAGTTGCAGATACTTCATCTAGAAGATCCAAAATAGTCATGCTGGCATCCGCCAACCCTGGCATTCCCTTCTATGTTTCTATTTTCCTTTTTTTTTTCTTTCGAGACAGATGTAATTTATTTTAGGCCAGTGTTTATGGTAATTCATAGTATGTTTGTGGATTGTGACACCAGTTTCTTGGTGGTAATAGTTTCGATAATAGTATATAGATGATCGTATTATTATGCACTTTCGCATTTATTTCTATTTGATTTAGCTTTGTTAATTATAACTATAAAATGTAAAGGAAAAAGATAAATATAACTCTAACTCTAGCTTTCCTGGCGAGTGCGATGTTAGGCGCCATCACAATTCCGACGGTGAAAAATTCAGCTCGTGACATCTGCTCTGACTGAAATATAATGGTTTGTTAGGCAATCTCTCAAAGCAGACAATGCAACTACGCAAAGGAAAAGACTATAATATGCTAGAGTATTGGAAAAGATTGCATTGAACCAAGTATATTCAACATCAATAATGTTTGAAAATGAGTATGGCAAAGTGTCGGAGCAAACTGTAACATATAATTGGAAGCCTATGTTATGTGACAAATATAGTAACTATGGCCATGAAATTAAAGAATGCGAGGAATTTCTTAAGGAAAGAAAAGGGTAAGCATGAGAAAATAGAAGGAAATAAAGACCAACATGGACAGGGAAAGACAAGTGAGATCAGCAATGGCTTGGAGAAAACAACAGAAGTAGTGAACACAATGCTTGTAGAAAAGGGGGGAAATCATAACAAACAAACAACAAGCGAGCAAGTTAACCAACAAGGATTCAAGGTAGGAAAATAAATCAAAAAAGGGGTCACCATACAAAATACAACCATTAAGCTAGGGAACACATTCTGTATCCTAGTGGAGAAACAACTATAGGAAGGGAGGAACAAATACTCAGGAGAATCAAGCTCTTCTCTCCCAACGAAGTGCAAGGTGCAAGGAAGTTAGGACATAGCAATGGTGAAAGGATCCCCCATCCTAATAGAAAACATTGGTTTTTGGAACACCAGAGGACTAAAAACCTACCAAGTGGAAGGAGATAAAGTTGTTCATGCATAATGCTAGGATAGGGTACTTGGTCTTCTCGAAACCAATGTGAAGAGAGACAAAGCCCAACATATCTCTCTTCACCTCTGTCAAGGTTGGTCGTTCAGCACAAACCTATCCCAACATCCACATGGTAGGATATGGATCCTAAGGAATTCAATCCTATATGGAGTCAATATAATAAAAGTTACAGGACAACCTAATTAACTGTGAGCTACACCATAGAGGGATTGGCAGAACAATACATGTGACTATGGTATATGCATTCAATGATGTTGTACTCAGAAAAGATCTTTGGGAGACAATTAAAGATATTTCCCCTGGGTGATAATAGAGGACTTCAATTGTGTTCTACATAAAGATCAGAGAATTAACATGAAGCCTTTTCGCAATGAAAGAGGCAAGAGATTTTAAAAAATATGTTGAGGACTACTCATTGTTGGACCTTAAATCCACTGAAACGTTCTTCACATGGACAAACAAGCAAAGTGGAGTGGATAGAGTTCTCAGTAGAATTGATAGAGTAACGGTAAATGCTGAGTGGGGACTAAACGTACCTATATTAGTAGTACATTATCAAAATGAGGTATTATTTGATCAGTGTCCATCCATTATTAGTTGGGACAACGTTAGCCAACCAAATAATAAAATATTCAGATACTTTAATATGTTAAGCTTGACCCCATATTCCAAGGAGTGAAACAACAGGGTGGTGGAATGATATGAAGGGCATGAAGATGTATGAATTAGTGGGAAAATTAAACAAGAACGAATGTACATTGTAAGAACTGAACAAGGATAGGTATAGTAAGGTTGAAATGGAGGCATATGAGGTGATGTAGATGCTTCAAAAGTGCCAAGAAAGAACTCAATTAGATCCATATAAGATTCAATTGATAGCTGAAGAGACTAAAATGTCCATGAATGTAAAGCATGGAATATTGCTAGAGAGAAGTTCTTGAGGAAAAAGTGCAAAGTACAGTGGATGACTTAAGGAGACATAAACACACACAAAAATTCATATTACAATGAAAGCAAGAAGAAACTCCAATAGAATATTCTCTATTGACAATGCAGAATGGCAGAACATCAACGATCTATATAGGATAGCTAAGGCATTTATAACCTTCTATGAAGGCTGTTGGGGACCAATTATACGGACATGGAGCATGTTTGTAGTAGCTTGGTAAGACAGGTCCTATTCAGGGGCGGAGGGAAGGTGGCGCAAGGGTGTTCACCCGAACACCTTTCGCCGAAAAATTACACTGTATATATAAGGCAAAATTTATTTTTTATCCCTATATATTAAGTTTTGAACACCCTTGACACAAGACAAATGTTTGGCTTAGTGGTCAAGGGTGTTCAAAATGTGCATAAAATCACAGGTTTGGTACCCGTTAGCTACAATCGAAATTTTTTTGAACACCCTTAATATATATCCTGCCTCCGCCACTGGTCCTATTGTTTCTTCTATACAAAGAACACAACTAGAAGAGCAATTCACTAAAAATGAAGTAAAGAAATCACTATGAGCTATTGCTGGACACAAGGAAGCTGGCCCAGACGGCTTTGGTAGTCAGTTCATTAAAGATAGATGGGAAATAGTACGGAAATATGTGGTTGAAGCTGTGCTGAAATGTTTAGAAATGGGAAATTGCTCAAAGCATTGAATAACACAGTAATTACGCTAATACCAAAGAGTGCACATGCATTCAATGTGGGAGATTATAGGCCAATAGCATGTTGCAATATAATTTACAAGATTATATCGAAGATGCTTTGTAATAGGCTCAAACTAGTCCTCCATGATCTAATATCTTATAATCATAGTGCATTTATAGCTGGGAGACGTATTGTACACACCATTTTTATTTGTCAAGATCTAGTTAGACTATATAACAGAAAAGCCACCAACAAGATCTGATTGATTAAAATTGATCTCAAAAAGCATACGATTCAATAGAATGAGATTTTGTGGAGGAAATGTCATATGCTATGAACTTCCATGTGAATTTCATTAAGTGGGTGATGAATTGTATACCACAACACTGTACAATATTTCTTTGAATGAGGGCTTGTATGGAAACATTCAGGGTAAACATGGATTGAGACAACGAGACCCAATATCCCTACTTATTTTTGTCATTTACATGGAATACTTCTCTAGAATAATGAAGAGGGTAGAAAATATGCCATACTTTGAGTATCATACAAAATGTAAGGGGTTGAAGTTGAATCAATTATTCTTTGTGTGACGACCCGACCCGTTGTTACGGGATTCAGTACCCCATTTTTCCCATTTTATGCTTCTATATGTTTCATTATATGTGTTTGGAGAATTTGAAGTAAATTGGGTAGAATTCGGTTAGAAATGAGACAATAAATATCTTTATGAGAAGGTTAGTTTGGAAAAGTCAACTGAATGTTGACATATGAGTTACAAGGCTCATAATGGATTTATGATGATTTGACTAGTTTTCGGGGATCATTTATGACTTAGGAGAGAAATCAGAATTAAATTCGGAGGTCTGGTGTAGAATGAGGCTTGAATTGGCTAAGGTTTGATTTTTGGCGAATTCTGAATGGTAGGTGAGATTTCTATCCGAGGATCGGAATGGAATTTTGAGAGTTGCGGTAGCTTAGCTTTGTTAGGTGATTTTGGATATGCGTGCAAAATTTCAGATCATTCGGAGGTGTTTAAGTCAGGTTTTAGATCAAATGCAAGTTTCGAAAGTTTTAGTTTAACTTAGGCTTGAATCCGTGGTAATTAAATCATTTGATGTTTAAGATGGTGTTTTTATGTTACGAACAAGTTTAAATGAAGTCATAGATCACATATGTGCATTTGGTTGAGGTCCCGGGGGCCTCGGGGTATTTCTGGATGGTTAAACAGAAATTTTTGAAGTTTCAACAGGTCTATCATTTTTGCTACTGGTATTTCTGCATCTGCGGAAAAAGGACCGCAGAAGCGGTTCCATAGATGCGGCTGAAGGGTCTCAAAAGCGGTCCGGGCGAGGCTGGCCTTTTCCACAAAAGCACAAGGAGTTCCGCAAAAGCGGACACCGCGAAAGCGGTTCGTGACCGCAGAAGCAGTCCAGATGATTTAATGGGTAACTACAGAAGCGATTTATTGATTGCAGAAGCGACAACCGCAGAAGTGGTTGGGTTGTCGCAGAAGCGAAAATCACTGGAGTTTTAATGAAACCAGTGTATCAAATTTTCAGAGTTAGAAACATATTTTAGACTTCGGGAAGAGGTAAATTGCGGGCGATTTCAAGGAGAATTTGTGGGAATTCATCAGGTAAGAGTTCTTAGACTCGAATTATGTTATTATGATATAAAAACGTAGATTAAACACTGAAAAACCAAGGATTTAAGGGGTAAAAATGGAGGTTAGGGCTTGCAACCAAAAAAGGTGTAAAGTTAGAATTTGAGGAGTCAAACGGACTCCGAATATGATGAACTTTAAATGTACGAACTCATGGCGAGATGAGGAGTCCGTTGGTATGATTTTCAGAATTTTTTGAGAAGTGGGCTCAGGGCTCTGGTTTTACTAAATTCGTGAATTATTGTACTTTTTGAGTATTTTTTATTGGGTTATGTTTCTTTGACCCATATTTATGTATTCGTTGTGGTTTTGACTAGATTCGACACGCAAGGAGGTCAATACGAAAGAAAAAGGCATTACGGACCACTCTGCGGCCGGTTAGAGGTGAGTAGTTGGTGTATATGATGGACTGGGGGTTTGAAATCCCGGCTTATCACGTTGTGACACTATTTAGGGCATGACTCGCACCCCATGGCAGGTGCGGGATTGTTTGTGACTGGGATTGTGACTTGGTCCATCCCGAACAAGAATAATTCTATATTGGCGATTGATACGCACCCTGTGTTGAATATATCTAGGCTTATTACCATGCTTGGGGCCTTGTGCCGACCTATAGCATCCTTAGAGGATGAATATCATTGTGATTGCATGATTTGTAAAATCATTAATCTCAGTCCTCGGTTTAATCACTGTTATGAACTGCTAAGTCAATTTTTCTGAAATTTAATAACTAAAGTATTTTCTTATTAATGTATTGGGAATTGAGAAAATATATTAAAATAATTATGTGAATCATATGCATATTGTGGACTAAGTATGGATCAGGCTGCACGCCGCATCGAATAATATGAATATATTGCACTTGGGCTGAAGGAGCCCCTCCGGAGTCTGTACACACCCCTAGTGAGCGTCGTCAATGTTAAATGGATCAGGCTACGTGCCGTAGGGGTCATGTGCATTGCATTCATGCATTGTTATTTACTTGTGCTATCTGTTAATAGTTGTTGTTATTAGTTCGTAGTAAGGTGTCATACTGCTAGATGTAGCTTTGCTTTGTGGCATTTCATGTATTTCTTATCTTTAGACATTTTATATGTTTTTTACTCACTGAGTACTTAGTACTCACCCCTACTCCATGCTCCTTTGTGTGCGGATTTAGGTACACCGGAGGTTTAGCTGAGCAATTGTGTTTCCAGAGTTATCAGAGTCATTGAGGTAGCTGCTTGACATTCGCAGGACCTGGCTTCTCTTCTATATATATATATATATATATATATATATATATATATATATATATATATATATATATATATATATATATATATATATATATATATATATATATATATATATATATATATATATATATATATATATATATATATATATATAGTTCAGATATTATTATTATCCAGTTTTGCTTAGAGGCTCTAGACTCGTGACCCCAGATCTTTTGGGAGTGTTTTATCAGTTTCACACTTCTCAGTATTTTCTTTTATAAGTATTGGATTACTACTCTACAACTATTATATTCTCCTTAAATTTTTTGTTTTGAGACTTATTGTTGAATTGAAAGTGACTGTTGTTCAGGCTTGCCTAGCTTTAGGGTTGGGCGCCATCACGATCGGGTTTGGGTCGTGACAAGTTGGTATCAGAGCCTAGAATACTAGGCCTTGCGAGTCATGAGTCGGTTTAGTAGGCTCTCGCGGATCGGTACGTAGACGTCCGTATCTATCCTCGGGAGGCTACAAAAGTTTTAGGAAATACTTCACTTTCTTGGAATTCTTATCATACGTATTTGATTCAGCTTGAGATAAAACTCTTGAAATTCCTTCCACACGTCTGTATGCGCACGTGAGCGCTCAGTAATATGTATGCCTTGATGGCTAGTGATTCCCCGATCGAGGGGTGAGATGTAATGTTCGTGAGTTCATATTGGGCCAGTCTGGAGGACTTGAGGCCGAATCTTCGCTTATGTCTTGAGCACACAGGTGCTGATTTTGCGAGCTAGTATTACGAACTTATATGTCCAGTATTGTCCCAAATTGTAGGAATGTGAGCTAGATAGCTACGTGATGAGTATATTGGTGTTGTGTGGTGTGTCTATATGACTTGGAAGTGACGAAGAATGACTTCTAGATGATTGAGGGACGATTAAGCGTTTGATTTCCTTGTGATTCGATGTGTTGCCCCGAGTTGTGGGTGTGTGGTGAATCTTTTCAGTTCCCCCAGTTGGGAGCGAAGTACATAGCACATTGCGGGTTGAGTCAGACCCAGGAAGATTATATGACCGTGTAATGTATATGATGGTGGAAGGCATGTTGAAATACTGAATTGAGGAGAAGCAGGTGGGATATCTCATGCGGGGTGTCCTTAAGTGGTATGATCCTTATGTGTATGTTAGAAGATCTCATATGTAATTGAAAGGTATTTTCTATGTTCCATGATCCGAATTAGTGCAACGCATGTCCATGTATCAATTTTGTTAATATAATACAGTTAGTATTGAGATTTAATGTTGTTGATGTACGTCGTGATGTTTTGTCGAGTTGTAGCCGTGTTGTTAGGATGGTTTTGGTTATTCTCTAGCAGGTGGATAGTCCCAATTACAAAGGAAACTCTGTCGAAATTTTTGAAAAATTTGGGACTTAGTAAAAGTTTGGTCGCCTAGAGAGTAAGCTTAACTGTTATGTGAATGAATGCAAGAAAATGCAGAAGAGTTAAAATTCTAGATGAATTGTGTTCCACGAGCTTATTAAAGAGAGAGTTTAATCTCACTATGGTATTACAACAGCAATGGATCAAACGCGTTTTGAGTATAGTTAGTTGTGATATATGGCTTCGAGCTAAGTTAGGGAGGTTGCTGTTGATTAGCTGATTGTACAAGTTATGTACTATGTTAGTTCTAATTTGATGCATGTTAGTGAATCAGTTCTGGTTGCGGAAATTGGATCGAGAATGACACGAGTGAAGGAAATTTTTTAACAAGACGTCAAGAGATCGAATGAGGAGGAAAGAAGTTTCGATAGTTAAGATAAATTGGTATTCTCTTTAGCGTCACCCGAGAGTTGTGTTGCGTCCCGGTTAGTGATTCTTGATCGCTTTATAGAGTTAGTATGACCGGTGGTATGGAGGTACGCTCCAGATATTTTTGTGGTAGGTTGTGGGAGTGTATGCCACTGGAAGATTGTATAAGTATGGCATGCAGTCACTTTACTGACTAAAGATGTAAACTAAGTATGAAGGTTGTGATAGTGTCGTTAAATTGAGGAATTCATGCCTGGAGGGCACTTGGCCTATTGGGTTGTGAACTAGGGAGGATTACTCTGATTATGATGGTTCTTCTTGTGTTCTATGAAGAAAATGGAAGTTATTATGGACCTTTGAAAGGTTATTGGACAAGTCAAGTGTGATCAAAATCGGATTGAAGTCGGTGAATAATGGCTCTATATCAGGCTAGATGTGTGCATTTTTGTAACGCGGTCCTCGTGGAAGAGTAGTTATATTGATGTTTCTTTGTCAGATATTTTGCATAGTGATGCATCGCGCTGGGTGAGTTGTGAGATGGCTTGAGAAATTGTTATGTGTTAAGAATCCGCGTAGGAATGACGTTATATGAGCATCTTAGCTATTGAGATTCGGATTATACATCGCACCTTAGTTGTGTTTGAGTTTTGTAGCGTATAATGCTCTATGTCCCTCAGAGATATAATATGCACTTAGCATGCAAACGACCAATACTCAGTATTATATTGTAATGAGCAAATTTGGCTCGATGTGCATCTCCTTATGTGAGATCTATGTGTGGATCGGGTGACACGCCGCCATAGGTATGTTATCTAGATCGGGTTGCATGCCGCAAAAGTGTGATATCAAGTATAGTTTTTCTATATGATGTCTTTGTATGCTTTTCTTCTTGTTTTCCAAGTAAAGTCGGTATTAGTGCATAGGATTTGATAATTCTTTCCAGGTCTCATTTTCTTTATTACAGCATTTGAATTGGTAGCCTATTGGCACATTGGGGCATCATATGCGACATTTAATTATGTCATGAGTGACTTATAGCCCGAGCAGTTCGTACTAGGTGAGACAAGATCATTGAATTCAAGATTGGTGCAATCTGAGTGTATGAAGTAAAGTAAAGATCTAAGACCATTGTTTGGTTCTGAATAAGGTGATAGTTTTTCCCAAGAGTATAAAACTAATGAATTGTTATCTCGACGGTGGCTAAGAATGTATACAGATCTTATCTGTCGTGTCATTATTGTAAGAATTTGCACAAGGCATGTGTATGTCATGCGGAGCGTGGGATGTGTAATGATTCGTTCAAAGCGATTAGATAAGAGAGCTTTAGATGATGAGGGAAGATGGTATTCCTAAGTGGAAGAGATTTGATGCGAGTATGTATTTCATAAAAAGGTAATCTGATTAAACTGATTATATTTTAGTAGTGTTGCGGCATGTTCTTGTTGGGTCCACTAGTGGAATTCAGGTTTGCTTGGTAGCACATGTAAATATTGATTATTTGTAGTGGAATGATTAGGTATAAAATGGTTGCAGGTATTCGCACGGTGGAAACTGGGATCGGGTATGATATTTTTTGTGTTATATGGAGTTCTGATGTACAGGCTATGTTGGTGATAGATCTTTATTCCCTGGTATATTATATTTTGGATGTGATGTTAGAATTCAGACTGGTTGTCTTAGTGTTGGGGTGATTTTGAACTATTGCATTAGGGGCTACACCAAAAATGCCACAGGTTAAATAGTGAAGTGCGTTAGAATATGTTTTAGTAGAGCGGTTTATATTTCAAAGAACCAGCGAACATCTAGGAAGGAGCACTTTCTTAATTGGGAATTTGTGATAGATGTCAGTGTAGAGGTTGCTATCATTGACACCGTTCAGTTATTGGGGGACTTTTCGGGTGCATTTTTTGTGGCCAGACATATCGCCAGGCGAGATTGTTGATTTTAGTATTGATTTGGGGTCGAGAATTGTATCGTACGGCTTCGGCAGGAGTTATTGTAGTGGAAGAAACAATTTTAGGCTTTTTGGTACTGACTTAGTTGGCAGGCCGATATGGCTACACATTTAGCTTGAGTTAGTTTGGTTGACCATAAGTTGTATTGTTGAGGAATAGGTTGAGTCTATCATTTTTTAGCTTGTTAGCGATCTGAGGGAAGCTATGAGTTGTGTTTTGATGTTATGGGACATTGTGATTTGTTGTTTATCGGCACATGTGGTGCGGTTCTATTGAGAATTCATAAAGGAAGTCGAGTAGGAAGACCAATTGAGTGTTGCTCGGTGTATGGAGCATTGGTTATGGTCAATCGGGTTATGTGTAGTGTGTTCTCTGTTTCACCATGGGTGTAATGAATTGCGTTGGCTTTAGACATCAAATGTTGGGATATAACCGCGCATTGTAGCGAGGCTACGGGAGTTATCACCTTTCGGGGTAGATTCAGGCATTTTATTTCTATGATGTGAAATGGGGTCTCAACCATGTATTGTAATGGTATTGATGAGCTTGAGGTACAACTCTTTCGTTTGAGTCATTTGTTATGATTTGAGTGTGTTCAGATCGTTTCTTACTGGTGCATGTATTATGCAAGATGTGGTTTAGACTTGTATTGAGGTATCATATCACTAGAGTGGTGTTGGATTCGAGGTGATCGTTGGGTCCATTAATGAATACTGATTGATTTGATCTCAGCTTGTTATGAAGATAATATCGAGATTTGACTGGAAATATGTTGTGATATCATTCAAGGGAAGTGGTATCAGGAATGGTTGATCTGAGAGATTATTATGATTTATAGCGTGTTTCATTCATAGTTGGCAATATATGAAAGTGTTGGAATAAGGCTTTAGCTAATAGGAGGTTCTCTGCCGGTAATTGGTTGCTGGGGACAACGATTGTGAATAGAAGTTATGGTTCCAAGTATTGGGTTTAGGCGGTATATCAGATGTTTTCACCTGAGGGTGCAAGTATGGGTTATTACAGCCGGTTCGGGCTTACTCTGAGTACAGATGTGAATTTCTAATCTTGTGTATGATTTTCGGAAAGTGCGACATGGTTCTATGATTTGGTTTATAGATTAAATGGACTGTGAATGTTCGGTTGTATTGTGTTATCGGGTCTATACGAGATAGGGTGACGAGGGATGACCTCAGTTATATGATTGGTAAGATCATTCAGCTACTGGTAGGATTCTAGGACAACTCTCGATACGCTCGAGGATGAGCGTTTGTTTAAGTTGGGGAGGATGTAACGACCCGACCCGTTATTACGGGATACCGCCCCGTTTTTCCCGTTTTATGCTTCTACATGTTTCATTATATGTGTTTGGAGAATTTGAAGTAAATCGGGTAGAATTCGGCTAGAAATGAGACAATAAATCTCTTTATGAGAAGGTTAGTTTGGAAAAGTCAACTGAATGTTGACTTATGAGTGAGAAGGCTCGGAATGAATTTCTGATGATCTGACTAGTTTTGGGGGATGATTTATGACTTAGTAGAGCAATCGAAATTGAATTAAGAGGTCCGGTGTAGAATGATGCATAAATTTGCTAAGGTTGCATTTTTGGCGAATTTCGGATAGTAGGTGAGATTTTGATCCGAATATCAGAATAAAATTCTAATTGTTGCAGTAGCTCTGTTAGGTAATTTTGGATATGCATGCAAAATTTCAGGTCATTTGGAGGTATTTAAGTCGGGTTTTAGGTCAAATGCAACTTTTGGAAGTATTAGTTTAACTTAGGCTTGAATCCGTGGTAATTTGATGATTTTGATGTTTAGGATGGTGTTTTTATGTTACGAGAATGTTTGAATAAAGTAATAGATCATATCTGTGCATTTGGTTGAACGGGTATTTTCGGAAGGTTAAACGGGAATTTTTGAAGTTTTAATAGGTCTGTCATTTTTTCTTATGGTATTTCCGCATCTGCGAAAAAAGGACCACAGAAGCGGTTCCGCAGATGCGGCAGAAGGGTCGCTGAAGCGGTCCGGGTGAGGCTG
The DNA here is from genome assembly GCA_032618575.1 of Nicotiana noctiflora. NCBI lineage: Eukaryota > Viridiplantae > Streptophyta > Magnoliopsida > Solanales > Solanaceae > Nicotiana > Nicotiana noctiflora. The sequence continues at coordinate 518,712 of JASVEL010000137.1, forward strand.
GACTTTTCCGCAAAAAAGGAAGGAGTTCCACAAAAGCGGACACCATAGAAGCAGTTCGTGACCGCAGATGCGATCCGGACTATTTAATGGGAAACTGCAGAAGCGGTTATTGACCGCAAAAGCGAAAACCACAGAAGCGGTTGCGTTGTCGCAGAAGCAAAAATCACTGGAGTTTTAATGAAACCAGTGTGTTGAATTTTCAGAATTAGAAACATATTTTAGACTTCGGGAATAGGCGAATTGCGAGCGATTTCAAGGAGAATTTATGGGAACTCATCAGGTAAGAGTTCTTAGACTCGAATTATGTTATTATGATGTAGAAACATAGATTAAACACTGAAAAATCAAGAATTTAAGGAGTAAAAATGGAGGTTAGTACTTGAAATCTAAGAAGGTGTAAAGTTAGAATTTGAGGGGCAAACAGACTCCGATTTTGATGAACTCTATATGTACGGACTCGTGGCGAGATGAGGAGTCCGTTGGTATGATTTTGGGAAATATTTTAGAAGTGGGCCCGAGACTCGGGTATTATCAACTTCGTGAATTATTGTACTTTTTGAGTATTTTATATTGGGTTATGTTTCTTTGACCCATATTTATGTATTCATTGTGTTTTGACTAGATTCGATGCGCGAGGAGGTCAATACGAAAGGAAAAGGTATTGCGGACCAGTCTACGGCCGGTTAGAGGTGAGTAGGTGTATATGATGGCCTGAGGGTTTGAAATACCGGCTTATCACATTGTTGCGCTATTTAGGGCGTGACTCGCATCCTATGGTAGGTGCGGGATTGTTTGTGACTGGGGATTGTGACTTGGTCCATCCCGAACAAGAATAATTCTATATTGGCGATTGATACGCACCCTGTGTTGAATATATCTAGGCTTGTTGCCATGTTTGGGGCCTTGTGCCGACCTGTAGCATCCTTAGAGGATGAATATCATTGTGATAGCATGATTTGTAAAATCATTTATCTCAGTCATGTGTTTAATCATTATTATGAACTGCTAAGTCACTTTTCCTAAAATTTAATAACTAAAGTATTTTCTTATTAATGAATTGGGAATTGAGAATAATATATTGAAACTGTTATGTGACTCATATGCATATTGTGGACTGAGTATGGATCGGGCTGCACGCCGCAGTGAAAAATATGAATATATTGCGCTTGGACTAAAGGAGCCCCTCTGGAAATTGTACACACCCCCAGTGAGCGTCGTCGACGTTAAATGGATCGGGCTACGTGCCATAGTGGTCATGTGCATTGTATTGCATTCATGCATTGTTATTTACTTGTGCTATTTGTTATTAGCTGTTGTTGTTAGTTCGTAGTAAGGTGTCGGACTATTAGATGTAGCGTTACTTTGTGGCATTTCGTGGATTTTATATCTTCAGACATTTTATATGTTTTTTACTCACTAAGTACTTAGTACTCACCCCTTCCCTCTGCACCTTTGTGTGCGGATTCAGGTACGCCGGAGATTTAGCTGAGCAGTCTTGTTTTATCAGAGTTATCAGAGTTGTTGAGGTAGCTGCTGACGTTCGCATAACCTGGCTACTCTTTTTATTCCAGTTTTATATATATATATATATATATATATATATATATTAATTTTCAAACTTGAGTATTTCGTTTAGATATTATTATTATTATCCAGTTTTGCTTAGAGGCTCTAGACTCGTGACCCCAAATCTTTTGGGAGTGTTTTATCAGTTTCGCACTTCTCAGTATTTTCTTTTATAAGTATTGGATTATTACTCTACAACAATACATTCTCCTTAAATTTTTGGTTTTGAGACTTATTGTTGAATTGAAAGCGACTGTTGGCCAGGCTTGCCTAGCTTTAGGGTTGGACGTCATCACGACCGGATTTGGGTCGTGACACTTTGCTTTGCAAAGAACAAACCAGTCTGTCTTTTTTATGTTAAGAGTTTTTTGCTCCTTTTCAAGGGCTTCGGGATTATGCACCAATGCAGGGAAGTCTAATATTTTTAGTGCCAGTACGGACAACAATGCCCAATGAATCTATGTGACATGACAGGATAGTTGAAAGGTTCTTTACCATTCAAATCTTTGGAGTTCCAATCTCAATTAACAAGCTCATTGGTATAGAATGTGATATATTGGTAGACAGGATGAAAACAACAATTAGAGCATGGGAATCAAGGAACCTATCATATGCAAGTCGAGTGCATCTTATCAACTTAGTGTTATTATACATTCGCACATATTAGGCTTCCATATTCCTCCTACGTAAAGTAGCGATGAAACATATTACTGCAATTTGCAGAAATTTTCTATGGGATGGGAATGATGTGAGTGATAGAGCATCACTGGTAGCATATGACTTGGTATGTAGACCAAACAAACTAGAAGGACTAGGAATGAAAAATGGAGTGCTATGGAATGAGGGAGCAATAGCCAAGTACATATGGAACATAGCGCGCAAGGCAGATGATCTTTGGGTAAAATGGATAGATCACATTTACTTAAAGGGCAACTCTTGGTGGCACTACAAACCTCCTAATGACTAATAACTGTAGCTGATATTGAAGGAAAATCTGCTTGATCAAGGACAAGTTTTCAAAGGGGTATGTGGAACAAAGGTGGTTCGCAAGGAATGGAAAGTATACCATTAAAACTGGTTACCGCTGGAGAATAGGAAACCTGAGAAGTGGCCTTGGAGATGTTGGGTATAGACAAAGGAAATGCGCCTAAACACAACTTCATATGTTTGCTGGCTGGGCACAATTAACTACTAACAAGAGAGAAAATGCAAAAAATGGGGACAATCCAAGACACAAACTCCACATTACACGACAATGCACCTGAGACGATAGATTAGCTATTCTTTGAATGCCAGTTCTAAAAAAGTTATATAAATTCAGTGCTAAATTGGTTGAATATTAGAAAATAAAACACTACACTGCAAGGGATATGGAAAAGGCTAACAAGAGGGGTCAAAGAAGAAAGATGCAAAACATTTATAAAGACATCATTAGCAACAGTAGTGTATGATATATGGAAGGCACGTAATGAAGCACTATAGCACCACCTAGTCCCTGGTCCTAGGACAGTTTGTACTCAAATTCAGCATGAATGTAAGATAAGGAATGATAGAATAGGTACTAATGAAGGAATTAGAAGGGGCAAGGAGTTGATAGATGGTATATATGGGCAAAGGTCATAATACAAAGAAAGCATAGAGCCCAGTTTTGCGACTATGGAAAGATCATATGCAGCAATACCTAGCTTTCATAGTCTGTACAGATTTTAAATTGTATATCTCATACAGTTGTTGTTGGTATGATTAATTAAAAAAAATCTTCACCAATATATATATATATATATATATATATATATATATAATAGCCGGAGAAAACTTTAAGTGGGATTTACAGCTTGTGCCTAACATTAGCGTAGGGTTGAATTCCAATGATTAATCTTTTAATTTTATCCCTTATTAGAATTGATTTTCCACGTTCTGAACGAACTTTACTTAATTACTTAATTATATATTTAACGCGTCCCTTACATGGGGGCCTGATTATTTTATAAGGGCCAAACATGTAAAACATTATTATTGTAGTTAGCGGTGAGACTCAAACTTATAACATATATCTTCTCTGATGTCATATTAAAGTGTGTTTGTGCTCTAACAATTCATATTAAAGTGTTTGACCAATTGGACATCTCATTCAAAAATTTAATTTATTGATGTGAATGTATATTTTTATTTATTTTATTACTTCACATGTTAAAAAAAATCCTTTAGTTATGGCAATTAGTCACAGTCTTGATATAATCCACGTCTTCAACTCTAAAGGTCATACAAAGAATGCATACAGCCCAGTTTTGTGACTACGGCAAGATCATATGTAGCAATACCTAGCTTTCATAGTCTGTATAGATTTTAAACCGAGGAAAACTTTAAGTGGGATTTACATTACCTAACATTAGTGTTATTGCAGGGTTGAATTCCAATGATTAGTTTTAATTGTATCCCTTATTTAAATTAATTTTTTACGTTTCTCAACGAACTAAGAGAGTAAACTTTTACATAATTACTTAATTATGTATTCAGAACATCCCCTACGTGGGGACCTGATTATTTTATAAGGTCCAAATATGTAAAATATTTTTATACTAGCTAGCGGTGAGACTCATATGTCTTCTCTGATGTCATACTAAAGTGTGCGACCAATTGGCCATTTCATTCGAAAATTTAATTTATTGATGTGAGTGTACATTTTTATTTATTTTATTATTCAACATGTTAACAAAAAATCCTTTAGGTATGGAAAATTTGAGTCACGCTCTTAATACAATCCACATCTTCAACTCTTTTGTTAGACTCCTCATCTAAGTCAAAGGCCTAGTTAACATGGGCAGATGGAACTTGCCTTCCTACAGGATCCAAAAAATCAACTACATTAGTTATGACTTCCCATATATACCCTGTATATTAGATTCCTAGTTAGAACTAACTAAGAACCCTCTTCTCAATGATCTTGCATAAAGAATTAGATCTAACTTTAATAATGTCAATAATATATTTGTGCATATGAAATCAATCAGAAGAGGAAATTACTACAAGATTGCTGAAACAAATCTAAATGCTTATGGAAAGATATCAATCAGCCAAGATTTTGGAACGCTGCGATGGAAAGAATCTTCTGAAAGCATAAAACTAAGGCGTCAATTAAGGCCAATATATTCAAGAAGTAAATCAAGGAGATTAGTTGATCTGCCGACTTTGGGAAGAACAACAATCAAGGAGAAAATATTTATCTTTAACGGATGGAAAAGGAAAGACATCGAGAGCTGCCAACTATAGAATTACCAAAAATTAAAGAGTGAATTATCACCATTAATGACTGTAGAATGAAGGCAATCAATCTTCTCTTATTAAATAAGAGCAACGGCTAGAAATCTTATTCTAGAAAAGAATCAATCTCTATCCAAGGATCTAATCCCTTGGGTTGTCAAATCACGTCTGCTCAAACTATTTACCAAATTATTTATACTTAGTTTTCAGCCTTAGAAAAAATATACTTTGATCAAATCAAAATTCTCTCTTTATTATACTACAAATAAACATTGTAGTTCACCGAGATTTGTTGTATAACAAGTTAAAGAAAAAAAAAGTATAATATTGGTGAGACATTGTATCAAAAGAAGACGGGTGTTATAGGAATTAAGCTATCATGTCATTTCTATTGTACTCGAAGAAATACGATTACTAAAGAGAACTCCCTTCCAACCTAAGGGGACTGAATTAGGATTCACATTGAATCCGAACCAAATAAAATTTTGGTGTCTTTAATTTCTGCACTTACTTTCTATCTTTTATATTCTCCTACTAAAATTGTTAGGTTATTGCATTAAGTCGACTAATTGGTAAATTAGTCAACTAATAGAGTATAAATTTAAAAAATATATAATTCACCCCCCCCCCCTTACTTTCAATTGGTATTAGAGCAAGGCTCATATTCTACTCTTTGCTTAACAGCTTGTGAGAAAAGATCATGGCAAATCAAGTCATCATAGGAGCTCTCTTCCACGAAGGACCTTCATAAGTTAGACCACCATACTTCAATGATCAATATTTCTCTCACTAGAAAGTGCATTTGGAGATCTTTTCCAAGGCATATGATGTTAAAGTTTGAAGACTCATAAAAAATGGAAAATATCAGTTACCTACTACTACTCCACCACTTGCCAATCTTGAAGATATAAATTCATATACAAAAGAGCAAATGGAAGTAGTACAAGTTAATAATAAGGCAAGAAATCCACTGCACAATGTTATAAGTGGTGAAGAATATGAGAAATTCTCTCGTTGTAATACAGCTAAAGAGATGTGGGACAAGCTTGAGGCTACATACGAAGGAACCAGCAAAGTAAAGGAAACACATATCAATATGTTGGTCTATGATTACGAACTCTTCTCTATGAAAGAAGAAGAATCTATTGTAGAAATGTTTGCCAAGTTTGACAAAATAATTAGCGATATTAAGGCATTTGGCAAGTCATATACTAGTGGAGATCAAGTCAGAAAAATCCTCAGAAGCCTGCCAACCGTTTGGCCAACCAAAGTAGTCACATAGAATCTCAGGATCTAAACAAATTGTCATGTGATGAACTACGAGGAGCTCATAGCTTTTGAAAGGACGCATCAAGAAAACTAGTCAAGAAGAGAAAAAAGATAGTTGCATTGAAAGCCTCAAATGAAATAGCTTAAAATGAAATCGATGATGATCCTGAAGCCTTTCAAGAAGAAATAGCTATGCTATCAAGAAACATGGATGGGTTAATTAAAAGATTCAAAAACACAAAGAAAGGAAGAATTCCATCCAGATGATCCATACAATACAATGAACAGGACAAAATGATGGAAAATACTACGAGTGTGGAAGATTTGGACACATTCAAGCTGAGTGCCCAGAACAAAAAAGAAAAATTTCTAGAGGCTTTAAGAAGAAAAAATCCTTTGGAAGCTGGAGTGATAAAGATAGTTCCGAGCACGAAGAGATAGCAAATCTTTGCTTCATGATGAGTCAGGAGAATGAGCTTAACAAATACTCAGGAGGATGGACAGATGTGGATACTTCGAGATGAAGAAGGTAAGGATGATAATGAAAATTGTTTCATGGAATGAGGTGAAACAAGTGAGGTAAGATCTTAAGACTCTGGAAGATGCAATGAATTACATGATATTCTTGATTTAACTCTGAAATAATCTCAAAAAATGATGAACAATCTCAAGAGACTAAATAGAGAGGTTAGATATTGGAAACTCAAACATGAAGTGCGTGAAAATGAAAATGAAGTACTTCAAGAAGAGTCTTAAGGAATTACAAATGCAACTTAATGGCATGCGCAAATCCACCAGTCACAGTTCTATCAGGTCAAACTAGGCGACTTACAAGTCAACTGAAAAACAAACCAGCCAGAACGAAGTCCACTAGTACTAACACTAATGAAGACCTTAAGGTAGGTAAGAACTTACGTTTCACTATTGTAACAAAAGTGGGTACAAATATTCTCTTTGTCACTTTCATAAAGCAAATGCAGGATGGATTTGGAAACCAAAAAATAATTCTAAATCCAGTAATACTAACTCGCTAGGACCCAAGCAAGCTTGAGTACCTAAAAGAAAGTGTTCATTTATGTTTTGTAGTAACACTACAGAATAAGTCAAAAAGGAAAATGGCATCTAAATGGTGCATGTTCCAGTCACATGACAGGTGACAAAAACTTGTTCAAAGAAGTTACAAAATTTATGGAGGAAGCGTTAAGTTTGGGGATGACTTAAAATGTAAAATAATTGGTATTGGAACAATTTCTTTCAATAACAACTATGACATCACTGAAGTGTATCTCATTGATGGACTCAACTACAATCTCTTGAGCATAAGTCAACTATGCGACTTGGGATATGAGGTAAACTTTAAGAAAACAGATTGTACTATAGAAGATGAATCAGGTAAAATAGTCATCCCTGGTAAAAGTTATGGAAATGTTTATATCCTTGATGGTTTTGAATTGATAGATGGTCATATTTACTTATCATGCATGTCTGATGATCCATGGTTATAGCATAGAAAACTTGGTCATGCTAGCATGTATTTGATATAAAAGTTGTCCAAATATGAGTTAGTTATTGGCTTACCCAAACTGAATTTTTCTAGAACTGAATTTGTTATGCATGTCAAATTGGTAAGAAACCAAAAACTCTTTCAAAAATAAGGATATTGTATCTACTTCTAAACCTTTGCAACTACTCCATATGGACTTATTTTGAGCTACTAGAACTACCAGTATAGGAGGAAAAAGGTATGCTTTTGTTATTGTTGATGATTATTTATATTTCACTTGGGTAACTTTCTTATCTCATAAGGATGAAGATTTAAGAAATTTCAAGATTTTGTGCAAAAATATTGAAAGAGAAATGGGATATCTGATTTCAATAATTCAGGGTGATCGTGGAGGAGAATTCGAAAGCAGAACATTTGAAGATTTCTGCAATGATCAGGGGTACACTCATAATTTCTCGGCAACACGATCACCATAGCAAAATGGTATTGTAGAAAGAAAAAATAGAACCCTCCAAGATATGGCAAGAACTATGTTACTCGATCATTCACTGCCGAAACACTTCTGGGCAGAAGGTCTAAGTACGGCATGTCATATTCTTAATTGATGTCTCATAAAGCCCATTTAGAAGAAGAATCTCTGTGAATTAAGGAAAGGTAAATGTCCAAACATCAGTTACACTCATCCCTTTGGAAGCAAGTGTTTTATTTACAATAACGGTAAATATAATCTTGGAAAATTTGATCCAAGAAGTAACGAAGGTGTTTTTCTAGGTTATTCATTGAATAATAGAGCTTTTAGAGTCTATAATAAACACACATTATGTGTAGAAGAATATGTACATGTTATATTTGATGAAAATAATCCCTTGTTCGAGAAAGAAACTACTGCAGGTGAAGAAGATCAAGCTCAAGAAAACCAGGAAAGTAGCCAAACTCCGGAGTCAACTGATTTATGTGCTACGATAAAGTCAACTAATGCAATCAGTAACAGTGTACCAGATCGTCCAACAGAGTCGACTACAAATATCGTACACCCAAATGAATGGAAAAGAGAACCTGAATATCCTCAAAAATTCATCATTTAGGATCCAAATGAAGGAATAAAAATCAGGGGAGCTCTTGAAAAGAAAGTGAATGCTGGATTAACCTCTCAAGTTGAGACTAAAAAGATAGAGGAAGCTCTAAAAGATTCAAGTTGGGTTCAAGCAATGCAGGAACAATTAGATTAGACTAGTAAAAATTAGGTGTGAAATTTGATACCCAAACGTGAAAATGTTTCTGTAATCGAAACGAATTGGGTCTTCAAAAATAAATTAAACGAGGATGGAAAGTTCATAAGGAATAAAGCCAGACTAGTTGCTCAGGGTTATTTAGAACGAGAAGGAGTCTACTATCATGGAACATTTGCTCCAGTAGTTCATTTGGAATCTATTCGAATCTTCTAGCATACGCATCATTCAAAGGATTCAAACTATTTCAAATGGATGTCAAAAGCTCCTTTTCGAATAGATTTATTGAAGAAAAAGTATACATGAAACAACCACCTGGGTTTGTGGATTAAAAGTTTCCCAATCATGTATACAAGCTTACTAAGGCATTATATGGACAGTAACAAGCTCCACGTGCATGGTATGATAGACTTAGCTCTTTTCTTATTGATCTTGGCTTCACAAGAGGTAATTTAGACACTACCTTATTTATTAAAAGATCAACAAAAGCTAATCTCATTATCTGAATTTATGTTGATTGAGAATAGGTGAATTTGACTATAATTATGCCCTAAATAATTACACTTTATTGTTGAATTAATGTTGTTTATAATGACAAAATGCTTTGATTAGTGTTTATTGGTGTGTTATAGGTACACATGAACCATTGGATACTAAAGGAGCTATTTTGGAGTCACATGTTGATGAAAAGGCCAAAAGCAGAGTTGAAGTGAAGTGAGCTTGAAAAATTGAAGAAGAATCCGAAGTATTATTCATCCGCGGTTCACTCGCGACCGCGGATGAACCGCAAAAAATCAAGCCCTCTGAACTTTCCGGAAGAATCAGAACACTGCTCTGTTCGCGGTTCGCCCACGGCCGCGGACGAACCGCGGAAAGCGCCGCACAGTACTTTCCTAGTTGTGTACAAATTAAGTTTTTTTAGCCCTAAAACCTCTATATAAACTCCCAGTTCGCCCAATAGAGGCAAGTTGTGTATTTTTCACTACTTTTGCAAGACAATTAGTAAGAGAGAACTCTCTCAACTCATTCCTTTATTTTATATCAAGTATTTATTTATGAATTCAATTATTATTCTTGTTTCTTTAAGCATGAGTAGCTAAATTCTTTTCTAATGTTTTGATAGAACCTATTGAGTGATGAACTTATCGTTTATGTGATTACAAATTGTTAGGTAGTTTTCTATTTGTTCAACTTCATTCTTATTGTAGTTAATTGGTAGAGCTCCCGATTAGCTGTGCCTATTTAGTGTGCATAACTTGGAAAAGATTGCATACTTAGGTATATTGTTGAATAACACCACACCTAGGTTATTGGAGGAATCTATAACTTTAGGCATAAAGACGGGGTTAGGAATAACGAAGTATTGGGTGCAATCTTAAGTGAACTATTTGAAAAGCTAGCTAGGGTAGCTCGGGAGAGTTCACTAGTAAATTGTAGTAATTGCTCGGGAGAGGGTTACGATACAAATAGCGTTCATGATTGATAGAATATATTAACAATTTGTTTGAGCATAACGATAAGGGATTCCATCAATAGGGGAAATCAATACCTTAGTCTTTCTCAATAATATTTTACCCAACATTCAATTCTTTCTTTTTAAGCCTTTTTAATTCTTGCAAAAAGTAGTTGTTCGAAACTCACATAAACATATACTCAAAATTTTGGGAACTTGATTCGGAAGTACTCTTGGGTTGTGAAAGTTGTAATTGGTAGGTTAATTCCCTGTGGGATCGATTCTGAACTTATTAGACCAGGTTATATTGACTACGACTGTTGCTTGGACGTGAATCAATTTTGGCGTCGTTGCTGGGGAATTAACGGAATTATCAATTGCCATTGACAGAACTTGAAGATTCTTTTGTAGTCATGTTCTTTCTACACTTTACATTGAATATTTTGACGGTTGTTGATTTGGGTACTCAGGTGCATGCCTAGATAATCTGCAAGGACTGGAGAACTAATTGAAGGACTCTCAGACCCCGAACAAACTTTCCGGGCACGTAACAAGGCTATTGTAACGACCCGACCGGTCGTTTTAGGAAATTACGCCCCTATCCCTAATTTAACTGTTCCCCAAAGCTCATTTCTGCTATTGTGGGTTGCCGGGAGAGTCGGTTCCGAAAATTTGAGCATTTTGGGACACTTAGTCCCCAAATAAGAGCTTTGAAACTAGAAAATGGCCCATAGCCGGAACAGTGTTAAGACGATCTCGGAACGGAAATCCGATGGTTCCATTAGCTCCGTTAGGTGATTTCGGGGTTAGGAGCGCGTTCGGAAGGTATTTTGGAGGTCCGTAGCTCAATTAGGCTTGAAATGCCGAAGGTTGAAATTTTGGCGAATCCGATCGATAGGTGAGATTTTGATCCGGGGTCGGAATGGAATTCCGACAATTTCTGTAGCTTCGTTATGTGATTTTGGATATGTCCGCAAATTTTCAGGTCATTCGGACGTCGTTTGGTCGGGTTTTTGATCAAATATGCAATTCGGAAAGTTTTAAGAAACTTAGGCTTGAATCGATGTGATTTATGGGTTTTGATGTTGTTAGACGTGTTTTTTTGATTGGAATAAGTTCGTATCGTGTTTTGGAGTATGTTGGTGGTTTTCGTTGGGGTCCCGGAGGCCTCGGGATGAATTCGGACCATCATCCGGCACTTTGGGGCATGAAAAATCTGCAGAAAAACTGCAGATCACTGGACAAGATTTAAGCCATCGCGTTCGCGAGGGCCTTGTTCGCGTTCGCGTAGGCCGGGTGCTGCAGAGCATCGCGTTCGCGTCCAAGGCGTCGCGTTCGCGTAGTGGAAGAAGGGGAGGCACCGCGTTCGCGATCCCTGTGTCGCGTTCGCGAAGAGCAAGGCGAGTTGGATGGGAAATAAGGTCATCGCGAACGCGTGGAGTAGCGCCGCGTTCGCGAAGGTTTAGCCGGCTGTGCATCGCGGACGCGAGCGGCGTCACGCGAACGCGAAGGGTAAATGGGTTAGAGCATCGCGAACGCGTGACAGGCCACGCGAACGCGATGAAGGAAAATGTCTGGCAGTGAGCTTAAGTTCAGAACATAACACCCGCGACCCCCATACACAAAAACGCCATTTTTGAGCTCCAAGAGAGGTTTTTGAAAGGGAAAACGTTGGGATATCATCGGGAATTCATCGGGGGTAAGTTTCTTGACCTTAATTCGTTGGTTTATCATGAAATCCGTGATTATTTCACTGAAATTGGAAGATTAAAGGTGGGTTTGAGCCCTAGGCCTAAATGTTAGAAAATCTTTGATTTGAATGGGCAAACGGAGTCCGATTTCGATAAATTTTATATGCACGGACTCGTATTGAGATAAGGAAAACGAATATATAATTTTCGTGATTTTTCGATAAGCGTACCGGAAGTCGGGTTTTGGCAACTTGTGGGTTTTGGTGTATTTTGAGTTAATTTGATTGGGTAATGCCCAATTGGCCTATTTTGATGTGATTCTATTGATTTTTATCAGATTCTACACTTGTGGAGGCCGACATTCGTGGCAAGAGGGTTATTGCTTAGCGGTATTGTACCGGAATTGAGGTAAGTGGCTTGTCTAACCTCGTGTGGGGGAATTTTCACCCCTAGGATATTATGTGATAGTTTTAATGCCTTGTACGCGAGGTGACGGGCGTGTACATGCGCTGGTTGTTGAACACGTATTTATTAAAAATGTTCGATGAGCGGTATTCCTGTCTTTGGCTGTTAGTTTGATATTTTTCCGGTAGTGGATAGAAAAACATGATTAGGTAGCCCTTAACTATTTAGTTGCCTAATTGCCTTATTTGAACTCCTTGATAATTATTGGCACTATTTTTTTTTCGGTGAAGTTATAGTTAAGCATAATTTATTCTCTCTGTGTATTCCTTTAATTGCTGTGCTTGTGGACTGCGGGTTCGATTCCCGGAGACCCAGGGCTGTGGGTTCGATTCCCGGAGACCCGGAGTGATATTGGTAGGGACTACGGGTTCGATTCCCGAGATCCCGAGATTTATTGAAATGTGGACTACGGGTTCGATTCCCGAGATCCTGAGATTTATTGAAATGTGGACTACGGGTTCGATTCCCGAGATCCCGAGATTTATTGAAATGTGGACTACGGGTTCGATTCCCGAGATCCTGAGATTTATTGATTATTGGTAAGGACTGCGGGTTCGATTCCCGGAGATCCTGAGTTATTGAGATATTATTGAGACATGGGCTGCGGGTTCGATTCCCGGAGACCCAGGGGTACTGAGAATGGGACCGTGGGTTCAATTCCCACAGATCCTGGATTTGTTTATTTGAGTTGGTTATTTGTTATTAGCTTGATTGTAGACAGTTTCAGTAAACATCGTAAATGTTGTTATTTTGGAAATTTTGTTGTTATCTGTTAAACTGTTTATTTTGTTATCATCATATTTTATTGTTTCTCAGTAGGGCCCTGACTTTCCTCGTCACTACTCCATCGAGGTTAGGCTTGGCACTTACTGAGTACCACCGTGGTGTACTCATGCTACTCTTCTGCACACTTTTGTTGTGCAGATCCGGGTACATCAGAGGAGGCTCGTACTAGGTGATTCCGCAGCTTTCTGGGAGACTTCGAGGTATGATCTGCTACGTCCGCGGATCCGGAGGCTTCCCATCTATTCTAGTAGTACTAGTTGACATTTTCTTCATTTCGTTGTTAGATACTCTTTACACATAGAGCCACAGTTGTATTTCCCTTTTAGTCCGTGTTACCGTGGGGTTCCGGATCTTGGTAGTGTTTATTTATTGTGTGACGGATGTATGTGCCAAGTGGCACGGATTACATATCTTTTATGTTATTTTCTGCTGTTTCTTATTTAAGTAATTATAATTTATAGATTCCGCAACGTGTTAGGCTTACCTAGTCGTGGGGACTGGGTGCCATCACGACATGTTCACAATTGGTGAACTAGGGTCGTGACAAGTTGGTATCTGAGCTCTAGGTTCATAGGAGTCACGGGACACATAAACGAACCAAACCAGCAAGCCGGGTTAAATATGCAAGAGGCGCAGGAGGCACGGGAAGGTGCACTGTATGACTGGGCACAACGCGCACAGCGGATAATTTGGCAACTGCCATCGTTGTGCCGGCAATTCAAGCTGAGTCTTTCCAGGTTACTAACAGCATGCTACACTTGTTGCAAAACAAGGGATTATTCTATGGGTCTCAGGTTGAAGATCCACAGCAGCACCTGAAGAACTTTCTCTCAATATGCAAGACACAGAGGCAACCGAATGTGACTCCGGAAGCCATCAGACTATTGCTCTTTCCGTTCTCAGTTACAGGAGCTGCACAGGTATGGCTAAACTCACTCCCCATAAACTCTATTGCAACTTGGGATGAGTTAGTCAAGCAATTCCACAACATGTTTCATCCACCTAACAAGAGAGCTCAACAAATTGATGGGATTGTGAGCTTGAAGCAAAAACCAATGGAGACATTACATGAAACTTGGGGCAGATTCAAGGGTATGCTTGTTATGTGTCCTCACCATGGGATTCCTGAGCAGGATGTTAGGCCAAAGATTCTACATGGGGCTTTCAGACAGCATGAAGAACATTGTAGATGCTTCAGCAGGTGGGGATTTTCTCAGCAAGACTTGGAGAGAGGGCCAAAATTTGCTAGACAAGATGGCTCAAAATTCGGGGTGGACGTCCAGGAATGCTCCTATCACACCAGTGGTACACTCTATACCTCTGGATCCATCCAACACTCTGGAGGAGAACATGGCAACTCTATTGACACAAATGAGCATCCTAACAAAGAAGGTGGAAGAATCAGGGGTCAAGCAGCAGGTTCACATTGTAGATACTGCCAATGGTGGTTTATGCACATCTTGCATTAGCCAACCCATAGGTAATCCATGGGCTGCAGACCAAGAACATCATCATCAACATGAAGATATGAACTATGTAGCAAATTTTGGAGGATAGAGACAAGGTAATCCGAGTTGGGGTCAGCAGGCTCCACAGCAATACAGGCCTCCACAACTACATTATAATGCATCAGGTATGAGGCTACCATACAACAAGGCTCCATATCCAAGACCTCAGAATTTCGGCAATCAGTAGCAGGGATACCATCCACCTCCACCACAGCATGGGGGTAGACATGACGATGGGTTCGCAGAGTTGAAAGCTATGATGCAGCAGGTAATTGGGTCAAATGCCAAAACCAACGAGAGGATAGATGCGCATGATTCAGCCATCAAGAATATTGAAGTACAGGTGGGCCAGATCGCTATATCTCTCAACAATCGTCCTCAAGGGACATTGCCTGCAGATATACAAACAAATCCAAAAGATAAAATCCCAAAGCAACTGATAGCAATTAATCTCTGAGAAGCGGTAGAGATCTTGATGTTGAGCAAGAAAGAGAGAGAAGCAATGCACAGGTTGAGACACTCACTCTAGTGCCCATTGAATTGGATGAGTTCACCGGGTTGACAGAAGTTACAGTCCAGCCAGCTGCTGAAAATAAAGAGGCGCGGTAGGGAACGGAGAAAGTACCTGAACAGGTAGAGCAGCAGTTTGAAGAGAAAGTGATAGAGAAAGAAAAGTCCCAAGTTATTGGGAAGAAGAGGCCTCCACCACCATTCCCCCAAAGGTTGGCCAAGCACCAGAAAGAAGAGCAAGACAAAAAGTTCTTTGATATGCTCAAGCAAATCCAGGTAAACATTCCCTTAATTGAAGCTTTAAAAGAAATGCCTAGGTATGCTTAGATGATGAAAGACTTGATGTCGCGGAAATTTGATTTCCAAGACTTGGCCACCGTGACACTTACCCAGACTTGTAGTGCAGTGGTCTCCAGACCCATTGCTGAGAAGCTATCTGATCCAGGTAGCTTCACCATCCCATGCACTATAGGAAATTATGCCTTTGCAAAGGCATTGTGTGATTTGGGGGCGAGCATTATTCTCATGCCCTTGGTTATTTATAAGAGGCTAGGCATTGGGAGAGCCAGACCTACCTCTATGTTATTACAGCTTGCTGACAGGACGGTTAAGCGTCCATTTGGTATTTTGGATGATGTGCTTATCTAGGTAGGGAAGTTCGTGTTTCCCGCCGATTTTGTGATTCTTGATTGCAAGGTGGACGAGGAAATTCCTATAATTCTAGGAAGACCATTCCTAGCCACCGGGAGAGCTCTAATTGATTGTGAAACTGGGGAACTCAAGATGAGGTTGAATGATGATGAGATCATATTCAATGTGCAAAAATCCATGAGGCGCCCTAGTGAGTTCGCGAATTGCTCTCTTATTGATGCGGTTGATGTGATAGTGGAGACCGACGATGCAGATTTGACCATTGAAGTCCCACTTCAAGCATGCCTAATGAACATGGAAGAGGTAAATGGTGAAAGTTTAGCAGAATGGGTACTATCTCTGGAAGGCAAGGGGTTTTGGGAGAGAGAGATTGAATTCGAGCCTCTACACTTAGAGAAAAGAGAGACCCTCCTGCAAAACATCCACAGAAGAGCCACCAAAGCTTGATCTTAAACCACTACCATCTCATCTCAGGTATGGATTTCTAGGTCCTAACTCCACTTTACTTGTTATTATCTCATCTAGTTTGTTAGATGTGCAGGCTCAAAAGCTTATATAGGTACTAAAAGAATGCAAGACTGCCATTTGGTGGACCATGGCAGACATAAAGGGGATCAGCCCCGCATATTGCATGCATAAAATTCTCATGGAAGAGGGACACAATCCTTCCAGGGAACATCAAAGAAGGCTGAACCCAAACATGAAGCAAGTGGTGAAGAAAGAGGTAATAAAGTGGCTAGACGCGGGAATCATTTTCCCAATCTCTGATAGCAGCTGGGTTATCCCGGTCTAATGTGTGCCAAAAAAAGGTGGCATGACGGTGGTGAAAAACGAGAATAATGAGTTGATCTCAACTAGAACCGTCACCGGATGGAGAATATGCATGGACTACAGGAAGCTGAATCTAGCCACCCGCAAAGATCACTTGCCACTTCCCTTCATTGATCAGATGCTTGACAGGTTGGCAGGGAGGTCAAACTTTTGCTTTCTGGATGGATACTCGGGGTACAATAAAATCTCCATAGCCCCCGAGGATAGAGAGAAGACCTCCTTCACATGCCCCTATGGCATTTTTGCCTTCAGGGGGATGCCATTCGGACTATGCAATGCACCTGCCACATTCCAAAGGCGCATGATGGCCATTTTCACCGACATGGTGGAAGACATTATGGAGGTGTTTCATGGATGATTTCTCAGTGGTAGGGAATTCATTCGATGAATGCCTTGTCAATCTGACAAGAGTGCTGAAACGGTGCATGGAAATGGATTTGGTGCTAAACTGGGAGAAGTGCCATTTAATGGTACAAGAAGGTATAGTATTAGGGCACCGGGTTTCAAGCAAGGGCATTGAGGTAGACCGAGCCAAAGTTGATGTCATTGCAAAGGCTGCCTCCACTAACATCCGTCAAGGCCATAAGAAGCTTTCTTGGACATGCCGGTTTTTACCGGAGGTTCATCAAAGACTTCTCCAAAATATCAAACCCTCTCTGTATGTTACTTGAAAAATATCACCCTTTTGTTTTTTCTGATGAATGCAAGATTGCTTTTGAGGAACTGAAGAAGAGGTTGGTCACAGCACCTATCATCATTGCACCCGACTGGGAGCAACCGTTTGAGCTAATGTGCGATGCAAGTGACTATGTAGTGGGGGCAGTGCTGGGCCAAAGGAAAGACAAGTTGATGCATCCAATATACTATGCAAGTAGGACCTTGAGTAGAGCACACCTAAACTACACAGTGACGGAAAAGGAGATGCTTGCGGTCGTGTTCGCATTTGACAAATTCCGGTCCTATCTCATGGGATCCAAGGTAATTGTATACACTGACCATGCAGCCTTAAGATATTTAATTGATAAAAACGACTCTGAGTCGCGCCTAATTCGTTGGGTGCTGCTTCTCCAAGAGTTCGACCTTGAAATTCGTGATAGAAAGGGCACTGAAAATCAAGTCGCTGATCATTTGTCATGACTTGAAGGAGCTAAAATTGCCAAAGAGAGTGGGTAAATTCTGGAAACCTTTCCAGACGAGCAGCTGCTCACCACCACTCTCCTTGAAGCACCATGGTATGCCTATTATGAAAATTACCTGGCCAGCGGTATTGTTCCTCACGACCTCTCGTTGGTCCAGAGGAAAAGATTCTTTTCATGAAAGCCAACTTTATTATTGGGATGAACCCTATTTGTTTAGGATATGTCTCGATAACATGATCCAGAGATGCGTCCCCGAGATAGAACAATCTTCTGTTTTGCAGGCATGTCACGCTTTAGCATATGGTGGTCACTTTGGAGGAGTGCGTACAGATGCCAAAATACTTGAGGCCGGTTTCTATTGTCCAACGATGTTTAAAGATGCACACTTGTGGGTGAAGGGTTGCAACGAATGTCAACGAACTGGGAACATCTCCCGGCGTCATGAAATGCCAATGAACCCAATCCAGCAAGTAGAAGTGTTTGATGTCTGGGGAATAGACTTCATGGGGCCCTTTATCAGTTCATACGGCAATAAGTACATACTTGTTGCGGTAGACTACGTGTCCAAATTGGTGGAAGCTATAGCATTACCCACCAATGATGCTAAGGTGGTGGTGGGATTTTTGAAGAAGAACATTTTCACCCGTTTTGGGACTCCAAGGGCTATCATCAGTGACGGGGGCACACACTTTTGCAACCGGGCGTTTGAGAAATTATTGGCCAAGTATGATGTGAAACATCGAGTGGCCACTCCGTATCACCCGCATACTAGCGGGCAAGTTGAGGTCTCCAACAGGGAGATAAAGAGTGTATTAACTAAAACAGTGAACGCCACATGGACCGACTAGTCCAGGAAGCTTAATGACGTATTATGAGCTTGTAGGACAGTATTCAAGACACCAATCGGCATGTCACCATACAAATTGGTGTTTGGAAAAGCTTGTCATCTACCTATGGAACTAGAGCACAAAGAATGGTGGGCACTGAAGCAATTGAATCTCGACTAGGATGAAGCGGGGAAATCTAGAATGACCGGGTTGCATGAATTGGAAGAATTCCGGTATTTGGCATTTGAAAGCACTAGACTATATAAAGAGAGGATGAAGCGGATTCACGATCAGAATATCATTGAGCGGAACTTCAAAATTGGTGACAAGGTACTATTATACAATTCAAGATTACGGTTGTTCCCGGGCAAATTGAAATCAAGGTGGTCAGGACCCTTTCGGGTAATTGAGGTATTTGATTCAGGCGCTGTGGAAATTCAGACCATCGATGGTTCACGCACATTCAAGGTAAATGTACAGCGGTTGAAACCTTATGTAGGCATGGATGACATCAAGGACAAAGTGGAACTACGGTTAGATGAACCTCAAAGGTCGAGCGAGCCTTAAAACGCGCTAAGACGAGTCATGCCGCGACGTTATATCAGGCGCTACGTGGGAGGCAACCCATGAACATGTTGTAATTATTCTCATTATAGTTAGTCTATATAAAAAAATGAAAAAAAAATTCTGACCAGCGGAAAAAAAATTTCAGAGAGGGTCTCTATTCGCGATTCATCCGCGACCGCGGATGAATCGCGGAAAAATAACCTCTATAAAGTTTGATTGTTTGCAGTTCGTCCGCGATCGCGAACGACTGGGGTCAGCTCCGCGGTCCGCAGAAAAAAATTTATTTTTTCTTTTGCCCCCTCCCCCTTCTTTAATAACCCTAAAACCCTAAACCCCCCCTTATTTCCCCCACACCAGCCGCCCCTCATTCCTCCCAAACCCCTTCTCTCTCTCTAAATTCTCTCCTCCTTCTCTCTACAATCTCTCCCCCTTTCTTCTCCAAATCACTCCCCCTCTTCAATCTTACTCCTCTACTACTCTCACTAGTAAGTATTCTTCTTCTTGTTCTTTTTATTCTTTAATTTTGAATTTGGTTGACTTAATTAGTTAATTGTAGTTTAATTTGTATAATATGTAGTTTATATTTCTAGTTTAGTGGAATCCATAGATATTACTTAGTTTTTGTAGTAGAATGTTACATGAATTTTTTAAGAACCTTGTGATATGGATGGAGTTATGGTAGAAATTGTGTTGTTGGGTCTCCAATTGAGTTAATAATGCTAATTTTGTTGTTTTCGAGACCCACATGTGTTGGTGATTATAATTGTTGGTTGGTTGGCCAAGTTGGGCAAATTGTTGTTGTAGTAATTGATTAAGGAATTTTTCTGGGAAATAATGCCCAAATAGTGAGTTGCTTGTTGTTGTATATTATTGGAGATGGTTTAGGGTAATTGGGTCATGTTAGAGTGCCAAAATAAATAAGTGTGGGGTGCTTAAATATGGATGGGTGAAATTGTTAGATAAGTGACTAAGTATAGGAGTTATGGGATGATTGCACTAAAGAGACAATTGTGGTATTCCACGGATGGCGAAGTCTGAGTAGCCAACCGGTGTTCTAACATTATGCAAATTTTTGGTTGTCTATTTTGTGCAGGATCATGGCCCCCAAAAGATCACGACAGGGTGCTAGCTCTTCGAGACAACCTACATATAACAAGTCAAGGTTCGCCAGCGAGGAGGCTGAAGGTGATTTCCACACCATGGCGGCTAAGTCCTGGCTCCAGGAAGTTGAAGTTGACAGGTTGGCCTTGCGGTCTGAAAAGCCATATATGACGAAATTCGCCGATGCGAAATGGAGTTCCTATTTGACGCACCGGCCCTCGTGAACAAGATGCTTGTTAGGGAGTTTTATGCCAATGCTCCCTACGGGATGGCTAGGAGGGTATTCGTCCGAGGTAAGTACGTCTACGCCCATGCTCATACTATTAGGCAGGCACTTAGACTGCCGAATCATACTAGTGACGTGGACTACTACCACGATAGGCCTGGTGTCACCTGGGACATGCTAATTGAGGGCTTATGTGTTGATGGCATCCCTGTTTGGATAAGAAATAAAACACTCCATTCTAACTGCTTTACACATACTGCTAAATGCTGGTTTTCTTTCATATGTAACCGGCTCTTGCCCTCCAGCAACACCACAAATGTCAATTTTAATATGGCACTTCTAACATGGTGTATTGTAACACAGCGGGGCGTGGACATCGCCCGCTCAATTAATGACGAGATGGTGCTGAGGGGATCCCTCAAAGCCAAGGGTTTTTATTACCCATCTCTTGTCACTACTTTGTGTCTCGGCCATCAGACCTCGGTCCTGGCCTCGGATGGTGATCTCCAACCAAAAGCTCCATTTAGAGCTTCTCAAATCCAGGTCGGCCGAGACAATGACCCAATTGACTTGGATGCTGAGGTCCTTGTGCCGGTTGCTCAGGCCAGGCATTCCACTGACTCAGTCGGAACTTCCATGCATGCTCACTGTGGAGCGAGTATGTCTAGGTCCGAATTTACACGACCTATGATTAGGTCCATGGAGGAGGAGGTTGTTGATCTGCGCACCTACGTAGATGGCTTGCACACACGTCTAGACGTGATGTCTCAGAGGCAAGCTCGGTTAGAAAGTAGGTTCATGGCATGGCTCCGAGCACTTGGTCGAGCATGTCACGTCAACCCATCCACCGTCTCCGACTCCGAGTGAGTCTCAGGTAAGTTTTCTCGCCCCTCTTGAGCTATATCTTTCTTGATGTCATGAGGACATGACATGATTTTAAGTGTGGGGTGGGTGACTTATATTATATATGTTGTACATATTAGTTGTAGTTGTTAATATAAATAGCTGGCTTGGCCCGATGATGGACACTTGGCGACGAGTTTCTTAAGGGTCCAAGTCGAAATGAAAAATACAAAAAAAAATCAGAAAATTTAAAAATCCAAAAATATGAGTAGAGGACTCTTCCTGATGACGGACTATTTAGGACAAGTACTCTTGAGGGAAGCAGTCCACGTAGGAATTTTCTTTCTTTTATTTTCTTTTTCTAGGTAGTGTATCACCTCCCCTTGGTTTTTCTTTTGACCACGGTTCTTTTCCAAGGGTTTTTATTTGAACCAGGTTAGGTAGATTTTTCTTTTCTTAGGATTAGAGGAAAAAGGGTAACATGTAACCCCAAGTATGTACATTAGCAAAGCTTAATTGAACTGGAGAATGTATTCTCTAAGCTTGACTGTAGAATCAAAATATGCCTTAAATTTGCACAATAATGCTTGCTTGAACATCGATAGGACTTTGTAGATGAACTGGATTCCAAATGAGTTGCATGCTGTGTGTGTGTGAGGTTTTACTTACATTGTATGCTTTACATGTTGCCTAGAACTTGCCCTGTATGTTTGCAAAGTGAAATAGAAGTTGTTTGGTTGTAGAAAGGATAGAGGCATTTCTTTGTGTAACCCCATAAACCAATAGACATGAATTCAGCTGTACATAATATCCTAGTTAACCCCTTTGAGCTTAAAGCCTATTCTTTGATAACCCTTGAATGTTCTTCAAATTATTATATTGTTCTACTTTACCTCCTAGGAGCACTTGTATTGTAATGAATATGCAAAAGTCTAAGTGTGGGGTGAAGGGAAATTGAAAAAAGGGAAAATCAAGAATGAATGGTAGAAAATAGTGAACTGGCCAAAATAGTGTAAATGTGTTGCAAAGCAATGAGGAAAAAAAAAGAAGAGAAAATTTTGAGAAAAAGAGCTATATCAATGTATATATGAAAATTAGAAATGCCAGTTACACCAACAAAAGAAAAGTGGGGATTAAAGGTAAATAAAAGTGAATGAATATTTAGGGGAGACATAAGGAAGAAAACGAAAAGGGAAGTTGTGAAAGGGAAAAGAAAGGTGCTTAGGGAGGTTAGTCACAATAACCAAAAGTATCCTACCCGTCCCGTAGCCAACATTACAACCCTTAAAGACCTCTTGATCTATGATTGAATAACTCGATTAGTGGAGTATTACACTAGGGGCAAGCCTATGGTGTGTCTATATACATATGAATGTTCTTTGTTGAGAATGAGTGAATTTTTCCGATATATATAAGTTCCATATTCTTAAATGTGTATGTGTGGGAACTTCTCTCAATAAATTGTGTGAGGGCATGACACTCAAGAGGAAAACGGTAAATTTGCAAGCGTTTGATAATAGCTAGAGTAAGCAATAATGTGCTGGCATGAGAGTTTACGGTTAGGTGAAGATTGTGCATATCTTAGGTTAATCATGAAAATTAGCTTTTGTGACATAATTTGGGGAAGACATAAATAAAATTGGCCTAAAGTGTGATTAAGGATGCTCGAGGACGAGCAAAGGTTTAAGTGTGGGGTATTGATAATAGGTGAATTTGACTATAATTATGCCCTAAATAATTACACTTTGTTGCTGAATTAATTTTGTTTATAATGACAAAATGCTTTGATTAGTGTTTATTGGTGTGTTATAGGTACACATGAACCATTGGATGCTAAAGGCGCTATTTTGGAGTCACATGTTGATGAAAAGGCCAAGAGAAGAGTTGAAGTGAAGTGAGCTTGAAAAATTGAAGAAGAATCCGAATTATTGTTCATCTGCGGTTCACTCGCGACCGCGGATGAACCGCACAAAATCAAGCTCTCTGAACTTTTCGGAAGAATCAGAACATTGCTCTGTTCGCAGTTCGCCCGCTGCCGCATACGATTCGCGGAAGGCGACGCACAGTACTTTCCTAGTTGTGTACAAATTAAGTTTTTTAGCCCTAAAACCTCTATATAAACTCCTAGTTCACCCAATAGAGGCAAGTTGTGTATTTTTCACTACTTTTGCAAGATAATTAGTAAGAGAGAACTCTCTCAACTCATTCCTTTATTTTATCTCAAGTATTTATTTATGAATTCAATTATTATTCTTGTTTCTTTAAGAATGAGTAGCTAAATCATTTCCTAAGGTTTTGATGAATCCTATTGAGTGATGAACTTATCGTTTATGTGATTACAAATTTTTAGGCAGATTTCTATTTGTTCAACTTCGTTCTTATTGTAGTTAATTGGTAGAGCTCCCAATTAGCTGTGCCTATTTAGTGTGCATAACTTGGAAAAGAGTGCATACTTAGGTATATTGTTGAACAACACCACACCTAGGTTATTGGAGGAATCTATAACTTTAGGCGTAAAGACGGGATCAGGAATAACGAATTCTTAGGTGCAATCTTAAGTGAACTATTCAAATTAAAGCTAGCTAGGGTAGCTCGGGAGAGTGCACTAGTAAATTATTGTAATTGCTCGGGAGAGGGTTACGATACAAATAGCGTTCATGATTGATAGAATATATTAACAATTTGTATGAGCATAACGATAAGGGATTCCATCAATAGGGAAATCAATACCCTTGTCTTTCTCCATAATATTTTACCCAACATTCAATTTTTTCTTTTTAAGCCTTTTTAATTCTTGCAAAAAGTAGTTGTTCGAAACTTACATAAACATATACTCGAAATTTTGGGAACTTGATTCGGAAGTACTCTTGGGTTGTGAAAGTTGTAATTGGTAGGTTAATTCCCTGTGGGATCGATTCTGGACTTATTAGACCAGGTTATATTGACTACGACCGCTGCTTGGACGTGAATCATTGATGATACTATATTTGGTAGTACTAACCCTCTTATGTGCAAGTAATTTTCGAATCTAATGCAAAGCGAGTTTGAGATAAGCATGATGGGATAGTTAACATTCTTCCCTGGACTTCAAATTCCTAAGGAATCTCATCTGACCGCAGTGAAGAGAATCATTCGATATCTCATTGGGATTGTATCCCATGGACTATGGTATTCTCGCTCTAACGCTTTTAAACTAGAAGGATTTTCCGATGCTAACCTTGAAGGTGACAAGGAAGATAGATAAAGCACTAGTGGTACATGTCAATTACTTGGAAAGGCATTGATATCCTAGAATAGTAAAAAACAAGCATCAGTTTATTATCCACCACTGAAGCTGAATACATTGTTATTGGACAGTGTTGTGCACAATTATTATGGATGTCTTACAAACTAGGTGACTATGAACTCTCTTTTAAACTTATACAATTTTTTTGTGATAATTCTAGTGCTATCTTTCTTTCAAAATATCTTGTGCATCACTCTAGAGCAAAGTATATAGATATTAAGCATCATTTTATTAGAGATCATGTGCTTAAGGGAGATATAAAAATATCTTTTGTAGGAGCCATTGATCAATTGGTGGATATTTTTACTAAGACTCTTTTAGATGATAGATTTTGTTTATTAAGGAAATTACTTGGCATTACTTGCTTAACTAATAAACTATAGGGCCTATGTGTACTATAGTGTTTTTTTTCAAGTCTAATGATTGTACCTTTCCCATGGATTAATTACGCCACCGTTTTCTTTCCCTCTCTTTTCCTCTTCTTTCACATCAGTTCGTCATTCAAAGCAGGAAAGCCAATCATCGTGTCCCTTCAACTGACACCTTTTTTTCGGATTCAACCGTCATAAGGGTTTCTTCTTAAGGCGGAGAACCTCTTTCAATCACTTTTATTCCTATACTCTACAAAACCCCTCTCCTTCTCCAAAGCTCAAAACAAACCATCCTTCTTCAATGGCCAAACAACCTAGAAATCCCTCTGCACTGACCAGAAAGAGTACCCGTTCCAAAACAAATATCCTTTCTATGCCTTCAAAAAAGGTAGACCTAGGGTCTGACCACTCTGATGGTTTTGCCTCTTCACAAGAAGATTTTTCTAATCACTCTCAAACCTTATGATAAAATCCCAAGGGAAACGCCCTTTATAAGACCCTCCTATCTCTTCGACCCCAAAGAAATCAAAGTTTGATCTTTCTGCCTCTCTAGAATCCGACCTAAATTTCTGGGATTCTCCAAATAAGGATTTCTTCATTGCTCTGGAAGACAAGCCTATTGCTCTTGGAAGGGTAGTCGACCTAGACAACATTGAAGCCCTAAATGCTAAGATCAAAAATCTCTTTGTGCATCAAGGGTGCGCCAAGTTTCTCTCTATCCTCCGCCTAAGGTATATGAACCTCTGGTGAAGATGTTCTACGCTAATCTCCACTCCGGTAAGCCTGACAAGCTGTAATCCTTAGTATTGGGTAAGCGCATTATTCTTGATTGTGCTCTGTTTGATTCTCTCTTTCTATTTCGATGTTTTGGTTTCCCTATGTTGTTAAAAAACACCTGGCCCAATGATTTCAAAAATTCTTTTGACCAAGCCAAAACTGTGTATTCCTGAGTGTTCCTCTGCTTCTCTTCCAAACCAATTTGGTCCTAGTGATGTTAGTTTTGAGACTCGTGTTTTGGCCCACATTGTGGAAACCACTCTGTTTTCCCGTACTGGGTCTTTTTTAGCCTTCTCTCAAAAGGGACATTTTCTTAGTGTACTGCCAAGTGACCAAACTCAAAGTCAAGCTTTCCTCTTGGCTTATAAATTTCATGATTGAAAGTGCTGAAGATTCCACCAGTCTACCCTATGGCATGGCCATCACTCACATTCTAGAATCTCATCAAATTTTTCTGTCCGACTATCCTTTTATCACTATCTCAAAATCCTACAACTCTAGAGCTTTTGCTAGTATAAGGTATGTCAGTGTGAAGGGCCCTTGGGTTAAGAAGCATGAGGGACAAGTAAATCTTGCTCCTTTAGAACCCTCATCTATGTCCCCTACCTCTCACCCTAGCCCTGGTGACCCTGGTCTCGATAAAAAACTTCGTTCTATCACCACTCAACTCTCTAAAATCAAGAATCTCCTCACAGCCACTCAGTCTACTGGTGGTGACATTCACGCCATCTCCAAGGAAATAGGGTCTGATGTGTCAAAGATAAGAGTTTCTATTCTCATAGTTAGGGAGAATGTTGTTAAAGCTTTTAGAGAAATTCATGACAGGTTGGATAGAGTGAGCAACTCAGCCAGTGCTAGCTTTGATCAATTGAAGAAAGCCATCTGCAATATCCTTACTTACTTCTTGCATCGCTAATGTGGTTGTTTAAGATAATTGTTTTTTATTTTGCTATGCTGCTGGTTTGGGGATATTGTTTCAGCCATTACACAATTCTATTTTTTTTTACTTTAGGTGTTTATGATAGAACCCTCATGCTACTGCTTAATGTTATATGCTCTATGTAGTTTTTAGTATGTTATCTCTTTGTTGTTGCCAAAAAGGGGATAAAATTATATATTATATATGTGTAGGTATAGTTGACGATCGTACAGGTAGTATCCTCCGTGATAAGAGTCGACTACAATCGTGGACTAGTCAACTACGTGAACTGATGGGGAGAGATCCTCAACTGCATACATTGAGGGGGAGTAAAACATAGGAAAGTCAACTGGTGTTTATACAAATTTATTATTTTGACATCATCAAAAAGGGAGAGATTGTTAGATCTAATTTTAATAGTGTCAATAATACATTTGTGCAGGAAATCAATCAGAAGAGGAAATTATGACAAGATTGCTAAAGCATATCTAAATGGTTAAGGAAAGATATCAATCAGCCAAGATTGTGGAACGTTGCGATGGAAAGAATCTTGTGGAAGCCTAAAACTAAGGCATCAATTAAGGCCAACATATTCAAGGAGAAATCATGGAGATTAGTTGATCTGCCGATTTTGGGAAGACCAACATTCAAGGAGCAAATCTTCATCTTCAACGAATGGAAAAGGGAAGTGATCAAGAGTTGCCAACTATGGAAGGACCAACAATTAAAGAGTGAAATCTCACCATTGATGACTGTCGAAGGAAGGCAATTAATCATCTCTCATCAAGGAAGAGCAACGGCTAGAAATCTTATTCTTGGAAAGAATCAATCCCTTTCCAAAGATCAACCCTTGGATTGTCAAATCATGTCTGCTCAAAGTCTTCGCCCGAGTATTTATATTCAGATTTTAGCCTTAGAAAAAATATACTTTGATCAAATCAAAATTCTCTCTTTATTCTACTACAAACAAACATTGTAGTTCATTGAGATCTGTTGTGTAACAAGTTAGAGAAAAAGAAGAGTATAACACCGGTGAGACATTGTATCAAAAAAAAGATGAGTGTTATAGGAACTGAGCTATCACGCCATTTTTATTGTACTCGAAGAAACGCAATTACTAAAGAGAACTCCCTTGCAACCCAAGAGGACTGGACTATTCACATTGAATGTGAACCACTATAAAATTTCGATATCTTTAATTTCCGTAATTACTTTCCGTATTTTATATTATGCTACTAAAATTGTTAGGTTATTGAATTAAGTTGACTAATTGGTAAATCGATTAATTAATAGAGTTTAAGTATAAAAATTATACAAGCACTGCCTATTGACAGGAAGTTTGCCTTTAGACTTCGGCAATATAAAAGTAAAACAGATGGGTCAACAAGAAATAGAGATTATATTTGCATTAGAAATAATGGTCAAGTCCATTATGTATATCTACTGAGCATGTAACTCTTTGGTTTTCATTTTATATATAAGACACTATATTTTCTTCTTAATTCATTCAAAAAGAATGGTATCTTTTTATAATCAAAATAATTTATTTTTAAAATTTTATTCTATTTTTAATTAATTACATAATTTAATAGATACATAAATATCATGGCATGATTAGGATCACTATATATGTTTTAAATGCTACAAAAAGAATTAGCGACAGACAAAGTTTACAGCTAAACAACAAATATTTTATTGCTAGGTAGGATTCAGCACGGATTAACGACTGATTATAAAGAACTTTTTTGGCGATGAACTAGCGATAGATACTCCTTTTTGATAATTAAATGTCTTTTTTTCTTAAACTTTATGTTGATTGGCCGAATAGTTTCAGCTAGTACGTAAATAAGGGAGCAATATTTTTTAGCATGATATAGTCATGGGTCTGCCTAACTTCTTACGATCATATATTTACAAAAAATAGGAGAGAAAAAAAAAAGAAGAATAGACAAATCAGTAAACAAATTATATCACGATAGTAATATGAAATGCTAGGTATTAACATTCAAAATATTCAAAATACGGCAAACAAATTAAACTAAACCTAGATAGGGTTACACGGACATTAGACTACGTAGAACTCTAGAGGATATGCCATTACTTGTAGGTACAAGTTGGGCAACCAATGTTCCTCTCTAACCAATTTTTCATGCAGTTGAAGTGAAACATATGTTTGCACGGCATCTTTATAATTGCGGATCCTCCAAAAATACATTCTTCACATATTTTACAATTCATAGTAGGAAGAGTTCTTGACATTGCATTCCTATCATTCTCGTTTATTTGTTGGTACCTATGAGACATATCAAACATAACACCAAGTTTCAACACGTAACGATCATTAACGAGCACTGAACGATTGCTATGTTTTCGTGCCAGTTCAACCAATTCATCGACGATTACTTTGCATTCGAAGAGTGGAAATTGGCAAATTTTTAGCTGGTCGTGTATGACACGATGAGTCTTTTCTAGATTCTTGAAATCTTGAGATTGCATTGTAATACATGTTGAGATTTCTGGACGTTCGGTTTTCTTATTTTTACTAGAAAGATCATGCCAAACATGTTCCATTCTGAAAATCAGCTGAATTTCAACTAATTCAAAGACAGGATTGGAATTTCTGGGTTTTTTTTTAGGCCAACCAAATTTGTAATGCAAATTGGACTCTTCATAAGCGAATATCTCCATGTCGAATTAACCTAACAAAAGATTGTTAGGTGGGTCAGGATAATTTATAGATATTCTAACTCTATACCTTCACTAAGAATGATTTTAAATGTTATATTCAGTTTAACCCTATTTATACTTGGTTTGATCTTTCTACTCCGAGTTAACAAAGGATAATTTATATCTGACTTTGTGTTCTATTTGACAAACTAATTAAGGTTATTTAATGTTAAAAGGGGAAGCAGAGTTAAGCCACGTGCAGATATCCTATACTTTGTTTAATATTATGGTTAAAAGAATAGAGTAGAACGTTTTAGGAAACCCATTCAGACTTGATTTTAGGTTTAGCAATGTTAGACTACTAACTCGCCCATGTGAAGGAATTAACGGACTGCCTAACTGTACATTAACGATCTAATCTGTCAGCTATATTAGTTAATGAAGTGTAATTATTATTAGTTAATTATGTTAGTAGTGGAGGTAGTGAAGGTTAGTTAGACAGCGGACACCAGCTAGCATTGTGTGTCATTATATATATATATATATATATATATATATATATATATATATATATATATATATATATATATATATATATATATATATATATATATATATATATATATATATATAGTTAGCTCATTTGAACAGTGGCTGTTCCATTGGTAATGAACAGAAAATTCTCTCCAAAATCTTGCATGCGTTCTTCTTTATCACTCGTTCTTGCTCTGCTTCGCTATCGATCAAAATCACTGTGGATTTCTTCATTGTATCAGTGCAAGGTCTTGTAAAGGATTGTTCTTCGCTGATTGAAGACGATCGAGAGATTTGATGACAATTATGTAAGAAAAACAATTTCTGATCTGAGTTGTAGCAAGCCCTAGATTCAATTGATAAATTTTGTTTTTGATTTCTGTTTTAACAAGAGATTCTTCACTTCATATGTAATACACTGAATTTGTTACTGTATAATCACAGTGATTGAGAATGGATCTGATTCAGGAACCTATGTTCCTGCTCCGGTTGTGATTGATCACAATCATCCACTATATTTTCATTCTTCTAATACCCATGGGTCCTTATCAGTTGGTATTCAGCTTATAGGAATGGAAAATTACACTTTGTGGGATAGAGCTTTGAGGCCCGTGAAAGATTTTTACTGCAAACCCGAAGGCTCGTAGTGCGAAACTAGGAATAAGTTATGCATTAAAAAGTCACAAAATTGTATTTTTCTGAAAAGTGCGACTCTGGGTCGAGAATGTGATCGCATATCAAGTATGCAGACCGTATTCTACCGCTGCGTTAGTCAGTGTGTTGGCCAAATTTCAAGTCAACTATGCGGTTAATTATGCGATCGCATAATAAAAATGCGGACCGCATAGTCATCGCATAATTTCCTAAGGATTTTGTGAAGGGCAGATCTACGGTGCATTATGCGATTGCAGAATGTGAATGCGGACTGTATTCTTGCCGCAAAGCGAGTCACTATGCCCAGTTTTTGGGAGCATTTTTGCGGTCTATTCTGTGGACCGCATTTCAACTTTGCGATCGCATATCTGACTGGGGGTATTATTTTATAAGTTTTGAAATCCACCCCACCCCATTAAAAATACCACAACAGACTATTTTGTTTTATTTTTCACAATATGGAGAGAGGGGGGAGTTCTAGAGTGAGAAGGAGTGACACTCATTAAGCTCTCTCTAAATCCATGCCTGAATCCTTGAAGATTGTTTATTGAGGCTACTAGGTCTTCACCCTAATTAGTAAGTAACTATACCCTTATCAATAATTTTAAATATTTCTGTTAAATCAAGTAATTAGCAAGAGGGTACATGGGGTATAAGGCTAGAAATCTTGCATGCATAAGTACAATGGGGTATGGGAAGATTGTGACTTTATAAGATAGTAATTAAGGTAGAAAGTGATAAAATCTCACAAAAGGAACCAAAAATCACAATGTACACCTCGTGCTTGGAAATATGCTCCAACGATCTAGAATCTTAGTCGTATCTCTAATTCTTGGCTAAATTCATGGCTCTCATAAAATAGATCAAAGTTGCTAGGAAATTCCAGAAATTATTGTAAGGAATTAAGGGAGACTCCATTGAGGTATGTATGGCTAACCCTTTTCTTTTTAGTATTGACATCTTAGTGTTCAAATGGTTGGCTTGAAGTCTCAAATTGATTCTATTTGATTGGTTGCACAAACGTATTGGGTGACGGACTCCCATTCCGCATTATTCTATGTGTTTATTTGAAATCGTGATAATTGATAAGGTGAGCCTGTCTTTCAAAGTGTTCGTTATTTTATTAAGCATATGCATGGCTCGTATGGTAGCCCTTGACAAATGAATAGTAGAATTACATGAATAAATTGACAAAGGGAAGATTTATGATGTGTTGATATATATCTAAATGCCAAGGAACAAATAAATGAAAAGAGGTGTTGTACCCGGTGTGGGAAAAGATGGAAGAAAATGGAAGCTAAAGAGTAATTAAAAGAGGTTATGTCCCGAGTGAGATGGCTTAGCCGATCGGACCGAGATCAGATACTATGATGTACACATAGTGGCATTTATATTGGGTTCCGGAACATTACTATGAATATAGATATGTCTCACTTGGTATGGCTTAGCCTGTCGGGCCGAGACCAGACTCTGTGGTAAAAACCCCACAGTGGTATTATATTTTAAATATATGGTATTTGGCACTAAAGAATATTAGCCTAAAGAACGGAAAAACTTAACCAAAAATCATGTGAAACTTATTTGGTGCTCCTCCTTGAATTTTTGTGATGTAATTGTTAATGATGTAACTGTCTTTCATTGTTTCATTGTTCATTCTATTAAGAATTATATTTGCCATACATACTAGTGCTATTCAACATACTAACGTCCCTTTTATCGGGGGCACTATATTTCTGATTGGATATAGGTGGTTCCATTGTTGATAGCGCTGATCGCAGATAGTTGTGCACCCTTGTTCTCTTCATAGCTATCTCGGTGAGCCCCCATTCCCCCAGGGGTTTTTAGCTCTTCATTGTGTAAGTTATTACATTTTGAGGTATGGTCGGGGCTCTTATATCTTTAGAGGCTCCATAGATATTTTTGTGGGTCATGTATGGATGCCGGGGTGGTCTTAGAATCATGTTGTATTTTGAAACTTTTCGTTTTAAACCGTCAATTGTATGTACTTTTGGGAACTAAACTATGGCATGCACTAAACTATAACTATATGGAAATCTTGGAAGTTTAAACTTCGATTTAATGTTGTGTTATAGAATAAGACGTCCATGATTAAATGTATAACCCCTTTTATTTTTCAATTACACTAAATGGAATCGGGGTTCGTAATTGTATCGAGTTAGGTAGGAAGTGTTCAGGTAAGGATTGGTCGATTGGGTTTCCTCAGTCGCGCGCCGGTCGCACTCCCTAAGGTCGGGGCATGACAAGAGCAATGAGAGTTGCACTCCTAGGAAGAAATAAACTAGGTTTCATTGATGGCACAACCACTATAGATACTTTTGGACCAACTTTAGGACATCAGTAGGATATGTGTAATGCAAAAGTAGTCTCATGGCTTACTAGAAACGTGAGCAAAGAATTGTTGAGTGGAATTCTATTTAGTTCTAATGTACTCCTAGTTTGGAAGGAACTACAGGAGAGGTTCAATAAGGTGAATAGATCATGTTTGTATTCTCTTCAAAGGAGATCTTTACTTTGTCACAAGGAACATTATCTGTGTCAGTGTACTATTCGAGGTTGAAGGATTTATGGGATGAGTATGACACAATGATGCCACCTCCTTCATGTGACTGTGAGAAATCAAAGAATTTTGCAATGCATTTACAGTATCAATGCCTATTACAGTTCCTAATGGCACTGAATGAAGGTTATAATCAGGTAATAAGTCAAATATTAATGAAATCTAAAGTGATGAATGTGAATCAAGCGTATTCCTTTATTATTTAGGATGAGAGCCAAAAGCTGGTGTGTGACGACCCAAAGGGTCATCACTTGTTTTATTAATCATTCCGAGCTTTTGAGGTCTTGAAAACCTCATTTATAGTTGCCTCGATTTGCGTGCACGCAGTCCGGGCACAAAGCTGGAAAAGATTTATGTTGAAATATGTGAAATATGTGAAAAAGTTGAAGAATTTTGATATTAATATTGATATGGTTGACTTTGGTCAACATTTTTGGTAAACGGACCCGGATCCGTGATTTGACTATTTCAGAAAATCCGTAGAAAAATATGGAACTTGGGCATATGTCCGGAATTGAAATCCGAGGTCTAGAACCCCGATAAAAGAATTTTTCTGTTAAATTGTTTTCTGAAAATGTTTAAGGAAAATGAAACTGAATTTTTATTAAAAAGTACTGGTATCGGGCTCGTATTTTGGTTCCGACGCCCGGTACAAGTCATATATATTGGTTAAGCGCTTCCTGTAAAGTTTGGTTGAAAACGGACGTCGTTTGACGTGTTTTGGCTTTAAATTGGAAAGTTTGGAAATTATGAAAATTTGAAAGGATTCTTGAGTTTTAAGGCTCAATTCATGGATTTTGATGTTATTTTAGCGATTTGATCGATCGAGCAAGTTCGTATGATGTTTTTAAGTTAGTGTGCATATTTGGTTTGGAGCCTCGAGGGCTCGGGAGTGTTTCGGAGGTGGTTCGGGGTGGTTTTAGACTAGGAAAAACTGCAGAAAATCTGCAGCAAACATTCCTTCTTCGCGTTCGCGTCCACCCGATCGCGTTCGCGAAGGCATCTCCTTTCCCTTCATCGCGTTCGCGACAATAGGATCGCGTTCGCGTACAACAAATTTGGATCCAACCATTTTCCTCTACGCGTTCGCGTGCAGGCTCCCGCGTTCGCGGAGCCTGGCCTGCCTCCTCTACGCGTTCGCGTAAGGTGCCACGCGTTCGCGTAGGCCAATTTGTAAGCCCAGATTTTTATTCTTCGCGTTCGCGACTATGTCCACGCGAACGCGATGCCCATTTTGCCCAACCCTTCGCGAACGCGACACTGTCCACGCGAACGCGAAGGGCAAACTTTTGCCCAGTCATTTTAATCCCAAAACAGAACAGAAACGGGATAACAAATCCCATTTCTGTTCAACCCCTTCTTCACAGCCCCTTGGACGATTTTTGAGCTATTCTTCACCAAACTTCTTGGGTAAGTGATTCTTAACTCGTTTTCTTCATTTTCCATCAATATTATTTGAATTCCTAAGCCTAAATAGGTGTAAATGGGTAGAAAAATTGAGAATTTAGTATAGTAAGGGTTTTCAATGAATTTACGATCTAGACTTCGTTTTGGAGTCGAACTTAAGAACAAATTGTATATTTGAACTCATGGAGGATTGGGTGAACTTATTTTGGTTCGAAACTTGAGTTTCGACTATGTGGGCTCAGGGTCGATTTTTACTATTCCGGGCAGAATGTTGTAAAAATCATATTTAGCAATATGAACTAGTTTGTTAAGTAGAATTGATGATATTGAATCAATTGTGTATAGATACGATTGGATTGGAGTCAAATTCGAAAGGAAAAGGCATTGCTACGGATTGAATCGTTCGTAAACTTTCGAGGTAAGTGCTTGTTCTATCCTAGTTTGTAGGAATATGAATTTAGTTATGAATAAATTGTTGAATAAGAGTTATTGGTGTTATACCGGTAATGAAGGTAAATTGTTGAAATTATTATGAATTATTGGTTTAAAACCGGTAATTATAAATATTGTTGATATAGAGATTATTGGCTAAATGCCGGTAATATATATATTTTATAAATTGGGATCGTGTGGTACGCCGACCACAAAGTGACTTAAAATCTTGGCATTGGCCATAGTTGCCGGTAGCCGATTGATATATTTGGGAGCGGGTGGTACGCCTACCACAAGATATAATGATTGATATATTTGGGAGCGGGTGGTACGCCTACCACAAGATATAATGATTGATATATTTGGGAGCGGGTGGTACGCCTACCACAAGATATAATGATTGATATATTTGGGAGCGGGTGGTACGCCTACCACAAGATATAATGATTGATATATTTGGGAGCGGGTGGTACGCCTACCACAAGATATAATTATTGATATATTTGGGAGCGGATGGTACGCCTACCACAAGATATAATTACTGATATATTGGGAGTGGGTGGTACGCCTACCACAAGAGATAATTACTTTGATAGTTGAGAGCGGGTGGTACGCCTACCACGAGACATGAAATGAAAGAGGAAATAGAGACATGAAAGTAAGATTATTTTGGATATCTTGAGTTATTGAATATTATTTCAGAGCAGAGTATTTCTTTATAAATGCATTGTATATATATATCTATATTGCAACTGTACAGGTTTAGGTGGGTGACTGGCCTTAGCCTTGTCACTAGTTCGCTGGGATAGGCCAGGCACTTACCAGCACATGGGGTCGGTTGTGCTGATACTACACTCTGCGCTCTTTTTGCGCAGATACAGGTTACGGACAGCAGCAGCGGCAGTAGCGACTTGTGGATTTTCCGACTACTGAGACTACGAGGTAGCCTTGCAGGCGTCCGCAGGACCCGTTGTCTTTCCTATCTATGCTTTTCATTCTGTTATCTCATGTAATCGAGATAAACAGCTTGTACTTTCTTTCAAACAATTATGTGTACTATTCTTAGAAGTTCGTGAGTATTGTGACACCAATCTTGGGTAGTGTATCAGATTTGAATTTTTCTTTATCACATTTGATTAAGTCTTCCGCTAATTTTGATTACTCCGCTGAAATTTTTATGTTGATAATAAGAAATTGGTAATTAATGGAGATGTAATTAATATTTGGCTTGCTTAGCTTCCATTTAGTAGGCGCCATCATGACCCCGATGGTGGGAAATCCGGGTCGTGACAAGTTGGTATCGGAGCACTAGGTTGCACAGGTCTCACAACTCACGAACAACCTTAGTAGAATCTGAAGGATCGGTACGGAGACGTCTGTATTTATCCTCCAGAGGCTACAGAGTTAGGAAAATATTCTCTTTATTCTTTCCAGTCGTGCGACTTGATCTTTTGAATGTTAATTGAACTTCTACTCTGTTCTTCCGCAGATGGTAAGGACACGTGCATCCTCATCTACCGACCAGCAGCCCGAGGTCCCAGCAGCGGCAGCTCCTGCTAGGGGTAGAGGCCGAGGTCGAGGTCGTCCTAGAGGACAAGGTAGGGGCAGAGCTCAGCCCCGAGCAGCAGCACGAGTGGCAGAACCTCGGGTTCATATAGAGGAGGAAATTCCAGCCCCAGCAGCTCCAGTAGGCCCAGCTCAGGTCCCAGGAGGAGCTTTATTTTCACCGGATCTTCAGGATGCTTTGGTCCGGATAGCGGGTTTTATGGATCATGTCACCAGAGCAGGTTTATTACCGGTAGCACCAGCCACTTCTCAGGCTGGAGGAGGTAATCAGACTCCTGCTACGCGCACTCCAGAGCCAGTAATTCCCCAGGCTCAAGATCCTGTGATTCAGCCAGCTGAGGCGGTTCGGCCTATTATTGCGACTCCGTCTAATGATGGTGCAGCTATGTCTGCCGATGCGTTGTGGAGATTGGACAGGTTTACCAAGTTGTTCACTACCACATTCAGTGGTACTCCTTCAGAGAGGATCCACAGGATTTCCTATACAGCTGCCACGAAGTTCTCCGTACTATGGGTATTGTGGAGACTAATGGTGTGGATTTTGCTACTTTTCGGTTATCCGGTTCCGCCAAGACTTGGTGGAGAGATTATTGTCTAACCAGGCCAGCGGGATCGTCATCTTTGACTTGGGAGCAGTTTGCAGAATTATTCTTGGAGAAGTTCCTTCCAGCAACTCAGCGGGAGTTTATGCGCAGACAATTTGAGCGTCTTCATCGGGGTTCTATGTCTGTCACACAGTACGAGACTAGGTTCGTGGACCTGGCTCGTCATGCTGTTATCATACTTCCCACAGAGCGGGAGAGAGTGAGGAGGTTTATTGATGGCTTGAATCAGCCAATTCGGCTACAGATGGCTATGGGTGCAGGAACTGAAATCACTTTTCAGGAGGCGGCTAATGCAGCCCGCCGGATCGAGATGGCTCTGTCACAGGGAGCGAGACATGGATCAGATAAGAGATCTCGTAATTCGGGTAGATTCAGTGGTACCTCGTCCGGAGATAGAGATTTTTATGATAGAGGCCATCCTCCTAGGCCTTATCAGTCAGCTCTTCAGGTTTCTCATGATGCTTCAGGTGATCGTAATTCTCAGCCACGCTACTCTGATCAGCAGCCTATTAGTGCACCACCACTTCGCCATTTTCAGCAGCCGAGGGCTTGTTTTACGTGCGGTGATCTTAGGCACATTGCAAGGTATTGCCCTCGAGCTTCTGACAGATCTGAGCAGCAGGGTTCTCGTGCCATGATTCAGGCCCCAGTTCCCCCACAGCCTGCCCAGCCAGCTAGAGACGGGGGTAGAGGGCATAGAGGTGGAGGTAGAGGTCATAGAGGTGGAGCTCAGACCGATAGAGGTAAAGACTAGCCAGCAGCCGATCGTCCTAGAGATATTGCTCAGGGTGGTGGGGCACAGCCCCGATGTTATGCACTTCCCGCCAGACCAGAGGCTGAGTCTTCTGATGCCGTCATTACAGGTATTATTTTGGTTTGTGATAGAAAGGCATCAGCATTATTTGACCCCGGGTCTACATATTCGTATGTGTCTTCCTATTTTGCACCATACTTGGTTCAGCCCAGTGATCCACCTGAGTGTTCCTGTTCATGTGTCTACACCAGTAGGCGATTCCATTGTGGTTGATCGAGTTCATCGGTCATGTATTATAGTAATTGAGGGTCTCGAGACCCGTGCTGATTTATTACTCCTAAATATGGTGGACTTCGATATTATACTAGGCATGGACTGGCTATCTCCGTATCATGCTATTTTAGATTGCCATGCCAAGACTGTGACTTTAGCCCTGCCGAATTCGCCTCGTATAGAGTGGAAAGGAATTTCAGGTCATACTAGCCGTAATGTTATTTCTTATGTTAAAGCTCGGCGTATGGTTGGAAAGGGATGCTTGGCTTATTTGGCCTATGTCCGTGATTCTAGTGCCGAGGTTCCTTCTATTGACTCGGTGCCTGTGGTTCGCGAATTTCCTGAAGTATTTCCTTCAGACTTGCCAGGTATGCCGCCCGATAGGGACATTGATTTTTGCATTGATTTGGCTCCAACTCAGCCCATTTCCATTCCCCCATACCGTATGGCTCCGCCAGAGTTAAAAGAATTGAAGGAACAGTTGCAGGATTTACTTGAAAAGGGTTTCATTAGGCCCAGTGTTTCGCCGTGGGGTGCACCCGTATTATTTGTAAAGAAGAAAGATGGTTCGATGAGAATGTGCATTGACTATCGACAGTTAAACAAGGTGACTATCAAAAATAAATATCCACTTCCGAGAATTGATGATTTATTTGACCAGCTTCAGGGTGCCAAGGTATTTTCAAAGATAGATTTGAGATCTGGCTATCATCAGCTGAAGATTAGGGCATCTGATGTCCCTAAGACCGCGTTCCGCACTCGGTATGGACATTATGAATTTCTGGTCATGTCTTTTGGGTTGACAAATGCTCCAGCGACTTTTATGGAATTAATGAATCGGGTGTTCCGGCCTTATTTAGACTTGTTTGTAATAGTCTTCATTGATGACATATTAATATATTCCCGCGGTCAGGAGGAGCATGCGCAACATCTCAGAGTGGCCTTACAGACTCTGAGAGATAGCCAGCTATATGCAAAATTTTCAAAGTGTGAATTTTGGCTAAGTTCAGTTGCATTCCCGGGTCATATTGTGACGGCAGCAGGTATTCAGGTTGATCCGAAGAAAATTGAGGCAGTCAAGAGCTGGCCTAGACCGACATCAGCCACGGATATTCGGAGTTTCTTGGGGTTAGCGGGTTATTACCGCCGATTCGTAGAAGGATTTTCTTCTATTGCAACCCCACTGACCAGATTGACCCGGAAGGGTGTTCAATTTGAATGGTCCGATGAATGTGAGGCGAGCTTTCAAAAGCTCAAGACAACCTTGACCACAACACCGGTATTGGTTTTACCCACAGGTACGGGACCTTATACTGTTTATTGTGATGCTTCCCGTGTTGGGCTTGGTGCAGTGTTAATGCAGGATGGCAAAGGTTATTGCCTATGCTTCGAGGCAGTTGAAGATTCATGAGAAGAACTATCCAGTGCATGATCTAGAATTGGCGGCGATTATTCACGCATTGAAGATCCGGAGGCATTATTTGTATGGTGTAGCATGTGAAGTGTACACCGATCATAAGAGTCTTCAGTATTTGTTTAAGCAGAAAGAGTTGAATATGAGGCAGAGAAGGTGGCTAGAGTTGCTAAAAGACTATGATGTTACTATTTTATATCACCCAGGTAAGGCCAATGTGGTGGCCGATGCATTGAGTAGAAAGTATGCCAGCATGGGTAGTCTTGCATATATTCCGGTCAGTCAGAGACCATTAGCTCTAGATGTTCAGGCCTTAGCCAACCGGTTCGTGAGATTAGACATTTCTGAGCCTAGCAGGGTGTTAGCCCGCACGGTCGCTCGTTCTTCTTTATTAGAGCGTATCCGTGAGAGGCAATTTGATGATCCTCATTTGCGTGAGTTGAGAGATACAGTACAGCGGGGAGGTGCCACACAGGTAAATCTAGATGATGATGGGGTATTGAAATTGCAGGGTCGAGTTTGTGTGCCCAATGTCGAAGGGATTCGAGAGTTAATATTAGCGGAGGCCCACAGTTCGCGGTATTCTATTCACCCAGGCGCCGCGAAGATGTACCAGGACTTACGGCAGCACTATTGGTGGCGCAGAATGAAGAAAGATATCGTTGCGTATGTCGCTCGGTGTCTAAATTGTCAGCAGGTGAAATATGAGCACCAGAGACCTGGTGGTGTATTCCAGAGGATTGAAATTCCCGAGTGGAAATGGGAGCGGATCACTATGGATTTCGTTACTGGACTTCCTTTGACTCGGAGGAAATTTGATGCTATTTGGGTCATTGTTGATAGGTTGACCAAGTCAGCACACTTTATTCCAGTATCTGTCTCCTACTCATCGGAGAGGTTAGCAGAGGTTTATATCAGAGAGATTGTTCGACTTCACGGGGTGCCAGTATCTATTATCTCTAATCGGGGTACACAGTTTACCTCGCGGTTCCGGAGAGCGATCCAGCAGGAGTTAGGCACCCAGGTTCAGCTCAGTACAGATTTTCATCCTCAGAAGGATGGTCAGTCCTAGAGGACTATTCAGATTCTAGAGAATATGCTTCGAGCATGCGTCATTGATTTCGGAGGTTCGTGGGACCAGTTTCTGCCATTAGCAGAGTTCGCCTACAATAACAGTTACCAATCTAGCATCCGGATGGCTCCGTATGAGGCGTTATATGGTAGGCGATGTCGATCACCAGTTGGATGGTTTGAACCGGGAGAGGCTCGGTTGTTGGGTACAGATCTAGTTCAGGAGGCCTTGGATAAGGTCAAGACTATTCAGGAGAGATTGCGTTCAGCTCAGTCCAGGCAGAAGACTTATGCGGATCGTAAGGTTCGAGATGTAGATTTCATGGTTGGCGAACGAGTATTGCTCCGAGTGTCTCCTATGAAGGGTGTGATGAGGTTTGGGAAGAAGGGCAAGCTCAGCCCTAGGTATATTGGCCCATTTGAGATTCTAGATAGAGTGGGAGGGGTGGCTTACAGACTAGCTTTGCCGCCTAGCTTATCAGCCGTGCATCCGGTTTTTCATGTATCTATGCTTCGGAGATACCACGGCGATCCCACACATGTGTTAGACTTCAATACTGTCCAATTGGACAATGATTTATCTTACGAGGAGGAGCCGGTAGCCATTCTAGACCGGCGGG
This sequence comes from Nicotiana noctiflora, assembly GCA_032618575.1. NCBI lineage: Eukaryota > Viridiplantae > Streptophyta > Magnoliopsida > Solanales > Solanaceae > Nicotiana > Nicotiana noctiflora. The sequence continues at coordinate 560,067 of JASVEL010000137.1, forward strand.
TTCGACAGTTGAGGTCGAAGAGTTATCCTTCTGTGCGTGTTCAGTGGAGAGGTCAGCCTCCTGAGGCATCGACCTGGGAGTCCGAGTCTGATATGCGGAGCCGCTACCCACATTTGTTTCCTGACTCAGGTACTTCCTTCTTTTGTCCGTTCGAGGACGAACGGTTGTTTTAGAGGTGGAGATTGTGACGACCCAAAGGGTCATCACTTGTTTTATTAATCATTCCGAGCTTTTGAGGTCTTGAAAACCTCATTTATAGTTGCCTCGATTTGCGTGCACGGTCCGGGCACAAAGCTGGAAAAGATTTATGTTGAAATATGTGAAATATGTGAAAAAGTTGAAGAATTTTGATATTAATATTGATATGGTTGACTTTGGTCAACATTTTTGGTAAACGGACCCGGATCCGTGATTTGACTATTTCAGAAAATTCGTAGAAAAATATGGAACTTGGGCATATGTCCGGAATTGAAATCCGAGGTCTAGAACCCCTAGTAAAAGAATTTTTCTGTTAAATTGTTTTCTGAAAATGTTTAAGGAAAATGAAACTGAATTTTTATTAAAAAGTACTGGTATCGGGCTCGTATTTTGGTTCCGACGCCCGGTACAAGTCATATATATTGGTTAAGCGCTTCCTGTAAAGTTTGGTTGAAAACGGACGTCGTTTGACGTGTTTTGGCTTTAAATTGGAAAGTTTGGAAATTATGAAAATTTGAAAGGATTCTTGAGTTTTAAGGCTCAATTCATGGATTTTGATGTTATTTTAGCGATTTGATCGCGCGAGCAAGTTCGTATGATGTTTTTAAGTTAGTGTGCATATTTGGTTTGGAGCCCCGAGGGCTCGGGAGTGTTTCGGAGGTGGTTCGGGGTGGTTTTAGACTAGGAAAAACTGCAGAAAATCTGCAAGCAAACATTCATTCTTCGCGTTCGCGTCCACCCGGTCGCATTCGCGAAGGCATCTCCTTTCCCTTCATCGCGTTCGCGACAATAGGATCGCGTTCGCGTACAACAAATTTGGATCCAACCATTTTCCTCTACGCGTTCGCGTGCAGGCTCCCGCGTTCGCGGAGCCTGGCCTGCCTCCTCTACGCGTTCGCGTAAGGTGCCACGCGTTCGCGTAGGCCAATTTGTAAGCCCAGATTTTTATTCTTCGCGTTCGCGACTATGTCCACGCGAACGCGATGCCCATTTTGCCCAACCCTTCGCGAACGCGACATTGTCCACGCGAACGCGAAGGGCAAACTTTTGCCCAGTCATTTTAATCCCAAAAACAGAACAGAAACGAGATAACAAATCCCATTTCTGTTCAACCCCCTTATTCACAGCCCCTTGGACGATTTTTGAGCTATTCTTCACCAAACTTCTTGGGTAAGTGATTCTTAACTCGTTTTTTTCATTTTCCATCAATATTATTTGAATTCCTAAGCCTAAATAGGTGTAAATGGGTAGAAAAATTGAGAATTTAGTATAGTAAGGGTTTTCAATGAATTTACGATCTAGACTTTGTTTTGGAGTCGAACTTAAGAACAAATTGTATATTTGAACTCATGGAGGATTGGGTGAACTTATTTTGGTTCGAAACTTGAGTTTCGACTATGTGGGCCCGGGGTCGATTTTTACTATTCCGGGCAGAATGTTGTAAAAATCATATTTAGCAATATGAACTAGTTTGTTAAGTAGAATTGATGATATTGAATCAATTGTGTATAGATACGATTGGATTGGAGTCAAATTCGAAAGGAAAAGGCATTGCTACGGATTGAATCGTTCGTAAACTTTCGAGGTAAGTGTTTGTTCTATCCTAGTTTGTAGGAATATGAATTTAGTTATGAATAAATTGTTGAATAAGAGTTATTGGTGTTATACCGGTAATGAAGGTAAATTGTTGAAATTATTATGAATTATTGGTTTAAAACCGGTAATTATAAATATTGTTGATATAGAGATTATTGGCTAAATGCCGGTAATATATATATTTTATAAATTGGGATCGTGTGGTACGCCGACCACAAAGTGACTTAAAATCTTGGCATTGGCCATAGTTGCCGGTAGCCGATTGATATATTTGGGAGCGGGTGGTACGCCTACCACAAGATATAATGATTGATATATTTGGGAGCGGGTGGTACGCCTACCACAAGATATAATGATTGATATATTTGGGAGCGGGTGGTACGCCTACCACAAGATATAATGATTGATATATTTGGGAGCGGGTGGTACGCCTACCACAAGATATAATGATTGATATATTTGGGAGCGGGTGGTACGCCTACCACAAGATATAATTATTGATATATTTGGGAGCGGATGGTACGCCTACCACAAGATATAATTACTGATATATTGGGAGTAGGTGGTACGCCTACCACAAGAGATAATTACTTTGATAGTTGAGAGCGGGTGGTACGCCTACCACGAGACATGAAATGAAAGAGGAAATAGAGACATGAAAGTAAGATTATTTTGGATATCTTGAGTTATTGAATATTATTTCAGAGCAGAGTATTTCTTTATAAATGCATTGTATATATATATCTATATTGCAACTGTACAGGTTTAGGTGGGTGACTGGCCTTAGCCTTGTCACTAGTTCGCTGGGATAGGCCAGGCACTTACCAGCACATGGGGTCGGTTGTGCTGATACTACACTCTGCGCTCTTTTTGCGCAGATACAGGTTACGGACAGCAGCAGCGGCAGTAGCGACTTGTGGATTTTCCGACTACTGAGACTACGAGGTAGCCTTGCAGGCGTCCGCAGGACCCGTTGTCTCTCCTATCTATGCTTTTCATTCTGTTATCTCATGTAATCGAGATAAACAACTTGTACTTTCTTTCAAACAATTATGTGTATTATTCTTAGAAGTTCGTGAGTATTGTGACACCAGTCTTGGGTAGTGTATCAGATTTGAATTTTTCTTTATCACATTTGATTAAGTCTTCCGCTAATTTTGATTACTCCGCTGAAATTTTTATGTTGATAATAAGAAATTGGTAATTAATGGAGATGTAATTAATATTTGGCTTGCTTAGCTTCCATTTAGTAGGCGCCATCATGACCCCGATGGTGGGAAATCCGGGTCGTGACATGGTGGCAGGAAGTAACTATGTCATAACTAAACAATGGAGTCAGCTGCATTATTCACAGCTAGAAATAATATGTCTAAGCAGAAGAGAAGTTAGGGTATAGAATGTGACTATTGTCATGGAAAGGGTCACACAAAAGATGGATGTTTTAAGCTGATGCATTGTGGCTACTGCAACAAGAAGGGTCATCTTAAGGAAAATTGCTACAAGGTGATTGGATACCCTACAATTTCTAAGTCCAAGGCCAGAGCTCATGTGGTGGATGGACATTCTATGCAATCCAAGGCTAGTACAACCAATCGTGGAAACACCAATTTTGCCATCACTGTTGCTCCAATGATCACACATGAACAATATAATATGCTGCTCAACATGCTGAGTAAGAATTCCACTTTTGAAGTAAATGCAAATTTAGCAAGTAAGTATTTTGTTGTTAAATATAATGCAATATATTGGATAGTGGACACAAGAGTTACGAATTATATGACAAGAAATAAAAGTTTCTTGTTGGATGATGGTAAAGTAGGAAGTGCTAAAAATGTGCAAATGCCTACAGGAGAGTCTGCTAAATGACCAAGATAGGAAATAGCCATTTGGGAGGAGGTGATACCCATAAGGATGTACTTTGTGTGCCAAGTTTTAAGTTCAATCTATTGTTAGTGTCTAAATTGACAAAGGAACCTAATTGTTGTGCAATGTTTTTTCTTGAACACTTCATACTTCAGGATCTTTGCACTGGGAAAGTGAAGGTGACTGCAAGTAAGGAAGATGACTTGTACATTCTAAGGACACACCATAAGGAATCTAGAATAAACGGAGCAAAGGCTATGATAGTGGAACAGATAGAACAACTTGAGATTTGGCACAAGAGATTAGGCCATGTGCCCATGCCAGTTATTAGAAAGTTTTCTAGTCTTAAAAATAAAGATGATTTCCATTTAAAGCATTGTGATGTGTGTGCACTATCGAGACAAACAAGATTGACATTCTCGGTTAGTACTAGTAGAGCAGATGAACCTTTTGATTTGATGCACATGGATGTATGGGGCCCTTATAAGGTCCTAACCTATAATGTAATGGATAACTTTTGGTAGATGATCATACAAGGTAGATATAGATTTTCTTAATAAGAGTAAAATCTGATGTAGCCGAGTTGCTTAAAACATTTATTACAATGATCCTTAATCACTTTGGAAAGATGATTAAAGTGTTCATATCAGACAATGGATCTAAATTCCTTAACCAGACTTGTAAGGAATTGTTTACATGTTATGGGATATTGCATCAGATTTCCTTGTCCTTACACTCCTCAGCAAAATAGAGTGGTGGAAAGGAAACATAGGCACATCCTACAAACAGAAAGAGCAATCAGGTTCCAGTCCAATTTTCTAATTCGATTATGGGGTACATGTGTTGAACCAGCATCATATATAATAAACAGGGTTCCATCTACTATTTTGAAAGGAAGATCACATTTTGAGGTATTATACACCATGACACCCTTCTTTGGCTCACATGAGGGTGATATGCCTTTGTTATGCAACTACTTTGCCTAAACAGGACAAGTTTGGTCCAAAAGCAGTAAAATCAGTGTTGTTATGATATGGAAAAGGATACAAAGTATTTGATTTGTCTAACAAAGTATGTTTTATTAGTAGAGATGTTGTATTTTATGAGAGCATATTTCTTTTTCAAGACACTCATGAAAGGCAAAACTTTCAAAGTTCCAACATTACAAGCTTGAAAAGGTTTTGTGCGGTGGATGAGTTAGATATTGCAAGTAGAAACATTCTACATGATCAAAATGTTGCAGACACTACTTCACAGCAAATTTCAGGTGCATGCATCAGCATATATTGATCAAGATAACCATGATCATGCCCCATATGAAGATGTGACAGATTCAATTAAACACACAGGAGCAGTAGCAGAACATCAAACGACAGCATTGACTGACAGAAGATCAGGAAGAACAACTAAGCTCCCTATTTGGCTTAAAGATTATGTGAGGACTAACAAACAGTCACGGGTACATGCTTGTTTATACCCAATCTGAGATGTCATTAGTTGACTCCTTATCCTCCAATATCAAAGCTTCATCACCAAATTCTTTGTAGAAGTTGATCCCAAAACCTATGCAGAAGCAGTCAATGATGATAGATGGATAGAGGCAATGCAGAATGAGATCAAGGCTTTGTAAGACAATAATACATGGACAGTGATGTCTTTACCACCAGGATAGATGGCCATCGGTTGTCGATGGGAAAGATTAAATACAAAGCTGCAGGTGAAATGGGAAGGTTTAAGGCAAGGTTAGTCGTAAAAGGGTACAGCCAAAGAGAGGGATTAGATTATCAAGAAACATTCTCAACTGTTGTCAAGATGGTACCAGTGAGGTCTGTTATTTCTCTAGCAACAATGAATAATTGGGAAATTCATCAAATGAATATTTACAATGCTTTTCTACAAGGTGATTTAACTGAATAAGTTTATATGGAGTTGCCTCAGGGTTTTATTTGTGAAGGACCACATCAAATATGTCGACTACTCAAATCACTATATGGGCTTAAGCAAGCTTCTCGGCAGTGGAACGTCAAGTTAACATCTACATTGATAGCTTCTGGATTCTGTCAAAGTCATTTAGATTATTCTTTGTTCACCAGAAAGGTTCAAGGGAAAATAGTAGTGGTCTTAGTCTATATTGATGACCTGTTAATCACAGGGGATGATGCCAACTTAATACTTGATACTAAAGAGTACCTGCCGAGCTTTTAAGATCAAGGACTTGGGGGAGCTGAAGTTTCTTAGGCATTGAATTTGCTAGAACAAAGATAGAATTCTAATGCATCAAAGAAAATATGCATTAGAACTCATATCAGACATGGGACTCTCATGTGCAAAGCCAGTCAAGGCACCTTTGGAGGTGAACAAGAAATTTACAACGTTGGAGTTTGACACTCAATTTGGGATTGATGATGACAAAATTCTAATGATCCTAGTGCTTATCAAAGGTTGGTGGGAGACTTCTCTATCTCACCATGACTAGACCAGATATTGCATTTGCAGTGTAGTGCTTGAGTCAGTTCATGCATTGTCCTAAAACATCGCATATGGAGGCTGCCATCAAGGTGATCATGTATGTGAAGCAGTCTCCAGGCCTGGGAATCTTAATGTCTGCATATGCTTCTTCTCACCTTACAGCTTATTGTGATGCAGATTGGGCATCTTGCCTAAACACTATGAGATTTATTACTAGGTATTTGTTTAAGTTTGGGGGCTCTTTGGTCTCATGGAAGTCGAAGAAGCAAACTACTATATCTCGAAGTTCAGCTGAGGCAGAATATCAAAGCCTGGCAGCAGAAGTTGTAGAAATAGTGTGGGTAACTGGCTTGTTTGAGGAGTTAAGGGGCATAATCAACAACCAGTTTCTGTGTTATGTGACAGTAAGTCAGCAATTCAAATTGCTGCTAATCCAGTGTTTCATGAGTGCACAGAATATATTGACATTGACTGTCATTTCATTCATAAGAAGGTGCAACTTGGGCCCGTTCATCTAATACACACTACAAGATTAAGCATATATAGCTACGAAATACAACGTAGCTAAATATGAAAATTTCTGTGGCTAAACACTTTAGCCATAAAAAAAATTTCTGTAGCATCCGTAGCAAAATGTAGCGTAGCTAAAAGTTAGCTTCGGACTTTACATGATACGTGGCTAAGGACTAGTACTTATTACTACAAATATTTTGGTGTTGTAGCTATAATGATAAAAATCGTTTGCCACGAAAAAATATATTCAAAGCAAATTTTTTATTCTTTAGCCACGACAAAAAGATTTTGTAGCTATCTTTAAATTGTAGCCAAGAGGAATTAAATTGTAGCAAAAGATATAATTTGTTTGCCACGCAAATTCAGATTTTGTGGCTATTTTTATAGGGCAATAGTATTTTTTTTAGTTACAAATTCAGAAGTCCATACCTGAAGTGTTTGCCACAAACATCTCTACTGGAGCTACGATTCCATGCTTTTTGCCATAAGACATATATAATTATAGCAAAAGATTTTCTTCATTTGCTACAAAAAATAAAAATATATAGTCATTCTTTTTGGTGGCAACTTAATTTATCTTTAGCTATAAATTCAAAAATTATATATATATATATATATATATATATATATATATATATATATATATATATATATATATATATATATATATATATATATATATATATATATATATATATATATATATATATATATATATATATATATATATATATATATATATATATATATATATATATATATATATATATATATATATATATATATATATATATATATATATATATATATATATATATATATATATATATATATATATATATATATATATATATATATATATATATATATATATATATATATATCAATTGTTTTATGAAATGCAATACATTAGCAATAAGACATAATTAAAAGTTCAACTGTATCACTCGAAATAAATTAAAATAGTAAAAGTTTGTTCCACTCAAACATATCACTATGATTTTACAAGAGAGAAAATAATCAGTCGTCCCAATCAATGTGGATGCTTTCCGGGCTCCTCCATAAGCTGCAACAACAATACCGAAAAAAAAAATTAATAATAATAATAATAAAAAAATGGTGGAATGAAGTATCTCTACATTAAAAAATTAAAGTTTATTCGTCATATGAAGTTTTTCTTAAAGAAATCACATATTTTCTACCATTGGTTATATAATGAAAATAATAAATAGCAGTGTAATAAGCTACTTACATTCGGATGAGCAGCAAACGTTCCTTCGAAATTTTTATTCCAGTCATCTATCCAACTTTGCTAGATTATTATCCATTTCTTTCTTGTTTCTTCAGCTTAACAACCTTAAAGAACATATGAAAACAAAATAATCATTTGATCATTTGAAAGTGCTATATACGAGAGTTATACTACTAGCATGATTTTTTAAACATTAAAATTTTAAAACTTGTAGACATCCCCTTACAGAACTTTACATCTACAAACTACAGTTCCCATTGTAAATCTTTCAATTGTTTGTCAACAGAAGATATGCATTTCTAAGAACTTATAGTTGTCATCTGCTTTAAAGTATGACAATAATAGCCAAGACTTTGAATCAAAGTAAGTTTCTGAAAAATAAGTGCTCTTATGTGTCTAAATATCCCAAGATCATTGTTTGATCCGGTGCTTCCTAAGGGAGGATTAAAGATTACTTCTTACTTATTTGTACCAAGGGACAGTTATAACTTTTTTTCTCTTAATATTCAGGGTAATACTTTAATCAATTTAAGGAACAATATAGTATCCAGAATAAGCTAATTACCTTTATGAGAGAATGCTCTATTGGTCGTAGCTTTAGAGGATAGGTACTTGTTCTTCTTACTAGCTAGTTCCTGCAACTTTTATTTACACAACGAAAATAGCACCATTATGAACTAACATCAGGAAGGTTCCTCTAAATGCCTGCTAGCCTAAATATTGCCTTTATCAGCATCTACAAATCGGAAGAAAGAATACTAATCATCAAATTCTGTAGAGAATAAAAGCTTACCAGAAAAAATACCAGCAAAATCATCTGCTTTTTCAATCAGCTCATAGACTTATCCTTATCCTGGCCTAGTAAAGAAGCAGCAGGATACATATTATTTCTCATTCCTAAACGGCGTCTTGTCTCCTTACCAATCGCTAGTTGATCACCTAATGTGGGGAGGGGGGTTACTCGAGCATACTAGACCAAAATAATATTATAAAACATAGTTATTGAACATTGAAAAGTTCATCCCGTTCAACATACTTAATGCCCCAAAAGATTCCAACAGATCTCTATATGACAAATGGTAAGATGAGAACATGGCTACCACCACCCACTCCAAATAAAGTATAGAAGTCCAATCTTGAACCTGAGCAGATTTCTGACATCTTTCTTGTATCCGCTTTCAGGTTTAACATGACATTAGCACTCTCGTACTTGAAGACTAATTTGATGTGCATGGAAAAAGAAGCTAAAAGACAACTTGAATATAGCAGCAGATAAGGAAGAGCTGAAAAATAAACCTATATGGTTGCCAACTTTCTTATTCGTTGTTTAATTGCTTTGTACTCCAAAACCATCTACTATTAGTTATCAATGTACTGAAATCACAACATTGTTCATCTAACTAAAGAAACAACTGAATTATACTAGAAAGATATACGCGCACCAGAGATCATTTTCACATTCACGCCAAGATTTAAGGCCCTTCTAATTGTCTATGCACTATCATGCCGCGGTGGATCAAAAAAAGGCATGATACCAATAAATTGCCATGGATCTCCTCAAGACTCCTTTCTTCCTTCAGGAACATCCTGTAAAATGTTATTGGCATCCAGTTCAAAATGACAACACAGAAGAAATTGAATGCAAGGAGTTCATATGTACTAACTAACTGAGAAATTGGAAAAATAATATACATTACCTGATATGCTACTGCAAGAGAACGTAATCCACGCTCAGCAAATTTATCAATGACAGCATGCACCTTGTGTTGTATGTCAGAGTTATTGTGCGCAAGGTTCGAAATCTAGAAACCAAGTCATTAGCATTAGCAAGGCAAACTGTCAAGATATGAAATCAGATCCAGTTTACTCTTTACCTGTTCAGGGGCACCTTTACTGACTCGATGCATTTTGCCTTCACTATCAAGATATGTTACAGCTGTGCGCTTATCAGTTGGATTGAACGGAAGAACATGAACCTCTTTAATTCTAGCTCTCACCTTTTAAGTACATAGGAGTATATTATAAGGATTCTACTTATAACAAACAACTAAAAAATCATATGCTGTGAGCAATAACAAAGAACACGTCATTCTCTTTTATGCTACACAAGACCAACCTCCTACATGACGTACTTACCATTCTCTTTTTGAATTACAAAGAGCAATACATAAATAGTGACTGTTAATTTCTTATTAGCCAACATTGATTAGGTGATTCAATCAAACGTACTACAAAAACTCATCATGCTTATTCTAGTTTCGTTGTTCCAATTTCGTTTGATTCATTGGCTTCTCAAGAAAATTCTGGGAACTAGTTTTCATAAATTTTTTACCCAAAGTTTTATTAATTTTGCATACAATCCACCATCAATAAAACGAAAGCAAGTAATGACAAAATATCCAAAATCCTCAAATAATTATACCAACAAATTAGAAAAATGAACCAGTGTAAGAAATAAGACAAGAGTTACAGAATACCCATCACATAAAGAGCACAAAAATGTGACGAACAAAAATGCAAAATTTCAATTACACAAAGATGAAATTTTTGAAGAGTTCCCGACCTTTGACTAGTTAGGTTTGGGACGGCGAGGAGCGTAATCGCATCCGTTTAGATTTCATACACCTTGTTGGTAAAAGTGAATTGCACATTGGGTACTAAAACTGTAGAAGATTGTATATGACGATGCGGCTGAAGCAGCTAGAGAGAGGGCCTTACCCTGATTTTTGGCTTTCATTTGATATGTTTTGGTTCTCCTCTAATTTCTCTAAATTAAAATTTTTATTTTGGCAAAAACCTTAGAGGGAAAAGTATGGAGGGAAAACATATTCTAATCACGTTTACCCTCCTAAAAATTAGTAAAGAAAAACTAGGTAATTAAAAATTGTGTTTATTAGTTATTCAAGTAGTTTTTGCCATGAATGTTAGCAATTATAGAAAATATGGGGAATTAGCTTTGCTAATTTAATATTCGTAGCTAGTAAATTTTACGATTTTAAAAATAGCCATAGAATTTTAATTCCTCTGGCTATTGCTAGGTATTAGCCACGATTTTTAAATTCATAGCTAAGATTTCATAGCTATTAATACATAATGTTGTAGTGACATCTCCCCTCTTCGGAGCAACATGCAGATATTCTTACTAAGGGCTTGAGAGTCACTCAACATCATTATTTGCTATCCAACCTAGGTATGAAGAACATCTTCATAGCTCCTAGCTCGAGGAGGGTGTGAAGGAATTAACTGATTGCCTAACTGTACATTAACGATCTAATCTGCGTTAGCTATATTGGTTAATGAAATGTAATTACTTATTGTGTGTGTGTGTAATTAGCTCATTTGTAGACTGACTGTTCTATGGTAATGAACAGAAAATTCTCTCCAAAATCTTGCATGCGTTCTTCTTCTCACTCGTGCTTACTCTACTTCAGTATCGATCAGAATCACTGTGGATTTCTTCAGCCCAACGTATAATTAAGGATATAAATTTTTTACATTGATAGCATAAAGAATAACTATCGTACCAGTATAAAATAATATGTTGACAGGTTGTTTATCTTATTTTTTCAAGTAACTAATTTCACATTGTATTTGGCACTTACTTCTTGTTATTTTTTAGATCTTTTTTGTAGTTAATTACGCCGTATGGTGGCGTGGTCCTATCATTAGCCTCATTAGACTGCAAAACAAAATGAGAATATAAATGACTCCCCATGAAGATCTACCACTATACTCTTGCAGGTCCACGTTAATCGGATTTTTGGGCTTTTGTTAGTTGTTCATATTATTTGATCTTTTCAGATATTAAAAATACGTTAACTTTTTTTTAAAAGTTGCCCTTGGAATAAAGAGTCTTGAAGTATTTATTATATTTTCAATAAACAAATTAAGATTAATACGGTCAAATGTAATGTTAATTTATGTTAAAGGTGAATTTTTTAATATGTATAATAATTATTAAAAATTAATTAAGGTGGATCGAAAGGAGTACTAGTTATAGTAGGGAAATACGTCAGAATATACCAGCTACTATAGCTGGATCCAAATACAAAAAATGCAGCTATATTACAGATTACCCAAGCTAAACTATAGTTTTATTTACAAAAATACATTCTTTTGCTGTATATGCCTGAAGGAAATCTCATTTGAACAAAATCCAGTTTATATGGACCTTTAGCTGCAACAGGTAACTCATTGAAGAATGAGGTACTCAAATCATCATTTTCAATACTCCATTTAGCTAAAGCATTTCCTACTTGGTTAGCTTCTCGAAAACAGTGGCACACATCACAATTCACCTGGTTAATGAGATTTTGAATATGTTTGATGGTGCTTCTCATATGCCAAGGGGTTCTTCCTCTCACCATATCAATTACTCTCCGTTAGCAATTTAGATAATCTTGTTTGACTTAGCACAAACTTTAAAAGAAAAAAAGAAACTTTTAAAATATGTGGTGCTAAAAATTTAAGGGATCATGATATTTGTGTAGTTATAAAACATTTTTATTAAGGGTAAAATAAGTAAAGTAAAAAATTTAAAGTTAAATTGTTTCTAAATATAGATGTATCTTATTTTTTGGAACAGACTAACAAAGAAAATGTCTCATTTAAATGAAAACAAAAGGACTACTAATAAGGAGTCGCACTCAAGGATAATGTTGTTAAGGTTTATTTTGAATACACAGATATCTTCCCATCTGTATGCCCATTCACCCCTGCTCTTGAATAGGGATGTGCATTCGAATCGGTTTATCAATAAATCGAATCGATTATTTGTTATCGAAATCGAAATTGAAAAAATAGAAACCTAATTGAAATAATAATGATAAGCATATGTACAAATCGATAATCGATAAATAATTATTGATAAGGGTTAAAATTGAATCGATAAATTGAATACACACCGGCCCCTAGAGTGTACTGTGTAGACATTTGTAAAATGAGTAATTACATATTTTTGTAGATTAATATAACATAAAATATATATATATATATATATATATATATATATATATATATATATATATATATATATATATATTATGCTACTATTTTGAAAGCGGCTATAAATATCATTTTCCCTAATCTATACCCTTTCCTTTACGTGAAGTCCCTTACTTATTATTTTTCCTCTACCACATTTAAGGAATGATATATTTAAAGATCAAGGGAATGAAGTTCAAATTAATTAATAGAAAACAGAATTAGCTGTGATGATGTATTTTGTTTTGTTTTATTTTTTTATACCGTTGGAGTTGGTGGCATACATTTGATACCTTACTTTAGTTTTGTTGCATGTGCTTGTTGACACAATTTTATGTTATCAATGGTGTTCGTCTTATTTTAGATTCCTTTATGTCCATATTAGTTAGGCGTGTTTATAGCGATATACTGTGGAATCCCGCATATTTTCTTATTGGTGTAATCGATAACCGAATCGAAAAGCCCCCAAAAGTGATAAATCGAAATCGAAAAAATCGAAACGTTATTGAAACTATAACGATGAGCATATGTACAAATCAATAATCGATAAGGGTCAAAATCGAATGCACACCCCTAGAACTTAAACAAAAGCCATCTAAGATGAGTTATAATATGATAAAATAACCCTCTTCACAAAAATTTTGGATGCTCCACGTTTATAAGCATCCATCTCTGAAATAATATGCATGGTTTCCTTCTGAGGTTCAGAACAATAGAAACATTTGGAAACAAAATTGTTCCCAAATCTTAAAGAGTATCATCAAAAGGTAACTTATCTTTCAAGATTTTCCATACCAAAAATGACATCTTAAATGGAAGGAATTTGTGCCAGATCATTCCAAGAAACATAGAAAACTTCCCTCCTTTGTCTGATATTATTCCATGCTGAAGCCTGAGGCGGAATTAGGGGGCCGAAGGTTATTGGTTCAATTCCCACTAGCCACATTCTTTTATAACTTTTTAACTTTTTTATTTGAACCCCTTCGCAGAAATCATGTCTCTTCCATTGGCTGAAGCCATATTGAAACTGGCCCCATTGTCAAGCATCCACACAGGAGAGTCTGCAAAACATATCTATACAAACGGATAGACTGGATATGCTCAGGGAAACATATCTTTAACAGATTTTGCCATGCTGTTGATTAATTTGGACTGAAGTTAATACCCAATGAGTGTGAGATACTACAGTACTTGGCCAATAGCTCCCCAGAAGAACCTAGCCATGTAACTTTCAAACTGCTTAATAACTGTTTTAGGAGGTTCTAATGCAGATAACATGTGTATAGGTTGAGATTGTAAAACAGATTTAATGAGAGTGGCTCTACCCCCAACAGACAACAGTTTTGTTGCGGAAGCCAAATGTATATAGTGTGAATGAGTCACAACTACTATACCAAAAATAATGGCAGTCACTAAATAATAAATAAGACAATAAAGCAACAATAAAAGAAACACCAGAATTTACGAGGTTCGGCTAATTTTGCATACTCCTCGGACATAACCAATATTTTATTTCACTCCAAAATACAAGTGAAATAATACTAAAGAGAGAAGATACAAATGCCTTAAGAAGATAAGAAGGCAAATGAGAGGTGTATATAAATCCTAAACATTAGGCCTTCTTTTATAGGGGAAAAACCCCCCAAATCAAATTCCCAACCGATGTAGGACTTCTGTTTGCCATATTCAACAAATCTCCACCTTGGCAAAAATTTCACATCTTCAATTTTCTCTCTATAACAAATTTTGGTTGTGCCTTCATCTTCAATCGTCAGTATTCAACAATGCTGATCAAATCCAAACAATGTTGAAACTTGATCGCAGTCACCACTTTTGTCAGCATATCAGCAGGATTCTCTGTAGTAAGAATTTTCTTCACCGTGACTCCACCTTCTTCTATGATTTCTCGTACAAAATGATACCGAACATCAATGTGCTTCGTCCTTGCATGATAAACTTGGTTCTTCGCTAATTTTTTTTTTTTTAAAACCCCTCCCAAATTAGGAGGATCTATAGTGTTTCCACACTTTCCCTCCACGGTGACTCGAACCCAGGACCTAACGGTCGTAGGTGGAGGTGCTTACCAACTGAGCAAGTCTCACTTGTCGGTTCTTCGCTAATTGAATAGCATTTTGACTATCACGAAAAATTGTGATACTTTTTTGATCAACACCAAGCTTCTTTAGCAATCCTTGAAGCCAGGTTGCCTCCTTCACAGCCTCTGTAATAGCCATGTACTCTACCTCTGTTGTAGACAAAGTAACTGTTGACTGCAAAGTAGACTTCCAACTAACTGGTGCCTTTGCAAAAGTAAACACATAACCAGTAGTTGATCTTCGTTTGTCCAGATCACCCGCAAAATCTGAGTCACAATATCCAACTACAGACTGATTGTCTTCCTGCTCAAAAATTAACCCGACATCTACAGTATTATGAATATACCGCAGAATCCACTTTACAGCTTGCCAATGCTCCTTTCCTAGATTGTGCATATATCTGCTAATAACTCCAACAGCTTGTGAAATGTCAGGTCTCGTACAGATCATTGCATACATCAAGCTACCAACAGCATTTGCGTATGGTACCTTTGACATACGCTCTCGTTCAGCTTCATCCAATGGCGACATAGTAGTACTTAGCTTAAAATAGGGAGCAAGAGAAGTACTAACTTGCTTAGTCTTGTCATCTATGCCAAAACGTTGTAGTACTCTCTTCAAATATTCTTTCTGAGATAAACAGAGTTTCTTTGAACATCTATCTCTTATTATCTCCATGCCAAGAATTTTCTTCGCCTCACCCAAATCCTTCATCTCGAACTCCTTCTACAGTTGAATATTCAACTTATCAATTTATTCCAAATTCTTGGAAGCTATCAACATATCATCAACATATAGGAGAAGATATATAAATGAACCATTTTTAAGCTTGCGCAAATACACACAATGATCATATTTGCTTCTCTTGTACTCTTGTTGCAACATAAACTTGTCAAATCGCTTGTACCATTGTCTAGAAGATTGTTTCAACCCATACAATAATTTTTCAAGTTTGCACACCATATTTTCCTTGCCAGCAACTTTGAATCCTTCTGTCTAGTTGAGTCATATAGATTTCCTCCTCCAAGTTTCCATGTAAAAACGCAGTTTTTACATCCATCTGAACTAGTTCCAAATCCAACTGTGCTACCAAAGCCAACATATTTCGAATGGAGGAATGTTTTACAACTAGAGAAAACACTTCATTATAATCAATTCCCTCCTTTTAAGCATATCCTTTCGCCACCAATCTTGCTTTGTAGTGAACATCTTCTTGATTAGGAAATTCTTCTTTCTTTGCAAATACCTAATTGCACCCAATTGCTTTCTTTCCTTCGGGAGATTGGCCAATCTCCATGTATGATTCCGATGAAGGGACTGTATTTCATCATTCATGGCAATCCTCCACTTATCTTCTTCTGAACTTTGGAATGCGTCTTTATAAGTGGTAGGAACATCATCAGCTGCAATTGTGGTTGCACAAGCAACTGTCTCTATGAGACGAACATGTTTCGTTATTTTCCTTTTTGGCCTGTTGGTTGCTATTGATTCAAGTTGTTGTTGAGATTCCTGAGTTGGAATCTCCTCTACTGGCTCTCCTTCCAAAGGACAATCTTCATTTGTTTCCTCCCCTGCTTCTTGTGTAGGAAAAATAAATTTTCCCTCAAACTCCACCTGCTTAGAAGCACCATCATCTTGTTTGGTATCTATATTTGTTACCTTCTTTACCATAGCAGATTCATCGAAGGTAACATCCCTGCTGAATATTACTTTCTTTGTCATAGGACACCATAAGCGGTATCCTTTGACTCCAAAAGTAATCCCCATGAAAATAGTCTTCTTTGCCCTTGGATCCAATTTTGACTCTGTCACATGATAATATGTAGTTGAGCAAAACACGTGCAAAGAGTCATAATCTACAGCAGGTTTTCCATACCATTTTTCAAATGGTGTCTTGCCATCAATAGCAGCAGATGGTAGACGATTAATGAGGTGGCATGCATATGTAATTGCCTCGGCCCAAAATTCTTTGCCCAAGCCAGCATTGGAAAACATACACCATAGCTTCTCCAGCAAGGTCCGGTTCATACGTTCTGCCACTCCATTTTGTTGTGGTGTATGTCTGATAGTGAAGTGTCGGACGATGCCATCATTTTCACAGACCTTATTGAAATGATCATTTTTGTATTCACCTCCATTATCTGTGTGAATACACTTGATCCTCCTGCCTGTTTGATTCTCCACCATCGTCTTCCATTTGAGAAAAATTCTCAACACTTCATTTTTGCTCTTCATTGTATACACCCATACTCTTCGAGAAAAATCACCAACAAAGGTTACAAAATAGTGATTCCTGCCCAATGAAGGTGTTTTGGAAGGACCCCAAACATCAGAGTGTACATAATCCAAAATGCCTTTAGTATTATGGATTGTTGTACCAAATTTAACCCTTGTTTATTTCCCTTTGACACAATGCTCGCAAAACTACAAATTGCAAGCCTTTACTCCATTTAACAATCCTTGATCTGATAAAGTTTTCAAGGATTTTTCTCCAGCATGTCCCAAGCGTATGTGCCATAGCCTGGTTGCTTCTACCTCTTTGTTGTCACTGGACGTCACTGTCGATGTCCCAATAACTGTACTACCGAGATAACGGTACATATTATTGTTCTTCCGTTTGTCCTTCATTACCACTAGCGCACCGGAGCATACTCTCATCACTCCTTTTTCTGTAATACTTTTGAACCCTTTTGATTCCAGGGCTCCCACAGAGATGAGATTTTTCTTCAAAGCCGGTACATATCGAACATATATTAATGTTCTAATCATTCCATCATGGTTCCTTAATCGTATTGAACCAATTCCATATGAGGTAAGAGGGTTATTATCCGCTGTTTGGACGAATCCATATTCTCCTTCTTGAAAGTCCACAAACCAATCCATGTTGGGACACATATGATAGCTTCAAGCCGAGTCCATCAACCATATGTCTGATGACGTTGACGGATCTGTTGTAACTAATGAGAAATCCGAATCATCACAATCAGCTACATTTGAATCCATAATGGCCTTTCCATTGTTATGTTTGGCCTTATTATTCAATTTCGGACAGTCTTTCTTCCAGTGACCCTTTTCTCGACAAAAGGACATTCATCTTTGTTGGGTTTAGATCTTGACTTAGATCTTCCTTTCCTTGTCCTCCTTTGATTTTGAGGACGACCCCTCACGAATAGTGTTTCTCCTTCTCCGCCCTTCTGTTTTTCTCGCTTTCTTTGTTCATAGCTGTACAAAGCCGAACAAACTTCTCTGAGAGAAACTTCGTCATTTCCATGGAGTAGAGTAGTTTCAAGGTGCTCGTACTCGTCGGGAAGTGACGCCAACAACATCAAGGCCAAGTCACCATCATCATAAGTTGTATCCATATTTTGTAAATATGTGACCAACTTATTGAAACTAGTGATATGTTCATTCATCGTGGTACCAGAAACATAGGTGAAGTGAAACAGTCTCTTCTTCATGTACAATTTATTTTGATTGTTTTTCTTCAAAAATTTATCCTCCAGTGCTTTCCATAATTTACTTGCAGAAGTTTTCTTTGTGTATGGATATTTCTGCTCTCTAGCAAGGTAGGATCGAATGGTACCGCAAGCAACACGGTTGATAATTCTCCAATCTTCTTCTCCAATACCATCTGGTCTCTTTTCTTCAATAGCAAGATCTAGCCCTTGTTGAAAAAGGATATCTAGAACCTCGCCTTGCCACATCCCAAAATGTCCGGACCCGTCAAAAATTTCTACCGCAAATTTTGCATTTGACACAATTCTTGTCATAAGCGAAGATGTCAATGATGACGTATTATTAACACTTGATGTAGATTCTTCTTGTTTATTGTCTCCCATCTTTGACATAAATATTATTTAATAGCTGACGACACAAATCAAGATTATTTCCTTTCTGATGTGGAAGATCAGACTAAGCTGCAACCACAGAGCATATTGAGACAGAACCTTGACTCAGTTACCAAGATAAATCTTTTCTGATGTGGAAGATCTTACTACACTGCAACTACAGAGCATACCGAGACAATACCTTGGCTCTGATACCAATTGTTGCGGAAGCCAAATGTATATAGTGTGAATAGTCACAACTACTATACTAAAAATTATGGCAGCCACTAAATAATAAATAAGACAATAAAGCAACAATAAAATGAACGCCAGAATTTACGATGTTCGGCTAATTTTGCCTACTCCTCGGACACAACCAATATTTTATTTCACTTCAAAATACAAGTGAAATAATACTAAAGAGAGAAGATACAAAGGCCTTAAGAAGATAAGAAGGCAAATGAGAGGTGTATATAAATCCTAAACATTAGGCCTTCTTTTATAGGGAAAAATCCCCCAAACTTAAGTCTCCCACCGATGTGGGACTGCTGTTTGCCATATTCAACAAGTTTAAACTGCCACCCTATAGTCTTCTTCATATTTTTAGCCAACATGTTACTATAGTATGATATCCTCTCTCTTCCAGCATACAAAGGTCACCCTAAATATGTAATTGGAAAATTAGTATGTTTGAAATCAGTTACCTCCTTAATTCTCAGAATATCAGCATTCGAAGTGTCATGACCCAAGATCATTGCAAGTATTGTCCTCTTTGAGCTGAGACCTGCACTGATATGTCTTTCTTGGAATACACCATTTCGAGCCCCAAATGCGTGTGTACCATGTGAACTTGTGACATGCTTATATAGCTTTTCACTTTCTTCTCCAATTCTGATGTGGGATTCGCTTAAAATGACATGTGCATTCCTTATTCAGAAAGTTGCCAGTCTAGAAGCCTGTGAGTCCTGCTTGACCTGCTCTCTATTATAAGTGTCACATAAATTCAATGATCGATCTTTCGCCACCAGATGAAGATCATCAGGTCATCAACGTATGCTAGATGTATCACTTGCGGCCCATGTTGCTTCATGCTGAAGCCACTATACTGGTTGATATATGGCAACAGATTAAGCATAGTAGTCAGCACTTCAGCTCCCGAAATAAAGGATCTCTTGTTTTAAACCCTTGGAAGATTGAAAAGAAAACCCTTCTGACCCCATTAATCAAAACAGAATACCAAACATTGGAAATTGACCACCCCACCATCTCTATCCAATTCTCTAATTAAAATGCCAAAATACCTCAACGCTTGTAGTAGAAAATGCCAATTGACTCTGTCGTAAGCCTTTGTCGTGTCCAGCTTAATGAAAACACATTCTCGGTGATAGATCTACCCTTTAAGAAACCAGTCTGATTGTATAAAATGAGCTTGGCTGGGAAGTATAGTATTCAATCTGGATCTCAATATTATTCCTTTTCCCTCTCCCCTTCCTCCGTTTCAAAGATAGAACTAAAAGTTTCAATGGCTTTTAAATATTCTTCCTTTCCAGTTTATGTTCTTTTTTATCCGTTCCAAATAATAATGACTCATTTTTAAATTTGGTAACAATTTAGATTAAACTATAATTCTACTATTACAGTTTGTTTGGATCGTTGTTCCTCGTTTTATCGTATTGTATTGTTATCTCAAAACAATATTTGTTTTGATTGTTTCATTAAAATTGGTTGTATTGTATTGTTAAATCTATTCTTCCGTAACAATGAAAAGTTCTCTTTTTTGGAACAACCGATTTGGTGTGGTAGCATCGTTTCCTATTTTTCTTTCCAATTATGCCCTAACTTATTACTCCACAATTCTATTTTACCCTTTACCTTTATTCTATTTTAACTTTAAATCTCCAATGTCTAACCTACTATATTTTTCTCCGGTACTTTTGCCGCCAACGTTAAATATATTTTGCCGCCTTCTATTTTACTTTTTCTCCTAATTTACTTTTAGCTCAATTCTAATTAGTTGTGCTCATTTGTTTTGCCTTCTTCTGTTCTGCTTTCTTAAGGGGTTTTGTCTTCTTCTGTTTTATTTTTAAAAAATTATTTTATGCATAATTTTTTATAATATTTAATATTTAAATAATTGAGGTTATTTTAGTAAACTTATCAGTTACAGTACAATACGATACAGTCAAATCAAATAGCAAAATATTGTTTAACAATGACAAACAATACAATATATTCAAACATACGGTACAATACGATACAGTACAATACAATACATTATAAAACGACAGGGAATAATGATCCGAAGAGACTATTAGTGAGAAATTTTTATAACTACACAAATACTCCGTCCCTCTTTTTGACTTGTTTAGGACTACAAATTCTAAAAGTCTTCATTTTTTTTTCTTGAAACTCTCTGTCCAGTCAAACAAATTCACATAAATTGACACGGAAAAAGTACAAGATAGTATGGGTTACATCAGTATCAGTCAAGGCCTGTAGCAAATTGGCTGGTGTAAATTCTAAGGGTTTAAATGATGGATACCGTAAATTAGAAATTTCCAAAAGCAATCTTCTATATTTGGCTAAAGTTTTAAAAAGTATTTTCTGGTGAGGAGTAACTAGTGTTTGGTTAATTAATTTAAAATTACTGCTGAGCAGTAATTAATCCTTGGCCAAATTTTAAAAAAGTATTTTTAAGTATATTTTTCTTATAAGTATTTTTCGAAAATGTAAAAAAGAAAAAAAATTCCTGCTTCTCAAAAACACTAAAGCACGTTTTTTCTTTAGTTTGGTCGAACACCTTAACTTCACATAATATTTTTAGCCACAAAAAAAACAAAAACTTGACCAAACTTGCTAGTATTAATTTATTAAAGCAAATTATATAGATTTACTTTATTTTTCAAGTTGTCATATCTTATTTGCTATTAAAAGTTACCTCAGGTAACCCGTACACAAAATTTGTTAAAACTCAAATTAAATTCCAATACAAACACTAATAAGCCGTCTCCCAAACGGAAAAGAAATTCGACTAACCCTTTTTTTCCTTTCTTTTATTATATATTTTGGGTCTAATTTGTTAGGAAAGAAAAAACCTTTCCCTATACAAATTCGGACTATAACAAATTCGTAAACTAATATATAAGTACATAAAGATGGGGTTGAAATTACTTTGAAATTAACTCTCTCAACATGGAGTGTGTTTTTGAATACCACAATTGCTTCTCGAATATAATTACCAAAATTCATGAACCAACACAAGAATTAAATTGCCCTATAACCATTCAATTTCACCTTCTTACTCAAGAACAATATTGGCATATCCCATCCCATGATCCTGCACAATATCAACTCCTACATAATTTTAACGAAACTCATACCAAATCACTTCATCTCACAATGTACCCTTCTTTATTCACGTCTCATGACATGCTTTACCAAGTCATACAACGATATCTGGAGAACCTTTTTGAGAATAATTATCAACCAACTATGATTCATGATACGATGGAGAAAATATGTAAAATTATTGATGACGAATCTAACAATGGTCTTCGTCAGTTGGAAATGTTCGTTCATGTAACATTAAACATTGAACATGTTGGTTATATGGGGATGTTATTAGAGGAATCGTCGCGCGATAATGGGATGGTACCTGCTAGTAAGTCATCCATGAAGTTGTTAAAGAGAATGGAGGTTGATGAAGAACGTAAAAATGATGAGTGTGTGATTTGTTTTCAAGAGTTTGGGAAAAAGATGGAGTTATTGTGCATGCCTTGCTCACATGGGTTTCATGCAGACTGTATTACCAATTGGTTGGAGAATTATGGCCATTGTTGCCCTATTTGTCGTTATGAGATGCCAACTACTGAATTAGACTCCTAGCTAGGAAAAGAAACATTAGTAGTTTACTACCAATTAATGTTTGGACTTTATTTTAAACAAATAGTTGTATAATATCACTGCATCTCAAATTATCTATCATGGTTTCTAAATATAGTTGTATTAAATTACTATTTGTCATTTTATTTTTTTTCCCCTATTCTACCATTAATATTAATTGTTCTTGAAGCCAAGTGGCTAGATGTTCAAGATATTTAGATGAGCTAACCTAGAGTCACGAGTTTGATAAGTGACAGTGATGGGATTATATGCCTTACTACCGGTGGCGAGCCCATAATTTTTATCAAGCGAGTTCAAAAAAAAATTAAAAATCATATGTGACTAGCTGGTTTCAAACTTAGGACCGTGTGAAAAATTTGAACCCTCTTTACCTATAAATACCTATGCCTATATATACAATGTTATTTTTCAATGAATGTTATTTTTCAATAAAGCGGGTTCATATGAACCCACTTGACTCCACGTGGGTCCGCCCCTGCGTACGACACAAGAAACTAGTGGACTCGGGAATTAGTTTCTGTTTTGTGAACTAATTACGTTTCTCTGCTTCTATGATTTTTTGATTTTAAACACAGTTTAGATAACAAGAGCTAACACAATGTATGAATAGGCTACAGAGTGAGTATTCAGCATTGAACAACAACAACAAATAATCTATGCTAGGAATGCCAGTGCTAATACATACTAGACAACAAAATTTGGTAGATATATGTGAAATGTACAATGACAACTAAATATATATATTCTCTCAGTCACCTTCCGCGAGGAGACTTTTGATAAGCTTGTAATGGAGAAGCAGAGGGTGTCATATTCAGGGGCGAGCGATGTCTCATAGGCGATACTGCCACGGGACTAGAAATACCCCTATGCTCGATATGTGAGAGTTTGCTAGCACCTTTTGGGGATTGAAGCTCTTCAAGAGCAGCTAAAACCTCAGACATTCGTGGCCGGATCTTGGGCTCATTGCTTAGACACTGCCAAGCAAGGTTAGCAGCTGTATATGCTCCTTTCTGAGGATACTGGCCTTCTAATTTGGTGTCCATTATTCGAAACAACCTCCTCTTGTCACCCAAGTATGGCTTTGCCCAGTCAACAAGATTTTGCTCTATACCGACCTTTGTGTTGTCGACAGCACGTCGTCCTGATAACAGTTCAAGCAACACAACGCCAAAGCTGTATACATCACTTTTTGCTGTCAAACGACCTGTAAGATAGCACGATAATTAGTTACAAGGTAATGGACAACGGTATCACAAGCATAATTTGTTCAGTCACGAGAGGAGAATAATCATTGATCATAGTAAGTGACTTCATAAGGAAAACAGAGTTGTGTTTATACCTAATAAGAAATCAATCGCTTCCTTCTTCGTGAAAATATAGCAATTTTGTCAAAAGTTAGGGACAAGTAAGATTGGTACATAGGAATATTGTTAAGTGTCGTCATAGGAATCTATGTTCTTCGTGAACCTTTTGTCTATGTTCAGGTAAAACAAAAGGTCATTTTGCAAAACAAGGGATAACAATATTTTTCTGAAAAACCAAGATATCCCTGATATATTTCCTCATTTCTAGCAATTAATGCCCCCCAAAAAGTAGATTCCACCATGCTGGTAGAGAATTACCATCATATCCAAATTGAGGAAAGTAAAGTAACCAAAATGATATAGCAAGAATTTATCACAAAAAATTCATTGCTTAAAATTTCCTACACAATGGATCTCTAACCAAAATGCCGTGCTATAATTTCAATATAGCTAAAAACAGAGGTAATGCATTAACCTGTAGCAACATATTCCGGAGCAGCATAGCCTTGTGTACCCATTACTTGAGTGGATACATGAGTGCGATCACCGGTTGGCCCAGCTTTAGCCAAACCAAAATCAGACAGCTTTGCATTAAATTCCTGCAATTACAGAAACCAGATATGTCTTAAGCTTTGCAAGGCACCAAGAAAACTTATCCTAAGGAAAGGCGTATTTACAAATAGGGGGATCAGGGTCTGATACGTACTGCATCCAACAGAATATTTGAAGCCTTGAAATCCCGATATATGACTTGTTCTTTAGCATCATGAAGGAATGCAAGGCCTCTAGCAGCACCAATAGCCACCTTTATTCTTGTAGCCCAATTCAGAGGTTGAGGTCCTCCTGTTTAACAAAGATTAAGCTAAGAGTTACCACCAATTTGTAAATACACATATAATACAAGGTCCACCACTGGACAACTGAATTACATTTGGTCATGACAAGTGTTTAAGAACAATTAAAAGGTAAACCGGGGAGGCAAGCAGCAGAAGAAATCACAGCAGTTTGACAAATCCAAATCAAAGATCGGAGGAAGGAGAAAGTTGACATACTTCTAAATAAATGGTTCTCCAGGCTTCCTTTAGGCATGAACTCATACACCAATAGATGGTTGTCACCTTCGATGCAATAACCAATGAGTTTAACCAAATTTGGATGACGAAGTTGCCCGAGGTAATTAACTTCAGTCTGCAAATTACTTGTTATTAATTACAACGCCAACAAGAATAATAATTCATAAAGGAGGATATTGCATCGGTACATACCAGCCACTCCTTATGACCTTGAAAACCTTCTGGCTTCAATTTCTTGACAGCAATCACCATTCCCGAACCAGGCTTTGCAGCAGTAAGATTATGTTCATCGATCCATCCTTTAAAAACATAACCAAATCCGCCTTCCCCAAGAAGACTGTCAGGTCTAAAATTTCTCGTTGCATTTTTCAATTCATTGAATGAGAAGGATTTGACATTAGGAGAAAATAATATTTCGCCTTCGGATCTTGGAGTAGGGATGCTATCACAACTGCTTTTCCTTCCATAGGATGGAATACTTAGGCTTGATGGAACGGAAGAATTGCTGCTTTTGCTTGGAAATTTTGAGGCTTCAGAAGCTGGACGATAAAGGAACACGAAATGTCATTATTCATTCACAACAATCAATAAGCATTCTTGCAATAAAATTCTACTTTTCAACACCTTGTGGTTAATTATAGGAGACGAGCCAAAGACTTTGCTATGTCATCAATTTCAGTTGACACTTTAAGTATGAAATTACTATGATGTGTTTTGCATCCTAAACATAAGAAAACTGGACATAAACAAGAAAAAGAATCATATTTGCTCGATGCATATAAGCAGAAGAGAATGACTTCTAAACAATCTAATCATCTCTGAGTTCAAATGAAATAAGGATGACAAAGCAACTAGACACCAGCAAACAGAGAGATTACAAAATTCAAATAAAATTCTAAACCAGCATCCAAAACTCACAAATTTCACTACTAAATTATCTTGCAAAAGTAAAATAATTTGGAAAAAAAACTAACAGATCCATGCTTTTATGTACCAACGTAAATAGACTTTCTGATCAAAACAACAACAACCCTGGGATAGAGAGGTTGTTTCCAAATAGCAATCCTTCCCTCCAAGAACTTATCACCTTGCTCTTGGAAGACTCGAACTCACATCGTCTAAGTTGCTTACCATCTTAGCAACCCCTCTCGTCTTAACCAAACGCATCAATATAGAGGAGCAAAAAATAAAGCCCACGCATCAGATTTCTAACAAGTAACAACTTAAACTCACCTCATACACTAATTGGAAGCAATCAAGATTACAGCTGACAAAGCAGAAAGCAAGGAATTAAATCAAACCCATCATATAGCAGCAAAAAAAGATACCCAAAAACTAATCTTTTACTGCTTTTATACCCCACAAATAGAAGAAAAGCAAAATAGGGATGCAATTAACAAAGACTAATGAAAACAATCAAGATTTACTGCTGAAAAGGGGCAAAGCAAACAAAATCACACAAAAACCAATTTCTAACTGCTTCTACACACACACACACACACTCAAGAGCAAGAAAAACATAAAAGGGTGAAGTACCAGAAGGGCTATTAGAGCTCAAAGTGGCTTCAACTCTAGCTGAGGAACCTATGCAATTCCCCATCAGAACAAAAAAGAATGACAACCCCACAAAATATCAAGCAAAAACTCTCCAAAATGAAGTCTTTACAGCAATATTTCTGCAAAATGTTAAATCTTGCACAACACAAATACAAGATATTTTTTTGGGGGTTGTACAAAATTTACGTGAACTGAAAAGTTTGGTACGTTTTAGTTGAAAAAAATGAAGATGAGTCACATGAAACAACTACTAAGAATAGTAGTTGAAGGCTTTTAGTGAGTAGATAAATATAGAGGAATTAATTGAGGAAGTAGAGGGGAAGAGATATAGAAATGGGGGAGTAGCTTCCTTTTTCCATTTCTCACTTGTTTATTAGAACTCACTTTATTAATCATACATAAAACAACACAAATGCGTGTCTACATTATGATAACGAGGGGCGTCACTACTCGTCATCTCTTTTTTAGCTCCTAATTTGCCCCTGTCTCGGCATGTCAAATCCATAGAATTTCGAAATTCTTCTCTGAATTGACTTAAATAACCTCCTTGTTTTTCTCTCTCTTTTTTTTTTTTTGGGTAAAATGACGAGATATATATTAAGCAGGAGATTTAACAAGTCTTTGTGGTAATGAAGGAAAGTAAAGAAAGGCATTGTGCCCATGGGCGAAGTCATCTTTAATAAAGGGTGGTCAATTGAACACTTTTTATCGAAATATTTGGAAAATTTATATTGTATATATAAATAAAATATTGATTTTAGATGTATAAAATATATATTGAACATTTTTTGTTAGAGAAATTTTTTTTAGTTCTTTCAAGTTTGAATACCTTTGAAAACATTTTTGATTTCGCCACTAATTATGCCCCGAAAAGTGTCTTCACGTTTAGCATATCCTTCCAGCTTCTAGCTTCTGTGTGGTTGCATAATGTGCTAGAACATGTGTGACTGAATTGGCTTCACTGTATATAAACACCTTGCTTTTGCCTTTTCTCTTAATATACTATTTCCTTCGTACCAATTTATGTGGCCGAGTTAGAATTTCGAGAGTCAAATGAGTTTTTTATTGTAATGTTTGTGTATTCTTTTTAAATATTTCAAATTATTATTGTAATTTAGTGTTTAATGTACTTTTTAAATATATATCTTATAGTGTTCCCATACTATATTTGTGGGATTTTCACTTACAGCATATTTGGATGGTTGTTGCATGGTGTATTGTATTGTATGGTTATCTCAAAATAATATTTGTTTTGATTGTTTAATTAAAATTGGTTGTATTATATTGTTAAATTCATTATTTCGAAACAATAAAAAGTTCTATTTTCTGAAATAACCGATTTGGTGTGGTGCGATTGTTTCCTATTTTTCTTTCCAATTATGTTATAACTTATTACTACTATTTTACAATTCTATTTTACCCTTTCTTTCTCTTTTTTAATTCAAATATCCTAACCTGTAACCTATGTCTTCATTCCCTTTTTTTCTTCTACCACTTCCAACTCCGACATCACCTATAGGTTTTGCCTTCTTTTTGTTTTGTTATTTCTTCTGATTTAATTTTTAACTTCAATTCTAATTACATTATCTCTAATTAGTTGTATAATATTAATTTTTAATTTAAATTCTAATTACTTTATATGTAATTCTTGATAATATCTAAAATAATTGGAGGCATTTTAATAAAATTATGAGTTACATTACAATACGATACATTTAAACAAAAAAATAAAATTTATCTAACAACATTAAATAATATAATCTATCGATATAATACAATACTATACAGCATAAAACAATGATTAACAATAATTCAAATAGAGTGTTAGTTATTGTTGTATTCCTTTTAGTTTTGAAATTCGAATTTTGCCACATAAAGTGAGATAAAAGGAGTAATCAATTAAGAAAGCGTATAGGAAGAGTTCTTCTTTCATTAAAAAAATATATTGTTCACCACATATTTAAATATCTTGCTCTCCCTTTAGTTATTTATTAGAACAAAAAAGGTGGGGAAAATTAGGATAAACTAAAATATATATTAGTAGGTCAATTAATTAATTTCGGTCATCAAGGTACACTTATTAGATTCACTGTTCCTAGATATTATTCCAAATAATTGAAAAGCCTAATGTAAAGGAGCTGGAGAAAAAATAAGAAATATAGGAGCAACAGCCCCACGGAAAAAGGTCTCCTTTTTGTAGTACTTTCTTTCTAGTATCCTTTACTGATATATGTCTTTTTTCTTTATTTCTTTTTTAATATTATTATTTTTCCTGTTGGAACCGAGGATCTCTTGAAAATAGTATTTCTGTTCTTTTAGAGTAAGGGTAAGGTCTGCATACACTTTATTCTCTCCGGACTCTACTAATGAAATTTTACTGACGTAATATTGTTGTTGTTATTATTATTTCATGGATTTACGTTGCTCGTGAAAAGATAAGATTTTTACGTAGAAATATACAAAAGAGATAAAAGTAAACAAAGTGTTCAAATTTCTAGATTCTACAAATTGTTGTTAGTGACTAGACTTCAATATAAAACGGTTGTTAAACATACGAATATCAGAAGTTAGAAAACAATCTTTATATTTCTGCAAACAAAATAAAAGCATTTTTATACAACAATGAGGTTGGTAGGTACTTTCTTCGGGTAAAAATTCATTGATGTCCTATTTGATCGCCCCCTTTAATTTATACTTATTTTTCAAAAAAAAAATTAACTTATATCCCCTTTTTAAATAATTTCAGCATCATTTCTCCTCCTCCTCTTCTTCTTTCTTATGCTGCATCAACACTCCCATGAGAGACTTTGTACTGTAATGTGTATGCATGCCTCCACAAATTGCCATTTTTACAGTTATGAGTATTTCACAGTACACACCTATGAGTCTCTGACTGACAGAAATATTCTCGTCTTCTCCGTCTAAAAATTTTGTTACCCTTTTAGATTAAAAAACGCAAGCAAAATCACCGGAAGCTATATAGGTCTTTTTTAGACTTTAAGAACATTTTTAAGTTTAAAAAAAAAACTCATTCTATATACAATGCCAGAAAACCTGGCGTTGTATATTAACAGTAACGGCACCATTAATATACAATGCCAGGTTTTCTGGCGTTGAACGTGTCAGTATTAGTTCAACGCCACAATTCCTGACGTTGTACGCTTAATTAGTTCTAACTCAATATTAACAGTATTGTACAATAATTGGGACTGTACAACGCCAACCTTTTTGGCGTTGCATAATATAAAAAAAATACCATCCCGGCTCTTCGTTTTCTATATAAAGAGTACAATCGTATTCTATGCATTCAAAAATTTTATTAACTCTTCTTGCTCTATTATTCTTAAATTCTACAACATTTATTCATTATGTCTGAAGAGCGTAGGATAAGAGTTTCATTATATTGGGGTAACTCTGTCAGTTACAGTTTGCCTGCTAAGTGTCATGTTAAATTGCCATTGACAATTGAGTACGATACATTGATATCGTTGTTATGCAAAAAAATGAGTGTGAGGAATCGTTCCGTCATACTTAAAGTTACCGGAAGATATCCGTATTCCGTCACTCCGCAAGGGGTTGATTTTTACTCGGAGTTTAACATCGACGATGATGAAACTTTGCGTGATTTTTTGAGGACTACGGACGAATGTCGTGATTTTCTTAATCACAATATTGGAGATGTACGTGAAGGTCGAAGACGTTAAAAAAAATGAGGTTGCGCGAAGTTGATATAACCCCCAGACATCGGGTGGTTATTCTGGAACAGTCTTTGCCGGACAAGTTCCGGATGAAAGAGTTATCTTTGATTTAAACTTATAACCGCCTGTTTTCCATAACTCACAAGACGGCTGGTAAATTTTAATTATTATTTGTGGTAATGATGTATATTTTTATTAAATTGATTTAATAGTAACACTCGCATATTTAATAGGGGGTACTGGCCAGATATGAATTTTACAAGTGGCCCATCTAGTAGTCATCACCTAATTGATAATGTCCCACATGAAATTTCATCACATTACGACTTGTAAGTTAAGTGGTTTACGTAAATTATGGAAATTATTTATTAATTTATTAGCTTATATTTTTGTTGATTGTGCAGTGAAAACAAGCAAGTTGAACTCACGCAATTGCCCGAAAATGATGTATTATATCGGGACCTGGCAGATGCACAGAGCGAGGAAGATAACAGTGACTACGACAATAATGCGGATGAATCTGGTGATGAGACACCCTTTAATTGTAAGGATGGTGATGCTGAGGATGATGAGGAAGAACCTGATTTGAAGAGAGACCCCCCAAGACGAAGAGTATATGAGTCTGAAGTGCCGTTTCATTCAAGAGAGATTTCTTACATTGATAATTTGTCAACCATGTCGGATGTGGAAGCTCTCACAAGGGATTTTAATGAAATCTGGACAGCAATGTGGGATAAATCTAGACCAACGGTGCTTGCAAAGGGGATGTTTTTTCCTGATAAAGTGCGCCTAACCAGGGCTTGTAAAATGCACAACGTAAAAGACTGTCATGAGATGCAGGTAGCGGAGTCAAGTCCAACGGTATACAAGGTTATTTGCCGCATGTGGTTTTGGCCATGTAATTGGATGCTGCGTGCGACAATAAAGAAGACATGCATGTAAAAAGTGGGTAAATACATTCCCACCCACACATGCGAAATGGACACATTCAACGGGAATCACTTTAACTTAGATATTGACTTAATTTCTCTTGTTCTTATTCCACACGTTGAACAATCCATAAGGTATAAAATCAAAGAGTGTATTACATCTGTCCAACAGGAATATGGTCATACCATAACTAAAAGAAAGTCATTTCTCGGACGCAAATGAGCGTTTGAAATAGTGTATGGTAACTGGGATAAGTCATTTGCAGATTTGCCTAGGTACATGGGTGCATTCCAGCATTTTAACCCCGGGACGGTTTATTGAGTGGAAGTTTAAGCGAAGCGTAGGTAAACTAGAATATATATTCAATTATGTGTTCTGGCGTTTAAACCAGCAATTGATGGTTTTTTGCATTGTCACCCTATAATATCCATAGACGGAACTCATGTCTATGAAAAGTACGATATCAAGCTATTAATAGCCGTATCAGTAGATGCAAATGGGCAGATATTTCCTCTAGCGTTTGCTATTAGTGCCAATGAAAGCTAAGAGACGTGGACGCTATTTTTGATCCACTTGAAAGAGCACGTTGTGAAACAAAGTTCTGGTATTTGTCTAATCTCTGATCGGCACGGTGGTATCTTAAGTTCTGTGGAGAACTTGCCTGCATTGCAAGAACCTTATGCCTACCATCGTTACTGAGTTAGGCATTTGAAATCCAATTTCCAGAAGGCATTTCCCAATAAGGATTTGCATGATTTGGTATGGCTGGCAGCAACAGATCACCAACAACATAAATTTCGGAGGCACATAGAATATATCAGGCAACAAGATGAGGCAGCCTATCACTGGTTAATGCGACATGACCCTGAAAAGTGGACTTTGCATGCGGATGGTGGCAAACAATGGGGAACTCTGATTACAAATGTGTTAGAGTCTTTCAACAGGTTATTGAAGTCGGCAAGAGGATTGCCTGTCACAGCCATGGTGCGGATGTCATTCAAGCAGATGACAGAGAGGTTTGTTGAGAGATCTGCGGCTGCAACGTCATTGATGGAAAGTGGTATTGAATTTATGCCTGTGCCAATGACGAGATTTGAGAAATACAGATGACGAGCACATTGACATTCATTTTTGCAGTATGATAATGACAGAAATGTGTTTGAAGTTTGCACCACTATTCATCAAAATCGGGGTAATAATGTGCATCTGTGAATGAAGCTACAAGGTTATGCTCTTGTGGAAAATGGTCAATCTACCACATGCCTTGCTCACATGCCATCAAGTGCTTTCAACATGTTGGTTTAGGTGCAACCAACTATGTTGATCAACAATATAGTGTTTCCAAGTACCTAAACACATATAGTAGTTAGTTGCAACCACTGGACGTTGAGCATTATTGGTCTCCTGCACCATTTAAAATGGTGTGTAATAAGTCCTATTTGCGTAAGATACAGGTGAAGAAGAGAATGCGTATACGGAACAAAATGGATGTTAGTGATACAGTTTATACGCGAAAATGTGGTGTATATTCGCAAATTGGACACGACCGTAGAAAATGTCCTTTGGGTGGCAACAATAATCAAGCTAGGGGTGGGTGTTCTTCTAGTGTACCTAACAATCTATGAGTTGTAATAATTAGTTTTAATGTGTATGTTGGTTGATTTATGAAATAAAATTATGTTTTATTACTGTCTAGCCAATTACCAATCTTGTTTTTAATCTTTTTTTTGTTTTTCTTTGCTTTTACTTCTGTTCCATATGTAAATTTAACACGAATTTCATTAAAGTAATTTGTATGTTGTCTTGTCAAATTGAAAAAGCTGACCGGATGACATAAAGTAGACCTATCAATGGAATAATATCTAACACGCAAAATACAACGCCATCATACCTAGCGTTGTGCATGTGATGTCTTGTCGAACTGAAAAAGCTGACCATAAAATACAACGCCATCAAAAATGGCGGTGTGCATGTGATGTCTTGTAAAATACAACGCCATCAAAGTCTAAGTAGAAGATTATGTTTGTGTTCGTATTGTACTATTTTAAGTTCCAGTGGCAATTAAGTTTAAGTCCTTGTATTGTTAAACGAAAAAATAAAACAAATGGAGAACTAAAACAATTAATAGAGATATTCAATTAAATATTGTTGTTACAAAAAATTATTTACAACAAATACACAAAAAAGGAAGGCCGCCCAGTCAAGTCCCGCATCCGGTGTGTCTCAATGTAGCCGTCGTCCTGAGGCGCATCCCCGTTCGTCCAGGTACGCTATCAGGATCATCATCATCAAATTTTCTCCTTATAGCTGGATGCGGCCCAGGATAACATGCAACGGTGGTGTTGTCAGGTCCAATAGAAGGCTATATAATAAGATAAAAATTAGTTTAGAAAATCACACAATAATTTATAACAATTTATATTATCTTACCATAATAGTGTCTGGATCCTGAATGTAGTCATCTGTCGCATCATCAACTGAAGCCTGAAAAAGGAGATTAATATAATGTAATAAATAAATTAAGTTATAGTTAAAACAAATTCAAATTCAAAACTAATAAACTCATACATGCGCATGATAAGAGCTCTCATAACTCAGTCGACGGCCACTAAATAAATCTCGGGTCGGTCGACCCTCATCAGTGGTAGATGGGCCAGGGAAATATGTACCCCAATCTGCTGCTTGAAAATTAGAGCTCGTGATCAATAATTGACCCAGTGGGGTCATTTGTGAAGGGCCCACAGTGTCATAAATACTAAGGTTGTAAGACGGCATGTCCGTCTCATGCATGCCACCTGGCATAGCAGCAGCAACATCATCATCGGGAGCATCACCGGCCTTCTGCTGGACACCACCTCCTCGGGCGACACGAGGTCACCGGGTAGCACCTGGTCGTCGGGTACCAGCAGCTCGTGGAATACCATGACCTCGCTGGTATGTGGCTGGATCAATATAATCAGCAACCTGTGCCAAGCGCTAATCTGATTTGGCGCGCTGCAGTGTCTGGACAGCCACTGCCATGAATCGCCTACCATAATCCTGCATGAACATAGGATCGTGGACATAACTCTGCATCAGCTGCCCCATATGGTAGACGATATGCAATCCAATAGCCTGCACAAAAGTAAAGAATGTAAACTAGGTATTTCTCACAACGTTATATGTATATTATTAAATATAACATAAAATTTACCAGAGCCTCGTGTCTCCCGGCGTATGAGATGTACCGCCCATCTACCTAATGAACTGGGAACCCGATAAAAAGACAGGAAACTGTGCGGTACCATGCCATGTATCCATCAATATGATAGTGCTGCGGAGGTGGGATCAAATCACCTCGTCTATCCCAAATAACTAGTTGAGTGTGAAGCCACCCAATAAAGGTGCCGTCCACCCTGGAATGATTATCCCTCTCATAATGTAAGGGATGCCATGCAGGCGGAGGCGGTATAGGCTGCAGCATGCCAAATTGACACGAAACCCGCTCCAAGGCATGATGCTCCACGATATCCAAGCATGTAAGAGGGACAGAAGTCCTCCAAATATGTCGGCCTAACGTACAGTACGCTGGCACGGTAGATCAGGTCCTCACTATACGGCGTCTATATGAACTATCAAATAACAACACAAATTGTTAGTATGCGTAACACTAAATTAAATAATAACTGATACGTTTAGTTAGATATTCACCTGTGCATCCTCGAGGAAGTCCAACACATGCCTGATGCCTGGGAGATTATGATGGGCATCATACGCCCGTGAAAGTCTACGACGCATGACCCACCTAGAAGTTAAAGGCAGATGTGGAATGTCGACGTCAGCTGGTAGCTGTGGTAGAGGTGGCCTAAGCTGCACAAATTGCTCCCATACCCAAACCTAACATAGAAAGTTAATGTATACTGTGAGATACTCTATAGCTAGGTAGATTTGTAACTAACGGATATTTTTATTAAATATGTTCTCACCTGTAGAAGAGGCAGGAAGCCACAAATGTCTCTCTGTGTGCCCATAGAGGTCCGCCACATCTGCCTGTATAAAAATTCGAGGACAGCACCACCCCAGCTGTATATGGTTGTATCCTCGAAGCGTGTAATGTGATGGAGAAACCAGAGGCTGACTAAGTTCCCTGAAGTGTTCGGGAATAAGACCCCTCCCCCCCAAATAGAAGGAGCAGCAACAGCCTAGTATAGTGGAGTACATCCTCCTCCTCTGACTGATATGTGATAATAGGGTGGAGCTGCTCTAGGCGTTGTCTAATGGGGGATAACGGTATCCGATTGATCCCATCCCTGGGATCCTCGGCCTCCGGCCTCAAACCTGTGAGCATCTAAAGTAGATCCCAATATGCCTCTCGCAGATAATGCCTCATGTTCGCAGGGAATAGAACAGGCAAGCCATCGGCTGGCAGGCCATATAAAATCTCTATCTCTTGCAGTGTAATAGTGGCCTCGCTAATGGAAAGGTGAAAGGTGTGCGTCTCCGATCGCCACCGCTCAACCATGGCCGTGATCAATGAATAATCAAGCTGTATCCGGCCAATCTAAATAATACTGTAAAATCCCATCTCCCCCAAGTGATGGACGACTCGAGGATGTAGATCTCGCTCACTCAAAAAATCCAATAAGACATCCACTCTCCTAGCCCGGAATGTCTGTGTCAGCAACTGGCCATCCCAGATATAATCTGATCGATGTTGAGGCTGTAGGCCTAACTGATCCGAGGTCCGTGGGACAGGATATATGGGTGCATCCATGTCGTCAACTGTAAAATTATAATTTTAATAACTTAATTGTACAAATTATCATTAATAGCTACGTATTTCTTTATAATTAAAAGTTATATTTTTAATAATTTAATTGTATAAATTACGAACATATGGGTCCCAAGCTCGATATTTTTGAGATCCAGCGGCACCAAACTATTATTAATTGTTATGTATTTTTTTATAATTTAAATTTATATTTTTAATAATTAATTGTATAAATTAATTACATATAGGTCCGGGCTCAATATTTTTAAGGCCCAGCGGCACCAAATTATTATTAATAATTATGTATTCTTTTGTAATTTAAATTTATATTTTTAATAATTTAATTGTACAAATTACTAACATATGGGTCTCGGGCTCGATATGTTTTAGGCCCAGGGGCACCAAACTATTATTAATCATTATGTATTTTTTTATAATTTAAATTTAAATTTTTACTAATTAATTGTATAAATTAATTACATATGGGTCCCGCGCTCGATATTTTTAAGGCCCAACGGCACCAAACTATTATTAATAGTTATGTATTTTTTTGTAATTTAAATTTATATTTTTAATAACTTAATTGTACAAATTACTAACATATGGGTCTCGGGCTCGATATTTTTGAGGCCCAGCGGCACCAAACTATTATTAATCGTTATGTATTTTTTTATAATTTAAATTTATATTTTAAATAATTTAATTGTACAAATTACTTATATATGGGTCCCCGGCTCGATAATTTTTAGTAACTTAATTTTATAACTTAATTTTGAGAATGAACAATCCAAGCTAAATACTACACATTACTACACTACAAGGCTCTAAATTTTACTAGCCTAAAAAAGTCTACGTTTTACTACGCTAAAAAGGTCACAGCTAACAAATAATATAAATTAAACAAATATATATAAACAGAATATTAACATGAAAGCACATATATTAACATACTAATCCGGATAAATTAAACATACTAATTTTGGAAAAAAATAGAAACTAATTAAAACTAATATGCAATCTTAAATACAAAACAAATAATACTAATATGCAACATACCTCGAATTCGATTTTTCGCAAATGAAAAAGATAAAAAATTTTACTTTAAACTCGTAAATCAACAACACCAACAAGGCAACAATATTTACTCGAGAGTGGGACCCACGTGTTATTATTATTATGTCGGGGGTCCCAATTTTTTTTTTAAAAGAACGTAGCAGAATGGTGGAGAATGGGGGACCAATTTTTTTTAATAATGGGGGAGGTTTGAGGAAGACGACGGGTTGAGGAAGAAGGGGGGATTTTATTAACAAATACAATGCAGGAATTGTGGCGTTGAACAGTCTCTGACACGTTCAACGCCAGAAAATCTGGCGTTATATTTTAACGGTACATTTACTGTCAAAATACAACTCCAGGTTTTCTGGCGTTGTATATAAAATAATTTTTTTTAAAAACATAAAAACGTTTTTTAACAGTCCAAAAAGACCTATATAGGTTCCAAACTCGTCATTTCACTACTACTTTTAACCAAAAGCAAAAAAAAAAAAAAAATAGAACTGCAATAGATTCTATAAACATCATTATTAAATCAACACAAAAATCCTATTATCTAGATGTAACACGAACCTCAAAGAACAACAACATAATGCAACTGAAGAACACCAATTCATCCTACAGTATCGAGAAAAGTGGTAAAGGACATGCTCATTAGCAATTATGTGAATGAGATCATATACACTACACGACAAAAAAATTTCAGCT
This sequence comes from Nicotiana noctiflora, assembly GCA_032618575.1. Lineage (NCBI taxonomy): Eukaryota > Viridiplantae > Streptophyta > Magnoliopsida > Solanales > Solanaceae > Nicotiana > Nicotiana noctiflora. The sequence continues at coordinate 597,840 of JASVEL010000137.1, forward strand.
TTTAGTGCTGAAATTTTTACAAATGACTAAATAATTTCAGCATCGTCTGTTGAAATTTTTGAAAAAGCTTATCCGGGACAAAATAACTTCAGCTTATTTAGTGCTGAACTTTTTATAAATGAACTAAATAAACTTCAGTATCTTTTGCTGAAGTTTGTGAAAAAGTTTAATGAGAAAACTAATGAATCCAGGACAAAAAAAACTTTAGCTTATTTAGTGCAATTACAAACAAAAATTTCAGCAAATAGAGAACAAAACTTTAGCTACCATGCTTAAGTTCAGCAATTACAAACAAAAACTTCAGCAAATAGAGAACAAAACTTCAGCTACTATGCTTAATTTTTAGCAATTACAAATAAAAACTTCAGCACACTTGGTTCAACACACTTGCTACTTCAGACCCGTCTACTAGAATGCTGAAATTTTTCATGATTGTCTTTGCTACTTCAGCCCGTATGCAAAAGTTACGCAAAAAAGTAGGTACACTTGCAGTTTTTTTGTAAAGCGGGCACAAGTTAAAACGTGACCCAAAAAATGAGTATAGATGCAAATCCCCCTTTCTTCGGTCTCTTTTATTTATTATCTTTGGCTTTAGCACGAATCTTAAGAAAATATTAGTGAGAAGGATTCACTATATTAATCTCTCTTTCTCATTAATAATTAGAGTAAGGATAAAGTCAAAAATTTATGTAACGACCGATCGATTATCATGTTGTTCATTTGCACTTTACTCGGTATTTTATGGGCACGAATATTTCCATATGATGTATTTTAACTTATGTGAATCATCGATTTTGGTTTACAGGTTATTCAGAATTAATTTGGAAGAAAGATTCTCAACTAAGAAGCTATAAATTGGAAGAGTTGACCAAGTTTGATTTTTTAGAATTTGACCTCGGATTAGAATTTGGATGGTTCTATTAGCCCCATTTGATGATTTTGGACTTTGGGGCACGTCCGGATTGTGATTTGGAGGTCCGTAGTTGTTTTTGGCTTGAAATGGCAAAAGTTAGATTTTTAGAAGTTTGACCGGGATTGAACTTTTTAATATATCGGATTCGAATTGTGGTTTCGAGAATTGAAATAGCTTCTCTATGTTATTTGGGACATGTGTGCAAAATTTAGATTCATTCCGGGTTGATGTGCAATGTTTTGGCACGAGTTATGGAAGCTCAAACTTCATAGTTCATTTAAGTTTGATTTAAGGTGTGATTCGTCGTTTTGATATTGTTATGCATGATTTGAGGTCTCGAGTATGTCCGTGCTAAATTACTGGACTTGTTGGTTTATTTGGACGGGGGCCCCGAGTGGCATAGGAAAGTTTCGGAGTGGTTCGGATCACTTTCGTTTCATAGTGCATTGCTGAAGGCTACTGATTCTGGTGTGATTGCACCTGCGGCTGGTTTTGCGCACGTGCAATGGACGCAAAAGCAACAAAGGAGTCGCAGCGGTGAGTTGATTGTTGGCTGAGAAGGACCGCAAAAGCGTAGATTTGGGCACAAATACTGATGCGCATGTGTGAAGTGATAGAGCACAGGAGCGAGATATTTCGAAAGTGCAGATGGTGCCTTGTACCCGCAATGTCGCAGAGGCGAATATTTTTGTCCATAGGTGCTAGGGTCGAGTTCTCAGCTGCTTCACTCGGTTGCTTAGTGTGGATTACCTCTTAGGGTGTTGGTGTGAAAATGGGGCACATGTTCATCGCCCCGTTTGGTAGGTTTACATGAGATTAAAGCAATGTGAACGACTCTTGAGAATGGTTCTAGTGGATGTAAGATTTAAACATAGTAATTGAATTTTTTTAGAATATGTATATGTAATGACCCGATCGGTCATTTTAAGTTTTTGCACTTTGCTTGTTAGTTTCCGGGCATGACTTGCCCCGTGTAATGTATTATGACTCATGTAAATCTTTGGTTTTGATTTTCAGGGTAATCGGAATGAATTTGGAATAACAGTATCCAGTTTGAAGCTTGAAGTTTGAAAGATTTGACCAATATTTGACTTGTTTGTATATGATCACATGTCAGATTTTTTATGATTTGATTAGCTCCGTTAGGTACTTTGGGACTTGGGAGCATGATCGGAATGCTTTTGGAAGTCCATGGAAGGTATAGGCTTGAATTGAAAAAATTGATATTTCGATGTTTTCCGGTGAATA